>JBAJHW010000005.1:121511344-122711344 GCA_037013535.1 Intellagama lesueurii
GCTGTTTTTCAAAAATCTGCTAGAAGTGGTACAAAACACATTGTCTTCCTGTCTTGCTTCAAAACCCACAACAGAGTACAAGGCAGCAGCATGGGACACAGCAGTTGAATTATGTGATATTTCTCCTCCACCCCATAATTAAAGAAGTAACTGAGGTGTCAGTTGCACCACAAAAGATTGTGTCAGTTGCACCACAAAAGTAATCCCTCATTACAATTATCATGCATTATGCCATCATTATTGGAGAAATAAGCTAATTACAAATAATTAGTTTTTTAAAACTCATTACTTCCAAGATCTGAAGCACACAATATTTTATCGCCATGCCCCATGCCATCGCAATAGTATATTCATAAACATATTACTTTTTAAAGGGAATGAAACATGTGATGGGGAAGCCTTCACCTGCTTAATTGTTTTAAGTCAGGCTGTAAAAGGTTTTGGATGGCAAGATGGGCAACTCTGCAGCAAGGGAATAAAGGAGAGTATTTTCCCTATGTACACAAACCACTCCTGTTCGTTTTTATAGTCACGTTATAAACAAGGTCTTGCTGGAAAAGTTTACACACTGCTTGTAGATGTGGGGCATCAGAAGCCACTTTGCTATGTTTGAGCCTGAAGTATTTTTGTAAAGTTCTGGTCAATAACTTTGGGTGAACAGAGACCCTATTCTTCCTGTGAAGGGAAAAACGGATTAAATGGTGAGCTGGCCTGACTCCAGACAGTACTAAATCTCTTAAAGGAACAAATGCTTTCTTCAGCTTTTAAGCATTGTTCCAATGTGAGCCTGCAAAAGATTGTAAATAATGTTAAGATAAAGAAAGCAAACACCTTTCCATTCAATAGCAGGACCGAAATAGAAACTGTATTTCACAGAGCATTTAATTGCCTTTCCCCTGTCTGTGGACTGCTGCTTGCCCTGTGGTCAATAAAGCGGCTTTACAGTGTGCTAAAGAAATAATTGCTTTGATTTAAACACTGTACTTCAAACTCTTATGGGTTATGAGAATGCAACTCCTTTTGTCACATCTGTCTTAAACCTGTCAAGAAGACTGTCTTTAGAAATATTAGATGGGGAAAAATATCATAGACTGGTCCAGATTAAATCTTGTTTATTCTGCACAATCATGATTTTAAGAAACTGGGACAGATGCTGGGTTGGAACAGCAGTTGCATGGAAAACATGGAGTAGGAATGTTACTTCTTTGCTCCTGTGACCATTTGGGAGGGTGGATTGTTGACCTCCTGGACACCGCCAGATTGAGGCAGAAACTTGGAGGCTTCAGATGCAGGCTGAAACACCTTATCTGTTAAAAAAAAAGTATTCCAATTATGTATATTTAAAATGCACTTCAGACCTCAGAATGCACAAAGGGCTTGTGTAGCTGGAATGTATTAGGGGGGTGTCAGAAAGGAGATGGCCTTCTTGGTAGTAGCTCCCTTGATACAATCCTTCCTCCCCGTAGTGGTTGAAAAAGCATGATTAGTTTGGGCTTTTGAACGGATGAGTAAACTGTTGTTCTTGTACATTTCAGGAAATGCTTTTTTAAATTGTTGTTTAGATTCCAATCTTAAAATGTTGTATTGGAAACCACTAGTTTTACATATTTGTGTGATGATTTTCTGCCCATCAGGACTTCAAAATTAGAGTTTGGAATTCTAATTTGCCTGCAGGTTTCCTGCCTTAATGTGCTTTTGTGTGCTTTTATTTGTAAGCTCCCTGAAGACACCTATTGAAACAATTAGACATGATTGTGATGATATCACTCACTATGTTAATGGGTTTTGACTGATAGGCATTTCTCTTGAGATGACATTGTGTAGCATTTCGTGGCCTCTTGTGACACTACATAATTTATATTGGAGAATTGCTTTGTGGATACCATAGACTGCCAGAAAGATAAATTAATGGATGCTCCATCAAATCAATACTGAACTCTCATTCAGGTAGAAAAAAAGGTGCTGACAATTGCCCCCAGCCCTCCGTTCCCTGATTGTTTTTCGTCACCCTCTTTCCTCACCTACTGTCCAGCAGACCCTGACTTGTTTCTACAGTAATGAGGGAGGGCAGGAATGCTGTACCAGAGGCCATTGCAGGTCTCTTGTCTTACCCCACACCAGGAGACACAGGTCTCCATCCAAGGTAAGAAGTAACAGGCTATCCATGCTAAGCCTGTAGGACTTCTGGATCAGGAAGCCATCTTGTATGTTCATGGTGTGATGCTCTCTGCTAAGAGTACTAATGCGGTACTTTCAAATGTCTAATTTCTTGATGCTCTTTATCAGATTAGGAACACAGGAAACTGCTTTATACTGAGTCTGGGCATTGGTCTGTCTTGCTCGGTATTTTCAACACTGAGTGACTAGCAGCAAATATTCAAGTCTTCTTGCAGGAGTTTTCACTGCCCTACCTGAAGAAGCTCAAGATTGAACCTGGGAATCTTTTTGCATGCAAAACATACAGGCTGCCATTGATGGGCGTTGTTTCATCTTCAGTGTCAGCTAAATCCATAGCTGGCTTTTTGTACTTTTTTTCTTTATGGATCAACATGGCGACCTCTGTTTTTGTGTAAACTCTGTGACTATTATTCCTGTTCTGTAAAGGGATGAACCAACACTGAGAGGCAGTGACTTGCCCAAGGTCATCCCACAAGTCCATAGCAGGGCATGAACCTATAGTGATGAACAAACAGTGAGGCCAAACATAAGGATCTGCTGGGACGCTCTTTACTCTCATGCTTTGGGCTCTCTCCAGTAGAAATTTACAACTAAGGTAAAACTTGATTTTCAAAAAAAAAAAAAAAATAAGAAAAGAAAAGAAAAAAAAAACTAGCCTGACCATTACTTTTTTCCCATTAGCATAAAAATGTGAGATGTACAAATGAGACCTTCAATAATATATCTATGATATGTTTGTAGTGTATCTTCATCCCTAAAAAGAGTTTCAGCTAGTCACTCCGTCATCACACTCACTTCCCCAGCAATTATTCCTTATTCAGTTTCAACTGAGATCACAGTCTTAATCAAAGATAAGAAATGCTCCTCTTCCTTCCTTCCTTCCTTCCTTCCTTCCTTCCTTCCTTCCTTCCTTGGGGACAGGGGAGAGAGAAAAGAATCCTACAGCTGGCCTGGGTCATGGGATTCCTCCATTGTGATTATTAATGATAGTAGCAGCAGCAACAACCTTGGGGCTTCCCCAGAATACTGGTCCCCCTCTTTTCTGTCCTAGTGGTGCCGTTCTCAGGCACTCACTACCTGTGACAGATATTGGAAGCAACACATTGATATGCAGACACTTAGATTTCTAGCAAATGACAGTGGCCTTTTCATTCTGTAAAAGAACTGTTGTTTAATTCTAATAACTGAAGATGACTACAGTCAGAAATATGTAGAATTATAAAGTATAGTGATCTTGTAAAATGTGAAGCAATACAGTGGACCCTCGACTTACAGACGGCTCGACCTGCAGACTTTTCGAGTTACAGACTTCTCTGGCCGCAAAATTTAGGTTCGACTTGCGGCCGGAGAATCGACCTACAGACCGGAAAATCAAACAAAATGGACCAAAAACGGCCGGTTACGGATTAATCGGTTTTCGATGCATTGTAGGCCAATGGAGCCTCGACCTACAGACTTTTCGACCTGCAGCCACCGCTCCAATACGGATTAATTCCGTAAGTCGAGGGTCCACTGTAAAGGCAAAAAAATATTCTGCCTGGTTTAGCAGTTGAATGGCGGCGGCCGCCAGCCCAGCTGTCCCTAGCTTCCTCAAATAAGCTACTGAAAATTATTAATTTGTTAACAAGATTTCTCTTTTTCTATTTTTTCTAAGTATCTTATTTGGACTTGACAAGCAACTATTCATAGTATACATTATGGCAGCTGCATCACAGCCATTTTGAATCTTCTTTGAGTGAGGTATACATTGGAGAATGTGCACTGCATCATTTCAGGTTGACAGCAGAGGGATCATATTTTTGAATTTTTCCCCTACATGAAAGTGCCACATTATTTTTGAATGTTTTCTCCACCTCAAAACTAGCACATCGGGGGAGACTCGGGGTTGACATTTGCCTTCCTGAGGTTCTGATTTTCTTCGCATTGCTGTGTTTTAATATAGGAAAACAATAAAAAAAGTAGCCTCCCACCTAATGTGTAACATGGTAGAACAAATATCATTACTTCCTGAATAATACAAAGCTGGTAGTATAGCTTTTCTCTTAGCTTTCACGTGCAGTTTGTCAAGATCAAACTGGTGGTGTACAGTAGATGTAGATAGAGATATAGTTAGATTCCAGGCATTTGCAAATGAATTGATTTTTAAATGTGCTTATACACATGGATCATATAGTATTTCTACAAGAAAGAAATTTCCCGACCCACCAAGTTTCCAGTCCTCTAAAGTTTTCTCAATCTGTTAACAGTGAATTTGACATGATTCTACTGTTATTCTTGTCTCCTTTTGAATAACGAATGCTGTATTTTTCTCCATTCCCCAGTGTCTGCATCTCAATATTTTACTTAGTCTTCAAGGGGTTAGGATTATTTTCTCCCTTCAAAATCCTGTTTAAATCTCTTTAAGTCTGTCTCATGATGTGGTCTGCAGATCATTTGTTCTGTATATTTCATGTCATTTTCTGCCCTTTTTGTTCTATTTGTATATGGAGAGGTGCTTGGGGTTTACAAGTGTTTGTTTCATGTTATCTAACATGTGAATTGATGACAAATCTACAGAATTTCCAATAAAGAATACAAGCAAGACAATTCATCAAAATTTTGCAGAACTGCTGCGAGTTCTGTCCAGGGTTTCAATAGTCCAAATCGTGTTGTCTAGTTGTGCCAATGGAAGGGAAATAGCATAACTTGAAAGGGCAAATAGCAAGTCCCTGCTTGGACCTTTGATCAATTACCAAACCACCTGACTGGTCTGCAATGGGGCATCTAAGTCAGGACTCATGAATTAGTGGGAATTTGTCCCTGCAAGATACACCATTTTCCTTCACCTGGTGTAGCTATGCAACAGGATTTTATCCAGTGACTCTAATACATTCATTCACACACTCACACACACATGCCAGGTGTTTTGTGACCCCACCCCTCAACAGTTAGCATTCTATGTTGACTGTGTATGTTCAGTTTCAATTCAACTGTTTATTAGAGTTCTCCATTAGATATGGGCATGAACTGATGGTTCGGCAGTTCGTGCCAGTTTGTTCTTCAGCCGAATCCCCATTCAGCACTTCCCAGCCCTACCCCCTCCAGTGTGCGCCCATTTAGGGGCAGCACCCAGAGGAGGCAGGGCAGGGAAGCTGGGTCACTAGTGTAAGGATTAGTCACTAGAGTGTAGTGAAACACTAGTGTAAGGATTAATCACTAGAGACCAAGATCATACATATCTTGTATTTCTGATCACCATTGGTTGTGGAAGCTGGATGGCAAAGAAAGCTGACAGGAAAATAGTTCATTTGAAACACGGTGCCGGAGTCCATCGTTAAGTACAGCTGTGCGGGGATATTCGTATAAGAATACGAATACCCCCATCTCTACTCTTGATTCATCTACCCTGTTCCAAGAACAGGGTGGGCAAAATCCAGTTGTTAGCTCAGTTAGTGGAGAACCTTGGGGTTTACATTAGTAGGGTTGCCAGATAAGCAGAACTAAGTTCACAAAAACAGCCCCATCCATTACATCATTCAACTTTTCATCCCAGTCTTCCTCCCAAGGGACTGAACACGTTTTGATCCCAATGTTATTCTCATAAGAACATTGTGAGATTGCCTAGACTGCAAGATTGTGACTTACTCAAAGGCATCTAGTAAATTTCATAACTAGATAGAGATTTAAACCTAAGCCAAATACAGTATTCTAGGGGTTTTTTGGTTTGGTTTTTTTAAATTAGTTTTTGTTGGGGTTTTTTACTCACAGATTCTGAGATTGTGATGACTGTGGAATTTATTTGAAAAAACATAGGTTATTTATCTCCTGACAGAATATAGCACTTTTTCATTCCTCACTCCCTCCTGAATTCCTAAAAAAAAATCTTACTTTAAGGCTGGCCTAGAAACAGTGCTGGTTAGGCATCAGAGCTGGGTCACCCATGGCTAATACAACTTTTCTTGACTTTCACCTGAATGTGTGAACTGTCTCCACTTAGGAGCTTTGCTTTGGGTACGAGACAAGGTACAAGTTCTGCCCGCAGTATTTGAACCTTCACATGTACAAGCCATCAATTCAAGTTACATCTACCAAATAATGAATGCTTATGTCCAGACAGGACCTTTGTCTTATTCAGAGGCCTTTTGGTTGCCTGACCCATTTGTCTTTCCTTCTTCGTATAGGAGAAATGAGGAGCCATACAGTATCCATTAAACCACAATGTCAGCAGCCCAAACATTCCTTCTGGTGTGTCAGGCCTTCTCAGGCATCATGTGTACTTTAGTCTCTGTTTCACACAAGCTACAACCAAAGCAGTAGTAATTAATCAGAAAAATACATAATCAATCACACTAATTCATGAATGTAATGGTTTCATCCCTAATTACTGCTCTCATACCCATGAATTAGGAACTCAAGAAATCATAAGGAAGCAGCTCATACAAGGTCATGTAGAAATCTGAGCAGGGAAATAAACTACCTACCAACACTTCTCCAACCCACCCCCACCTCCCTCACCAATACTGTATGAAAGAAAAGTGCATCATATCTGGCTGGTACCAGCGTTCTGTGCAACTACTTGTATTTCCCCTATGACTGTTTCACCTATTTATATTTTATTACTTTACAGCTGCAAAAGCAAACAATGCCACGTGTGTGTGAATAAACAGGCCATTTTGGATATAACCCTTTATTTATTTGTTGCATACGTATTGTATATATTCTGCCTTCTTTTCAGTGAGTTCAAAGCAGGGTAATGGCTCTTCTCCTCTCTCCTGTGTCCTCACAACAACTTTGTAACCCATGGACTTCATCCATGTGTGGAGACTTCAACCTAAATCTCTCAAGTCCTAGACCAACCTGTTTAAGACTGTGACATACAGTAACTTGTTCATGCATCACTTGAAAGATAGTGCATTTCAGCAGGTTCAGTTCACACATTCATTTTCTGTTTCCCAAATGTATACTACTCAAGTAAAAAACTGAGAAGTTTATATATCTTGGGCCCGCCTTAGTCTCCATAAAGTTGCGTGAAATTCTGGGAGCAGCATGTTCTTCCAACAGATGGACTCCCAAGAAACAGCATGAATGCAAATACTTTGTTCCTACTGACGCACTAATTATGATTGATATATTTGTTTTATTGCAAGCTGTTAATAATACAGTAGCCATTGCACAACAAGGATCCAGTCACTAATCTGCATACCAGGGCCCAAATAACTCTCAGCTTAAGAGTAATGACAAGGTAGAAAGCGCGATTTGAGACAAACAGGTGGGTATTTCAGGGAAGGAGGTTGGAAGAATTATGATGAATTCTCTGCTGTTTACACAGCGAAGACACCATCACTCTCAGTGAAGCCTACAGCTGTTTTCTTCAGATTGTATCTCAAGGAGAGCACAAAGAGCTAGCCAAGATAGGGATTTCACCCTTGGAATGCAGACTGACCTGCTAGGCGATAGAAACACTGTCAGGAGGACAATACGCCTTGTTCATGACTGCTCTGGCTCCCACTTGACTGCATCAGCTTCAGACTCACAAATGCACTTTTACTGGAGGTAAACTTCACTCATATGCCCTGAATGGTTGGCTCTGAGGAGAGTTCAAGAAAAGAATTGGTTAGACTCAGAACAGCCCTCCTCCTTGTATTTCTGCAGATGTCCCTGCTGTGGGGGCATAAAAGAGTCAGGCAAAGATTCTGCTTTGGGGTCAAGTAATGTTGCTGCATCTCTGCATTAAAAGTGACTGAACTGAAGCAATTTGGAGAACCAATAAGTTTTATTTATTTTATTTATTTATTATTGGATTTTTATCCTGCCCTTCTAGACAAGAGTCTACTCAGGGCGGCTCACAAAATATTACAACCAGATAAAAACAACAATTAAAATCTACAATAATACTATAATCAAGATGGAAAAATAAACTTCAAACCAAGAAAAGTTGAGGATCATTGCCATGAAGAGATGCAAGAGGACTGCCTGCTTCCATGCCGAGTGCAACTAGAAGGACTGGAAGAGTACATGCTTTCCATACATGTCCCATGTTTCATTGCGGGCATCTCCACACAGTTTTGGGAAGGACTTCTCTGTGAACCATTAGAGAACTATTTTCAGTCAGGGAAGATCTGGAAGGAAAACATCAGTCTGAAAAGATACTCTGAGATACTCTGATATATCTATTTTTAATGACATCTTAACAAGAGCAGCACAATAAGTCCTGTTGCCTGAGGCAGGAGGACACAGGCCTATCCTGCTACTCTAAACCCACTACTTTCACTTCCCCCACCCAAAAGCCTCTCTGAGAGTTCATTCCTCAGAGCCAGGCAGCTTGGGAGCAGTGGTAGTGAAGAATGCCTATTTGCCCAGGTAAGCAACCCAAAAGGCAGTGTTTTAACTAGCATTCATGAAAACATACAAAAAGATCTTGCTATTGAAGAAGTTCCAGATATTAAGATTTCAGTTTTATATGCTGAAGTTGAAACATTTGGGCAAAATCTGGAGCTCTTTAACTTGAGATCTGTTTAGTTATACGAAGACTACAACAAGAACAAGGTTAAGAACTTTAGAATGTGAGTAGGATTTCCTAACTTGTTAACAAATCTTGTCTTCAGTTCAGTGCACTCCCTTTTTAATAAAACACAATTCTTGTTGGAATATATAGTAGTGTAACCCAGCATGTGTGTATGTGTATGGGAATGATTGGGGTGTGTAATATTGGGTGTGTAGTATTTACATATTGGAACTTATGTAACTAAACAGATTCTGCCTGGTGTTAGCTAATGGGTGTTAAGTGGCTTAACTGCTAAATAAACAGAAAAAGAAATGACAGTTATTCTGAGTCTGCTTAGTCTGTTTGTTCTGATCTGTCTGTTTGTCTGATAATTTGTCCCTTACTATGTTTGATAAGAATATATTATGAAACTGTTATAAGCACTGTTAGTTTATTTTTATACATGTTTTAAACATTCTTTAAAGTTTCACCAATATTATTTCAACTATTGGCACACACAAGGGAGAATGCCATTCACAATCTGTGTGTGTTTTTATACTACATATGAACTGCTGTGTGTACAAACTCAAACATTTCAACAATTCTGCACCCGGGAATACGTAGATGCTAGCAGGTCAGGATGGAGTACTATGGTACAAATGTGGAACACATACACTTTCATTCATTGTTCCTATCAATGGCATCTCCTGCCACCTAGCAATACATCCATATACAGTATTATATCCAGCCATTCCAATTCTGCCTTCAGTTGTGTGATAAATCCAAAGCAAGTACCAAAAGTATGTATGTTTCACAAACACTTCCTTGTCCCAACATTTGCTTTGGATGAATTCTGAGCTGAAGCCAGATTTCTCTTGAAGATATGGGACTATCCAAAGCATCATTCTGATTTGGACCTAAATCCAATTGTACAAAGCAACCCAGGCCTAGATGGTCCTCTTTCCAAAGCAGGATCTTAAACAAATCTTATTCTCAGAGCAATACACTTCCTTTATAATAATGATAATTAAAGTCATAAGCTTCTTGTTTTAAAAAAATCACTTTGAGTTCACAAATAATTAAGTTTCCTCTTGCCACATACTTGCAGGAAGTTGGTATTTTCCTTACTATGCATGAAGTACTGCTTGTTTCTAATCCATCCGTCTGCCTGCAAGTTCTTCTAAATAGCTCACGAAGTAGTGCTGACCATTAAGTTGGTTTACTTTTTTAAAAGCAACTGAAGCAAACTAATTCTCTTCCTCACCCCAGTCAAATATGGAACAATTTACAAAAACACAGAATCCACAGGACACTGCTTCTAATGAAATACAGTTTAACATCTCTGGAGAGGGACGCAAAGAATCCAGGTGCTTGGTCAGTCCATGCAACCCGAAAAGGGGATTGTTTCTAAGGAGCTCATGCTCATTCTCCTTCCAGGTGTACTGTTACATGTGACATCTTCATAGTTATCTACCTACTTCACATTTTCCTACATAAAGAGCGCCACAGGGTAGAGGGAGGAACGGAAGTACATATCTTTAACTACCAGCATAGTGTCCTTGATTACAGTCACCTTCCCCACTTACAGGCCTTTGCCTCGGTGCCTGTTCATAGCAGATTGAACAGCAGGCATTAGCAGGTGAAGTTTTTCAGCAGTCATTAAAGGCACTGTGTAAAAGACCAGCTTTCAAAATTGCGGACATCCTGTTCATCCATGTGGAGTTTTATCAAGTAACATAAACAAATAGGCTAGACCATAAGTTTTTAATCTGTGGTCTGCAAACCTCTGAGGGGCCATGATGACAGGGGGTCTGCAAAGGCTTGAAGAAATGTTATGATCTTTTGCAGCTAATATAGAAAGAATTAATGAAAGAATAAAAGCAAGAAAGAAAAGGAAATATAGAACAAAATCTTTATCTCCCTTGCTTATTTGTGTAAAACCTGGTTTTTCTAGCCTACAGCCTCCATTAAAAACAAACAGAAATAAAAATCGGTTATGGAAATAACTGTTTGATATCAAATAACTGATATTTCTGCACATGGTGAGAACATGCAAGTGAATGACGCTGAGTGGCAGAGAGGTAGCACATGACATTTCTTGATACTGCATAGACAGTCAGAAGCTGCGGGAAGAGAGAGTTGGAGTCAGTGTCAGTATGAGTGTTCAGATGGACTTTATTAATCATGTTTCTTCTTCAATTTCTGCTAATAAAACCGTTTGGTTATTGTTGGGTAAAGTGACTTTTCAATATTATCACAGTGAATTTTGTAACAATACATTTTGTCTGAGCCTCAGAATGGATCACTGGCTGAATTTGAAATGTAAAAGAACTGATGATGCTGATGAGGGTGCATCCTGTTCAAAGCAAAATGAAGCTTCTTTCAGTCATCTTAAAAAGTGTCACTGTTATAGCAAGCAATATCTGTTGATGAGACCCTTCATGAGAAGACTTAAATAAATATTTGATGCAGTTTAGGGTTTTAAATCTTGAATGAGGTCTTGTTCGTCCACGGCAACAACAGATATTTAAAGGGGGTCCATGGTAAAGAAAAGAAAAGGCTAGACCATCGCTGTGGCAAAGAACCCAAAAGATACAGGTGGACAAGGAGGACACAGTAGGATGATATGGTACAACTGCAGTTGCTGATTTAAGTTTCTTTTTTACTACGAGGAAGGGCCAATTTCTAAGTTCCTCCCTGCCATGATTTATACCAGCTGTGGGAACACTCAGCCTCCAGAGTTTGTGGCAGGCAACTGCTATCCTTCCTTATCTTAGGCGATGGAGGATGGGGTTGATGGACAATGCAGTCCAAAATATCCAGAGGACAGAATACACTACCTTTGATTTCAGACAGGGGTATCCAAACTTGTGACCCCAGATATTGTTAGATTAGAACTCCCAGAATCCCCAGGCAGCATATTCAATAGTTAGGGCTTCTGGAAGTTGTAGTCCAAGAACATCTGGGCCCCCAACTAATGGAATTATATGTTTAATCCTCACTGTCAGAGCTGAACCATGATTACCTGTATGTGTCTTGCCCATGACCTTTCTTTTTAAAGAAGACCCTATTCTCTGCTCCCTCTCCCTTCTGCAATACACAGTGACGAAATATTGCATGAGTATTGCAAGAATTACAAAATGAAGGCATGGGAAGGGAGCTGCCATTTACAATGTGTTGTATAAATGCTAAGTATTTTGTTATTAATGTTAAAACCTTCTCACCTAAGAAGCTTTCAAGGACACGAGCGAATGCTACAGTTCAATGTTTGTCTCTTCAGTAGAGTCTGTTGTGAAATTTCAAGGGGTTGGAGATGACAGCTTTATCAGCACAACCACTCAAGCTTTCTCTTGTTTTCTCCCCCCCCCCCCATTCTTTCATCCCACACTTCAAAAAAGAAAAAACCCTGACCTCACAGATGCAGGAAGATGTGGGTGGGTTAATAAGATCCCCATGGTACACACACATGTGTACACACAGAAAGAGAAGGAGTTCTAATCTTGCAACATTTTGATGCTAAATTTTGTTTCTTCACCAGAACAAGTCAGATCCTCTCAACACTTCTGTACATTGTTCTGTTCCTCTTGAAATGCAGTCTTGTCAAAATGTGTAGGAAGTGACAATTTGTGAGTTGGTTTTGTTTCCAATAATCACCATAACACAGCTTCCGCCAACATGAACGTTTGCAAAAACTAGGTCCTAAGAGGACCTACGAGGTCGTAAAATCCATGAAACATGTCATGCTGGACAAAAGATGTCCAGCAATTATATAAGATGTGCATGCAAAAACAATTGTTTTGATTGTGCTTTCTTGTAAGAACTTTGAAATTACAGACCAGCAAAACCTTGCTCAGAATTTGTCCTTCCTAACAAAAAAAAGTTAGGCAAATGATGCTAGAGAAAAGGCAGTGCTAAAAAGCTAATGATAGTTAGAGGAACTCTTGCACCTTGCTTACATAATTGCATTTTATAAAGCATTTAATACAGTATATGTGTGTGTTTGTATATAAAATGAAGGGATGAGTCTACAAGGAATCTTATTAGGGGAAAAAAAGCAGTAATCCTTCTATTGTGCTAGTTATCTCAAAGGAAATTTCTCAGAGTGGCATTTTTTAGAAAAATATTTGTATGCTTATTGTTCTTAGCTTTAATATTGCCTTTTAATGATGTAGGATGCCTCTTTATACTCATTGTTCTCAGTTTTAAATACTTTAAATTTTACTTAAGTTAACCACCATTGTATACTCAATTTTTTTTCAACTTTAAATATTGTCTTTCAAAGTTGTAAGCCACCTTGGGTCCTTTTCAAGGAAAAAGGTGGGGCAAAATACAGACAGACAGACATAAAGATATCCCTATATATAGGGTCACTGTGGAAATTAGTGTGTGGATTTTGCTGTTTTGAATGATTTTTGGTAATCCCAGTGAACAGTGAATTCATAAATGGTGATTATAGATAAGGAGTTCACTTATATCTTAGCAGGTTTTTGTTCGCTCCAGGCAACAAAACACTTGCATGCCAACAAGGGTGGGGGCAGAGGAAGTGTAGACCACCTACACATATATAAACCCTACATATATAAAGCCATTCTGAGAAATAGAAAACACAAGTAGTACTAAAAATCCAGCCAAAGCTATAATGCATACCAATCCATCTAAAAATCACACAGCAGGTAGCTGGTTACTGAGGGAAGGCTTGCCCAAAGAAAAAGATCTTTGCCTGCTTGTGGAAGGACAGCAAAGAAGGGGCCAGTCTGGCCTCCTGTGGGAGGGAGTTCCAAAGTCTAGGAGCAGCAACAGAGAAGGCCCTCTCCTGTGCCCCATCAGACGCACCTGTGAAGGTGGTGGGACCGAGAGAAAGGCCTCCCCTGATTATCTTAACACCTGAGCCTGGAGATACGGTTTTTGAGATAGCTTGGAACCAGGCCATTTAGGGCTTTGTAGGTTAAAACCAGCACTTTTGAATTGTGCCCAGAAACTGATTGGCAGCAATGGAGCTGCTGTAACGGGGATTATGTGATCCCTGTGACCAGCCCCAGTCTGCAGCATTTTGGACTCATTGAAGTTTCCTGACACTATCCATCAGCAGCCCCACTGGATAGAAGTCCTCTTCTTATACTATAACAATGGAGAGGTGGTTAGGGGTAGAATTTTGCCTGCTGCTTTTATCATTCTTGTCCCCTGTGCATGTTCAGTATAACTCAGGAAACAGTATATATGGGTACAAACGTCCACATGGTATCATGGCTCTGTCACCAGTAATGCTGAACCAAGCGAAGGAATAAGTAACCAGGATAGCTGATCCAGTCTTACATGGATGCAGGAAGATAGCTACAGTCTTGCAAAAAGAAAGAAAGAAAGAAAGAAAGAAAGAAAGAAAGAAAGAAAGAAAGCTTCCTCTCTTTCTCTTGCTCATGAAGTGTCAGTGTTCTATTTCCCCTGTTTTTACAATGTATCCTTAAATTGTAGATTTATACCTGTACAGTTCTCATTGGTCTACTGTATTTGATTTGTTAGCTTGGCTGAGACAATTTGTCTGGCGGAATTTGCCTGGTTATTAGAGGTATATAATCTTATATAATTAATTCTCATGGGTCAGGAGGTTCTACCAGACTGGCTATGGCCAAAACAGAGCATAAGATAATTTTGCTGGATGCTGTTATAGGTTTCACCTCCTCTGCTATGAGCCTTCAAGGTCCAGAGTCTCCCTGCTCTGTGCAAGAGATGTATCAAAGCCAGAAGATTAATCTCAAAGAAATCTTCACGTCAGTCATGACCATCAATTTGTTTGTATTGTGCTTTCATGATCAAAGCTGTTTTCAGTCTGTTAAAAAAATAAACCAACAAACAATAAGAAGACCACCACATTGCCACTTGGTAGAACTGAGAGGGACATTCAGAAGGGGCAAGACTACTGACAGGGCTTTCTTTTGTCTCTCATCTTATGGATGATGCCAAAGGAATAACTTATCACCTTGCTCCCTCCTTGTCGATTGCCCCACAAGACTGCAAACTAGGAAATTTCTAATTTAAATCTTCCCTCACTAGCAAATTCCTTGTGGAAGCAATTGTTCTTTCATCAAACCCTACTTCCAACTGTTATGTCATGCTAATTATGGTTTACCTTACAGTGTTTTATATGCTAATGTATGCCAAATGTTTTGAATGTGTGAAATAATAACCTGTACACCTGTAAATGCTAAGTTGTAGCATTTAATTACTTTATTATATTTTTATTCTGCCTTTCCCCTAGTGCAGATAGGTGTGTGGCATGTTCCACCCAACCAGTTTATCCTCAGATTAAAAAACAGGGACAGTGTGACTCTATGGCTTTTCTTCAACCTCAGGGTGGCTTCCAGGATCATGGCATCCTTTTTAGATAGGGTAGCCAGCCTGGATGCTGGAAACATGTGGGTGTGTTTCTGTTTCTGCTTAGGTGGTCAGTATCAGATAGCACTGCTCGGGACTCTTGCTTTACCTCCTGAAAGTCTTATTGTGATCCAAAAATGTTCTCTTCTTTCTCCCATGCTGTTTACATGAAACCACTAAGAGAGGTCATTAGGAGACTTGGTTTGAGGTGTAAACAATGTGCAGATGACACTTAGCATTTATCTATCTGATTTATTCATCCAATTCCAGCGAGATTGTAGGTGTCCTAAATCAACGGCTGGGTGTGGCAAACAGGAAACAAACAGGAAACTAAGAGGGCTAATTGAATCTCAGTGCAGACAAGGTGGAGGTACAGAGAAGACAGAGACCAATTGCCCAGCTGACAGGTATTCACTTGCTCTGGAAGGCATTGTGCTTCCTGCAAAGGATCATATCCGGGGTGGAGAAGGGGTGCCTACTGATCCAGTATTCTCACTAAAGATTTGAGTGTACCCCCTTTCTCAAAGTATATTTTATGGGGTGTTTTTCCTTCAGCAAATAACTATAGCTCAGAGACAAGCTGTTCACCCACACTATGGTTATTTCTCATTTAGATTCTTACAATCTATTCTACCTGAAGTGGCCTCTGAGAATAACCTGGAAACTGCAGTTGATCCAAATAGGGCCTCAGGACTGTTAAATTAAGACTAGGGAATTTGACTATATTACAGCAACATTTCATCTGCACCCTGGCTTCCACTCTGTTTGAGAGTCTTATGACAAAGTGCTGGTTTTGATTATTAAAGTCCTTAACGTAGAGGTAAGCAATCAGGTGCTCTGCAGATGTTTTGGACTACATCTGCAATACCGTTGAACATTGCCCATGCTGGTTGGCGCATATGGACCCTGTAGTCCAAAATATCTTGAGTGGATCAAGTTTTCTACTTCTGCCTTAACAGCATGGGACCAGGGTACCTGAAAGGTCATTTTCTGCCATATATTCCTACCTGAAAGCCAAAAGCCTTTCCAGAGGTACCTTAAACACTCCCACCAAGTAAGGTAACGCCAAGTACATGGTAGTAATGCTCTGTTGTGGAATTAATTACCTCACCCACCGAGAGTCCCACCTAGAACTTTCTTTGTGGTCATTTTGGTGCCCAGAGGACTTTTCTCTATTCTCCCAAGTCCTTTGAAATCTTTCATCTTAATGGTTTCCTGTTTATCTGTTTTGCATTTTGGCTATGCTGTGAAATTGGTCTGCTGGGAATTTCATTTGCTGTGTTATGGTTTTTGTATATGCTACTTTATATTAAGCTTTCATTTATGGTTGTCTCTGAGAACATTATCTCTGGGCAGCCTATATAAATGCCATAAACAGAACAAAACAAAACAAAAACATATTCCCTACCACTCACACATCCCTCTAGCTAGCATTGGGTGCAAAAATAAATGGCTGGAGAGCAATGCTGGGAAAAGACAAAGTATGCCATCTTCTTCCCCTCAATCAACAGAAGCAAAGGCTAGCACTAGTCGTCTCTGTGGACTGCCTCCATTTTTAGCAAGAGTCAGGAGGCTCCCTGTCTGTATATACAATTAATACCACTCCTTTCTATAAACAGCTGTTCATCTTGTTCTAAAAGAAATGGAACTGGACCAGCCAGACCCTACCACAGACAAGCCTCTAACAATAAAAGACAGAGTGCAAGATGAGCCAGATGGTGGACGTTGTCTTAAAAGTAGTCTGACCTGCTTGGCATTTTTACCATTTTACCTCAGGGGCAAAGCTCTAGCTGGGCCTGTCCATGTGACTGTCACATGAGGAAACAGGATACTCCAATTCATAAAACAGTATCCAGATGAATCAGAATATCTTTGTCTGTCTTGAGGTTTGTTCACACCAAGCTGTTGTTCAACTTTCTTTTCATTCATATTGGCATTTTTTCCCAGTGTCCACATGGTGAAAGCCTGAAGCTGGTATTAACAATATCAGAGGCAAATGGCCCTACTTTTGGGGCTTATTCTTACATTACCACAACTAGATGATGCCCTTTCCCTCCAACATTGCTTTGACTCACACCAGCATAGAACCTAATCTCATGGACCCTTGTATTATATTGTTCCATGTGGTTTGTTCATGAGTCTTGTGAGTTGACATTTCCTTATGTTTGTGTTTCCACTGGAGCCCTCTCCACTCCTCTATGTCTCAGTACCTCTCCCACCTGTTTGGCTTCCATACAACAATCCTTCCCCAGGTCCTTCTTCTTAAAATTTGTCACATTTGGAATAATGAGAAGGTGCTATGGATAGATGGTGACAAAGTAAAATGAGAGGAATATGAATGGAGTGGAGTATGGATAGAAGAAAATGGCAAAAGAGAAGGGCAAAAAGGGTCAGGAGCAAAGTGTTGGGGAACGATTTAGGATGTATCGACAAGATATTATGGGACAACCCAATATATCCAGTAACAATTACCTTCCCTTGTCTGAACACAAATACAAGAATAATTCATTAAATTTTGTTCAAATCAGCACAACCCCACCCCAAAATAGAATGACCACTAGGGATGTGGCATTTGTGTGGGGTTTTTTTTGGGGGTGGTTATTACAAATCCCAGAAATCTCCCATTTTGAGAGTCACACCTGACAAACAGATACACCTAAATCTGGCTTATCACACAGGTTTAGCTGCATTAGCTTTCTGTTTAAAAACGTTGCCAGCAAGGACTGGGCACAACTTCATTTTCCAAAGGAAACTGGGTCCAAACTCAACCTGTCCTGGGCCATGAGGCCTTCTGACCCAGCTTTCCTCCATGTGAACACAATCAGGGATCTGGCTGGCAAGTGGAACTCCCAGAATGGAGAGTTCAGAGATTGGGAGTGCAAAAAATCCACATGCCTAATGACCATAGACACTTTGTGGAAATCCCCTTGAATTAACAATCTTTGACTATAAATTGGTCTGACATATTTTCATTACAGTCTTATTCTTAAACAATTATCCTGTACTTTCTGATGACAAGGACTGTGAACCCCCTGTTATTCTGCTTCCCTAAATATTCAGAACCTCATTCCAGCAGGTAGATTTATGTAAGCTTTTAAAATGATAGCAAACCAAAATGACATTTCAATTTCTCTTTGGGGTGTATTAGTCAATCAGTCGATCTTTATTTGCAGTCTCCGACCCAATAGGATACATATATGTAATATTTAAAATAGATGTAAGCAATTAAAACATTTCAAGATTTGGGGTGTATTAAGAAATGTTTTTGACTTTAAAAAATAGTGATAAGAAAGTCAGTCTATCTGGATGATAAATTAATTCAGTTTGCATCCCAGTGAGAAATTACCAAAATCACACTTCCCAAATCAAAACAAGAACTGGAGCATGTTGAAACCCAAATCAGCACTTTCCCAAAATTGTAATAAAAAGAAAATGAAAGAATTGCTTCTGTAAAGGCACACACTTGAAATATGTATACATTTTTAAATGTACTGAAATATATAGCATTTGGAAATATTAGTGGAAATGACAATTTTGTAGAAAAGTAAAGGATTTTTGTGTGAATTTGAAAAAGAAAATATTTGCAATCTGATGCAAGTAACCTGTATTTTTTTAAAATGAAAGTTGTGTACTGTTTCAGTCGTGGCACCTTAAAGATGACCATTACTTCATAAGCTTTTGTGGATCACAGCTCATGACATCTGTTGCTCTTCATCTGTATCTGATGAAGTCAGCGGAAGTCTACAAAAGCTTCTACTAAATAAAACATATTCCTTTTTAAAGTGCTTCAAGGCTCTCTGTTTACTGAGGCAGCAGAAAGCAACAGAACTTAAGGAAAAATCAGGTACTGTTGGAAAATAGTATGCATTTTGTTTTATTGTTCTTGTTACCTTTTTACCTTCCATGTCCCCTTCACTGCCTCTTCCCTGCCACCTTTTTACATTTAGAATGTAAATTCCCAGAGCCAGGGTACTATCCTTTTTTTTTCTTTTTTTTTCCTTTTTCTTTTCTTTTCTTTTTTTTTTTTTTTTTTTTTTTGTATGTCTCTGTAAAGCTTTTAGTGCCTTGAGACTTGTGAGGTGGGGTATGATGACATTCAAGGCTGTATTTAATTCGTATGTCATGTCATCTTTGGACATGTTCCCAGAATCCATCAGAAAAAGGAAAATCTTTGGGGTGTATTTTGAAAACACTTTGACCCCAGCCCAACCCAGTCTCTGGAAATACACTTGCCATTGCATGACATTCATACAATGTCATTCTATTTCATCCACTGAAAATATATGTGCAAGCAGAGGTATACTTTTAGGCCAAATTTTGCTTTTCCAGTGGAGTAATTTCTCCTGCGGTCCACATGGCTTTCTTCTAGGGAAGCATGGTTGGAATGTGAGTGTGACCAGACTGTCCTTTGACACACACAATAGAACATGACAGGAAAACAGGACATGAAAATCCAATATTGCTAGTAAAACACACAGGAAACAGATTGTTACTATACTGGGTTAAAGTTATGTCTATCTTGTTTCATGTTCATTTTCTAATTCTACCTTTTGTTTTAATGTACAAAACTGTCTTAGGAAGTTTAAAACTTTTTGGAAATTGATACTTTTAGTGGCATCAGGGATTAAAAGGTTAAATTATTTATTAGTCTTCTTTCATCCTTAACAAAATTAATGTGTGCTACTTGATTGTGAAAAGCACAGGCTGGTTTCAGGTACATAACACAGGAGCCCCAGTCCGGGTGTGAATTCTTTAAGGAACGCATTCCTACAGAAAAGCAGGGTAATCTTCCTGTAGCCTGCCAAAGAGAGAAAAACAACAACAAGGAAACCAAAGCCTCAGATCTGAAAGCTCAATGAAAACTGAACACATAAATGGCATATACAATTTATAACCTTCCCTGTCTTTTAGACTGCAGCAGGTCACATGCCAAGACAACAACTTCTTTGATTAGTAGTTTGTACATTCTTAACACTGAAGTCAAAAAAGGGGGAAGGATAGAACCTCGCCAGCACCTAAGGAAAGTGCCAAAGCTGATTTAGCACTTCTCATTGAGATTTTTACCTTGTGACATGAAGAAAATGTAATATTCAGGAATGAAGTGGAAGATTGTAGCAAGTACTGGGAACTGCAAAACTGTAACAATCCTTTTATTTTTAAATTCCAAAATCCATATGGGGTGACACCTTTATTAATAATAATATATGAGCTACTGGATAGCTCAGTGGCTTAAGTATCTGGTTGTGGAGCCAGAGGTTCGGAGTTTGATTCCTCCCTGTGCCTTCCTGACAGCGGCTAGACTCGATGATCCCTACGGTCCCTTTCAGCAATGCAATTCTAAGATCTAATCATGTGCTGTCAAGTCAATTTTGACTTATGGCTATCCTTTTCCAGGGTTTTCCAGGTGAAGAATACTCAGAAGTTGCTTGCCATTCCCTTCTTCTGGGGGCATCTTGGGACTCTGCAGTTTGCACAAACCCACACAGGTTGGCTCTTCTCCCAAGAGGCACAGTGGGGAATTGACCTCCCAACATATGGCTCCGCAGCGAGATACCTAAACCAGGTCTTTATTAGGCCAATTAAAAAGGCACCAATAAAGAATGCAATAGGGATGCCCAATTTTTTTTTGCTTCATCTCCCAGAATTCTCAAAGAATTCCCAAGGAGGAATTCTGGAAGTCACAGCCCAGATCCACACTTACTGATCTCTATAGACACCTGCATCTCACTCACCAGGGCCAGGGCCTAGTTCTAAAGCTGCATGGTTGTCTTGGGTCATGCTTCCTGTTAATGTACAAAAAAGAAAGCTGCTGCGGTGCTTCCTGAAGATCATAGTTATTTAGGAGGCACCATCTGTAGAGCCTAAAGGGTAGTGAGACCATGAGCCCCAAGAAGCACTGTACACCTGCTTCCTTTTGTGGATATTAACAGGCCCAATAAGACAGACACACAGCCTCAGAGTAGGTGTCTGTCGGTGTGAGTCTGTGGGATGGAACTCCCAGAATTTGGCCTGGAGAATTCTTGAAGAATTCTAGGAGTTGAAGTACAAAAAATGAATGGCATACCCTTAGAATGCAAGCTTTTGAGATTGCTGATCTCTTCATTAGGCAAGTACAAACAAGGGATTAATTCTTTATATAGGTTTGCATACAAACCTATACTAAAAATATTTAGTATGTAAGTGTTGCTCCTAAATATTCAGAACACTTTGCATACTCTAGTAGGATAGGTCAGTGGGTTGGGTACCTGGTTGTGGAGCAGAAGATTGGGAGTTCAATTCCCCACTCTGCCTCCCAGAAAAAGAGCCACCCTGTGTAGCCATGGGCAAGCTGCCCAGTCCCAGAGCGCCCCCTGGAGAAAGGAAATTAATGGAATAAATATTTTTCTATACTGTACTTGTTCAAAATTAACATTTTTTAAAAAAAGGTTTTCAATTTTCTCTAAGATACTCTTATTATTTTCTATGAAAAAAAATCTTGGGGTTCCCACAAACTTCCTGCGATTCCAAAATTAACCATATTAAATTTTTAAACTGAGATATAATCTCAGGTATATGTCTCATTATAGGGGACGTGGTGGCGCTGCGGGTTAAACCGCAGAAGCCTCTGTGCTGCAAGGTCAGAAGACCAGCAGTCGTAAGATCGAATCCATGCGACGGAGTGAGCTCCCGTCGCTTGTCCCGGCTCCTGCCAACCTAGCAGTTCGAAAGCATGTAAATGCGAGTAGATAAATAGGTACCACCACGGAAAGTAATGGCGTTCCGTGTCTAGTCGTGCTGGCCACGTGACTACGGAAACTGTCTATCGACAAACGCTGGTTCTACGGCTTGGAGATGGGGATGAGCACCACATCCTAGAGTCGGACACGACTGGACTAAATGTCAAGGGGAACCTTTACCTTTTACCTATATGTCTCATTTGATTAGCTGTGTAATATAACCTTAAATTAGGAAGATCTAACTCCTAGTTTTTCAGATTTATATCATTAATATCATTTATATAATTAATAAAAAATTAATCTTGGGTAAAATCTTAATTTTACATATTGCTATTCTACCAAACCACAAAAGTCCAATTTTCCTAAAACCATCTTAACCTTTTTTTAATGTTTTGCTTAAATTAATTAAAGTTTTCCTCTTTCAAACTATCTAAGTTGTTTGGAATATTTGTACCTTCTCTAATAATATTCACCAAAAAAAATCTATGAGTATTGGGAACTGTTATAAATAGATGTCTTTTAATGAAAAGTTGTTATGCAACTATATGTTTCTGAATCTGCTCCTTTATTGCTTTTTTTAAAAAAGTCTTAAATGCCTTGATTGTTGTTTATTGTTACATGCCATCAAGTCGCCTCCAACCCATGGTGACCCTATGAATGAGAGATCTCCAAAATGTCCAGTCCTCAGCAGCCCTACTCAGTTCATGTAAACTCAAAGCTGTGGCATCCCTTAGGGATTCAATTCACCTTGTGATTGGTCTTCTTTTTTTCCTGTCTTCAACCTTTCCCAGCATTATTTTCTTTTCCAGACAATCTTGCCTTCTCATGATGTGCCCAAAGTAGCACAGCCTGAGTTCCATCATTTTTGCCTCAAGTGATAGTTCAGGCTTGATTTTATTTAGGACCCACTTTTTCGTCTTTCTGGCAGTCCAGGGTATCCACAAAGCTCTTTCCTAGCACTATATGTATATGAATCAATTTTTTTCCTGTCAGCTTTCTTTACTGCCCAACTTTCATGCCTGTACATGGTTATAGGAAATACAAGAGTGTGGATGATTTTGGTTTTGGTCTCTACTGCCACATCTTTACACTTGATTACCTTTTCTGATTTCTTCATTGCTGGCCCTCTGAGCCTCAGTCTTCTTTGATTTCTTAGCTGCAGCTTCCCTTTGGATTGATGATTGAACCAAGGTATATAAAATCTTTCACTATTTCAATTTATTCATTGTTGACATTACGTTTGTATAGTTCTTCTGTAGTTATGATTTTTGTCTTCTTAATGTGCAGTCCAGCTTTTTCACTTTGTCACGTAGCCTTGAGACTACTTCCTCTCATATGCTCTCACCTTTTCCTAAGGCTTAGTGGAGAGGCCCTTTCATTGTCCCATCATCAGTCACTGGAAAAAATGGGAGTAATATTGTAACAGAATGAGGAAATCCAAAGCAGAAGGAGATTGACTGCTCAAGTGCCAATGAAAAGTCCAGGCTGTCCTGTAAAACCCAATCATGGAGCTCCTGGGAGGGGATTCCTCTCCCCTGTGATCAGTACATATGTTGTAAAGACAGCATGTGGAAGAACAGAGAGAAAGTGCTATTTGCCTCACTTTCATTTTCAGGAGATAAAGAAAATTTGAGGATTTTTTCTTCTCTCCCCCCCCCCCCCCTTAGGCAGCTTAATCCAAATGACTGCATGCGTGTTTGTGTGACATGGGTGCATTGTGCAGGATTTGAGTGGGGTAGATAATGCACTCCCAGAAGAAGGAGAATTGTAAACCACTTCTATGTATTCACTACACAGGATCTTTGTCTGCATACTGGTGGTCCAGCGGTGGTTGATAGCACTGAGTTTCATCACCCATCTACAGTCTGAAACTGTTTATTTTCCTCATTTTCATGGTTTTTTCACTATTTGATCACTTACAAATACATACAAATACTTTTAAATATTCAAATATGAATCAAAGTAGGTGGGCTTCAAATCCTCTGAAAGCAAACTGGTAAGACAACAATTCAGGATGAAGCAAAACAGATTGTATTCGCGTACCCAAGGCTTTTGTATTTGCTGTCTTTTCTGTTATTTTACTTTGTAACAGCTAGTCCTGCAGTAGTTTCTGAAGGAGGGTGTGTGTGTTTGCAAGCTTCTCTCTTAAGTTTCTGTTGTTGTTTTTTTTAAGTGTTTCATCTGTCCAGCTATAGGGTGCTACTTGGGTAACTCATCTTTGCTTGAAAAGTAAGGGATGTAGTAACACTGGTGTTTTGCATTCATGGGCTTGCATATATGTGCCTATCTATCAGTGGCAAGAAGCATTTACCCCTCCACTTCAGATCAGACCTCTAAATAGCTATGAAGTAGACTAAAACCTGAGTAAATCAGTTTCTAAACATGTGTTTGAACATCTTTACACAAGCCAGATTAGAAAGAGTGTGCTACCAGAGACCAGTTCCAGAAATTAGAGACTGGTCCTGGTTAATAGAGCAGTTGAAGCCTTTGCTTCCAGGCTCTCCAACGCAAGGATATCAGGACTAACCCAACAACCACGTACTTAGGGCACTGATACTTGGGGATCAGGATAGTGGAATACATTTAGTTTGAAAGGTTCCATCCACAAACCTTTGGTGTCAGGCAGAGGGTCTCAGAAACATCTTGGTACATCTGTGAGCACATTTAGCATTATGATAGCTGGTGGAAGTGGATTAAAACTATTTTAAGCTGCCAGAATTGCCAAATCCTCTCTAGCATCAATACAGAAGGTAATTGTCATGATCAGGCCTGGCAACAGAAGCTAACAAGCAGATCATGTGAAATGCTTTACCACGAAATTAGCTGGCTGCAAGGTTAGGGAAGCATTTGGAAGCTCAGCCTTGTGGGAAGCTGTGAGTTGTGTGCAACAAGTGAATAGCTTGAATGTATTGTGTTGAAAACAGATTGTCTGAAAAAACATGTAATATTGCATTTTGGATCATCTAATCTGCATAAAGATTTTGTGACTTGGCACAAGGAGCAACAGTTCAAGTAGTCTCCATCAAAAAGGCATACACCTCCTTATCAGATCTTCTTCCATTAGTTTATATTCCCTACTAGACATGAGGATGAATAATAAAAAAAATTGCGATATTCGTTAAAAATCGCCGATTCATTAAATATTTGCCCCTTCGTATTCATGAGTTCCAGAGACCCTGATGAATATGAAGGAATGAATATTTGTCCATTTTTATTAATCCCCCATATGAAGAGAGGGAAGGCTAGCCTTCCCTCTCTTCCTATGGCCTTCCCATTCTGCCTATGGGCCCACTGATCAGCTGATCGGCAGGCCGATAGGCAACCAGCCAGCCCCACAGCCACCCACCCCCAGAGCCTATCCCCCTTCCCCTTCCTACCTTAGCTGCTGCCACCATCCGCCACTGCCGGGCACTGCTGGCACCCATTGCCGCCCGCTGCCGCCGCCATCCATCACCGCCCGCTGTGGTGGCCTCCGCAGCCACAGCCTGCTGTAAGGGACCACTGGCTGCCCTTTGCAAAGATGGCAGCTGTGGCTTCTTTTAGGGCAGAGAAACTGCAGCCGCCATCTTTGCAAAGGGCAGCCTGGATTCCCTTAAGGCAGGCCATAGCGGCAGAGGCCATCAAAGTGAGTGGCAGCGGATGGAGACTGCGGAGGCCACCATGGCACAGGCTGCCATGGATGGTGGTGGTGGCGGCGGCGCAGACTGCAGCAGCCAAGGTAGGGAGGCGATAGGGGAAGGGGGCAGGGGGGCTGGCTGTGGGGGTGGGGCTCAGCTTTTTTTTAAGACAGCCTCTGGCTGTCTAAAACAAACCTCGACAAACCAACTAATCAATTTGTGCTTCGTTGGTTTATGGGGAGGAGCTCCGTGGTTCATCAACTGGGACGGATCACGAAGCAGGATGAATTGCCAAAATGGCGATTCATCCCCATCTCTATTCCCTACTCCTTAGTATTTCACACTTCTTGTTTACTGAAAGTAGAGGTAACAACAATATGCTGTTGAAAGCTTAACTCTCTTCTGATGATCAAGATAAATCTATTCATGATGTCCTTGAGCACACACTTCTATTTAAAGACCAAAATTTAAATTGGAAGTCATTTTCATTTACTTTACATTTTTAGTCATCAGCCCTCCAAACTAATCCTCAGTGCTGAACATCAGGCTGCATTTGTTTCTGTTCCATCAGCTCCAGGACAATATGCATTCTTTTTCTTTCCTTTTTCCTTTCTGTTCTGCCTCTACGTTGCTCTTGTTTTCAGCAGAGCTTCAAAAATGCAAATACAAGACAGCATTCTGTTGCCAGTGCAAACAACAGAGTCCAGGTAGAATCCATCTACTTTGCCTATTGTCTCAATGTTAATAAGTTGATAGCAACATTAAATATCTAGAAAAATTGAAGCTCAGACCAAAGACTAGAACTGGGGTATTGAAGTACAGTGGGTAATGTCCAGGATGAGTCCAGGAGTCCAGAGTTTCACCAGAGTTTCACCTTGGGCAGGTCTCCACCTGCCAAATTAACATATTTCAGAGAACAGTTGCAGAGTACACCAAAATATTATCCTCATTCAAAGTGCATAAAACATGTGGAGGGAAAATAGGAGTCTGTATGTGATAAATAAAATGTTTGCTAAAATTGGTGTGTGAAAAAGCAAAAAAAAAAAAAAAAACCCAACAAAACAAAACACCCTTTAAAAGTACTCTAAAATAGTAGAAAAGGACAAATAGAGATACCATTCTTCATTCCTGAGGAAAGTTCTGGGTACTGTAATACACTGCCCAACACAGCAGCACCACAATCTCCCATTCTCTAAAAAATAGTGAAATTGCAGTAGCCTCTGGAATACATGCACATATTAGCATCTGTTCTTGCTTGCAATTAATGTTTTTTTGATATAATTACTGTATCCGATCAGGTGTCAGTGGTCCAAAATATGTGGCTATTGTTGTATGAAATGTTACCTATCTGATTGAGATTCAGATCATATAGTAATGGAAATGTTGTTTTCTTCCTTTTGTAGAATGGCCTTTTCTCCAAGCACATAACCCTTTCAAAAGAGAGACTAGCAAATTAAGTCTATGTTTACCTTTCAAGAACCAATCACAAAACAAAAGCTAAGTTGCAATGTCTTAAGTGGGAAAAACTTCTACTAGAACAACCACATAGATATATTCTGTCAGGTCGGAAGCTCTACTTCTAAATTTGTACTACAGTGGTGCCTCCACTTACAACCATAATTCGTTCCAGAAGATGGACGTAAGTCGAAATGGTCGTAAGTCGAAGCACCATTTCCCATAGGAATGCATTGAAACCCCATTAATCCGTTCCGGCCTAAAAAAAAAAATCACCAAAAAAAAAAATCACTGCAAGACTCATTGGAAACGCGATTAATCCCTTCCGGCCGAAGGGGGGGGGGGAGAAAAGCAATCAAGCGTGCAAGACCCATTGCAAAGGCACAGAAAACAAACGGAGCAGATTGGAAATGCACAGAGAACAGAGGGACAAGGTCGGAAATGCAAAGGAAAAAGCAAGGGAAGCATGCAGGACCCATTGCAAATGCACAGAAAACAAACGGAGCAGATTGGAAATGCACAGAGAACAGAGGGACAAGGTCGGAAATGCACAGAAAACAAAGGAAAAAGCAAGGGAAGCATGCAGGACCCATTGCAAATGCACAGAAAACAAATGGAGCAGATTGGAAATGCACAGAGAACAGAGGGACAAGGTCGGAAGTGCTAAGAAAACAAAGGAAAAAGCAAGGGAAGCATGCAGGACCCATCAGAAATGGGGGGGGAAAACCCAAAAAGCAACCAAACCCCCCAAGACCCATCGGAAATGGGGGGGGAACCAAAAAATAAACAAACCCCCAAGACCCATCACAGCACAGAAACATAACCCCCCCAGCCTAAAACCACGCTGCAAAAACACACAGAATAGTTTTTTAAAAGCAGAAAACAGCACCTTACCTTACCTAACAGGCAGTCCCAAGCCTCCCTGCAAACACACACACGCTCAATGAGAAGCAGAAGCCAGGCAGTCCCTCCTCGATCGCATTCACTCTAACCGTTGGGGCGAAAGAGCTACAAAGAAGCAGCCTCTTTCGCCACCTACAGTTAGCAATTTGAATTTCCCACCTTTTTTCCCTGCCTTTTTCTGTTCATAAGTGGAAGCTCCGGTCGCAAGTAGAAGCAAAATTTTGCAGCCGGAGCTGGTCGTAAGTCGAATTGGTTGTAAGTAGGGACATTCATAAGTGGAGGCACTACTGTATATGTATCTTCTAGTTTGGGCCTTAGTGGTTTGGACAACATTTACTGACTTTTTAAAGTGCTCCTTTTCTCAGAACTCTTACTTGTAGGTAGCCTGTCCCAGAACACCAGGTATGAAACCTCGAACAAAACTTGGACTCACACCTCGTCTAAACTCTTCTGAGAAAGAAAAAGAATGATACAGAAGTGAGCAAAGAAAGGGGAAGGACCTCACATTTCAAAATACAGCTGATGTCCATTATTTTTTCACAATACCAAAGTATAGAGAAACCATTTTCCTCTCCTTCTTTCACTAGTATTTGCTACACATGTTTTTCAGAGAGCTAGAGGTCGGCGACTGTTTGTCCTGAACTCCCAAATTGAGAGATAGGGTCAAAGGTCAAAGGCAACCCAGAGCAGAGAAACCTTCCTGTTGAAACAATATCAGTTAAACAGTTTTGTAACTGCTGACTAAACAGTAGTGAAAGCTTTTGCCTTGCAGCAGCAGAGGCTCATGGCATGCAACAGTACCAGCAATGCAGGATTTCACAGCAGTTCCCTCCAAAGAAGGATGAGCAGTGTCTCAGATCTCTCCTAGATGATGACTCCTGAGAAGTATCAGGGCACAAGCAAGCAATATCTGAGGCAAGGGAACTGGGTCTAGTTTTGATCCCTCTGATAACTCTGGAAGTTAGGATGGTCCAATGAAGTTGAAAAGGTGAAGAAGATATTTAGGGTAGATGAAAAAGAATAGTTTCTTCCTTTTCCTCACATTGCAGGCACTTAAACAAAGGCATTTTCTACCACAAGTTGTGGTGATGGTCAACAGCTTAGCCTGCTTTTAAAGATTAGTTTAAAAAAAAAACCCATAGAGGATAAGGCTATCGATGTTGACTAGATGGTACTTCCAGGATCAGATGATATACTCTGGGGGAAGGGGCTTCACAAGTCTAAGGACCATAGAAGTCTGTACCTGAGCCTTGGAGGGTTGCACTAAGTACACCTTATGATTCAATAGTTTGTAGAACCACTTTTAGCTTCTCCATTTTGGCTTTATTTTTTTGTAAAATAAATCATGACATAGTGCAATATCTCATATATTGTTGTTCATCTGAGGTTGTATTTATCTAATTTTCAGACCTGCTAAGGACCAGATGATTTTTATTATGGCCCTCAATGCATACTCAGCTGCATACCTGCTAGAGGACACAAACAGAATTTACAGTCAGTTTTTTAAATAGATTGTTTTGGAGAGATGTGGAGCTGCTGGGGTGGGTGGTGTCCTTTGGGCCTGTGAGGGCCAGATGTTTTCTATAGGCTACATGTTGCCCATGCTTCCCATTCACTTTTGAAAAGCAGTTGTAGGGAAACAAAAACGGGACTCTTGCCCTCATGTCTTCTTGTGGAATCCCCTTACTAGCTGAAAGAATCATATACAATTGGTGTATGGCTATCTTAGACTTGATTGGCTTTTGGACTCATCTCTTATGAGGACTGTCAAGTTGTTATTCAGCTAGCCATTAGCAACTAGTCAGAAACTGTGTGGTGCACCTGGCAGCTATTGTTCATCTTCCAGCAGATGCCATAGGAAGAATGTCTTCAATTTGCCATTTTCAGTGTGGTGCACAAGAAAGGCCTAAAGTAACGTACCGTATTTTTCTGTGTATAAGACTCCCATGTATAAGACTAACCCAAAATTTCTTTCTTTGCAAGAAAGTGGAGGGGGAAGGCAGGGATCAAAGTGCTTTGATTCCTGCTTTCCCCCTCCACTTCTTGGGAAGAAAGTGCTTTCCCCCTCTACTTTGTTTGCAAAAAGCCGCTTTCCCCCTCCACCTTTTGCAAAGAAAGTGGAGGGGGAAAGCACTTTCCTCGCAAGAAAGTGGAGGGGGAAAAAAGGAATCGCTTTCCCCCTCTACTTTCTTGCGAGAAAAGTGCTTTCCCCCATCCACTTTCTTTGTAAAAAAGCTGTTTTCCCCCCTCCACTTTCTTTACAAAACGCTGCTTTCCCCCTCACAAAAAGTGGAGGGGGGAAAGCAGCTTTTTGCAAAGAAATTGGCTCCACTTTCTTTGCAAAAAGCTGCCTTCCCCCTCCACCTTTTGCGAGGGGGAAAGCAGCTTTTTGCAAAGAATGTTGATGGGGAAAGCACTTCCCCCTCCACTTTCTTGCGAGGAAAGTGCTTTCCCTCTCCACTTTCTTTGCAAAAAGCTGCTTTCCCCCCTCCACTTTTTGTGAGGGGGAAAGCAGCTTTTTGCAAAGAAAGTGGAGGGGGAAAGCAGCTTTTTGCAAAGAAAGTGGACGGGGAAAGCACTTTCCTCTCAAGAAAATGGAGGGGGAAAGAAGGAATCGCTTCCCCCTCCACTTTCTTGCGAGGAATGTGCTTTCCCACTCCACTTTCTTTGCAAAAAGCTGCTTTCCCCCTCCACTTTTTGCGAGGGGGAAAGCAGCTTTTTGCAAAGAAAGTGGAGGGGGAAAGCAGCTTTTTGCAAAGAAAGTGGACGGGGAAAGCACTTTCCTCTCAAGAAAATGGAGGGGGAAAGAAGGAATCGCTTTTCCCCTCCATTTTCTTGCAAGGAATGTGCTTTCCCCCTCCACTTTCTTTGCAAAAAGCTGCTTTCCCCCTCCACTTTTTGCGAGGGGGAAAGCAGCTTTTTGCAAAGAAAGTGGAGGGGGAGAAGCAGCTTTTTGCAAAGAAAGTGGAGGGGGAAAGCACTTTCCTCTCAAGAAAATGGAGGGGGAAAGAAGGAATTGCTTTTCCCCTCCACTTTCTTTGCAAAAAGTGGAGGGGGAAAGCAGGGATCAAAGCGCTTTGATCCCTCTCCCCTCCTTACTACCGTTTATAAAACTACCCTCAATTTTTCCTCTAATTATTTTAGGGAAAAGTGTCATTTTATACATGGAAAAATACGGTAAGCAGTATTAATTTGGCTGTCCTTTAGGTGGTTGCTGATGTTGTAGCCCTAGATAGACTCCTGTACCTCTGAAAGTTGTTTCACATTTATGGGACAAGTGGAAACCCTCTCTTATGTGTGGAGGCAACAAGAGTGAAAGCTCCATTGGTCACACTCTTGACTGTCATGCTAGTTTCAAAGGTGTAGGAATGATGCCAGCACAAGCAAAAAAACTGGCATCTTCATTCACTTGTCTTATTACTTAAGGCACTTACCATCTTCCTTGACAACTAAAGGCCATAACAATGCATTTATAAAAATGAATCAAAAGCACAAGAAAAAAAGAGGAGTCAATATAGTGTTAAAAGGAAAGTGCAAACTTAAAATCAGTCTGTGAAAGCATACATTCCAGCACCAGCAAAGGCACTGAATAACAAGCTAGGCAATAGGCAATACAAATAATAATAGTTAATACAAGCAGTACACAAATAATGAATGAAATCTATATTATGTGCAAAGCATATGAGGCATGCATAATATATATATATATATATATATATATATATATATATTATATATATATATATATATATATATATATATATATATATATATATATATAAAACTTTTTATATACAGTACTTCCTCAATACTAAGAATTAGAAACATGTCCAAAACTTTCCCTACGGATACACTTAGGAGAGACAATGATTATCATTTCACCCACAAGTCTTGAATATAATGTGTCTGTTCCATGAAAAAAGCTCTTCTCTTATGAACTGCTGTATTTAGGATGATTTTTTTTTTCATATTGGCTTTTTAACAGAAACACACAATTGAGGATCAATATAATAGCCTCTCCTACATGAAATCCAGGGTTAGAACTCTGTGTAAGAGACAGAGTGACAGAGAACTGCAACATCAGGTCTGCCTGAAAACCTATTATAGGCTGATGAGAAGTTCACTTAAAAGATCATTCTCTGACCTAGTTAGTAGCTTTGAGATATATTGGGTCTGGTAGCAGGTCTCCTAGCCTCCATCAAACCAAGATGGAAAATACGTTTGTGGACTGATATGTACTCTGACTCCTTCATTAGACAAGTGTGCTGATTTCCATCAAAGTTTAAATAATAGCTCAGATATAGAATTCCATCATGAGTTTACATGAGGACTGTGTTGTGTCGCTTCATCTGTTTTGAAGAGATAGGGTTGTGCCATTTTATTTTATTTGTGCTTATTCCTGATTGTTGTCATTGGTTGTCACCCGTTGTTGTTTCCTCATCCAAACACATTTCTCCATCTTTCCTCCCAGAGTAGAGGTAGGGTGGAGATTAAAAATAACTCCAGTCAACAACATGCAGCACCAGGGAAAGACAGATCAACTTCCCCCACATCAGTTGCACCAAATACTTCTACAGACATGGAAAAGGCTTGTTGCCATCTCAGGGGACTGCTGGCTTTTGCTAATTTATTCCAGGGCATGAATTATTGCAAACACTCTGGTTCTACTGTTCCCCACTTCCCCAGATATGTAGTTATTTTACAGAAAGCAGGGGACAGGATCAAATTCTATGACACCAAAAAAAGAGTACAGTACCCTGAAGCACCAGACTTTTGCTTTTTAAAAGAGAGAGGGAGAGAAGGGCAGCTTCGGAGCAAGATGCTCCTGGACACTGGAGGCACCACAGCAAGGAGATGCAGCAAAACAATACTAGTTTTCAGAGAAATAAAAAGGTGCAGTAATTAAAAAGCAGGGGGTTAGAAAGTGAGGTAAGAAGAATATCATCCGGATATCCAGATTATTCCCATGTAAGTCTCGTGCAGAAACTGGTCCTTAAGGCAGAACAAATGCTCTGTTTGATTAAATTCAGTGTGTGTTTGTGTACATGTGTGAGAAAGAAGCCTATCAAACGTGAATAGGTACATGGAAGTTCCATGCTTAGAGGTAGTTTATCAGTGAATACCACCTGGTAGAAACAAATATATGAGGATGTTTGTTGTCTCTGATAGCTCTAATGTAGAGAATGAAATTATCTGTCTGACGTTAAAAACTGAAAGTTTGAGGAGTGATGCAGAGAAGCAATTTATTAAGCTGTCAGATTCTACTGATTTTGTTTTAAACATTCAAATTACATTAAGTGGTGAAAGAAATACAAGCCTTTCCTCTTTAAAAATGTATTAAGGCTAGGACTGCTCCTCCCATTTTTTCCTGTTCCTCAGGAAATCCAAAGAGACTCCTCCAGTGCTCTTCCTCATATACAGTATATCACAGAAGTGAGTACACCCCCTCACATTTTGTAAATATTTTAGTATATCTTTTCATGTGACAGCACTGAAGAAATGACACTTGGCGACAATGTAAAGCAGTGAGTATACAGCTTGTATAACAGTGTAAATGTGCTGTCCCCTCAAAATAAGGCAACACACAGCCATTAATGTCTAAACCACCGGCAACAAAAGTGAGTACACCCCTAAGTGACAATGTCCAAATTGGGCCCAAGTAGCCATTTTCTCTCCCTGGTGTCATGAGACTCGTTAGTGTCACAAGTCTCAGGTGTGAAGGGGGAGCAGGTGTTATCGCTCTCACTCTCTCAGACTGGTCACTGGACGTTCCACATGGCACCTCATCGTAATGAACTATCTGAGGATCTGAAAAAACAAATTGTTGCTCTACATAAAGATGGCCTAGGCTATAAGAAGACTGCCAAAACCCTGAAACTGAGCTGCAGCACGGTGGCCAAGACCATAGAGCGGTTTAACAGGACAGGTTCCACTCAGAACAGGCCTCGCCATGGTCGACCAAAGAAGTTGAGTGCCCGTGCTCAGCGTCATATCCAGAGGTTGGCTTTGGGAAATAGATGTATGAGTGCTGCCAGCATTGCTGCAGAGGTTGAAGGGGTGGGGGGGTCAGCCTGTCAGTGCTCAGACCATGCACCGCACACTGCATCAAATTGGTCTCCAGGGCTGTTGTCCCAGAAGGAAGCCTCTTCTAAAGATGATGCACAAGAAAGCCCGCATACAGTTTGCTGCAGACAAGCAGACTAAGGACATGGATTTCTGGAACCATGTCCTGTGGTCTGGTGAGACCAAGATAAACTTATTTGGTTCAGATGGTGTCAAGCATGTGTGGCGGCAACCAGGTCTCCAACATCCACCAGCTCTGTGATGTCGTCATGGAGGAGTGGAAGAGGACTCCAGTGGCAACCTGTGAAGCTCTGGTGAACTCTATGACCAAGAGGGTTAAGCCAGTGCTGGAAAGTAATGGTGGCCACAGAAAATATTGACACTTTGTGCCCAATTTGGACATTGTCACTTAGGGGTGTACTCACTTTTATTGCCAGCGGTTTAGACATTAATGGCTGTGTGTTGCGTTATTTTGAGGGGACAGCATATTTACACTGTTATACAAGCTGTATCTCCCTGGAAAAGACCCTGATGTTGGGAAAGTGTGAAGGCAAGAGGAGAAGGGGACGACAGAGGACAAGATGGATGGACAGTGTCATCGAAGCTACCAACATGAATTTGACTAAACTCCGGGAGGCAGTGGAAGACAGGAGGGCCTGGCGTGCTCTGGTCCATGGGGTCACGAAGAGTCGGACACGATTTAACGACTAAACAACAACAACAAGCTGTATACTCACTGCTTTACAATGTAGCCAAGTGTCATTTCTTCAGTGTTGTCACATGAAAAGATATACTAAAATATTTATGAAAGGTGAGGGGGTGTACTCACTTCTGTGATATACTGTACATGAGATTACTGCCAGGACATCATCCATGGTTTTGGAGTCAAGTGTCATCAACACATTGAATCCAGACAGAAGGTGATGCTGGTCACTCTGCAACTAAGAAATCCAGCTGTCACAATCCTTAATGATTGATAAAGAAAAAAAAAACTCCTTTTGTCAACCAGGCAGGGAGTTTGGGTGTCTTATTAGACCCAATGTTCTTCCTGGAGTAACACATGGGAACCGTGACCAGATCAGCATTTTATCATCTGTCTGTAGTCTAGAAACTTTCTTACACAGAGAAGACAGATGCAGCCATGCTGATCCCTGCAACTCTTACCTTGAGATTACTGTCATTTGCTCTGTATGGGGCTACCCTTGAAGAGAAGGGTAGGTGCAACTGGTAGAACACATGGCAGCTAATGGGTGCCTCTTGGCAGGATCATATAACACCTATTTTGTGCCAGCTGAATTGGTTGCTAGTTGTTTTTCAGGTTCAATTCAAGGTGTTGGTTGTTATCTTTAAAGACCTACATGGCTTGGGATTCCCATGCCCACTGGATAACTTCTGTTCATGGCTACTATGCTCATATGCAGTGGTTAACTGATGAAAAAAGGAGTCACATTCTGGGATTTTTCCCTTGCTTGGAGTCTCTTAGTGAATAGTATTGAGCACAAGAAAGTATCCTGTAGTCCAGCCATTCTCAACAGGGACTGTATGGCCCTCCGTGGGGGCCTGGCACATTTGAAGGGGGCCACAGACAGGAAACAATTCTCCACACACATGAGGTTTGTTATGCGACTTATACAATCCTGACTTGGCCTATATTTCTTTCATATTGTGATTATGACCATCTTGACTGCTGACATGGGTGTCACCAACAATCAGGCTGCCCTTTGCTGTGCAAAATTTGGCATCCTTTTTCCTGCCGGCACTGTGGGCATGGTATTGTACAGTAATATCAGGCCATTTCCTAGTGTTTTGAATCATGGATAGAGAAGCACAATATTCTATATTCATAAAGAGAGGTTTTTTGAAGAATTTAATAGATAAGTAGATTGACCGACCGACCGACTGACTCCCTGGCCAGAATCCTACTGTAACTTATGCTAGCATTAAGTGTAACTGCATAAACACAACAATGAACAGTTGCTAATTAAGGTATTGCTACCCACATCCCTCATCATGCACTAGTCCTATGATTTGGCACATGATCAAGAATGCAAGTAGCAACTCATTATTTAGTGACTTTTCATTCTGCGGTGTATGTAATTATACTTGGATTGACATTCATCCCCAATCAAATACTGCCCCATGAGCAAAACAGTGATAGAAAAACTGGGCAGTTCAATGAGTAAAATTAGCATATGAGCACATTAGCACTTGTAATCCAGAAACAAATGGTTGCGGCAACAGTAAATGAGTGACAACAGTGTCTGGGAATTCTAGTGGAACAGGCTACACTGCTTGCAGTTCATGATATGGTTCAGACTAGCTCTGTGTTGCATATTCTGGCTCTCATGTATTTTTAAGAGTGTGGCCTTGCAGCAATGTCAATAGCCATCCTGCTCTAGATAAACCACATACCAATTCCTTCAGCAATCATACAAGTTAGGATAGACTAGCTAGGTAAGTTTTCCTGCTATGTTCACTGCAACCCTGACTTGCTTTGGAAGGTTATCAAGGGTTGTTTAATGAGTTAATAGAAGCAGAGGTTTTCCTGAAGAAAGCTTGGCCACCACTATCCATCATCGCTACAAATCTGCAATAGAGGGGAGCTTAGGAATGACCAGTAACATACAATGTTGTTGTTTAGTTGTTAAGTCGTGTCCGACTCTTCATGACCCCATGGACCAGAGCACGCCAGGCCCTCCTGTCTTCCACTGCCTCCCAGAGTTGGGTCAAAGTCATGTTGGTAGCTTCGATGACACTGTCCATCCATCTCGTCCTCTGTCGTCCCCTTCTTCTCTTGCCTTCACGCTTTCCCAACATCAGGGTCTTTCCCAGGGAGTCTTCTCTTCTCATGAGATGGCCAAAGTATTGGAGCCTCAGCTTCAGCATCTGTCCTTCCAGTGAGCACTCAGGGTTGATTTGTTCTTCATAACTTACTTGTAATTAATTTCTTTTTACAGTAGCCAAGGCATAACTGAACTGCATCATGATTATAACATAATGAGAGATAACTTTACTTCTTTATGGTGCAACTGTGTCTGTAGATAATTTTATAGTTACAGGGTATGTGGTTTCACATCTTAGATGTGTTTGATTCCACAGACCACCAGATTTTAGCACTGTTTTTTAAATTAACTAAACAAAACTGTTTTAGCTACTTGGAATGGGGCTTAAAACTGTAATAAATTACTTTTAAAAAGTAATTTTCCAAGTTCTGCCATTGAATTAATTCTAGGTTGCACCTGGTTCATGTACAGTGATAGTTCAATAGACGTCTAAATTATGTCTCAGAAGTCTATGCAGTGTGCAGAGATCCTGATATAGAAGGTCTAAAAGAGGTAGTCTGTGCTAGCATATCAGGAAAAAGCAAAAGAAAAATAGAAAATAAAGAAGACAAAAATGTTGTGGCAGCTTAAAGACTAACTGCTGTATTTTAATGTGAACTTTCCTGGACAAGTCCACTTCTTCAGACTCGTAGGTCTGCAGTTAGTCTTTAAGGTGCCACAATGTTAATGTCTCCTTTATTTTTTCTTTTTCTTTTGTTCTTGCCTGATACAGAAGGATTCCTCAAGGTACTTGAGAACTTCCTGGGGCAGCACTGCAGGTTAAGCGATGGTATAGTAGATGGCAGTGAATCTGTGAAAATTACAGACTTAAGAATGGAGGTCCTTTATCACAGAAAAAAATTGTCACCTTTGAAACTGCCCACCATACAGCCTATTATGTTATGATTTTTTTTCTCTGAGCTTCTACTGTCTTCATACCCTCTCCTCATGAACAACTCTCCCCATGAACCCATGAAAAATTATTTATTTTCTTGGCAGAATTCAGCACTTCATAAATAGCAAATATTTCTAAGGTTTGATAGCAGCCTGGATGGTGCAGTAGGTAGTGTTGGCTATGGGAAAAGATCACATCTCTGTTAACCTACAGGCATATTTTGCAGCCTTTATGTGGGAAACCATACATATGGTCATGGGTAGGGATGTGGAGACCCTTCAGGTATTATTGGACTACAGTTCCCATAATACCTGACCACTGTATATATTGGCTGAGCACGATGGAGGTTGGGGCAACATCTGGAGTGTCATAGGTTCCCCATCTCTGACTTAGATAATAGTTTCATGAATGAAGCGGAATCTCCATTCAGTTTTTGGTTTTTGTTTGTTTGTTTGTTTAAGAATGCAATGGACAACTGTGGGCTGCAGATATCTTTGGGCTGCAGTTCCCATAATCCTGGCTAGAGCTAATGAGAGTCGTATGCCAAATACATCTGGAAGTCCACATAGTTACATAGTTTATTGAAAAAAGGTGTATTAAAAATAGTGGTTCCCAACCTTGAATCCACAGATATATATATATATATAGGTGCATACTCCTTTTTTAAAATGGAAACTGATGCACAAATAGGACAGAACAAACTTGTGCTAGAAAAAAGGTGAACTTTATTAAAACCAAAATAGAGAAAAAGCATACATCAGAAATTTAGAAACATCAAGATAACATTGCTGCGCACAGGTGGGGACCGAATCTGATGGGCATATCATTAAGGTGACAGTTACACATTTCAAGGCACCCTGAGCATCTTTTGTGACCAGGTATTTTGCCCTTATCCAGTGTTCGAAATCCCTGCATAAGGATGACTGTATCAGTACCGCAAGTAGTTATTGCCTAATCAAATTTTATCACTGTTATTTCAGATATTGCTCAATCAGATATTAAAATCATGATCCTCCACCTCTGACTGATTTATTGGTAAGTAGACTTTTTAAAAAATTAATTTTCCTGTGGTTTGTTTGTAAGACAGTGAGACAGACAGACAGACAGATATCTGATCTGCCAAAATTACCTTCTCTTTCCTCCCTTAAGGCAATGGTTTTCTAGTTGTGGGAGATCCCTTCTTACATAGCAGCCCCTAAAAACCAACTTCTGAAAGGTGAAGGATGGCTCCCTTGACTTCCAGACTGAAAACTGTTACAGAACAGTCAAGGGAATGGGTATCCATTTCTAAATTCTCTCAAACAGGCATAAGATATAAAATTGCTGCTTAGGTGCAGGCAAGAAACACCTCATCAAAGTATGTCTCAGATTTGCACATTCTGGTTTATACACATCAATGAAAATGTAGTAAGAATTACTATTTTATTTATTTATTTATTTATTTATTAGACTTTTATCCCACCCTTCTAGACGATGTCTACTCAGGGCGGGTCACAATAAAATCATTCATAAAAACAGTTAAAAGAATAAATTAAATTGACATATTAGTGTAGATCAAGATGGGAAAATAGACAAAAAAATAAGTAAAAGTAAAAGTCAAGTATTGACAGGAGGGAAGGCCTGCCTGAAGAGCCAAGTCTTTAATTGGCTCTTAAAAACACCCAGCGAGGGTGCCAGGCAGATCTCTGATGGCAAGCTGTTCCAAAGTCGAGGGGCCACTGCCGAGAAGGCCCGGTTTCTTGTTCTTTCTTTCCAGGCCTCTCTCGGCGTTAGGCCCCTCAGCCGTCTTTCCTGGCTATAGCGAGTGACTCGAGTAGATCTAGGTGGGAGAAGGCATTCTGCTAGGTATCGAGGTCCTAAACCGTTTAGGGCTTTATATGTCATCATTAACACTTTGAAATCAATGCGGAAACGAATGGGCAGCCAATGCAAGGCAGCCAGAGTGGGAGAGATATGCTGGTGTTTTCTCGTTCCACTAAGTAATCTGGCTGCCGCATTCTGCACCATTTGAAGCTTCCGCATCAATTTCAAAGGTAGCCCCACGTAGAGCGCATTACAGTGGTCTAATCTCGAGATTACAAGCGCGTGGACCAGAGTGGTGAGGGCCCCGCCATCAAGATAGGGATGCAGCTGGGCAATCCGCCACAGATGGTAATAGGCGGAGCGGACCACTGACGCCACCTGGGTTTCCATGGTGAGTGCCGGGTCCAGATGTACTCCCAAGCTGCGAACCTCACTCTTTGCAGCAAGAGTCACCCCCCCGAAGGAGAGGGAGTTTCCCAAGCCGCCAATGGAGGGGCCGCCCACCCTCAGGACCTCCGTCTTGTCCGGGTTCAGCCTCAGCCCATTCTCCTGCATCCATTGCAGTACAGCCTCCAGACAACGCTGAAGGGACAGAACGGCATCCACTGAAGTAGGTGAAAAGGAAATGTAGAGCTGCGTGTCATCAGCATACTGATGGCACGAGGCTCCACACCCCCTGATGACCCTACCCAGCGGCCTCATATAGATGTTAAACAGTGTTGGGGAGATGATCGAGCCCTGCGGGACCCCACAATTGAGGCTCCACGGGGCCGATACACTCTCCCCAAGCCGTACTCTCTCAGGGCGGTCCTCCAAGAAGGATCGGAGCCAGGCAAGCGCCAGGCCACCAATTCCCAGCTCGGAGAACCTCCCCAGGAGGATACCATGGTCGACGGTATCGAAGGCGGCTGAGATATCGAGGAGGACCAACAAGGACATTTTGCCTGTCAGCCTCCCTCAACAGGTCATCTGCGTCGGAGAGGGCGTTTAGGAGCGATCGTGTCTACGGCCCTAGTGGCGGCAGCAAGCCAGCCATCAACCAGAGCCTCGACAGGAGCGCCAGACAGATCAGCTGGAATCCTTCTCATGGTGTCCTGGAATCGTAATGGATCCAGTAGCCTTCGAGGGCGGACCATCAAAATAGGTCCATGCTCCCTGCGGGGAGAGAGAGCCACTGAGAGGTTACATTTTATTAGGTGGTGATCTGACCATGACAAGGGAACTGAGACAAGGTCAGTCACCACCAGACCAACTATAATTTAGTAGTAATGCTGTACATACGGCCATAGCAATATGATCACGTGACCTGTACACTTTCCTAGTTTGCTGTCCAGCTGCTATCTATGAAGGGACAACTGCTGCCCAGACTCCCTCCTTTTTTGGCTTTCTTTCTCTTTAAATCAGACTTGGGTTGGAGAGCCTTTCGAACAGAGGATGACCTTCTATAAAGTACAACCCATGGCCAACAGAATAAGATGTCCTCTTCCAGGAATGAACTTATTTTAAGTCTGTGGAATATATATATTCATAGTTAGGCTCCATGTTTGGATCTGTAACTTCATTAAGTGTCAATAATCCACATCCTGAGATGATACATGGTACAAGTAAAGCAAATATACATTTCAGAATACTCCAGGACATATCTGAAAGTTTTTATGAGCCAAAGGGTTAAAGCAGCAGGCTAGAGGTGGTTCAGAGAAGCTCATGCCACCATCAACCTAGCTGCATCTGTTATGGAAGGATGATACAGCATTTGTTAGCTTTACAATGGGAAGAAATGTAGGTCAGCCCTATGGCTCTGGAAAATGATTAACTTCAAGGCAAACATACAGTTACTCAGAACTCCAGGTATGCATGTTTAGAGGGAAAGGCTTATGAAAAGTCTAGTTCTTTTTCCAAGACCCTTTTGTCTTTGAACATCTGACTGGATTAAATACTTCCAAAATGTTCTCAGGAAGATTTGATATGCTTTCCAAGCTTGGAAGCTTGAAACACAAAGCTTTTCGCTCAAAAGCCACTAAGTGGCGATAAATGCAAGCACACAGAGCTTTCTAGGGGAGGGCTTGATTCTGCTCTTCTAAGCAAGCTTGTGTCAACAACAAAGCCAGTTTTCTCTTCTGCCTCTGTAGTGTTTCCTCTCTACTTTCTGTTGAAAACATAGTTCATGTTAGATGATGAGATCTTTACCACATGAAACAGTCAGCCACTATTAAGTAAGGGTAGGTTTGCATCTACAATGTAAACTGCAGCAATATAATTATCACATACTGTAATTACACAAACTTGAATGTGGTTCTGCCAGCTTCTACTTCACTTTTCAGGAAAGAGTTATATTTAATTTCAACAGCTGATTTCAGGTTGAGTAGAAATAGATGCTAGTTAATATTTAACCAAGGAAGTAGTCTACATTTGCAGCTTAATCCTACTTGGTGACAAGGAAATCCCCCTTATTTTCAACCACAACCGTAACCGTGCAATATTTTGCTTGCCCAGTCACTTATCTTACTTCCTTCAAATCCTCTGTGTAATTCTCAGGAAATATTGCCCTATTGTATAGAGTGTATAGAGTTCATTGTGTATAGAGTTCTGTCATTTAAAAGTTGAAGACTTTGGGAGATAGAGAGGAAACTATGGTATTTTATTTTTGCAGCATTACAGGTACTGTTGAAATACATTTCATCTTCACTTTTGCTAACTACTTTTCTTTTCAGATATTAATCAAGAAGAATACAGATGGGGTGCAGGTGCTGTAAAATGATACAAAGGTAAGGAGTCTAAGGACCAATTCAGAATCACTTGGGGCTGGACTTACACAAAAGATCAATATTTCTAAAGATTTGCTTTAAGTTGAATTGCACACAGTTTTATTGTTGTTGGTATGTGCTATCAGGTTGGAACCATTTATAGTGACACGAATAGAGCTTTCAAGGTGAGATATTTAAGTAGTTTTACCAGATCCACACCCCCAGTGAGTTTCCATGGCTGAGCAAGGATTCAAACTCAGTACTGCTGAGTCCTAGCACCTCACTGTATCCACTATATACTGGGTATCAGTTATTACTGTTGTAAAAATGCTCCAGATAAAGGGCTGATCCAGATTTATTCAGCTATGCCATCACCAGCAGCAACGTCTTCCTGGCATATAGATATTTTCCAGTATTGTCCCTCCCCACCCACCCCTGGAGAGCTTGAAACTCCAGATTGTTCATCTGCCCATTTTAGGACATACCCCATTTTCCCCAGGAATAAGAGATATTGTTGCCACCTGGCTGTGGTACAAGACAGGAACCACGAGGAGTCACTATTCTCCCCTATAATTTCCATGGAGCCTTCCCAAAGCAGCTGTGGAAATAGCCACATGACCATCTCTGCAACATCTAAGACTTGGAAAGTCGACGTTCTTTTCCATCATTGTCTCTGAGACCCTTCATAACTAACCACAGTTCTTTAAAAAGTCATGTTTTAGGTTATTATGTAAGGTGTCTAAGTTATCAGGCATAACTTAGTCATGACTAACATGCGTCCCATTTCAGTGACTTATTCTAAGTATAAATGAAAGGAATATTCATTTAGATATGGCAAGACACCCACACAATAAATGTTCAAACCCCTTGATATTCCTCACTACCAGTGTGACATCAAGTAAAGAAGTGTTTCTTCCCCCCACCCCCACCCCCAAGATGTTTGGAGTTTATACAAATGCTTCTGGGCCAATTTATGCAAAACAAGTGCTCTTTCCTGTTAAGAAGCAAAGCACACATGCACACACACACACACACACAGAGAAACACATAGGCGCACACAAATGAAGCACAGGACTATCTGATTTTAAAAGATGTCAAGAACCATCCAGTTCTTCAGACTTTAAAAAAGTCCATAAAACAAAGCAGCAGCTATTACAGTTTTGTACAATATGAGCTAATTAAACTGTGCAAATTTCACAATATGCTTAAAACCACTGAGTTGACAGCACCAGAGAATATCTCACTCTCTTGCAGGCCAAAGAGAGGGGAAGATGCCATTCCTTGTTCCTTTTTATGAGTACAACAAGCAATGATTTTCATCCATAACTCTTAAGTAAATCTTGGTCCAACCCACAGAGCAGGGGTAGCCCACCTGATTCCTTCCAGATGTTTTGGACCACAGTGACTAATACCCTTTGACCATGCTAGCTGAGGCATCTGGGAGTTGTGGTCCAAAACATACAGAAGGCATAAGAAAGGTATTCTCGGGCTGCCTCTGTTTGCCTTACGATTGTAAATACTGAGGAATCTTGAAACAAAGACCAAAGGTTTGAAGAACGCAACTACTTGTGCATTTTGTTTTGTCTCACTATAGAAAGAAAATACTAATTGGTACTTTCAAACTTCCTCCAGCTACATCTTCGATCCTCAAGAAGTGCAGCCATCTGGATACGTCAATGAAATAAACTACAAGCCAGATGAGCAAGATGGAGGCAAATTCAAATGTAAGCAAAACAATGACATTCAGCCACATAAAGATCACTTGCAGAAAGCTGAGATACAACCAGCAGCAAATAGACACAAATTGAACAACACTAAGGATGCTGCTCAGAATCACAGAAGCACCTCTTTTCATGAGGAAGAACTTGGGAACTCTGTTGAAAAGTGCAATGGGATACATTCCTATCCCAATCCCAACACAAACCAAAGTAGAGAGAGCAGCACACACGTCTCCTCTGGCCAGCTTTCAGATTCTTCAGCCAAAAGGATCTCCCAGCCACAGACATGTGACAACCATGAGATTCCTAACACTGAAGTTTGTCCAAAGTTACCTTCAGAGACAACAGAAAATTTCCACTATGAAGAATTTCAGAGTACAGGCGAAAACATTTCTTCCCACCAAAGTGCCATACTGGACATGCAAGGCAATGGTGTACATCCACCTGGACCCAGTTATCCCAAGAATGCCAGCCATGCTGGGAAACTAAGAGCTGTTGGAAGTAAAAGTACATCGAACCACAGCTACTTAGACCAAAACATAGAATGCACAGCTGGGACCAAACAGAGTAGGGACCTACCATGGTGTGAGCCTCAACGTTCTGATTCAGGAGATAAAGCCTGTAGGACAGGCCCTTTAAATGCTTGTTTCAAGAACAAATCCAGTGATGCCCCATATCCACAAGCCAAGACAGATGTTCAACAAGAAGCTGAGTATGATTGCCATGAAGAGGTGAATGGAGAACTAGAGGAGGAAGATGCAGAGGTAGCAGAGGCTCTTGCAGCACTTGAGGCTGCCACAGCTGGAGAAGATTCTGAGGAGGATGAGAAATATTAGAGGATAGCCAAGATACCAAGAACTCTTCTCTTTGGCAGTTCTTTAACATGGCACAGTGGGGCCAGCCTTTCAGGTTGACACTTGTAGGCCTTTGCCCAGGATACCCATAACCCGCAGAAGGAATATGTAATTAGGTTGGGCAAGTGATTATGAAGAGTGGCCACTTTTTCCAGACTATGCTGAGGTGTCGTCATTAGGATCACCCAATCGAATGCTGTTGGGCCAGCACTCTGCACTAGGGCTGAACAGAAACATAGGTCAGGATTCACTGGTGGACCTTTGAGTGATATGCAATAGCTTGAGAAAGCTTCCTGACTCCATCCTCTCCAAAACAAAAGGTGTTTCTCTGCCTAATTAGGCTAGTGAAATGGAGAAACCTTGAGGTGACTGGGAGCAGACCTTTATGTAAAAGGACAGTGGGCTCAATTATGTTGTGATGCTGACCACATATTCCTCATCTCAAAATGTGCTCAGGTGGGCTCTCTTCTTTAATTTAAGAGCTTGACTTTTGAAAATAGATCTTGAAGTACCTAGTAAAACACAGAGTAAGTCCAACAAGACTGAAGTCTACCCATCCTCTTCTGCATTTTCAGGGTCCTGCTCCTGCCAGCCAAGTAAATCCCCTCCCTCTATTCCTCCAAATGGCAGTTCCAGCTGCAATGAATGGTTATCATATATCATTTGCAGAAGAGGGAAAAACCCATTAGTGAGAACAATTACTTCTCGGTCAGATTCTCTTCAAACTGGAGAAAAAGGAGGACATCCTGAGTTCATGAAAGCACTAAGCCTTCCTTCATAGCAATAACTAAAAAGGAACCTTACTTAAAGAAGCCAGTATGCTGTTCTGCTACACTTCCAGGCTATACAGGAATTTTCTTGATCCTCCAGGGCTTACAGGCTTTAGAACATTCCACTTGTCTCAAAGCAAACCTGCAAAACAGCCAGTTTGAACTAGCTATCACACAAAACTACTTTTTCAGTGACATTTTCAGCAGTGCCAAAAATCCTCCCTTTCCAACTTTTTTCCGGACAAAGTTTGCTTGTTTATCTGTGCTGATCTCAGTGACATCACCATATAGCTAAATCTGACGGAATACTTGTCTTTTCATTATGTCAGCTCATCCACTGCTCATGATTAAATCTCAGAAGTTGAAAGCAGCTATAAATGAGATGGAGGAATAATGCCTAACAAAATTAGGAAAATAAATTAGTGTTTTCCCAATCTAAATGTGCATCTACTCTACAATTGTTGATTTATACCCCAAAATCAAAATTGGAGAATATTTTGCTTAGCTTTAGTTTCATGTATTTTTTTAAAGCTTTTTTTTAAAAAGTTGTGATTAAATCTTTCTCTGGTACTACTTGCCACATATTCCCAAACCAACAATCTAGGTAAAAGTTTGTTTATTACACAGGTTCCTTCTAACTGCATTCCTTCTTTTCTGCCAGTTCTTCTGTCAATGGCACTGTGTGTTCATACGGCTGAGAAGTGTTGTTTGGTCACCTGGCTAAGTGCTTCAAGTTCCTGAGTACTATTGTGATGCATGTTGATTTTCAGCACCAACTTACCAAAAACCATAGTGCCATCATTTCTATTCCAGTAAGCACAAGAAATACAATAAGCACAAGAGATGCTATAGTATGAAGCATCACAAAAGCAGGACATTCTCATGTTGCAGTCTTAAATGTGACTAAATACAAATTAATGTGAAATGCAAACTGAATGTGCTTGCATGCACAGGAGAGGTTTGTGCATGCACTGATATAACTTGACTTCTCATGTTCATGAAGGACTCCATTTAAGAAACCCTTGTTTGTGCTGACCTGAAGGATCTCTCTCTGAGGCTGGAAGGGGTACTTTCTGGATTATAGTTCATGAATCCACTGAATCCATTGCTTGGAGATTTTGGGAGTAGTAGCTCAAAAAAGGTAATTTTTCTAAGTGGGGTGGGTGGGGGGGTCTGCCCCATCTTTATCAACAAGTGCACCAGTAGTGAAGTCAGCTGATGTGAGCACCATGGTGTCTGGTGACTGCCAAAACAGTTACCAGGCACCATGGTACAGCCTCCTTCCTGTGGAACATTATTGTTTTGAAAAGTCTATGTAAATCAGGATCTTTTGCAAATATAATAAATTTGTCCTTTTTAACATGCTTGGAAATCTTACTTCTTCTTTGCGTATCGTTGCAGTGCTGTTCCTGTTGCAAGAGTTCACTTTCACAGCTTAGCAAAAAACATTTGTTTCAACCTGTAAACATAACACAACAGGAGAAAGCTCATGCAATTCCTCTTGCTTGGTTTTTAAGATGCATGACTACGGAACCCTCATGGACCAGAACAAGCAGTTTCAGTCCCGAAGAATCATATTTTATTGAGGAATCCATCCAGAACTAGACTCACAGTGCAGGCAGGCATTCTGTAGCATGCCAGCAGGTTCCGAAGTTTCAGACATCGGTCATGTACATTTTATTTCCTAAAACAAACAGAAACAGCTGGGACAGAAATACCCTAGCATATCCACTGCTTTTTGCTACTCAGTTTTTTTCTTAGTACCAGCCAATGTAATGTGGTGAGACCAAATATATCTCTGCTGGATGATGATGATGATGATTTGGTAAACATGATGCAGAGAAGTTAGGTACTTTAGTTGCCAGGCAAGTTCATTCCAGGGGGCCTCGAGATACATTGGGATTCTCATTGGAGTCAATAGATATAAGGAGTGTATATGAGATCCTAGTTGCAATCTTCCTAATGCTATCGGTGAATTCATGCAGTGCTCTGCAGAAAAGGGTTGCTAAGGATCAAGAGATCATTACTTTCAAGACACAACACAAAAACAATAATGCTTATATTCTTAAACTTGGCAATTTAAATTAAAATATATAAAATTAGAGCGGGCTGGATATAAACAATTAGTTTTTGCCTGAGTTATTTTGAAAACCTAGTTGTGAGCAAAGTGAGATGGGGGGAGGGTACTTTCCTGTGGAAGCAAGCTTAAACCAATACAGTGAGGAGACATGCAGCCATTGACAGGAACCTCAATGCCCGAGAAGATCCAAAGCACACCCAGTTCAACACCAGACATTCCAGTGTATTATAAATTAAAAGCAGCTCATCAGTTTCCCCCTTCACTTAAGTCCTGTTCAGGTGCAATGCCTGAAAGTGCACAGAGGGACTAAATGGGTGGCAAGGACAGTAATAAACCCCACTTCCAGTGCTGTCTCCCAGAAATAACTTGGACCATCACACATTCAGCACAAAGGTCTGTAGAGGAGCTGGTAAGGCATTTAGCTAAGTGTACTTACAGTGCTCCTGTAATTAGAAGCCCAGGCTCCTGATAGTTCGAGCTCTGTAAAGCACCGACCTTCATACTCACTGAGCAATGCCTGACTTCTTGGGGGGAAGACCGTAGGGCTGCTCATGTGTGTTCCCATCACACCTCTATTGGCCTTCAGGCATAATAGGGCCATAGGAGCATAGGTTAAAGTGGGAAGTATAAAATGTAGGACATAGGAAGTTCCTTTATATTGTGTCAGAGCCACCAGTACTCTCATCCAGTGCTGGCTATTCTGGCTGGCTGCAGTTCTGCCATGGTTCAGGCAAGGCTCTTCCCAAGCCTTCCCAACCCATTCTGGGTAGTCTCCCAAGTTTTAATCAGATGCAGCCTTGCTTTGCTTCTGAAATTGAACAAGGTTGGTATGTTCAGAATGGAATGGTGGGAGAGAATGAGTGCTTTGCTCCAGATTAAATGTACTGATGACATTCGAGAACTCAATATGTCCTACTGGAAATTATTTCTTCTCCACTATTGGCTAGATGTCCCTTTGTACTCCACACCACTTTACCTTCATCTGATGCGGGATGTCTCCAAGTAGGGCTAAGAAAGCAGTATTACATGCTACCTAACATTGGACCAAAGTTTCAGTTACAGTCAACCATCCCCTTCTGATTTTGTATCGGTCAGGAATCTACTGTAACTTGTTAGTAAAAATATGTGAAATGCTGTATATACTACTGGTGATGTTTTATTTTTTAACAAACCGGCTGCCAGTAAAACCTTTGGAGTTGAAGATCTTACAACTATACCCTCAGAAGGTAGCAAAACTGACTATTGGCTTTTGTTGCATTGATGCCCTGTGTTTGACCCAGCCTGCATGCTCTGTTCTAATGAAGACTGCACAGATGCAAAGCACGAAAGCGTAGTGTGTTATTTATAACCTGCTTTGTTGTGATTACAATATGAGGTTTTATTTTACAAAAACAAAGTTACAATAAAGCATGAATGCCAAAATCAGAAGAATGCAAGAACCAAAACATCAAAATAATTATCTGTGTTGCAGAGCCTCCTAGAGGATTAATGAATTATTGCAACTACTACATTAAAAATTTATCTGAAACTCATTAAGACTCAGTTCTTCAAAAAAGCTCCAGTTTATTGTACTTCTCAATTCATGAATCAGAATACCAGGAAAGGCCTCAATATTGCTGCACAATATCATGTCCACATTTGCCAGGTGGAAAAATGATGCGATAGCAAAAGGCATCCTGAATGTTGACATCAATAGCAGCAGTCAAGATCTACAGTATGCCCTCCCGTGCTCACTACCATTCAGAAAGAGACACCAAAAAGGGAAAATCTGTTAACCACTTCTCACCCAAACTCAAAGCAATTGCCAGGGCTGTTTTTCAACAAGTTCCCTAGGCATCTATTGCTTGGAGCCACAAAATAAAATGCTTAGAAGAAATGTTTGTTTCAGATTAACTGTGTGAACTCAAGTACATGTCTGTGAAGCTGGATTGCTATTTTTAAAATTTGTTCTTGTTTGTTTTAGCCATTCCCCAAGTGAGATGTTTCAGAAGGCTCGAGCAATGCAACCCATCCCCCCAAAAAACAAAGGAAAAATCTGATAAAAAATTGTCTAAACACACAGTGCTCCCCACCACTGGGACCATGAAATAACCAATTACATCATTTACCCTTGTGGAACCCCATCACCATTCCAGCATTGTATTGACTCTTGCATTGGGCTTTGTTCCTTCTGCTTTATTGATACAAATTCAATAAATTCCCCCCATATATCTATAAATATGTATCTGCCAGTTATCCCCTCTTAACTTTTATATTACGTGTAAGTTTATGACAGCTATATCCCAAACTTCCCTATACCAATCGCTTAATTGGAAATTATAAAATGTGTTCTGATTCCTAGCAATAATCAATCTCATTGCTGTTAACAAATTGGAAACTGATTCTTTAGTTGTCCAATTACCTACATCCTTTTCAAATATTGATAAAAGTGCTAGTTTAGAACACAGCTAAATTTAACCTATTTCATTTATTTCCTTAAAAAAAATTGCCAAAATGTCCATATATTTTCACATTCCCACCACATATGAAAGTAAGTACCTACCTTTTTGCATCCTGTCCAGCACATCTTGAAATAATTATCATCTGTTTGATTTTGCTTCACTGGAATTAATACCATCTCTAAACTAACTTATACAAATTCTTTATCCTTATTAACATTGATTTCATTGATATTCTAGTATTTCATATGCTGCTCCAAGCACTAGAACTTATTTCTTCTTCCATTTCAAATTCCCATGAAAATTTAAGTCCTCCTGATCTTCTGCTTCCAAATATGTATTATAAATGTTATGTACCCTTCACATTTTTTCACCTTCACTTTCCTGTTTTAATATAATTCCTTCATATTTCATAAACCTTCCACATTACCATTTATTTTTAAACAATTCTTTGCCCACTGTTCTAGTTCAATAATATTATACCTGCACGATTCCACCACCCCCCCACAAGTTTTCATCGCAACCAGAACCAAAGGGGCTGAAAATGATCATTGTGGGTGAGCAGAGGAGGAATGCTGCACGGAGGGGGCAGTCATATGGGTGAAGGTACACGCCTTAGGGGGAACCTCGCCTATCACTTATTTTTTATTCTTTATTTTTTCTAATCCTTTATTCTAATAACTGGCCTGTTTATTAATAAATTCTCAATCAATCATTATAGGGTTCCTGGAATTTTCTCCAACTCTGTTACCAGATATAATGGGGAAATTGGTGGGATAAGTATTTTTCTATATCTACTCCAAATAAGAAACATATTTCTAAGAAAGGGATTTTCTATATTTTTTGCTATATTTTTATTATCTTGTATGAAGAGAATATTTACAAGGTTCAAATGCAATTCTTATTTCCATATTCAGCCAAATTAATTTTTTGGACTGAAATATAGTATCTGGCATATGTCTTATTTGACTGGATATATAATATAGCCTTAAATTGGGAAGTTGTAACCCTCCAACTTTTTGAAATTTATAGCATCCCCTTTTATTAATTCTTGACTTCTCATTACAAAATTTATTAATCATGTTTTGCCAGTCGTTTAACTGTTCTTCACTAATCTTTATCAATAACATCATAAATAGAACACTTATCTTAAGTAGTATCTTCGTTTTGGATGCTGCGATTCTGTTGAACTATGACAATCCAACTTCTCTTAAATCATCAAACTTACTTTTAATTACTTCTTTCAATATTTTAAAATTCTCTTGTTTTTCCAAATTAGTTGAGATATTTATACCTAAATACTTAATAGTCTTTCACACTGTTGATCCTGACATAGTAGAATATTAACTTTATACTTGTTTGCTCCTGAGACAGAATGCTTCATCCTACCAAACACTAAATCTGATCCTGCTTCCAAGGCTACTAGCATTTTGTTGTAAAGAAAATTATATTTGTTTTGAAATAAAGCAGCATAAGGAATTTAAAAAATTGTATTTTTATTGTTCAAGTAGTACAAAATATTTATACAAACCATACTCTTAAAGTTTATTTAATGCATATGTATGTGAAAGCGGCTTTTAACTTTACTAATATGTATCATTCAATCATGTGGACACAGCATCTTGTATTATAAGAAAGCCATGAGGCCCTCTTTTTAAGACACAATTCATAGTGTTTGGTCAGCAGTAGAAGAAGAAGGTATATACATTAATTTCTGAATGAAGATTTCCTAAACAGATGTTCAAGGCAGTCTGTTCTGGCACAGCTGGCAGTAAATTTGGAGGTGCCTACAACCAGCCTCTCCTCAGTAAGTGCTGAATAAATCGGCTGCTGAATATAGGATTTCCTCCACTGATGTATCCCTTTATACATGCTCAGTTGCATGAGCAAAAATCCTGTTTCCACATATAGATCAGCCTCTAGAACAGGGGCTCCATCTTTTGTATCCATTAGCACTTTAATAAAATGCAACGGTATTATGAAATATTCTTTATTAAATATTGGCCTATGTTGCAAGGGCAGTACTTTACCCTCTGAAAAAGCTTCTCCAAACTGCTCTTATCTGTTTCAACACTATTTTAGTACTGCAAGGAATGTTGGCAATATTTTTAAGATGTTGCTTATGTGATTTTAGCAATTAGGCATAAGTAAGATTAGGGCCTAAGTCCCATTAAAATCAATAGACATTGGTTGTAATTATCATTTCCTCTACTTTTGAAGTTCAGAGATAAATGCAGATCTTTATTGCAGTGAAAATGGCACCCAACAACCACAGAAGAGAGGTATTATAACTAAGAAGTACAAAAAACAAACAAACAAACAAAAAACCTTTAGATATACCCTAAGCAGGAACCCCTCCAAACAGTTTATGTAATGAACTAAGCATACTCAGTGGCCTCAAAATCCTTGCTGGCTGTTGGAAAGCACAGAAAACCAAATGGGATGGGAAATGAAATAAAACAGACTATTATGAAAGGGGAGGTGCTCTACTGGAGATGTTAATTATTTATTTGTTGGATTTTTATACCGCCCGATTGGTGAAAAACATTACTTTGGGCAGTACACATGTTAAAAAGACAAAACCTCATCTTCCCCGTCTCCACTCCAACTGCAGGTCTAGGTATAGCAAGAAATATAATCATAATTGTTACAATAGAATAATTCTAAGGCAACAACCAGAAAAAGAGAAAGATCAGAATACAAAGTGTTATGGATTACAAAATTCCTGCCTATGGGATTATGCTCGTCAGAGCTATTGTAGAGAGTTCTGCCTTTGTTAGTTTTCTAAAGACTCAAAGAAAGGGGGCCTGGCACTTCTCTAATAGAAGTTTATTCAATAGGGATGAGGCCACCACCAAGAAGGCCCAATTCCTTATTAACACCCTTCTTACCTCTCTTGGTATGGCCACCCTCAGTAGTAAGGCCTGAGAGGAATGGGTGAAACAGTTTTTGTTTTTTTATGGAGAAGACATTCCAATAAGTATCAAGGTCTCAAACCATCAGGCTCATGTAGGTCAAAGCCAGCACCTTGAAATGTTACACTGTGCCACTTCTGCCCCATTACATTCCAATGGCACTTTTATGTAATAGAGTTTCTTGGGGTATGGCCCATAGCCATACCGAAAACACTGTAAGATCAGTACTATGTCACAGTCAAATAGAAAGCCAATTTGAACCGGGGCAATGCCTTACCTGTTCTCTTGAACGGGCAAATATTTTCATTCATTCAAATCTCCTCCCATTAACAATCATGGCAGAGGCAGTTGCACAACACAATTTTTGCAGAGTGCCTCTCAATACAGTACCTCACTATATAACTGTGTCTTAATTAAATGTTGCAGATGTCTAGAAATGAATACATATTTCTAACCAAACTGTACCTTTACTTAAAATATCTTTTAGAGTATGGTATATTTTGCCTTATATTTTTATTCTGAAGCAACGAATTGTGACTAAGAAGTATTGATATTTAATAAAACTTCAGTTATTCAAAGCCCACACAAGGGTTTCTGTTTTCCCTTTCAAATTTAAAAAAGGAAACAGGTTAAATCAAATGCAGCATTTTCGAAATATGTTTTGCTTTAAACATTATCTCTTGCACCTTTTACTATAGGCCTGTTTCAGTTTCACTACACCAAATCTGAATTTTATATGCATATATGTTAATAATATGCATATATAATAAAGAAGGCTGACCGCCGAAGAATTGATGCTTTTGAATTGTGGTGCTGGAGGAGACTCTTGAGAGTCCCCTGGACTGCAAGGAGAACAAACCTATCCATTTTGAAGGAAATCAACCCTGAGTGTTCACTGGAAGGACAGATCCTGAAGCTGAGGCTCCAATACTTTGGCCATCTCATGAGAAGAGAAGACTCCCTGGAAAAGACCCTGATGGTGGGAAAGTGTGAAGGCAAGAGGAGAAGAGGACGACAGAGGATGAGATGGTTGGACAGTGTCATCGAAGCAACCAACATGAATTTGACCAAACTCCGGGAGGCAGTGGAAGACAGGAGGGCCTGGCGTGCTCTGGTCCATGGGGTCACGAAGAGTCGGACACGACTAAACGACTAAACAACAACAACAATGTTAATATGCCTGAGTGGTCAATTTTTGCTAAATTCAAAACAAAGAAAGACAGGGAAAGAGCTTCACAAGAATCAGATCCTCTGAATCAAACTTCCGCTTTTGCTTAGTTTTACGTTATTATGCTTTTACTTATGCTAATACCAAGACTCTTTCTCATCTGGGTATGTTACATATTTTGTTGTTGTTTAGCCGTTAAGTCGTGTCCGACTCTTCGTGACCCCATGGACCAGAGCACGCCAGGCCCTCCTGTCTTCCACTGCCTCCTGGAGTTGGGTCAAATTCATGTTGGTAGCTTCAGTGACACAAACTGAAAATCCACTACAAAAGAATTCCTTTTTCATACGGCCTCTAACAGAGTTGGCATTGGCCCAGTTCATGCAAACTTAGTGCCAGTGTTTCCCACAGATTTCTAAAGGCCACTTGAATTTAACTTTTGAAATTCCAGTAGTGGCACTATTTTAAAGAAACCAAAACAAAGTCTGACTTTACATTTTGTAAAGTCAGACTTTGTTTTGGTTTCTTTAAAGCCCAAACAGGAACAATTTAAGATCAGTATATGCACAAAGATACAAACTGGTTCAATGGTTGTTCATTTACATGTCCGTGAAGTAGATTAAGGTGCTTCAAGATTTAGAATTTAACACAGCATCTGTGAAATTTCATCAGCTGGCTGTGTTTAGGCAGGGCGTACATGTATTCAAGATGCAAACAGCATGGCTTGCTATACATGGCAAAGACTGCTTTGAACATAAAACTAGTAATTATGGAAATATCCTCAGAAAATATAATTAAGTAGTGCTTAATTTAGTGATCACTAGTATTCTAACACTCAATGAAGTCCAAAACATGTCTCAAAACTGGTCCTCTCCCATGTTCTCAGAGTTGGGACAAGACTTTAGTTCTTAAGAAACTGAGTAACACATTTGCACTGAACCCCATAGCAGATGTATTTTGGCAAATTGTTTGTTTCATTAGGTTCTACTTTATTAGGAGTAAAAACACATAATAATTTACATATAAAATTGCTGACCATATAATCCAGAAGTCTTCAAATTATTAAAATATCATATTTTCAGTTATTAAAAATATTAATTACCTGGGATCAAACTCTGCATACAGTCAGTCACATAATGCACAACAATAGTGCATTTACACATGCCTCTTTGAAGAGACATTAGTCTCCCAGTTTTGAATTTTTCCAATTATATTGTGCATTTTTTCTAAAAGCCTTCATCTGCAAAGGAAGAGAAACAGAAGTATGCATTACTAAAAGGAGTAAGTTGCCAGTTTTCAATATTTAGCAATTTTTTAATAACATTAAAATTATAGCTCACTTTGATGGACTAGATAATAATAGAAAACTTCTGAATCCTGTAGTTTAATGTGAATGTTTTCTAGGGATATTATACATACACAATGCAAAAACATCTAGAGATTGAGAAAAGTTACATAAAAAGCAGCTTTTTTAGGTTAATCAAAATAATGTTCTTCGTGTTATATAATTTAGTTTCAAAATAAATGTGACTACCTTGTCCCTTTAAAGCAGAAGTGGGATATCTGCAGCCCTCCCAATATTGTGGGACTAGAACTCTCGGTGATAAGCAGTCATGAGAACTGAAGGTCACAAACATCTGAAAAGCCATCGATTACTCATCTGTGCTTTATGGAACTTATACTTTAAAGCCTTTTTTGAAGCTCAATACAGATGCCTCAAACGTCAAACAGCCTGGATATCCTTGGTAGTGATCCCGCTGGGTTAAAAGTACTGCCACTAAATGCTAGGTCAGTAAAAGGTAAAACAGCAGCCATCCACAATCGAGTCATGGATGGGAATGCTGACCTAGCCTGTATTATGGAGATTTGGTTGGATGAAGCTGGGGCAAGTTACTCTTTCCCAGCTTTGCTCACCTAGGTTCCCTGTGTAGCAAGAGCAAGAGTAGTGGGGGGGGGGCAGGAGAACTGAAGTGGTCTATATGATTCCATCCCCTCACTAGAGGCAAGATGAGGGTTATCTTTGTGTGAGGGAGCTCACCTTAGTCCTGTTTTCATGGACAGATCACTAACTAGTGGGGAAAGACCGTCTCTCAATCCCACCACTATCTCAGGCATATTTGGCGAGGTTCCAAGAGAAGGTATTTTTTGTGGCTGCTACCAATCTATGGAATTTGCTGCCTCACCAGGCTAGACTGGTTCCACTCCTTACAAGCCTTCTGCCACCAAGTGAACACCTTCCTTTTTAAATTGGCTTCTGACCTCTACTACCTCGCAGCATTGTGTTTTTAGTAGGGGGATGCAGCATGTTTTTCCAGATATTTTACATTTGTCTTAAACTTGTTTGGGGACATGGTGGCGCTGCGGGTTAAACCGCAGAAGCCTCTGTGCTGCAAGGTCAGAAGACCAGCAGTCGTAAGATCGAATCCACGCGACGGAGTGAGCTCCCGTCGCTTGTTCCAGCTCCTGCCAACCTAGCAGTTCGAAAGCATGTAAAAATGCGAGTAGATAAATAGGTACCACCACGGTGGGAAGGTAACGGCGTTCCGTGTCTAGTCACGCTGGCCACATGACCACAGAAACTGTCTACGGACAAACGCTGGCTCTACGGCTTGGAGACGGGGATGAGCACCGTGCCCTAGAGTCGGAAACGACTGGACTAAAGGTCAAGGGGAACCTTTACCTTACCTAAGCTTGTTTGAACTAATGATATTTTTAATACCATTTGGGTTTAATTTTATTTTAATGTTAATATTTTAATTTATTGTGATTTTAAATATAAGTATTTTTTGTTGTTGTACGCCATCTTGTGTCTCTTTATTCGGATAAAGATGGGAAAGAAAGAAAGAAAGAAAGAAAGCCCAAGACCTTCTTGTCCGTCACCAAATCTCACCAGCAGCACTGCTACTGCCAATACCATTACTGTTGAAAACACTGCAATCCCTCCCCCCTGTTAACTTTTGCAGGGGGGGGGCTGTCACCATTCCCATCTTCTCTCCTTTCATATTTTCTGGTGTCTCTTAGGCTAATGGCTGCTCATGTAAACTCTTGCCAGAGTGTCTGATAGCACAGAGTTACAAATATCATTAGTTAAAACAAGTTACAGCAAATGTAAAATACCTGATAAAATATGCTGATAAAAATATGCTGCATCCCACAACTAAAGTATGCAGAAGGTATTGCGGGAGACACTGTGACACCTGTTCCCTGAAAGTTCTGTGGTCCCTGTCCTTGGAGCAGCGAGTCCTGCTCCTGCTGGTGGAAAGTAATTGGATGTACTATTAGCAAGATGCAAGGAGGATTGTGTGAAGAAACAACGCAAGGAGAAAGGGTTTTGAGAAGAAAAGAAATAATGATGTTCCAATGTCCTGCTGCTCCTGGCTATGGAATTTTAATTTTTAAGGATGCAGCCATTAAAAGCCGCTTTGGGTCCCTTTTTGGGAGAAATGCGGCATATAAGTAAATAAAACTAATAATAATTAAAAGGTCACCCAACATCAAAAACAGACATCAGTCTCAAAAAGGTTTCCAGCTCTGGATTAAAACCATGATGTACTGACCTCACTTTGGGTCTTCACAACTTTGTCTGTCTGACTGTTGCTCAGAACCAGATCTCATCTTCTGCCTTTCCTTGGTAGGAGTACAATGCAGTTCTTCTGATTCCTGTTTGGCAGCAGGTGTAACTATCACCTCTTTAGAGCTTTCTTTGACTGGAGTAGCTGGCATTGCTCCATTGACATCTACACCACTGACAGACATCACATTTTTACGTTCCTTTGAATTAGATTTGTTTCCCACCTTTGTGACTCTAAATCTGGAAATAAAAATGATACATGAGCAATTTAGGCATATAAATTTTTCAGAAAAATTAATTCCTCCCTGTCACGTACACTTTCACACAAATGAAATTTACTGAAACACACTTTAATGAAACCTGAAGATGTTCATTATAAAGGAATTAAACTGAATTTTGGGCAATTTGTTCAGCCACTCACCCTCTACAGCATTTCGGAGAATAGGAGGTATTGCAGGCACTAGTGGGGGCCCTACAGCAAAGATATCAGCCACTGATGTTCAAGAGAAAGCTTTGACACCATTTTAGGGGTGCTTAAATAGAATTAAATGGGTGCAAATCATATGCCTCCTTTTGTCTTGCACATTTTCATATGATTTTATGAAATGGCAAGAACTAGGGCTAAAGAAGTATAATCCCAGATGATAATTTTATTTTAGAAATCAAACCACACAGACATGACAAGTGAAATATTTTGTTCCCTAACACTGCTGATAGTAGAAATCTGACAGTAAATTGTAGGAATCACAATGCTTTTTATCTTTCAAAGAAATCAACTTCACTTATCTTTCGAACACCAGTTTCATCACACGTTAATTACATTACACAATCACAACCGGACCAATTTTATATACAGCCTGACACCTGTAACAAGGACAAAAGTAGCACATCATAATTGGCCCGTGAAAATGGGACGCACCTTCCCACAGACAGCACAGTGACTTCTCCATGCCTGGCTCTTCTTGCTTCTTTAGATTTTCTATTTGGACTGAAAATATGCCATCTCTTATGAGCGCAGCGACTGCAAGCACCTGTCCCCGCAATTCCACCAACTGTATGCAGGTGATGGCCTTGACAAGTATGTTTTAGCTGAGAACCTCCAGGCGAAGAAGGAGAAACTGGACTTGTTGGGCTGCCGGGGGTGTTAGGGCTACCTGGAGTAGTAGGGCTATTATTTAGGATTTAAAAAAAAGAAAAAGAAAACATAATTACCACAGCAAAGGTACACAATAAATGAAACATCTCTGCTTTTCCTCTCTTCCTGCCCCTAATATTTTGAACACTCTCCAGAACATTTGTGTGGCACTATTTCTCTGCTGTTCATGCCAACTCTGCCAGAGTGTTTCTAGGAGAGACAGAGCTGCAGTTCTGTCACCCTTGCACAAAACAGTTGGGTAAAATTTTTAAGTCTTTACTCCCTGAAGAAATTAAGGGTGCACCTTAGACATCCTTTTCAAAGAGGAACAGCAGGGCATTATTTTTCTTTGCAAGAAGCCCAATTTCTTTCTTTGCAATATAAACAAGAAGCATTAATGCCAGTGAACTGAATGATATTTCATTTAGCAGTTTTGTCCTTCTTTCAATCCCTATAGTGCCACATGCACTTTTATTCATTCCAATGTTTATTCATATCCTTTTGTATAAGGGATACAGTGCATATGTATATAATACTAAAACAAGTTCCAAAACAGGAGCAAAGGGGAAAGAGGGGGAGAAATGGGTTTTTGCCACCACTGACAACAACTAATCCACATCGTGGACAGCTTGCCTCGGAAAACACCTTCACTGAATAGTCAATATGCAGTTCCACCCCCCAAAATGAAAGCATCAATACATCCCTAACTCAAAGCATGTGTAAATGGATCCATGTTTATTTTTCCTACTATCCTTAACTCTATCTTTCTTTTCCTCCATTTTTCCCTTCTTCTAAAGTTTAGAAATCAAACTCCTTCAGGAAGAGGGCTCGGTTTTTAAAATTCCTGCTTATGCTACTCTGTAAGGCATCGACCATATTGATGATGTGATTATATATGTACACGTACTTAAATATATAAAGATATATCTTTTGTAAAGCCACATTGCTATTTTCAGCTTAATGAGGCATGCAAGTCGTATCAGTCAGCTTTTTTAAACAGATGCATGAATGCCAAATTAACATCTCATTGGCAGATTTTAAAGATCAGGGAAAGTCAAATAACTGTTTTTTGGAACAACTTGAAAAATATTTAGCATCTAAAGCTCTTTCGTTCACTGCAGAATTATACAAATCATATTCTTTAAAGCAGGTTGGGAATGAGAAAATACATTACAATAAAAAATGCTTCACCTTTCAGGATCATAGACAGAGGTATCAGCCACCATGGCCTTCAGTATATCGGCATTAGCTGTAAGAATTACAAACCGTATTTAATGCTTTGGGGATAAATCTCTTTCCACACAGTTTGCTCTATGTACGTTTTAAACAAATTAGTAAGCAGCAAGAAAAAAAGCTATAAACAAAATTAATTTGATTTAATCAGAAACTGTTTGAGTCACTGAGAAGAATATTTATTTGGTTGCGATCCTATTATGCACCTATCTAGGAGCAAGTCCCATCAGTGGGATAAACTTCATATAGAGAAAGGCATACATAGGATGGTACAAAAATCAAAGGATAAATTCTGTACTATGCAAAGCCTTAAAAGCTGATCCATGTGTTCTGAGTAACTATAGCCCTATCCAGGCATTGTGAAAATGTCTGGAGAATATGCATGAGGAGGAGAATGCACTAAGCCCTCCAGTCTCCAGTGTCACCTTAAACGTTCAAAAGTAACAGTATGAAGAGGGGAATGCTGTTGCATCTCTGTAGGCAGGACCCCAATTTTAAGATATTTTGGTTCACATTCAATGCCTCCCCATCTTCAGACTTGCTTTTACATACTGAAAGCCGAATGAGATGGTGCAGCTAGCATAGTCCCCACATCACATGCACTCTACACACTTTCAGAACACCTGAATATTGGTTATGTATTGTGCGCTTCTTCTGGGATATACACTGCTTCCGAAGAGAGGTGGGAAGATTACATGTTTGAATGTCTCACACAACAAGACTTGCTACTGAGAAGGCTGGCATGTCAAAGGACTGCTCTGTTTTTAAGCCAACCTTGTTTTTATGTAAATTTGTCAAATGATATTGTCATATATTCTGCAATGACACAGTTCTATCCATTTCAAAATAGACAGTGCTTTTCCCACTTCAGTCACTGCTGTTGATGAGAAATAAGCTGGGGAGACTTTACCACTCATTGGCCAGTATCCTATGCGGCTTCTACTGAGTGGAAAATCCCATCAGCACAGTGCTGCCATAAGTGTTGCCCCTGCACAAATGGAGAATGGATTTTCTTTATAAGGCTTACCACCTGACCAATGTTATGCAAATTGTGTGACTTCACATTACCAAAATGGCAGGACTTGCCACACAGCAGAAGCTCAATAAGATACTGGCCACTGTTGCTTTTGGTTTGATCTGTCACAAAGCGTTTAGGCCTGCACTTTAAAAAAAATCAGAAATTCAGAATTCAGCTAAATTGCTTTGAATACCACAGAGGCAATGAGGCAACAACCCTCGTCATAAACGTTAATGGACCAGAAGACAACTACTGTAACTAGACTAATTATTTCTGTAGTTGTTAATAACTAACATTGAAAATGTTCCTACTTGTATATTATATTTTTTAAAGTTTAAAGTCTTAAGCTTTACTTTTGTACCCTAAAAAGTACAGGTGTGACCTGCGACAAAATGTTTCCATGTTGGCATTCAAGGCAACAAGCCATGTTTTCTTGCAGGTTACTTAATTCCATCACCATCACTGTTTTTATGCTTCTCAACCCCAGTCAGCTCTCTATGTCTTCTAAGCATGTTCAGTCCTCAATTGGCTGCTGTTGGGTGTTTGTTTATTTGTTTGACATCTGCAAACCTTAACACTTCCTCTTATTTCTGTATGGCTACATAGCAGAAGTGAGTTTGCATTTTAGTATTAGTGTGCTTTTGCAAGTTCAGTGTGTGTTCCCACAAAAGTTGTATATTTATTTATCCACAGCTATAAGCCCCACTTTTGATGAGTAAACAGATACAAGATTTCACTTTTGGAGCTTCCATGGAATGACGAGCAACAACAACGAAAAAAATACTAATACTAACATGCAAACTCACTTCTGCTATGTAGCCATACAGAAATAAGAGGAAGTGTTAAGGTTTGCAGATGTCAAACAAATTATTTATATATATATATATATATATAAAGCACATACCTTCATTTTTCATAATATAGTCAACGATTTGTCCCACAGTGTCACCATTATCATTAGTAGTTTCGTTCAGCTCTGAAAACAGAAACAAAAAATTGACCCATGTTCTCATATATTCCTGGAAAGTCATAAAATACTTTAAAAAGGAAGCATGACAACAGAATTCCACAAAAATAACATATAAATAATATATGACGCAAAAATCAAAGCAATCACCTTTGTAAACTATCATTTATATTCTCTAACTGAAGAGCTGAATCCAAGCTCAAAAGTCCACACGTAGATACCAAACGAAAAAAACGTAACAGGTGCAGACTGTGCATATCCCTGTCTGTCTCAAGATTTCGATCCTTCCCCAGAGCTAGACCAAGACTTTGGACACCCATATTCAAATCTGCACTAGAGTGACACATTCTCCAACCAAAGACTGGAGCAGAGAGTGCATGTTAGGGGAAAAAAACTAACTGAGAGGGAGCCAAAATCTGACAGTGATACTGCTCTCTTCCTTCAAGGCCTGGCTAATCCAGAGGCTTCCTATTGCCTTCCAAATAGCAGAAGCTGATGCAGCGTGCAGCTACTGCCTTCTCTACCCAAGTGCACAAAAAGTCTCAGTTAGATTAAAGGTCAAAGTCAGGTTAAAGTTGCAAACTACAAGATACCTAGGTCAAGACTCTGACTCTGGCAATTTTAACTTTGACATACCCCAAGATATTGTTTTCTTCCTTCCAAAATGGTACCCTGGCCTTCGTAAGAATGCCTTGTCTACATGAGAGCATGCCTTAGAAACTACCCTGCACAGTCAGCCTTTCTATATGCTCATTATTCATCTAAAATCCACATATACTGGGATATAGAAACTTTGTTTAAGACAGGCTTGTGGAGAGTGTGGGTCTCCAGAGGTTGTTCTATTTATGCTACTATCATCCTTCACCACTGATGATGACAAGGGCTGATAGCAGTACAACAACATGTGTACTGGCACATGTTTCATAAACCTGGCTTAAAGGCTACATTTACCTAAATTCTCACTTCCAATTGAGTGTGCATATGAGATTAAACTGGAGATCGCTGCACTAGCACCTAAGGAACTGGAAAAAAAGAGGTTACCTACCTGTAACCATAGTTTTTCGAGTGGTCCTCTGTGAATCCACACAATTGGGTATTACTGCACCTGCACAGGACCTTTCGGAAGTTTCTAGAGCTTAAAAACATGTGATTAGAAGGACGTTCCTCCGTGGAGCGCATGCTCCGCCCGCCAGAGACCTCCTCAGTTCCCAAAAGTCCGCCACTGTCAGAGGTAAGTGTAGACAAGTGACGGACAGAGGGGAGGATGGGCGGGATGTGTGGATTCACAGAGGACCACTCAAAGAACTATGGTTACAGGTAGGTAACCTCTTTTTCTTCTTCGTGGTTTCTGTGAATGCACACAATTGGGTGACTAGCAAGCTCACTTACCGGTTGGTGGGACGTCACTGAAGTAAGGAGGTTAGGACAGCTCGGCCGAAGGCTGCATCACTCTTTGCTTGAACATCTAGCTAGTAATGCGAGACAAAGGTCAACGGGGTGGACCAAGTGGCAGCACGGCAGATGTGAGAAATGTCAACGCCACGTTGAAAGGCAGTTGAGGTTGAAAGAGCTCTGGCAGAGTGTGCGCAAAGAGCATCTGGAGCTGATTTGCCTGATCGCTCATAAACCAGAGTGATTGTCTGGATAATCCACCTAGATAGAGTTTGTGAGGATAGTGCTGAGCCCTTATGAAGGCCATGAAAACATATGAAAAGTCGTGGAGTTTTTCTAAAAGATCGAGTCCTGTCAAGGTAAAAAGCTAAGGAGCACCTTACGTCGAGCATATGGAGCACGCGCTCAGCATTAGTTTGAGGAGATGAAAAAAGTGAAGGTAAGATTAATGGTTGGTTTAAATGAAAGTCCGATACAATCTTTGGAAGAAAAGAAATATCAGGGTAAAGGGTGACCTTGTCTGGATGAAATTGTATATAGGGTGGGTCAGATCGGAGGGCTGAAAGTTCACTAGCCCTTCGAGCTGATATTATTGCAACCAAAAAGACTGTTTTGAGAGAGAGGAGTTTGAGGTCGGTGGTAGCCATGGGTTCAAACGGAGGCTTTGTAAGTGAGTTAAGGACGATCTGTAGAGACCACTGTGGGAGAAGGGGTCGGTGGGTAGGTCGCATGTTACGAATACCCTTTAAGAATCTTTTTAAGGTTGGATGTGAGAATAGTCGGGCCGATTCGGAGTGTGGAGGTTGGTGTGCAACAATTGCAGAGATATATTCATTTATTTATTGGATTTCTATCCCGCCCATCTAGACCAAAGGTCTACTCTGGGCGGTTTACAAATTTAAAAACAATAAAACCAAAAACATATATTATAGATTATATATTATAGATCCAAGGTGGCGAAAGTATAAGAAATTAAGATATGGCAGGAGGGAAAGCCTGCCCAAATAACCAGGTTTTAAGTTTATTCCTGATATAGACCTTCAGTGTGGAGTGAGACAAGCCACGGTGAAAGAGATGTAATATGAAGGTAAGAAGAGTCTTTAGAGAGACTGGTGAAGATATCAAGTTATTTGAGGTGGTGAAGGAAGAAAATGATTTCCATTTCTGAGTATAGAGGAGCTGAGTTGACGGTTTTCTAGCTCTATCGAGGACAGCTTTTATGGTGGGAGAATCCTCCATGTTGTAAGCTTGAGAGACATTAGATCTGGATGGTGGATCGCTTTGTTGTCTTATGTCAGGAGGTGGGGAATGGATGGGAGGTGAAGATGGTCTGATGACATCTTCTTGAGCTGGGTGAACCAAGGCTGTCTGGGCCACCATGGTGCGATCAAGATCGCATTGGATTGAGACTGACAAAGTTTTAAGATTGTTCGTTGGATTAGTGGAATCGGAGGGAACAGATATAAGATGTTGTGAGTCCATTCGATCAAGAAAGCGTCTCCTTGAGAGTGAGTGCCTATTCCCGCTCTTGAACAGTACAGGGCGCACTTTGAGTTGTGGGGGGAGGCAAAAACATTTATTGTAGGGGTATCCCAGCGGTTGCACAGTTGGTCGAAAACGGTGTTGTCTAGTGACCATTCGTGCATTGATGTGGTTAGCCTGCTGAGATGATCTGCTAACGAATTGTCCTGAGTAGCTACATGGACTGCCACAGGAAAAACGTGGTGGGTGTAGCACCATTCCCAAAGTCTTATTGCTAGATATAGAAGGGGGAGAGAGAGTGTGCCTCCCTGTTTGTTGACGTAGAATAAAGCGGTCATGTTGTCTGTGGCGAGCTGGATTGCTTGTCCAGAGATCAAAGGTCGGAAGGCTCGAAAGGCCTTGATTATAGCTAACAGCTCTAGATGGTTTATATGAAGCTGTTTTTCTTTTGAATTCCATAGGGCGTGAATCCTGCGTCCTTGACAGTGAGCTCCCCATCCCGAAGGGCTGGCGTCGGTTGTGACCTCTGTCGTGAGCTGGAGGGGAGCAAACGATCGACCGACAAAGAGATTCGGACGGTAAGTCCACCATGAAAGTTGGTTGGAGAGTTCTTTGGATACTAGTAGCTGTTTGTAGAGGTGATCCTCTAAGGGGTCGAAAAGAGAGAGGAACCATGATTGAAGAGACCTCATTTTTAGTCTTGCATGTTGAATGACTGCCGTTGTGGAGGCCATGAGCCCTAGAAGACGCTGGACATGATGAGCTGTGACATAATGTACAGGTCGAAATACTTGGATTGCGTTTTTGAGTTTGTTGATCCTTTCTTGTGGGAGAAAGGCACGAGCTTGGGAGGAGTCTAATTGAGCTATGTAGGTAACAGTTTGAGATGGGTCGAGGCGCGATTTTGAAAAATTTACTTTGAGCCTGAGATCTGCTAGGAGGTTTAGGGTAAAGCGCGCATCGTTCAATGCGGTCTGGTAGGAGTCTGAGACGATCAGCCAGTCGTCTATGTATGGAAAGACTGTGATTCCCCGTAGACGAAGGAAGGTGGCGACAGGGGCGAGACACTTGGTTCTGGGTGCTGTTGACAGATCGAAGGGGAGAGCGCAGAACTGATAGGCGGTATCGTTGAAATAGAAACGTAGAAATTTTTGATGTCGAGGGTGGATGGAGATAAGGAAATAGGCGTCTTGTAAGTCGATGACTACGAACCAGTCTCCGAAAGAAAGGAGAGGGATTACGGTGTCAAGGGTAGTCATTCTGAATCGTTTGGGGTGAATGTAGTCGTTGAGTTTTCTGAGGTCGAGTATTGGGCGGAGACCTCCGTCTTTCTTTGGTACCGTGAAGTAACGGTAATAGAAACCGTTGTGGATATCTGACTGTGAAACTGGGAGGATAGCATGTTTCTGGAGAAGAAGAAGTACTTCGTCTTGTAGGGCTGTAGAGAAGGGGGCGGTTTTTATGCGAGTGAAAGGTGGGAGGTGGTCGAATTCAATAAGGTAACCATGAGTGATGATAGAAAGAACCCAGTAACAGATTAGGCATCCTTCAGTCTCGAGAGACTATGGTATCGTGCTCTATATGGAGGACTTGGAACAGCGTCTAGTGTGGCTGAGAAGGCCAATTCAAGAGTGACAATCCCTTCCACACTGAAGACAAATACAATCTGTACCCCATCTAGCTCCCTGATTTTGCTGCTTTTGTGACTGCCTCTTTGCCTCGGCCTGCTGGACAAGGGTCTCTTCAAATTGGGAGAGGCCGTGATGCACCGCCTGCCTCCAGGCTGAACGCTCAGATGTCAGGGTTTCCCATCTGTTGAGGTCCATTTCCAAGGCCTTCAGATCCTGCTTGCAGACCTCCTTGTATCGCAGCTGTGGTCTCCCTCTGGGGCGATTTCCCTGCACTAATTCTCCATACAGGAGATCTTTTGGAATCCGACCATCAGCCATTCCCACGACATGCTCGAGCCAACGTAGACGTCGCTGTTTCAGTAATGTATACATGCTAAAAATTCCAGCTCGATCTAGGACTACTCTATTTGGAACTTTGTCCTGCCAGGTGATACCAAAAATGCGTCGGAGACAATGCATATGGAATGTGTTCAGCTTCCTCTCCTGCCGTGCACAAAGGGTCCAGGACTCACTGCAGTACAGGAGTGTGCTCAGGACACAGGCTCTATAGACCTGGATCTTGGTGTATGCCGTCAGCTTCTTATTAAGCCATACTCTCCTTTGTGAGTCTAGAGAACATGGTAGCTGCTTTGCCAATGCGTTTATCCAGCTCGACATCTAGGGAGAGAGTGTCAGAGATCGTTGAGCCAAGGTACACAAATTCATGAACAACCTCCAATTCTTGCGTGGAGATGGTAATAGAGGGAGGTGAGTCCACGCCCTGGCCCATGACTTGTGTTTTCTTCAGGCTCATTGTTAGTCCAAAGTGTTGGCAGGCCTTGCTAAAACAATTCATGAGTTGTTGGAGGTCTTCAGCAGAGTGGGCAACAATGGCTGCATCATCGGCGAAGAGGAAGTCCCGCATGAATTTCAGTTGGACTTTGGTCTTTGCTCTCAATCTAGAGAGATTAAAGAGCTTTCCATCTGATCTAGTCCGGAGATAGACACCTTCTGTTGCAGTTCCAAAGGCGTGCTTCAGCATGACAGCAAAAAAGATCTCAAACAGGGTCGGCGCGAGGACACAGCCCTGTTTCACTCCGCTTCGGATGTCAAAGGGATCTGATGTTGAGCCATCATAAACTACAGTGCCCTTCATTCCCTCATGAAAGGACCTGATGATGTTAAGGAGCCGAGGTGGACATCCAATCGTGGGAAGTATTTTTAAAAGGCCGTCCCTGCTAACCAAGTCAAAGGCCTTTGTGAGATCTATGAAGGCCACAAAGAGTGGCTGTCGTTGTTCCCTGCATTTCTCCTGCAACTGTCTGAGGGAGAATACCATGACAGTGGTGGATCTATTAGCTCGAAATCCACACTGTGATTCTGGATAGACTCTGTCTGCAAGCACCTGGAGCCTCTTCAGCACAACACGGGCAAGCAGCTTCCCTACAACGCTGAGAAGAGAGATGCCACGGTAGTTATTGCAGTCGCCTCTGTCTCCTTTGTTCTTGTACAATGTGATGATGTTTGCATCCTTCATGTCCTGTGGTACTCCACCTTCCCTCCAGCAAAGATGAAAAACTTCATACAGTTCGGTGGTGATGGTCTCTTTACAGCACTTCAGCACTTCAACAGGGATGTTATCCTTTCCAGGTGCCTTGCCGGAGGCGAGGGAATCCAAGGCCACTTTTATTTCTGCTAAGGTTGGTTCGCTGTCCAACTCTTCCAAGACAGGCAGGCACTCAATGTTATTTAATGCTTCTTCGGTCACTACATTATCTCTGGAATATAGGTCAGAGTAGTGCTGCACCCAGCGGTCCATCTGCTGTGCTTGGTCCTGGATGATCACGCCTGTAGCAGACTTCAAGGGAGCAGATTTCTTCTGTATTGGACCTAAAGCCTGCTTGATACCGTCATACATTCCTTTGATGTTACCTGTGTCCGCTGCTATCTGTATCTGAGAGCAGAGCTGAAGCCAATAATCATTGGAACATCTCCTGGCAGCCTGTTGGACTTGGCTACGAGCAGCTCGAAGAGCTTGCAAGTTGTACTCACTAGGACAGGCTTTGTATGCTGCTAGAGCTCTCCTCTTTTCCTCAATGGCTGGCATAAACTCCTCCAAATGGGCTTCGAACCAGTCGGCCGTCTTTTTGGTCTTCTTGCCAAATGTGGACAAGGCCGTGTTATAAACAGTGTTCTTGAAATGTTCCCATCATTCAGGTGCATTTGCATCAGCTGGGCCTGGAAGAGTTTCCTCAAGCGCTTGGGCAAATTCCTCCACTTTTCTCTGATTGCGAGTCTTGCTGATGTCAAAAGGAAGGTCTTCCTTCCTTTTTCATGTGATACAATCTCTTTATTCGCAGTTTTACTCTGCTACACACCAGGGAGTGATCAGTATCGCAATCAGCACCCTGATAGCTGCATGTGATCGTAATACTAGGAAGGCTAGAGCGTCTAGTGAGGATCAAATTGAGCTGATGCCAATGCGTCGATCTTGGATGTCTCCAAGAGACTCTGTGTTGAATCTTCGTATTAAAGAACGTGTTGCTGACACAAAGACCATAATAACAGCAAAACTCCACCAAGCATTGGCCATTTTCGTTCATCTTCCCAATGCCAAAACAGCCTAGACAAGTGGGCCAAGATGATGCTAATCAAAATGCCAGTCACTTCTAACAGCAGTGTACATGTAATTAATAACAATATGCATCCATGTGTGTGAATCAATATGGTTATGAGACAAAATAGGAAAACACTCACATTAACGAAGATGTGAAACACAGTGAAATTAATTTATTGGGATTACTGCTTACATTTCCCCACCATCATTACCCAAAAAAAAGAAAGAAAGAAAAAAGAAATTGGATGGGGAACTGCAGTCTCCTAACTCTGTGTAAGTGTCTCATGGTAGCTTCAGCTATTTCTGGATGAGACAGATCATCCATTACAATCTGGCATTATATATGGGTTTTTTTATTTATTTTACTAAGTTTCAACTGCAATAAAGACATACAGAGCAAAAAAAGGAAGAAACAAAAATACAAAAAAGGGGGAAAGGGGGGAGGCATTATATATGTTAATGAGATGGAGAATAGGAATACCTTGGTGTATGATCGACACTAGAATGGGGAAAAAAACTTTGCGGATCTTGCATAAAATTAGAAAATAATAGTGAGCAACCCCTTTATTGTACTACTAAAATATTTAAAACAAGTTAGTGAGCTTTTGAGTCCAGTAGGACCCTCCTTGAGGCTAGGCATTACAGAGGCTGAAGGAATGTGGTGAGAAACAGAAGAGTCACAAAAACATCCTGACCAGAAGCTGCAGACTCAGGATGTAAGATAGAATGTTTTTCTAAAACAAACTTATTTGCAAATTTTATTTTATAACTTTGGAAGATAAATTAGTAGATTTTGCACGTCAGTGTAGTCCAGTTGCATCACAGGGTTTGGTTTCTGATGCAAGACATTATTCAACATTGTTTAAGTCAGAGAAATTCTGCCTCAGTGAATGTATGTTCTAGAGACAGGCATGGGGAAAACTTTCAAGTTTGATTTGTTTCAAGTTCTTTGGGGGAAGGGCTCTTTACTTTTTGTCTTTCGTGTGTCAGTCCTTTCATTAAACACAAAAGAGATTGGCTCTTTCAGAGTCTTCATTTAGTTTTTCATCGACTCAGTCATATTGGAATATATACTGCAATGGGGCTTACTGTTAGGTAGACAGGTGGACAGGACTGTGGTGTGAGTCCCTAGCTTTAGCTGGGTTGGGACCATCAGAGACTCCAGCGGATTTGAGCCATGCATGGCGGCGTAGGGCAATGGAAATGGCCATTGCTTTCGACGCTGCGTCTGCTGTGTGTCTGGAAGCTATGCGCTGTTGTTTAGCTAGGTTTGAAGCTTCAAGATGTATGTTTAAAGCTTCTGACTTGGTATCATCAGGGGCTGACTGGAGTATAGGAAGTACCCGATTCCAAAGTTGGTGCTGGTAGGCTCCCATGGCAGCTTGATAGTTCGCGACCCTCATAATGAAGGATGTGAGTGAATAGAGACGTCTCCCAAAGATATCATGTTTTCTCCCTTCTCTATTATTCGGGGCCACGGAGGACTTGTTCTGGGCTCGAGATTGGTTAGATTCGACTATAATAGAGTTTGGGACGGAATGTTTTGAGAGAAATGAAGTGTCCGTGCCGTGAGTTTTGTAATGATTTTCTACTCTCCGAGAAATCTGGAGAGAAGATGGGGGCTTGTCCCACGATTCTTTTACGAGATCAAGCATTGCTGGAATAAAGGCAAGACTTAATGGAGGCACTTTATCTTGATTTATATCATCAAAGACTAAGTCTTGTTTTTGAGGTGGAGGTTCTTCTACCGCAAGCTCTAAAGATTTAGCCATTCTTAGAACCATTTGGCTATACGAAGTAAAGTCCACTGAAGGGGACGGTGGGTGGTTTTCTGCCAGATCAGAGTTCGGAGTGGGAAGATTAGAGGGTGATTCTTGAGAAGCGATCGAAGAAGGAGCATGATCGGAGGTAGAAGAATTTGGTGAAGGGGAACGGTATCGTGGTCTTTGTGGCAAGGGTTTCAAGGTTGGGGGCCGTTGAGTGGAAAGTGGATCAGACTCAGACGGAGGGGGGGTGGACCTGTGTAAGTAGTAGTGGCTTGAACGGATGAGGGGTGATGTCGACTCCAAGGTTGAGCTGTAGTCGGTATCGAGCGTCCCGGTGTTGCAGAAGATTTAGACCATTTAGCCGGCGGGTGGTCGACATGTTCAGGACGGTATCTCAAGGCTGGTTTGACAGGTCGAGGCATTTGTCAATAAACTGTGCTTCTGGAAGGTCGGTCATGATGTCGATATCGAGGTGGAGATGGGGAGAGTGATGGAGAGCACGTGGGTGGATATGCGATGGCATATCTTACATGTTTAGGCTCATCATAGTAAAGGGGCTCCTCGATCTCATCTCCATGGGAATATGTCTCAGCGTATGTGGTACGGGTCTCGGTAGTCATCTCTCCGATGGTATCGGGAGGGTTCTCTATAATATACATATTTTCCGCGTGGTGGTTCATATTCCACAGGAGAGAGGTGTATGTTTTTTGCTCAACGTTTACGAGAGGGCGATCTCGGAGGATAGTCGAGCTCGGAGATTGGTGGAGATACTGCCTGCCCTGATAGTGCAGGGCTGGAATGGGCCGAGGTCGGGCTGGATGGGACATCCGCCACTGAGGGGCCAATACTCAGAGAGAGGCTAACAGCCGAAGCAATGGGCTGGCCTAGAGGCGGACATGAGACATTGCCTAGATCTGAGACAGTCTCCGGAGCTTCTCGTGAAGATTCTTCTAAGATTGGCGATGGTATGGTCGTCTGAGGTGGATCTGGGTGAGTAGGTTGTGAAGATTTTCTTGGTTTATCTTAGTCTTGTTTCTCTTCGATTTAGATGGGTCCTTCAATTTTGGATGCTTTGGTGTCGGCATCGGCTTCGGTCTCGAAGACTTAGGATGGTCTTTTAACTTCGGAGAAGGTGTGGCTGGGCTCGAGATCGAGCGAGGTGGGTCTTGCCGAGAAGCCGGTGGAGAGCCTGATTCTGATCTGTGGAGCGGGCGGATGAAGAGATGTCTCCCAAAGGTGAGATCTGAGACTCTGTGATCTGAATTTGAGTGCTGGTTTAGTTAGTTTTTTACACTCTGCACAGTTATGGGCTTGATGTTGTTCTCCTAGGCAAAAAAAGGCAACGATCATGCCCGTCGGAGAGCAGGATTTTGTTAGTGCAGAGCACACACTGCTTGAAAGGCCGGGGGGGGGGGGCATAAAAGAAGCAGAGAAAATGGGGAAGGGAGGGGAGGGGGGGAAACAGATCAAGAAGGAAAGGAGAAAACGGGGGAAGTAAGATAAAGAGGAAGAACTCACAAGGGAACGCCAAACAAAGTAAAAACGGCTGTGAGGCACGAAGGAATAAGGCTTTCAAAAGCGAAAGTGGTGGCTCTAGCTCGTCGAAAGGACTGACCTGAGCGGCGGCTAAAAGGAACTGAGGAGGTCTCCGGCGGGCAGAGCATGCGCTCCACGGGGGAACGTCCCTCTAATCACATGTTTTTAAGCTCTAGAAATTTCCGAGAGGTCCTGCGCAGGCGCAGTAATACCCAATTGTGTGCATTCACAGAGACCACAAAGAAGAACATCCTCATATGGGGATTTCACACACTTCACACTTATCATGAGACCATCTGGCAGACCTGGACCTTTTACGCTTGGGGGGGGGGGGGGAACAAACAAACAAAAAAACAACTTTGTAAATTGTCACTGGCCTACTCTCTCATGGCAAAAGTAACAAATGCTCCTCTTCAACCACCCAAGCAGAATATCATGCAGGAATGCAATAACTCAATGTGTGGCATTTCCATCTAGAAGAGTTAGAATTGAAAGTACCTGTGTAATTTCTTCCATGCTGAACCATCTGCACACACTGTCGGAGAAAAATAGTACTACCAGTGTTAAAGATAAACTCATTTCTTAAGCCGGGGTCCCAACCCTGGGTCCCCAGATGTTCTTGAACTAAAACTCCCAGCAGCCTTCACCACTACCTGTGCTGGTCAGGATTTCTGGGAGTTGTAGTCCAAGGACACATGGGAACCCAAAGTTGGGAACCACAGTCCTAATCCCTTAAAAGAGACCAGAAACAAGCCAGGGTTAAAAATGCTCTTCTTACTACAGCATGTTTTAACCAAACAAGACAGTTCAAAAAGTATATAAATGTGGCAGTTAAAACAAGAGAATAATTTACAAATTAAAGGCACTTATGTTGCAATATGATATCCAGTGTGGTGTAGTGGACAGAGTGACGGACTAGGACTCAGGAGGTCTGGGTTCAAATCCCCACTCAGCTGTGGAGACTCACTGGGGGTGTGGAACAATCCTTAAATATCTTAATTTCCTTGAAAGCCCTATTAGGATTGCTATACATTGGTTCTGACTTGATAGCACATAACAACAACAATTACAATAGTAATTTAAAACTAAACAAAAATTCTGAAGACCAGACACATGCCTTATTATTCATGCCTCAAAGTAAACACCAACTATTTAAAAGGTCAAAAGAGTTCTGTCATGACTCTCCACAACCTCCCCACATTCTGTATAACATTTCCCTGGCAGGATAATGGCAGAACAAATGGAACAGTTTGTCCTTGGCTCCCTCCCTGCATCGCTGCCTCCCAAGTGCTGGCTTTTCACAAGGCCTCCAAATGGGGTAGTGGGACAGAGCAGATGAAGATGAAATAGCATGCTCTTGAGAATAACAGCAGTCTCTTTCCCCAGAAGCCAAGGCCCCACACTTGCAAGCCAGATTTCATCAGTACCAACGTTCTTCAATATTAAAACTGATAACAGTAAACCCAGATCTGAAACCAAGTACAGAATATGTACCTGGGAGGGGAAAGCCTTACATGAGAAGGTCATGAACTAGCAATTTGCTTCCATTTTTTTCCATACCACCTCTAGAGTGCCATCTCCATCTGGGCCATATCTTAAGTTGTGGGCATGGTACTATCCTTATCACAGCCCAATATAGCCTTCAAAATATTATTACCTCCACTGATCTACCCTATCATCACAATTCGTAAGCTCTCCAGGACCAAAGGAAGTGATTGTAGGGGACTGCTTCTGTGCTCAGTTTCCTAGAAAGCACAAATGAATATAAAGATTTGCTGTCCCTGTTTCCTTTGGACCTGGAAACGTCCTAGATCCAAGAGAATCAGCAGTAGGTAGCACAACCTGAAACAGACTGGCAAGCAGAGTATGAGGTGGGCAATGACTACATTATTTATTTATTTGTTTGTTTAATTTTTAATTAGGTACAGAACAGTCAATCAGCTGCATCCCTGTACACTGTGTTTTCCTCTATACATAAGGAAACCACCAATGCTTTGCCTTCCTTTGTGTCTGATTGCTCTAGTGATCTGTTGCTATTTTTAAGTTACATATATAGATATATCAACAAGGAACTCAGGTAATTCACATTTTCATCTAGCATCCATTTTACATCCATAGCAATCTTGGAAGATAGAAGGCCACCCAATTAGCTTCATCGCAAAACAGGGATCTGAAGCTGGGTTACCCCGGTCCTAACCCAACCTTCTAATCTGAGGGAGAGGAAAATCTGACCCATTGGACTAATCCAGCCCCTAAGAGTCTCCATCTGGCCTGCAGAGTCCTTCTGTCTATTCTCTGATCAGTGGCTGGGAATCAGAGGTAAGAAGCCACGTAAAGCCCAGGAAAGTTTTGCAGTGAGACTATCTCTGGTTTATAGGCTGAAAGGTTCTGTACAGAACCATAGCTTTGGTTTGTAAACAGCGAAAGGCAGGAACTCTGGTCTGCAGACTGGGAAGGTTCCACATGCCAAAAAAGTATCACAGTATGGCAAATTTCACATCTGGTCCTGCTTACCTTAGTTTAACTCCATCACAGTCCTTTAGCCCCACCCATGTTGCATGCTGCAACATGACCCCTGAGAGCCTCACCAAGTTAGAATTCTGCCCTATGCAGAAAAATGATTCTCCTTCCTGTTCTATCTACTACACGTGAAATGTCTCTCTCCACACACTTCTATCCTTTGTTTTTAATTTTTTTATCTTATTATTTTCTATCAATCCATTCAACATAGCATAACAGAACAATACCTATTGTAATGCAATAATAGCAAATTTCTATTCAGCCTACTGCTCACTTTGTTTACTCTACTCTGCCTCAGTATCGGATTTCAACAGAGGTGCCATATCTTCATAAAAGTTACCTTATTTAATTTCCCCTCTGTATAACCTAGCCTTTGTTTTTCATGATTTGAAGCTAGGCCATCCTGAACAAAGTCCCAAAGATTTGTGAATGGTCTACACCCAGCATACAAAATAGAGTCAATGCATACTATTCCTACATTACCATATTAGTATCAAAGTGTTTTGAACATTCTTCTTGCCTACCTATTTTTTCTTCAAGCTGCTCCTCTTCTTGCTCAGCATCTGTTGTACAGCGATACCCCTTTTTCTTTAGCATGTGACAGATCAAAACCCCCAGGAGTCCCGTGAAGAAGAAGACAGGAATCAGGAAAAAAGCAATGTATTCAGGGTGCGTACTACCTCCTAAAGAGCCATGATCAGTTGTATTCCCTGTACTTCTTAAGCTGCGGCTTAACCACTCCTCAGCAATCTCTATGAAAACAAGAGGGACAAAGAAGGATACTGCATTAGTGAGATTTGTATGGTAACAATTTGCATACTTCCTCATCACTCTTCAGTTAACAAAATATAAGTCTTCAACAAGCAAGGAAGAAGCCAGATCAGCCAATGAGTCTGCTGATAGCTGGACAGCATAATCAATTACTTTTACAGGAAAGCTAACTGAACACATGAGTGAGAAATGGTCCTTGTTTACAAGCCACATAACTTTAATCAACTGAGAAACTGACTGAAATCCTCTTGCTTAGTTATCAAAAGATATAATTTTTAAGGTGAACTACTGCAAGAAATATCTATAGATATTATCTATTACATGACAAATCATGTGACTCAACATGCAACAGATGTCTATAGCGTCTTCTTAACTTGAGGCAATTCACCTCTAGAATTTATACCTTTTGCATAACCAAGCAAAAGGATTTCAGCTATTATGCGCTACCATTTTGGTATGGCATGCAAGTTAGCCAAGCACATATGAATGATGCCAGAATGAAAAAACTTGAACACATTTTTTTTCATAGCGACAGCTCTGCCTTCAGAAGCTCCTGCAAAGGTCCCACTCAACTACTATGAAAAAAGAAAGCAACGCATTTAGAAGAAGTAAAACAAAGTAGCCAAGTAGCTCAAAACTACAGTCTGTTTGTCTTATTTTTGAAAGCTCAAAACACAGTGTGGTAAGGGACCTGAACGGAGGCCTTGGGGACTTCAAAAATATTCAAGTGTACTACAGTATTTAACATGCAATATTCCAAGTTATGCCCTTCACGGATTGCTGCCTTGTCGTGGCGAAGGGGCTTGAGTAATTCAGAGAAGCTATGGGCTATGCCGTGCAGGGACACCCAAGATGGACAGGTCATAGTGGAGAGTTCTGACTAAACGCGATCCACCTGGAGCAGGAACTGGCAAGCTACTCCAGTATCTTTGCCAAGAAACCTCCATGGACAGAAACAAAAGGCTAAAAGATATGACGCTGGAAGATGAGCCCCTCAGGTCGGAAGGCGTCCAACGTGCTACTGAGGAAGAGCGGAAGACAAGGACAAGTAGCTCCAAAGCTAATGAAGTGGTTGGGCCAAAGCCGAAAGGATGCTCAGCTGTGGATGTGCCTGGAAGTGAAAGGAAAGTCCGATGCTGCAAAGAAAAATACTGCATAGGAACCTGGAAGGTAAGATCTATGAACCTTGGTAAGCTGAATGTGGTCAAACAGGAGATGTCTAGAATAAACATTGACATCCTGGGTGTCAGTGAACTAAAATGGACGGGAATGGGCGATTCAATTCAGACGATTATCATACCTACTACTGTGGGCAAGAATCCCGTAGAAGAAATGGAGTAGCCCTCATAGTCAACAAAAGGGTGGGAAAAACTGTACTCGGATACAACCTCAAAAAATGATAGAATGATTTCAATACGAATCCAAGGCAGACCTTTCAACATCACAGTAATCCAAGTTTAAACCAATCACCGATGCTGAAAAGGCTGAAACTGACCAATTCTATGAAGACTTACAACACCTGCTAGAACTGACACCAAAGAAAGATGTTCTTCTCATTCTAGGGGACTGGAATGCTAAAGTAGGGAGTCAAGAGATAAAAGGAACAACAGGGAAGTTTGGCCTTGGAGTTCAAAACGAAGCAGGGCAAAGGCTAAAAGGGTTTTGTCAAGAGAACAAGCTGGTCATCACAAACACTCTTTTCCAACACAAGAGGCGACTCTACACATGGACATCACCAGATGGGCAATACCGAAATCAGATTGATTATGTTTTCTGCAGCCAAAGATGGAGAAGCTCTATACAGGCAGCAAAAACAAGACCTGGAGCTGATTGTGGCTCTGATCATCAGCTTCTTATAGCAAAATTCAAGCTTAAACTGAAGAAAGTAGGAAAAAACACTGGGCTAGTCAGGTATAATCTAAACCAAATCCCTTATGAATACACAGTGGAAGTGAAGAACAGATTTAAGGAACTAGATTTGGTGGACAGAGTGCCTGAAGAACTATGGATGGAGGCTCGTAACATTGTACAGGAGGCAGCAACAAAAACCATCCCAAAGAAAAGGAAATGCAAGAAAGCAAAGTGGCTGTCCAACGAGGCCTTACAAATAGCAGAGAAGAGAAGGGAAACAAAATGCAAGGGAGATAGGGAAAGTTACAGAAAATTGAATGCAGACTTCCAAAGAACAGCAAGGAGAGACAAGAGGGCCTTCTTAAATGAACAGTGCAAAGATATAGAGGAAAATAATAGAAAGGGAAAAACCAGAGATCTGTTCAAGAAAACTGGAGATATTAAAGGAACATTTTGTGCAAAGATGGACATGATAAACGACAAAAATGGTAGAGACCTCACAGAAGCAGAAGACATCAAGTGGTGGCAAGAATACACAGAGGAATTATACCAGAAAGATCTGGATGTCCCGGACAACCCAGATAGTGTGGTTGGTGACCTTGAGCCAGACATCCTGGAGAGTGAAGTCAAGTGGGCCTTAGAAAGTATGGCTAACAACAAGGCCAGTGGAGGGAATGGCATTCCAGTAGAACTATTTAAAATCTTAAAAGATGATGCTGTTAAGGTGCTACACTCAATATGCCAGCAAGTTTGGAAAACTCAGCAGTGACCAGAGGATTGGAAAAGATCAGTCTACATCCCAATGCCAAAGAAGGGCAGTGCCAAAGAATGCTCCAACTACCGTACAATTGCACTCATTTCACACGCTAGCAAGGTTATGCTCAAAATCCTCCAAGGCAGGCTTCAGCAGTATGCGGACCGAGAACTTCCAGAAGTACAAGCTGGATTTCGAAGGAGCAGAGGAACTAGAGACCAAATTGCCAACATGCGCTGGATTATGGAGAAAGCCAGAGAGTTCCAGAAAAACTTCTACTTCTGCTTCATTGACTTCGCAAAAGCCTTTGACTGTGTGGACCACAGCAAACTATGGCAAGTTCTTAAAGAAATGGGAGTGCCTGACCACCTTATCTATCTCCTGAGAAATCTCTATGTGGGACAGGAAGCAACAGTTAGAACTGGATATGGAAACACTGATTGGTTCAAAATTGGGAAAGGAGTACGACAAGGCTGTATATTGTCTCCCTGCTTATTTAACTTATATGCAGAATACATCATGCGAAAGGCAGGACTGGAGGAATCCCAAAACGGAATTAAGATTGCCGGAAGAAATATCAACAACCTCAGATATGCAGATGATGCCACTCTGATGGCAGAAAGTGAGGAGGAATTAAAGAACCTCTTAATGAGGGTGAAAGAGGAGAGCGCAAAAAATGGTCTGAAGCTCAACATCAAAAAAACTAAGATCATGGCCACTGGTCCCATCACCTCCTGGCAAATAGAAGGGGAAGATATGGAGGCAGTGACAGATTTTACTTTCTTGGGCTCCATGATCACTGCAGATGGGGACAGCAGCCACGAAATTAAAAGACGCCTGCTTCTTGGGAGGAAAGCGATGACAAACCTAGACAGCATCTTAAAAAGCAGAGACATCACCTTGCCCACAAAGGTCCGCATAGTCAAAGCTATGGTTTTTCCAGTAGCGATGTATGGAAGTGAGAGCTAGACCATAAAGAAGGCTGACCGCCGAAGAATTGATGCTTTTGAATTGTGGTGCTGGAGGAGACTCTTGAGAGTCCCCTGGACTGCAAGGAGATCAAACCTATCCATTTTGAAGGAAATCAACCCTGAGTGCTCACTGGAAGGACAGATGCTGAAGCTGAGGCTCCAATACTTTGGCCATCTCATGAGAAGAGAAGACTCCCTGGAAAAGACCCTGATGTTGGGAAAATGTGAAGGCAAGAGGAGAAGGGGACAACAGAGGACGAGATGGTTGGACAGTGTCATCGAAGCTACCAACATGAATTTGACCCAACTCCGGGAGGCAGTGGAAGACAGGAGGGCCTGGCATGCTCTGGTCCATGGGGTCACGAAGAGTCGGACACGACTTAACAACTAAACAACAACAACAACATTCCAAGTTATATTAACAGAAGAAGCTACTTTTGTAAACAAAGGGAGAATACAGAATCTATACTTTTAAGTAGATTAAAAATTTCACTTATTCTAAAAGGAAGACATCAGCCTTTTGCCCCATACATCTTTCAATATTCAGCAGTTTCTTGTGTTTCGTGTTTTTCACTAAACTGTCATATCAGCAGAGCACCATGTTTAAACAAAGCTTCTAATGCTAAAACTAAAGTGAATGCATGTACATATTATGTTTCCAGCTGTTGAAAAGTTTCCAAGTCTTCAATTCTAAATTCATTCTGAGCATGCAATACTGAATATTTTAAAAGGGATCAAATAGTCCTGCCTATGCGGACAGAAATTCATAGTTATAACATGTCTTCGTTTTGGAACAGCAGCATCTGAGTTTGCAGAGTAAAACAACAACAGTGTTCAGCACTTTAAGTGTTCAAAGTGCACTGCAGACATTATCTGCAGAATTATAATTCTAATATTTTTCTAAATGGAAGTTGGAAATGGAAGTTATTACTGCCAAAGTTTATGGTGTAAACAGAAAATTTCCAGCTCTGCAGTTCTATGATGATGACGATGATTACAATTAATATACACTCTTCTGTAACAAACTTCTCTAGAAAATACAGTATATAATAATTTCACTGAAGAAAAGATTCATTTAGAAGAATTAATACAGTGCAAATTGTCTTGGGTGAATAAAAAAGTGCAGCTATTAGAAAATGGCATTTAACATTTCTTAAATAGAAATTCCAGCTAAATAACTCAGTAAGTTGAGTGCCTGGCTGTGGAGCCAGAGTTGATCCTGTGTTTCCTAAGAGAAGAGTGAGTCTGTGTACCTTGGGCAAACTGCACAGTCCAAGACCTCCCACAGAAGAAGGGGATGTTAAATTACTTTTGAGCTGTCAAGCAAAGAGATGGTGGTCCCAGGATGTAAAAATGGGTATCAATACTTTATTCAAAGATAAGCCCAACGCGTTTCGGCTATTTCACTTTTAGCCTTCTTCAGGGGCTATAATATAATAAATAAAACAGAAAGAGCACATATATGAGCTACTCATTTGACCAAACAGGAAGTTATGAACAGGCTTCAATAAATCTTTGCTAGCCTGCTAGAGCTCAAGAGGGGATAATCAAACTTCTTTCAGAAGAAAGTTTGCATAGTTGGGGGTGTGTGTGACTTTTCTATACACCAAAATCACATTTTGGTTGCTTCTGCTACTATCAAAATGTCTACTCTCTCAATCTCCGCAAGCACACTTCCAAAAGTGGCAGAATATAAAGCCCGGTCTTAGATGCTGGACATAGAATGCAAACTAGCTCATGTGGCCTTTCCCAAGGAGGGGGAAAAACTGGCCTCAACATGTGTTGACTTTACAGGTAATAATCAGTATTGAATTATGTTTAGAAGCAAATCAAAAGCCAAAACAAACAAAAAATAGCTGTTATCATTTCCCACTCTGATACCCACTTTTGCCAAGTTACTCTACAAATATTCCATAAGGAAGATGCACAGAGATATAGCCAACATGTGACTTATCATAATGAATTCTTCACAACCCAGAAAAGGTCACAGCTAGTACCCACAGCTAAAGACCTAACCTGAAAATAAGCCCTAGTATGATTTTTCAGGATGCTCGTAATATAAGCCCTACACCAAAAATAAGCCCTAGTTAAGTGAAACCCCGCCCTCCACCCTTGTGCAGCAACCAGAAGAAGATGACATGACTGTATTTGAATCAATGCAGATTGTTGTACATGAAAAAAATAGAACATCCCCTGAAAATAAGCCCTAATGTGTTTTTTGGAGCAAAAATTAATATAAGACCCTGTCTTATTTTCGGGGAAACATGGTAGTAACCAATACAAAGCTGAGGTAAGGTATTAATGACACAGATGCCACCTGGCCTTCCATAACCAAAGCTACGTCCAGGACTAGCACTTTCAAGCTAAGGAAATGATCTTTCAGTGGGAGTGCTCCCTCCCACTCAGCAAACAGTATAACTCTGAGCCAAAATAGCTTTGTACTAATCCAAAGCAAGTCTGTCATGATAATACATGAACTGATGTACATAATAGTATGTATTTTTAAATTCCATAATTCATGTATATATGAGCCCCGTAGCACAATGATTAAATGCAGTAGCAAACACCCTGTCTTCCTACATATATATATAATGGTATTGGCCTGCACCAATGGGAGCTGTTGGGAGGCGGAGCCAGAGAAACCAGGAGGGAGGGGTGAGTCAGAGAGAGAAAAGTCAGTGAGTCAGAGAGAGCTAGAGAAGAAGGTAGTTTGGGGTTTGAGGCACAGAGAGTGTTTAAGGAGTGATTAGTCAGAGTGTGACCTGTATTAAGATAGGAGAGGTTAAAGTAAAATACTGAAGCTTTGTGTAACTTTAAGAATGTGCTTAAGAACTATTCCTAAAACAACTTGTAATCAATAAACCTGTTTCTGTTTAAAAGTTCAGTACTGAATGGACCTCAGTCTTTCATAGGAAATATAGGTTGATAAAGAGATCAACTGGTGGCAGCGTGTTAAAGGGCGTGTTGGGATACTCGTGTGAGCTCTGTGTTTGATGAAACAAGCAGGGGCCACGGGGTAAACGCCACACTGATGTACATAATAGTATGTATTTTTAAATTGCATAATTCATGTATATATGAGCCCTGTAGCACAATGATTAAATACAGTACTGCAGTCAAGCCTCTGCTCACAACCAGAGTTCTAATCCAACAGATTCAGGTAGCTAGTTCAAGGTTGACTCAGCCTTCCATCCTTCTGAGGTCTGTAAAATAAGTACCCAGCTCGCTGAGCGTGTGTGTGTAAGAGAGTGTTGTTTGCATAATTATGTTGCAAATCTGTCCAGAGAGTGCTTTAGCACTATGGAGTATGTAAACTGAAACAACAACAAATCACATAATCCAGGCCTAAAAATTGATCTTTTATAACATTCAACAAGATGGTCCTTATACAGTTGTGCAAAAACAGAGAACAGACTACAAAGCCTAAATGTTATTTTGAAAAACAAAATAAATATAATGTCAACATCTAACAGGGTAGACCAAATTATAACCAATTTTTGTTATACAGTAATTTATACTTTATACACTGGTGCCTCGACTTACGACCATAATCCGTTCCAGAAGATGAGCATAACTCGAAATGGTCGTAAGTCGAAGCACCATTTGCCATAGGAATACATTGAAACCCCATTAATCCGTTCCAGCCAGAAAAAAAAAAAATTTAAAAATAAAACACTGCAAGCCCGATAGGAACGCGCTGGGGCCGAAAAACAAACACCCCCCCCAAAAAAAACAGCCAGCCCCAGTGGAACACTATGGGGCTGGGAAGAAAAAATACAACCCACACACACACACAGCCAGCCCCAGCGGAACGCGATGGGGCTGGGGGAAAAAATCAAACCCCCCCCACACACACAGCCCCAGCGGAACGCCACGGGGCTGGGAAAAAAACACTCAAAACCCCCCCACATACACAGCCAGCCCCAGCGGAGTGCCATGGGGCTGGGAAAAAAACCACAAAACCCCCCCACACACACACACAGCCAGCACCAACGGAACGCTATGGAGCTGGGGGAAAACACACACCAAAACACAAAAAACATCACAGCACAGAAACATACCCCCCCCCAAACCCAAACCCAAACTCACCCTGCAAAACAAAGTAAATGTACTTACTCAGGAGCAGAAAGCAGCTCCAGGCAGTCCCAAGCCTCCTCCAACGCACTCACTCTAACCGTTGGGGCGAAAGAGCTACAAAGAAGCTCTTCGCCGACCAACGGTTAGCCCTCTAATTTGAATTCCCCGCCTTTTTCCCCTGCCTTTTTCCTGTCGCAACTCAAAGCTCCAGCTGCAAGTCGAAGCAAAATTTTGCAGCCGGAGCTGGTCGCAACTCGAAATGGTCGTATGTTGGGACGGTCATAAGTCGAGGCACCACTGTACTTACATTTAAGTCAACTGGTTCATGTCACTGTGTACCCCCTTATTCCAGGTTTTCTGGGAACCTTTCACGCAAGATACTCTAAGCAGTCCCACCCTCTCATCTTGATATCACCTTGATCATTACCAGTTTGCTTGCTCTTTTTCTCTGGGCCCAATTCACACCACTATCCAGAAAGAATGGCAGAGAGCGAGCAAAATGTCAGAGTAGGGCCAGGGTTACTGAGAGATAAGAACAATGCATCAGTGCCCCTATGTTTTGAACAGGGGTTTCATACATTATTTTCACCCAACTATTGTTGATATACACTATAAAGGACACATGTAGAGATGCTTTAATTCAAGTTAAGGGCAATAGGATAGGATGTTTATGACTATCTCATAGGTTGTTGTTGTTTAGTCGTTAAGTTGTGTCCTGCTCTTCGTGACCCAATGGACCAGAGCACGCCAGGCCCTCCTGTCTTCCACTGCCTCCCGGAGTTGGGTCAAATTCATGTTGGTAGCTTCGATGACACTGTCCAACCATCTCGTCCTCTGTCATCCCCTTCTCCTCTTGCCTTCACTCTTTCCCAACATCAGGGTCTTTTCCAGCGAGATTTCTCTTCTCATGAGATGGCCAAAGTATTGGAGCCTCAGCTTCAGGATCTGTCTTTCCAGTGAGCACTCAGGGTTGATTTCCTTCAAAATGGATAGGTTTGATCTCCTTGCAGTCCAAAGGACTCTCAAGAGTCTCCTCCAGCACAATTCAAAAGCATCAATTCTTCGGCGGTCAGCCTTCTTTATGGTCCAGCTCTCACTTCCATACATTGCTACTGGAAAAACTACAGCTTTGACTATGCAGACCTTTGTGGGCAAGGTGATGTCTCTGCTTTTTAAGATGCTGTCTAGGTTTGTCATCGCTTTCCTCCCAAGAAGCAGGCGTCTTTTAATTTCGTGGCTGCTGTCACTATCTGCAGTGATCATGGAGCCCAAGAAAGTAAAATCTGTCACTGCCTTCATATCTTCCCCTTTTATTTGCCAGGAGGTGATGGGACCAGTGGCCATGAGCTTAGTTTTTTTGATGTTGAGCTTCAGACCATTTTTGCGCTCATAGGTACCATATGAAAAATGGAACACCTGATGTAAACATAGGATGCAGAAAGACACTTGTTCATTTAAATCCACCCCCTGAAAAGTGGTGCTTCTCTTTCCAAAAGGGCAAGTAATATCATTGCAGGAAATGTATTCATCTACCAAGATATATTCTAGGCAATCAAAAATAAAATTATCTTTATGTAAGATCTTTATATAAGAATCATTACTTGTTCATAAAAATAGTTTTTGATTTTCATGTTGCCTCTGGGTTTCAATGATTCATCTGAACAGATTTGCCTAACTTGTTCTGCAAAAACCTTTCAGACTTTTTATTGTGAAAAATACTGCTGTCTTATCCTAGCACATATACACAGTTTTAGAAAATACAAAAAGGTCATCCTTGCTCTGATTAACTAGAGTCCTATGGCCAGTTTTGCATTTCAACAGATCATCGCACAACAGTACAAGTCTTTTCCTTGCTTAAACTTGCCTTTCTTAATAAAGCACCATATGAGTATGTACTGCGCTAAGAATCAGGAGTCAAACAGGATAAGCCAGGATTTATAAAAAACTCAAGAAGTTTCCCACGTTCTCATCAACATGTAAACTTTAAGAAAGCAGTCCAGTCACATCCAAACAATTTGCTTAAAATACCAGTCAGCCAAAACATGGAGAAAGATTGCAAACTATACATACTAGCTAACAAAATATGGCATACAGAAGAAATGATACTGCATTTTCTCATAAACCATTCCAATGCATGACGAGAAAGCATGAATGAGAAAACTGAGAGGCACTAATTACAGAGAGTGGGGGAAGAAAGAAAGAAACCTGTCCTGTAGCACTTCTTTATAGTTCTGAACAAAGTTCTTCCTATAGTGCACTCACAATCAACCAATTTCATCTACAAGTCTAGTCTTCCAAACCAAAATACTGTATTGCCTTGTTCAAAACCCATCTAACTAGTTTTCCCCTTAGACCAGGGGTCCCCAACCCCTGGTCCGCGGCCCAGTACCGGTCCGTGGGCTTCGCAGGACCGGGCAGCGGAGACAGATCTCCCGCCCCCCTGCAGGTATGCATGGTGGGCGTGCCACGGGTGAGCGGGCGCTCTTGCGGATGGGTGTGGCATGCACCCCACTCACCCGTGAGCACGCCATGCTCACCCCGCGCATGTGCATGAGCGTGCTACGCCTATCCACAAACACGCCACGCCCACCCGCAAGCGCTGGAGGTGCCCCCCCACGCACGGACACCCCCCCAACCGGTCCGCGGTTCCAAAAAGGTTGGGGACCACTGCCTTAGACCATATTGCAAACAGCACTCAAGTGTGGACTTAATCCTTTGCCTGGCTGATGGAACACAGCTATGATGGCAGTCCCAGCCAACACACAGTGGGAAGCTGCTATCTTTTTAAGTGTCCTCTACTGTCTTCTCAGTTTTCCCATGTGGAAGTCCAACCAAATGCTGAGAAGTGACGGCAGGACTTCCAAACAAAAGTCTTCACTTTGCCTCTAGTCAGAGATGGGGTGGTAGAAGACATTTTTCTGGTAAAAATTCAATGCCATATTCTTCCATGTAAAATTTTCCACACCATGTTTGGAAAATGTTTATCCATCACTGTCTAGGCTGCTGTACTGCCATCAATCATGTTTGATGGATTAAATATAGGATACAAACATCTGAAGGTTATTCTTCTAAGGAGACAAGCACTGACAAACCTTAGTGCTCATATGCCCGTTGAAGTACTGAAAAACAATGTATTATGACCTCTCCCTGTGTACTATGCAGTTGACATTTGATATTTTACCCTTTCTGTTGCAGGAACTTGATAACTTAAGTGAAACAGGAAGTTTGCCAGAAATGGAAGATGAAAATATTGAGCTGCCAGGTATGGCAAAAGGAAAGATAAAGATCTGTGAAACCAAATTTGCAGTCTGAGTTGCAGTTCAAGACTGCCAAGCTTTTTATCAAGCTTTGCAGACAAAATATCAAAAGAATAAGAAAGAGCAGATGAGACATTGACTCAAGCTGTATTTGCAAGGAGTTGCTCAGCACCACTTTCTGAGTTCTCTCCTCCAGCAAGGATTGGAGCCACTGTAAAACAGTGCCTCCCAGTCCCATCCCAGAGACAGGCCAGGATAATGCCATGGTCGAAGGTATCAAAAGCAGCTGAAAGGTCCAGCAGAACCAACTGAGACACACTCTCCTTGTCCAGTTTCCGGTGTAAGTCATCCACCAAGGTGACCAGAGCAGTCTCCATCCCATAACCAGGCCTGAAGCCAGACTGAAACACATCTAGATAATCTGTCTCATCTAGGAACCCCTAGAGCTAAGAAACCATAACCTGCTCCAACACTCTGCCCAAGAATGGAATATTAAATAGTTCCCTCCAGGGTACTTGAATTGTGCCTTTTCTATACAAATTTCTGAAACTACATCTTTTTTATAAAAAAATGTGGTTTAATACCGGTGTGTGTGTGTGTGTGTGTGTGTGTGTGTGTGTGTGTGTGGGGGGGGGGGGGGGGGCATTTGTTTGATTATAAAGTTTCTGTTTTGATTGTTACCTGCCTGGGGGGCCAAACAGAATAATATATTTTTAAATTAGTAAACACAAACATGTAGCAACATGAGAAAAGAAACAGAAAAGATCTGTCTACAGGATTTGAAAAATAGTACTAATTGTGAGTGCTACAGAAAATGGCCATGATGCAAAAGAGCACATCTTTCTATATGCACCTCCAGTTGTAGTTAGGATGGGAGAGGGAGCCTTTAACAGTCAAAAATCACCACTGGATTGCTGCTGCTGGGATCAGGACCATCATCAGCAATCTGGCAGCTATCTTTTGACTATTAAATGCTTCTACGCCTCACTACACTCCCAAGGCTCTCAAAAGCTTCCCCTGGACAGAAGAGAGCTATAGGGAGCCTCAGAACCTGAAAGGAGGGGATTGGAACCTTTCAATTTATTTACATCAATTATTTCTGATGCCCAGATCCAATTTACACCAGCATAACTATGCCAACAGGATCTTGCCCACTAACATAAACCACGCAGAAGATCAGTAAAAAATTCAGCAATGGTTGATTAAAATGGGCAATATGAGGCCTGCTGTAGCACTGTATATCTTTACTTGACAAAGAATCTGCTCTTAACGATTTCAGAGCTAATCTGCCTGGAATCAACTTAAACAGGCAGATGATTAAAGTTAGGAATATTGTCATGCTGCAGACTCAGAGGCCCATCTCCACAGTTGTTTCAAATGGCTAAAATTAGCAACTTCCATCAGGCTAAAGTGACACATAGTCCAAGCACAAGGTTTTTCCTTTTCTAATAGCAGTAGTGCTGACATTTCATTTGCAAACTTGCTCATTAGGAAATCACAAGTGAATACATACAGAGAACAGGGAGAAAACTGACTGATCAGTATCAAGAGCCATTTCCTGAAACAAAACATACCAAGAATTTTGCCTTGTATTCATAAAAGTATTCATGAATACATTTAAGGATCACAGTATTTTTAGTCAATTAGGGGACCACTAAAGTAAGCAATATTTCTTAAACAAATTAAAAAGTCCAAGCATAAGGAGAAAGCTATGAACCCGTCATCAACCTAGATCAGGGGTCTCCAAACTACGGCCCGCAGGCCACATCTGGCCCACCTTGCCTTTTTATCCAGCCTGGGCATAGGAAAAGGAGGGAAGGGGGACCCAAGCAACCCCCCACCCCCGCTTTCTTTGCAAAGTCAGCGGGGGTGGGGGATCACTTGGGTCCCCTTTCCCTCCTTTGGCCCTCGAAAATGTGTAAAATATAAGATTTGGCCCTCATATTGAAAAGTTTGGAGACCCCTGAACTAGATGAATATTCTTGTAAATTTGAAACCTTTCTTATCCCTTTGGAACTTTTTAGTTGAGCTCAATAAACTTACAATTTCATTGTTGCTTTTGGACTGTAACACAGAGGGGAGCAGCTGAGATCAATTTTCTTAAAGCACGGAGCAGCAAAATACAATGCATATCATATTTCTGCTTCCGTTGAGTTTGCTAATCAAAGCAAAAGACAATAAAGGCTGATCCTTTTCTTCCTAAAAAGCAAAAGACTCCACTAACACAGTCAAAAACAGAAACAACATTTTGGCTCCAACTCTCTCCTTATTAGCTCTCAGCATCTTGATTCTCCCTTTACCTATAAACAGTGGACTACAACTACTTAAGTGTAGAAATGTACCGTATTTTCCGTGTATAAGACGCCCTCATGTGTGAGATGCCCCCCCCCCCACTTTTCTAACCCAAAATTTCTTTTTTTGCAAGAAAGTGGAGGGGGAAGGCAGGGATCAAAGCGCTTTTATGATTCCTGCTTTCCCCCTCCACTTTCTTGCGAGGAAAGTGCTTTCCCCCTCCTCTTTCCTCGCAAGAAAGTGGAGGGGGAAAAAGTGGAGGGGGAAAGCACTTTCCTTGCAAGAAAGTGGAGGGGGAGAGCAGGAATCATCAAAGCACTTCGATTCCTGCTTTCCCCCTCCACTTTTTGCTAAGAAAGTGGAGGGGAAAAGCACTTTCCTCTCAAGAAAGTGGAGGGGGAAAGCAGGAATCATCAAAGCGCTTTGATGATTCCTGCTTTCCCCCTCCACTTTCTTTCCCCCTTCACTTTCTTGCACTTTTTTGAATTTCACCTCTTTGCAGCAAAGTGATATGGAAAAAACAACAACGAATGTAGCTCAATACAGAAAGAAACAGCATATACAAAGATCAATGTTCCCACTAAAGTCTGTCATATTTCCAGCAGCCAAGTACAGTAGACGGTCTGCTAAAAATCCAGCACAAACCACTTATTCACATCTTTACTTTGAAGCTTTTAAACAAGTGGGGCAAAAATGAAGCTGCAGTAATAAAAACCTAAAAGTAAACATTTAAAGTACCACAAAACACACACACACACACACACACTTTCTCTGTGTGTATGTGCGCACATGCGTGACAATGGCATTTCCTCCATCCTTCCATGTAAACAAGCCTGAAAAATGACAGAGTAAACAAGGTTTTACAGGATATTATTCCTGTGGTGAATCTAAGCCTCACATATTGGCCTGTTCGATATGAGCAGCTTTCATTGTCCAAGGGCAAAACTCCCTTTTGTCAACTGGACAAGTCAGACAGTCATAAAGATTATGTATGTCACTGAAAACAAAAAATGCAGGGCTTCCTCACCATAAACAAGTTTTTTTCTATTATTCAAGGTTACATTTTTAAGAAAATAAATATTAATTCATAATCAGAATAATAGCAAAGCAGAAAGTCTACCCTTCTTGTTCTAAACAATAGCTCAACATTTGATTAAAATCAGCTTTGATTAGGAATGAGAATGGAAACAGATTTAACTTTCCAGATTAGCTTCTCACAAACAAGCTTCTTGCTTGCCTCCTGCAATTCCTTCTGGCTTTAAAGATATTTGGTTTAGGACATAAGGAAGTGGGTGACCATGTTTTACCAGTCCACAGGAGTTTCCTGGGCAAATCATAATTTGCCCAGGAAAATCATAATTTGCCCAGGTAATTCTGAGCCTCCCTTTTCCCCCCTTCCTTTTCTTTTTTTCTTAACTCCATCCACCCACACTTTGTCAACTGTTATTAAAGTGTAAACGTTCTGTTTCTTCATTAATTCATTCATGTGGTTGTTACTGTGTACAAAACGAGCTTAAGTTAAGGTTCGTGGTGGCTTGTTGTCTCTCATCTGGCTACTGTTATTTATGGATTTTATTAATCCACCATAGTAGCAATGTAGCTATGGATTTTAATTTCTACACCTATCTATGTGTGTAAACACTAGTTTTACAGATTACTGATAGATTTAAATAAGTATTAAGTAACCATTTTGGCTGTTGCTTAGTGTAGTAAGTCACAACTAGAGTAGGCCCACAGAATCAATGGGGATTTAGTGAGTCAACTCTTGCATAACTTCACTGATTCAATGTGCCTACTTTAGTGGTTACTTACTACACGAATTCACAGAATTTCAGCCTGTGTGTGTGTCAACAACTGATAGCTGCTGTTATTGAGATTGCTCTAAATTTGAACCAAGGAACTATCCAGAAGTAGATTAGAAAATATGTTCAATACTTTCCATGACCAGAGTCCAATACAATTCATTACAGTCACAGTTATGACTTCTCAGTACAGATTTAGCTACCACTTCTCAGTAGGCCATTATCTTTTAACAAAAAATTGAAGCCACAAGCAATTACGTTCTCCTACAACCATGGCTTCTCAAGCTGTAGAGTGAGAAGATGGTAAGATTCTTATCCATCTGAAGACTTTGTGTTAGATCTACAAGAGGCTCTTCAAGACCATCAACTCCCAATATTTTAATGACAGGATATAAAACTGCAAGTGAAAAAAATATCTGCCATAACTACCTTTACATTAACTTACTTAACTCTTAGCATCATTGTTCTTCATTTGTAAAGTGGCAATGTTAATAGGCTGATTTTGACCAGGTCTTTCTTTAGCCCTACTAAGCTAGATTTTGACTTTGGTGGCAGAATTTTTCACCTCTGGCAACTCGTATATAAATTTATATGTAAACCTCAAGGTGTAGTTCATGCAGCACAGTGGATAATTGATGACATCTTCAGCCACCATTTTGTCCTTGGCTTTGGTTAACAGATCTTAGTACAAAATCCTAAATCATTCTAGAAACATCAAGTATGTCAGGTATATAATCATAGTGCAAATTGCAAGTCATGCAGAAATCGAAATTAGAGAAATTAATTGGCTAATTTTTCAAATGCACAGAATTGTACATTCAGATTCAGCACTAAAACAATTTTTTACTAAAAACAAATGCACACACCACTTCAGTCACTAGTTCAAGTTAATTCAAAATGACTAAAAGCATATACAAGTTTTACAAGTTCCCCAAAAATAAAAACAAAAGATTTAACGGCCGCAGGTCAAAATCATTTTGAAATTCAGCAAAAGCCTTCTGTAAGTTTTTCACTGTCTGAAAGGGCCAATGAAGAGGAACATCTCAAAATCTCATTGGGAAGGTGGTTTCAAAGTCTTAGAACTACTGCAATAAAGATTCACCTCCTAATACTTATTTTCACCTTACATCAGGCATGCTTTCTGTGCAGAAATACCCTACAAATATGTTTGACTATATCCCCTTAAGTCTCCAGCCACAGTGTTTGGCCTGCTGGGACATGTGATAATCTTAGTCCAACATATCTGAAGCACACCAGATTATGGAAGGCTGGTGTAGGCACACAATATCAGCGATATGGGGCAGAAAATTGAAAAATGAACATTTTTCATGACTATACTTTTTTCACCAAAACATTTTTTTATTTTAGACATTTCTATTGTTTCATAAGAGTAATTAGAAACTTAATGAAGAAAATGGGCAATTGGAATGAATACAATACTACAATACTAGTCAATGTTGTAATTATTTTTTGCAACTAAGATCACTGTAATTTTAAAATTGTGATTATTTTTATTTTGTAATTCTATTTTTTCCTCAGATGGTTATGCCCATGAAGAAGGTCCCAGTTTAAAAAAGAAGAAGAAGAAGAAGCCAGGCAACCCTCCAGAGCCAGTGCTAACAAGGATAGACAACAATGGATTAAATGGATAGATAACAAGTTATTCAAGAATGCTAAAATACAATGATAATTTAAAATGGCTTCCTTTTTCCCTTAAAAGAAAAAATAATATAAGTGAAGAATATCCTATTTAATTGTCGTGTCTTAAAATATTTACAGGTCTTCCTATAAATGTAATTTCTAGGTAAAACTTTGGATACAGAATGTAAATCACAATACGTGGCTCCTTAAATATTCCACTTACCTTGAAAGTCCTATTAGGGTTGCTATAAGTTGGTTCTGACTTGATGGCATAGAACCTACATTTGGGCTTTACCAAATAAATCAAATAATTCAGTTCAACTAATTTTGTCTATTAGAGGTCATTTTCAGATACCTATATAATAATTAAGATCACCTCTATTTTTATGCTTTAGTTTTGTTATTAAAGACAATTCAAACAAACATTCTAAATTAAGTGTCCACTGATCTGGGGCAGCAGAAAATTTCCAAGCAACCTCTTTCCTTCGTAATCTTGTAAAGTAAAGCTAGATCTGTAGTTTAGTAATAGAGAGTAAATTCAGTCAAATTTTGGAGACAGAGACCATATCACTATGACAGAAGGCATGCTTTCTCTGCAGAAACACCCTGGTTCAAACCTCAATTTTTAAAACAAAGATCAGGCATCAGCTGATGAGAAAGACCCTGTGGAACAACTGAGCAAGAGTAGACAATACTAGACGGATAGCAAGCCTTACAGTACCTTCCTATGTTCCTATGATGGTCCCACTTTATACTATACATACAATGACAGACATTAAGCATGATTCTAACTACAGTGGTGCCTTGACTTACGAACGCCCCGAAGTACGAACATTTTGACTTACGAACAAAAAAAAACCGTGGGGAAAGCGGGGAATGGACTTTGGACTGCCTGGTACTGTAATTTTAAAATGTAAAAATTGGTTTAAAAGGTGCTTGGTTTGGTTTAAAGCTGCTTGGTTTTAAAGGTGTTCTGTTTAAAAGGTGTTCGTTCCCTCCCTCCCTCCTTTCCTGCCCTTTTTTTTAACCTAAGTCATCTTAGGTTTAAAAAAAAAAATCTCCCCCTAGTGGTAGAGGACGAATTAACCGGTTTTGCATTAGTTCCTATGGGAACTAATGCTTTGACTTACAAACGGTGCCTTGACATAAGAACAAAAAACAGCCGGAACGGATTAATCGGTTTTCAATGCATTCCTATGGGAAATGCTGATTTGATTTACGAACATCTTCTGGGATGGATTAAGTTCGTAAGTCAAGGCACCACTGTATGTGAATGGGTGGAAGGAAGTCTCACTAATTCCTATGGGACTTACATCCAGTAAGTACACCTCTAGCTGCAATTCTATGCAGTTATTCTGCAATTAGTGTATACCATTACTGAATAATTGTAATATATTACACGGCATGATTACTTACATTCGCTCCATCACCATCGTCACCTCATATTCCATTTCCAAACTACAGGAGAAAGTACCCACCACTAAGTAGTCACCACATAATGCTGTAAGAGTTGCATACTGGTAGACTTAGGGGAGCCACAAGGTGTGCAAGGACAGAAAAAAATTCAAGGAGGAACATCTAAAACAGTCACACCAGAACTCAGCAGAACAAAATACTTACTGGAAAATTCAATCTTTGATTCACACTGATACACTATTCTATAAGCTTCCTAAGGTCCAAACACAAGCTATCCATAGACTTCAATAAATAAATCAGATGACAGAATTCGGTTGGGATTAGGCACAAATATGAATTCAAGTGCTGAGTTACAACTGCTACATAGCCAAAACAGAGCTACTGAGAAAGAAAAGGAAGGTATCAAAAACAAGGCTCAGGAGTATCAGAAAGAAAATATAGGACCCGGGACCATATGCAGCAACTTTCCTGTTCCTGAGACACTGGATGTCCCCCAAGCAGGATTCAGACTTGAAAGGTCAAGAAAATCAGCATGGATAGAGCTAAAATTTTAGGGAAACACAATTAATACTGTAGCTCACCATTCCAGATCATAGAACAAATTTCTCGATCTATCAGTCTTAGATTCCGGTTTTCTAGCTTTCTGAACCCTGAGCCAAAATGAGATGAGATTGACTCTGGTCTTAAAACAATCAGATTTTGGTTACCAAATTAAAAGGCAGCCTCTTACAATTGTTTTAAATGCAACAGTTTTTTAAACGATTCCTTAGTACAAAATAAAGCACAGTGTACCTCTTACAAAGAGTGCATATATGAATCATACATGCCCTTCTCTTCAAAATCTGTGAAATGTTCTCATATCACTATAAATTGTAAGATGTAAACAAGCAAACTCCAGTTGAATAATTTTTTGTTAGATAGTATCAGGAAATATAACAGTCACATCAGTCTGCAGAATAAATCTTGCAGTGATTTCAAAGACCAGCTTCCTACAGGTACTGTTTCAGCAGAACAACACAGCAGATCTCACTGCACAATCTGAGTACCACAAATGACCCAGACAAGGAAGTGTATAAAGACCTCTCTTCCTGAATTAATCCGTTGACATATCCTCTACCACGTTAACTTTAATCATGTTTATGAAAACAGCCCTGATGAAAACATTTTGCAAGTGCAACTGCACTTGTTCAAATTATTTGGGAAAGAAATTGATGAAGAACTTCCATACATGAAACAATTTAATAATACTTCAGTTTTAAACCTCTAAAGCTGTGCCTCAGATCCAGAACAGGAAACAGCAAATTGCAAAAAAAAAAAAAAGAAAAAAAAAAGACAAGATGTTAGTCTTATCAATTATCAGGCATGCAGAATGGAATTGTTTCATCACAAAAGGTTCAAGAAAATTAACTCATCTCAAAAGACTAATAAGCCAAAGAATGCTGCAGCTTAAATTTTTCCTGCCACAGCCCAATCCCACTGAGACAGCAGTTTCTGTGATCTGATGCTATTATAAAGAGTGACAGATAGCCAAATAGATATACTCCTGTGAGTTTCATGGCCTGCAAAATAGGCAAACTAGAAAAAGGGGAAAGGGAAAAAAGTTAGAAGGCAGACTAAGGAAAACGACACAGCAATCATTGGGTTTTATTTCATATTAACTTGGAGTATCTGTTGCTACTAACACCATCTGCAACTGTGTAATCAGTAGTATTGGAATATATGTAAATCCTACCATTAGAGGCAGATCATATCATATCATATTTTATTTATTTATTTATTTAAAATAATTAAAATATACAAATCCTAATTTATTTTGATAGTATTTCTTTAATTTATCTTGAATATGCATCCCAAGAGGGATATGCTGAAGTGAATGAAGTTTTTGAATCAGACTAAGTAAACAATGGAATTCCAAAATTACTGCACATAAAGAAAACATAAGCATCTTGAATGTAATCTCCTCATATCCAATTGCCCTACATGTATGTTTCATAAAAACCCAATCAGTTTCCCAGAGTTTGTGCCTGCAGAAAAAAAAACTGTGTAAGCATAACTGATCAACAATCAAGACATTTGTGCACTACAACTCCTATAAATAAATGCTTTCCAGATGGTGTTTCTGTAAGATCTCAGTTGACAGCAGTAACCCTACAACAGACCTGGACAAAGTGCGGCCCGAGGGCCACATACAGCCCGCGAACCGCTCCTGTCCGGCCCGCCGGACATCAAAACCATTAATAGCTTTTTGTCTAAAGTTGATCAGTTGCTTATCTTTAACATACCACGAAAAACCTCTTCAGTATTTGTGAAGATTAACAAGTTTAAAATAAAAACAATCATAACATCACTGTTTCATTTTATTTTTAAGTAAAGTTGGTTCGGCCCCCGAACACAGTTCAGATTTTTCATGTGGCCCCCTATAGAAATTAATTGCCCACCCCTGCCCTACAACCTGACAATTCTTCACAGCAAGACTGGCAATACGCCTGCAGTAACTGAAATTACTCTGAAGTGACTGGGATCTGATGAAACAAGAAACAAAAAAGAGATTGTACTGGCAGTTCAGGAAATATGAAAAGAGGAAAATAAGACTGGGGAGAAATGCCAGAATTTACATCTACCTGGAAGTCAAAAGGCAACCAGTTTGAAAAACTTAATCCCAGAAGTGCAAGAAAAAGCTACAGCAGTTTGCTTTTTCAGTATGCTTTGTTCAAAGCATGCTTTGCAGTGCAACTCCAAATGTTTCCCAGCAGAGATGTCCAATATTCACAAAAGCTTCTGCAGTGCAACTTATCCTAGGTAGAACCGTGAACCTGTGAAAGTGAGATAATAACTGCCCTTTAGGCAAAAGAAAGAGCAATAATTTCAGCTCTTGGGCGATTTTAACGGGGAGTATATTTTACTACGTATTATTATCTTGCCTAAACCGGGAAGTAAACAAGAAGCGGAAGAGTGGCCTGAAATGAGACTGGTACTTAAAACAGACATACACACAAAGTCCCATCCCTCAGGGATAAGAGTAATTTCCCCCATCATTTTAACTCCATGCCTGAGAGAACGTTTAGAAAAACTGCGTTTCCGCACAGGCGGCGTAAAGGGAGGTGTCAACGCCAGAGTGAGAGGTTTGTGGCCAGAGGGAGGGAAGAAGCCTTAATGAGTGAGAAGGGATTTCGGCAAGAGGAGGCCCGCAGGGCAAAAGGGACCAGAAGGGGCAAGTTGTGAAGCGGGCGGGGAAAGGAGCTGAGGAAGCCCCCGGGACCGTGGGCAGTGGCGAGCGCGAGGGCGCCCCAAACTTCACCGCTTTGCTACAGTTTCTCGCCCCCGGAAAAGTCTTCACGGAACGCGCTTCCACACCCACCGGGAGCCACGAGGTTGTTCGCCGGGTCGGACGTCAAAGCCGCTGAGAAGGAGGCGGGAACCGTGGCTGGTCCTTGAGGAGCCATCGCTGCCGAAGAGACTCCCGCACCGTTCGGAGACCCTCTGGCGCTTCAGCCCCGGCTGTCGCCGCCTTCCTCCTCCCGCTCGGCCGGGCGCGGTCCGGAAAGGCGCCGCCCACCTCCTGCCACTCGCCCAAGGCCCGCCCTCTCCCTCCGCCTCCAGAGGGAGGGACGGAGCCTGCCCGGCGGCGGGAGCCCGTGCGCGGGTTGAGGGAGGGTTGCCATCGAGGTGCGGATAAGGCTGTATTTTTATTTTTTTTTTAAAGCATAAACCATTCGGTAGGATGCCACGTGCGACAGACCTATTTTATATATTCCTTGGCTTCCTTGAGAACAGAACAGGCAGGAAATCTGGTGGTGTTTTTTGAAACATTGCCTCTTACATAAGCTTTCGTGGACGAAACGTCCACTTTAACGAATGCATCTTCTTGTCATTATCGGCATCGCTGGCGTGGAGTTCGCTTTCGTTTTTAAGAGACAAGGCCGGTAGTCGTAGATGTCCCAGGAGATTCAAAATCATGTGAAGCAATGACCCGATTTGAGGCCATGCCTTTTCCTTTCGGTTATGTTGAAACCGTCAACCAGGCGAGATCCTACGCATGCATCCAAGGGCCGCGTTTTTCTTCTTGAAGCGCTCACGGGAAGGCAGCGACATTTTACAATGTTCCTCCTCGGGCGGTGCTTTCCCGGCTACCCCGCGAGCCAGAGTTCCCGTTTGAAACGTGAAACAAGCTTCCCTTTGGAAGTGCATAATTTTTACCGTTCTCTGCGCTTTTGAATTTTGTTATTATGAAACAAATAACTTACGATCCGTTTTTTACTGTCTGTTTTTTCCCCCCTTCTTTTATTTCCGGGAGAATTAGGGTTGGGATTCTGCGTCATGAAAGGGAACAAGAATTTGTTTGGTTCTTCAAAAAGACCATCAGGAAGCAAAGGAGGAAATGCTACTGCACTGTACTCTTCTGAGTGTAATGCAGAACAGTACTGCAATAGCTTCATGATGGCTTGGTGAAGTGAGCGGAGGGGCTAAGTTTTCTGCGGGATATACAGTAAATGTCAAAGCAAAAGAGGCCAGTTTTCCACAACAAGAAAGCAGGGAGGTGCTGACAAAGGGCAGCATGGACAGACATCTACATAAAAGTTCCAAAATGCACCTTGGAGACTACTCTTGGGTCACTATGCGTCATTCTTACCTTTTAGATATCTGCACTGGCCATCTCATATTTGACAGCCCAATTTAATGCCTGGATAGGCAAGCTAAGCCCACCAAAATCACAGGTAGAGTATAATATCATAGCTCTTCTTCTCAAACACAATGTTTCTAATGGGGAGAGTATACATACATCAAATGCATATTCCTACAGACAAAGCTACATGTGACTGCAGTACCACAGTTTTTTGATAGGTATGATTTAAGGTGAAAATGATCAAGTCCCTGCAACCAGTCAGAAATCTGAAGGCATAGAAAAGCAGGTCTCCAGCACAGTTACTACAGGGGAAGTTTTTTAGTAAGATATTCATACTGTACTTTGTTTAGCATCCAATTGAATAATGATTCTGGAGACCTTGAAAGCTGTGTCCTATTATACGACATTGTAGTAGGGTTTAATAAAGGCTTTCCCCTACTGTGGTTTTTCAGGTTTCTTTTCCCCCCTAATGGATCAAGAAGTATATTTTTAATAGACCTGGAACTGCATCATTCTATTGTTCTGTGCCAATGCACTGTACCCAACTGTACTTCAGTAGCATCCAGTACTGATCAAGGCTGAATGCTGGTTACAAGAGTGAAAGGTCATAATTCTGATAAACTCATCATGCCACAATTCTTATACCATATATTCTGCAGCAGTGGTAGGAATGAGTGTTTTATGTTTGTTAACTCTGAACATTAGAAATCACAAAGTATAGCCTCGGAGAAAAAGAAAGAGAAAGACAAGTTATGCTTTAACACCATTATCTTTTTGAAACATATAATTAAGCTGTGTGTTGCTGATGAGGAAAGAGAAGCTAATTATGTATATTTATATCCCAGTAGATACCCTGTGTAGTATAGTGGATGGAGAGATGGACTGGGGTTCCCTGGTCAGCCACAGAAGCTCACTGGTGATGTAGAACTGGTAAATACACTCCTTAAATATCTCACCTACCTTGAAAGCCCTATTATGTTTGCTACAAATTGGTTTTGTATTGACACCACATAACAACAATATCCCAATAGTATTGATCATATATTAGAATGGCTTAAAAAGTGCCATTATAATGGCACAATGGTTATATAAATTAGAAATTGGTGTAGTTATATACCCTCACTTCCAACTTATGGCAACCCTATGAAATAATGACCTCTGAAATGTCCAGTCATTAACAGCTCTGCTTGAGCATTTATGCTTGCTAGATTTAACATTTTACCCTCGGCATTCTCCAGGGTAGATTTTTAAGAATTCCTTGTCAAGAGAGATAACGTCCACATGTGGTTGGGGCTCCTGAATTTTTGTCTCATGTCATCCTATTTTGTGAGTTCTATGAACAAATAAGGATTTAAATTGTTTCCTCTTGCAAAAATTTCAAGGCTATCCTGGTAAGTGGTTGATTACGTATTGTTTGTCAGATCAGAATCCTTATATTACTGCTCAAGCTGTTAACTTTTTCCTTTCTGTACCATGGAGAAGGGCCTACTTATTGGAAGATGTTTGACAACTTTTTGTTGCTTTTAAAAAACTTTGTATTCTTTGTATTGTGTGTAAATTGGTTGATGATTATCAGAAGAGGTCATATGATCATAAGAAACTTATTGAACAATCTATACGGGAGGAAACAGCTCTGTTCCAATCTGCAAACTAAATGCCAGGACTTCCTTCAATTGAGCCAATTCATCTTACGTAAAGTCTTCCTCTTTGCCTTTAACTCTTCCTTGCACATTAACTTAACAAGTTTCTCGAATTATCCCCTAGAATAATTTGTACTGATTCCCAAGATTCAGATTGCTGAATCTTGTGAATCTTATTGCTGGTTTTTAGGATTGACAAGTTAGAATGCTTGTGAGCAGATGCCAAAGTTAGAGTGATACCACACTCTGTACCAAGGAGGAACACAGCAAATAAAGCTTTTCTACAGAAATTCATGTTGTGTGTGACTCTCATGTTTTCCTGTCTCTTAATCAAGCATCATACTGTCAAATCTCCCTTTGAAATTAACCAGAATGGCTAACGAGGGGGGGGATTATCTATTGTCCTTTTACAGGTTATTATCCAGGAAATGATCCTAGCCACTGAACATTTGTGTTTCAAACAACATTCTTAATCACAGAACTTGCATATTGGCACTGCTGAATAGGCAGCTGTGTGGAATGTGCTCTGTTGTTTTGGGTAACTTTAAATGTTTATTTGTGCTGATTCCTCAATAAATAGGATATACCTTAAAGTTGTGCTTTCAAAATGCAAAGTGAGTATCCATGTTGAAATATAAGCAATTGCTGGCTGGGGAAGGACATTTTCTCTCATCTCTTCTGAATTATCCATCCAATTTCTCTCATTTTTTATTTGGAATGCATCTGAAGAATTCCCTCCGCATTTACAATACAAAATAATACCGGGTTCAGCTGCTTCTTCAGAAACATCTATGAAACAGCTTAGATTGGCTTCATGCTGATTTAACCATCTTTGCTTTCCCAAAACAACTTGGAAAAGTTACTTTGAAAAGTACTACTCCCAGAATCCCACAGCCAGCACAACACGGGCCATCCTAGGGTGTGTAGTTCAAAACAGTAACTGTTCTCAGATTTACTTTAAATAGTTCCAGATATTTCAGTTTGGTGAGAATGCTGATAAAGTCTTTGAAATTCTCAGTTTTCTCTCCTCTCACAGCATCGTAATTCCCAAAGTTCCCTAGACAGAAGGACTGACTATTAAAATAGCACAATTTTCTAGTGAATTTTAAATTGTCTTTGTGCTAGCACATATAAAGTAACAAAAGGATATACTTACTCTTAGAATGGTTCTGAAGGACAATATGATTATTTAAAACATAATCAAAAGCTTGTATAAAGTAGTAAAATGACCAATGCATCTGTCTCAGTGCATATCTTATTTAATGCTACAACACTTCTGTTTTATCTTTTCTGTTCCCTCCCCATCACCTTTTCTGCTTTTGGCTTCTTTGTGCTGCCCTCTTTTTTCCTTATATTAATTTTACTAAGGTCCCTCCTAAAACTTTCTGTTTGTACAGCTGAATTTACAGAAACGTCAGTCATAAATTCCAGCTCATCCAAAGGTATATGAGATGGGCAGATGCCTATGCAAGAAACCTACAGTAATCAAAAGTAAGATGAATGAGTGCTGAAGACTTTGTTGAAGGAAATATACTGCAGAAGTGTAGTAGTCCCCAGGCGGATAGCCATGCTGGACTGTTGCAGCAAAAACAAAGGAGTCTCATGGTTCCTTGAAGATCAATACAGTTTATTAGGATAAACTTTTTTCTATTGAAGCGGGAGCGTGGAAACAGACCTTTGATTCAAAACTGAATGTCATCTTTTTGAGAGCTCTTTTTTTACCCTTCTACAGGAAGATCTTTTTAGATCCTCCTGGCAGAAACTAATAGACAGCAAGCTAGAAGTCCTGGGTTTATCACAACAATTAATTAGGAACACGGGCAAAAAAGAATCAAGATTATATACAATATATCCCACTCCTCGACAGGTGCCATTGTAATGATATACTGTAACCACTTTATCTTCCAGTGGTTTTAATATTGTGGCTGATCAGTGTATAAAGAAGCAGATTCACCAAATAGATCTGGCTAGTATACAAATGAGAGCTCAACAAGTATGTTCTCTCTCCTTCTTTGGTATCCCTGTTCCTAAGACAGTTCCATCATATTTTTTTCCATCAAATGATTCCATCAAACTATTCCACATTACTACAGAGCCTTTTTATATGCAGGACTGAATACTGTTCCTTTTAGGGAGATGCAAGGAAGATTTTCAGGTCAACCTTACTCTGGGAGAGTTTGTTCATGTGACAGCACTAGGCTGGGATACTTTCACATATACTGTGTTCTTGCCCTTTTTTATGCAACTGCAGGATACCATTTTATTAAACCTTTATTTGTTTTATTGGAAATACCATTCTCTAGGGACCTTTTCCCTACACTATCAGAATATAAAAATCCTTATGTCTCTGTAGCAGTTGCTAAATTTGTTGCTGCTATTCAGTCCTCCAAAATAATTGAATCCCATGTTATTTAAATATTTTGTACCGTGTTTCCCCAAAAATAAGACAGGGTCTTATATTAATTTTTGCTCCAAAAACACATTAGGGCTTATTTTTAGGGGATGTTTTATTTTTTTCATGTGCAATGATCTACATTTATTCAAATACAGTCATGTCATCTTCTTCTGGTTGCTGCACAAGGGTGGAGGGTGGGCTTACACTTAACTAGGGCTTATTTTTGGGGTAGGGCTTATATTATGAGCATCCTGAAACATCATACTAGGGCTTATTTTCAGGTTAGGGCTTATTTTCAGGGAAACAGGGTATTTTGCTACTCAAGAGTTTTTCATGAGCTTCTAAGGGAGGAAAAGGAGAAAAACATCTGTGGTCTTAAGCTCCCTTCATCTGACAACAGATTTGGCAAATTATTATATCCATGCTTGGATGGATGGGGATTGTAATCACTGGGGCCAAAAGGAAATGAAATGCAAAAAGTGTGGGGAAAGGTGGCCATTAGCAAAAAGTAGTTACAAGTATAACACAGAGGTCCTACATTGATGATCTAACTAACACATATGGTGTGATAAAAAGCTTCTTAATGGACTGTTGAAATGTTTCATATTAGAATCTCTCTGAAGTTCCTTTGCTCAAGAGTGGCTGCCTTGACTTCAGAAACAGAATGCTCCAGCAGATTGAAGTGCCCAATCTTGGTATTTAATGTTCCCATTTCTGATGTTTTATTTGACTCTGCTAACCTTCCTTGTCTCATTTTTTATATTTGAGAATGGGAAATCTTAAAATTTTTCTCCTCACCTGCTATGTTTACGACTGTTTACGACTTTGTGAACAATTACCCAGTTGTCTTCTGCTCATTGTTTGTGTGTGAGCGCGTGTGCGCAAATTGCAGGTGGTGAAAAAAAGAGTTTCCTGTCTGGGATTCAAACTGGAGGCAAGAAATCTCACAGGGCTTAAAAACTCTTCATCAATATCAAGGCAACTTAAACGAATGAGAATGAGAAACAGCAAGTATTGGTCACATCTCTACCACCAATTCTTGTGCAGAGGCTGAGCTACTTGTCATTTTAATGAAAAATTATGCAGGGCATTGTTCACAAATGATAGCTTATATCACACTGAAGGATGCAGGAAAGTTCTTCCCACTCCTCAAGAGAGCTCCACTGGCTGCTGTCTGGCTGTGGCAAATATTGCTGTCCATTTTTCTGTGACATTACCACAGAAGGAGAGTAGGGATCATGATTCTCTACAGGATCTCATTGGCCATTTGAGACAGCTTGTCTTGCCAGTTCCTGGTTGCAATATTGGAAACTCCCTGGAGATGTGGCAACAGTTTTCCCAGCAATGAGAGGCTGTATGAGGTTGCCTTCCTGCTTTATTGCCAGAGATGTTCACTTGGTTGTGCCCAACGGAAACCCTGGCCTCCAGGATAACATTTCTTCAAAAGCAGATGTTGGCCCACTGTGGGGGATTTCTGGCAGTAGTAGAGAAGTGAAATATATGTTCTCAACTTATCACTAAAGCTAAAGTAGTTAGTAGAACAAAATGGCAGAATTGCATCATCAGCAATAGTATTTCTGATGTAGTCAATTTTTGTGTGAGATGTTGGCATCAAGAACACTAAGATTTATAATAGCTAGAATAGTGTTGTCTGGTAAATTGTAAACAAATCAGTTTTCCTTAGAAAGTCAGATGTATTCCTTAGATCAGTGATTCCCAACCTTGAGTTCCAGATGGTCTTGAACTACAACTTCCAGATATCCTAGCCAGCACAGCTAGTGGTGAAGGCTTCTGGAAGTTTTAGTCCAAGAATATCTGAGGACCCAAGGTAAGGTTGAGAACCATTGTCTTTTATAATTTGGAGCATTGGTAGTGTCCAGGCTGAGAATGGAATCCATATAATGGGATATTCCAGACCTGGTCATAACAGTACCTAAACAATGGTGCTCCCTGAGTTACCTAGTTTATGTACTTTGAGTAAGATAAAAGATGCCTGGCTGAGACTCTCAAGGAGCGTCCCTGTAGATTTTGTCTTGCATGAATGTAGGAAATTATATCGTCAGATTGTATAGCTTTTTCTGGTATTCCTCCGTAGGAACTGAGAACAGAAGCCTATAAAATGTGATGTTGCTGGTTTGTCTCTCAGCCTTATGTTTGTAGGCCAACTTGTTCATGTTGACAACAGATCTCTTGTCACAATTAAGAGGATGACAAAGGAGAAGCTGTTGCTGTCACCAGTATATTGCACTACTGACAGGAGGCAAAAAAAGAAAGAAAGAAACACTTTTAACCTTTAAGGTGCCATAAAGCTTTATGGTGTTGTCTCATAGATGTAGTAACTATGATTGAGAAGCCCTGAGACATGTTTGAGATTGCTGGGAGAATCCTCTGAGAGAAGAGGATAGAACATGTGTTTGTTTGTTTTTTGGTACCTTCATAAACATTTGGCCTCTTGCTAGGATTTTATGAACAGGTCCTGAACACAGCCCTATCAGTAATTCTTAGATTCTGAGCCAACAAGCCATGGAGGTTTTTTACTTCTCATATACAGCTATGGGAATTATTAACTTTTAATCTGTTTATAAACTCACAAAAAGCAGAAGACAATGTAGAATATATAAGCTCCCAAATTCCTGTGTGTGCTGGTTTGCCTCAGTCTATGAACAGAAGGAATGCAGTTCTGCTATGAATAGGCATCCCTTTGCATACTTTAGCCAGTCCTCAAAAGTTCAACAGTCTGATGATGTTTAACTTAACTCTTTCTTGAATGAATGTGGAATTTTGCATGGTACAATCTGGGAGTGAAAACTCTTTTATAAATAAACTCTAATGGGCTTTGTGGGCAAATCGAGAGTATTCTGTAGAGAATTTGAGTAACACAGCCTGACAAAAAAGTAACAGATGGCTGTACTATTGCAAAATCATTTTCTCTAGCATTTTCCCTAAAGTTCATGGATTTGCATAGGACTTTAATGTGAAAATAAATACTTGCACATCATTTATGTAGTTTTGAATAGCTGTCTCGACTAAGCAAAACAAAATGGGTTTTGTTTAAATGGCCTCTGTGTTTACAGATTCCTGCAATACTTTTGTACTTTGAAAAAGATAATGGATTGCAAAAGTAATGGATCTATATCCTAAAATGCCTTTTAAGAAGGGATAATTAATTTACTACATGTGTATAGTTAGTTAGTTATGGTGCACATAAGACTTGATCAATCTATGTAAGGCTAAAAGATTGAGCATCTGGAAAAAAAATTGAATGCAGGTTTCCCTAGTGACTAGGGCCTAGTCTAAAACCAATAGAATTGCATGAATTCAACTTGCCACAGTGGGTGTTTTTAGCTGGATCAAAGGAGAAGAGAAAGAAAGTCTATTTACATCTGGGCTCTACTCCCACACAGATTGTTGCTTCCCAGCTGAATCTGTGACTGTGCTAACTGCTGCAGAAACAACCACATCTGATTTGCCTCATCCGTTAATATGGCAGAGTTTGCCGTTGTTCATGTGTCACTAGTGGCAAGAATCTATCTTGAATGGATAATATCATATGGAGCCAACCCTTTGATCATGACTGTCGGGAAGTAGAGGAGCAGCCTTAACTTGTGAATTCAGCCTTTTTAAACCCTATGAATTAGTGCTGATCTGAGCACACTTCCCTGTTTGTAAAGTAACTATATCCATATTTCTTTCTAAGAAAATAAGAATACTTGTGTTTATTAGAGAAATACACATGGAACAGGGAAGGTGATAGAAATACTAGTTCTAGCTAACTCAGAGGGAATCTACAGGGTCAGTGAAAGGGGTTGCTAACATCCATAGGGATTCCATCTCCCTCACAAGGAAACCCACTCACCTTGGCATCCATTTTGAAGTTTTGTGTCTGGCGAAAGAAGCAGAATAAGCTTCTTACTGCTGTACCACCCAACCTGCTGCTCAGCATTCTTCTGTTGATCAGTCTCAAGTCATCTTGGAGGTGGTGCTGGATAACCTCTGGTTCTGGGGGATTTCAACATCCATGCCAAGGCTGTCCTGACTACAGCTGCCTTGAATTTTATGACTATCATGCCAACTATTGAGCCATCTTAATACGTAAGTAGTTCAACACATGTGACAGGGCATACCCTGGATCTAGTTTTTGCCTTTGAGTGCAGTGGAGCCCATAATTCCTCTTGTTTTACAGAAGATCTGTAGGCACTGTAACAAACCAGACAAAAAGTAGAGTGCAGATAGCATATGATCAGAAGTTAAAGAGGACTAGGATGACAAAAATGTCTTTTTTCCCCTACATTATTTCATCTTCAACTTGCCACTCAGGAAAATTGTTCTAAGCAAGTGAAGAGCTTGTTAGCATCTGGTTCAGAGAGGCCTAGAGTAATACTGTATACTTATTAATTTAGTGTGTAAAATTTGCTGGTGTTTGAAAGAGAATGTTGCTTATATCCCCTTGGAATTTGATGCCACAATGTGTCCAGTGCACCATCTAGTCGGGCTTCTTGAGGTCCAGGTTCAATTGATGTAGCCTAATGACATGGACAAGAAATCTGAATTAATTTGTCCCAACATATGTAAACCTTGTGCATCTTGGCTAATGAAATCTATTAGAGGTGGATTGATTGCATGGATCCAGTGGATGGGAAACGCCTTGTAATGTCAGGAGTCAGTGACTGCTGTTTGAAAGAAACATAAGTGTGCTCTTTTTTGAGGGGTATCTTCCTGGATCCGTGGCAAAGATCCCTTTTGGGGCAGGATGCTTGAACATGTGGTGGCTGGGCAACTTCAGACATTCTTGAAGGAAACTTGATTATCTAGATCTATTTCAGTTTGGTTCTAGGCCATGGTTTGCTACTGAAAGAGCCTTGTTTGCTTTGACTGATGACCTGTTCTGTGGCAGAGGCAGGAAGGACATGGCTTTGTTGATCCTCTGAACATTTCGGTGGCCTTTGACACAATTTTTCATGTATTTTCTGGGACCAGCTCTGAAGAATAGGAATAGGAGGTGCTGTGTTAAAGTGGTTCAATTCCTGCCTATAGGAACAGTTCCAGAAAAGGGTGTTGGAGGACTTCTGTTCACCCCAATGGCAATAAAGCTGTAGGGTGCTACAAAGTTCAATATATTCCCCTATGTTATGTAACAGCTGTGAGAAGCCACAGGTAGAGGTCAAATTTTCCCCAACCATGTGATCTCATGACATAGGGCAAAAGATAAGTATTCTAAAACATAAAATAAAATAAAAGCCATGCCACACCACAGTATATTCTATGACTAACTGCATCTTTATTTATCTGGTCTTACAGCTTATACTTCCTTTTGTTGCCTGAGGATAAAGAGATATATCAACTTATGCTGAGCACTGGAGTTCTGCCTGAATGCCGGTACACAGAGTGGAAACATGGAAAATGAGGACAGGAAAAAATAATAGCTGTGCAATTTAAATTCCAAATGGCTTTATTACAGGTACAACATGGAACAATCTGAAGTACTTCTCTGACAGATCAGAATGTGCCTTTCATATAATTTTAAATGCAAAATTATTGGTATGTTCTGTTCCATTAGACTTTCAGACAGCAAATCTTGTGAACTCTCAGAAGTGAGACTCAGCACATCTCAAATGAGGCAGAAAGATTTATTGTTGGCTTTAGTTTCATTCAAGTGGTGGAATTCACAGGGTATATATCTGCCATTACCAGTTATACAACTCACCAAATGTTGATATTAACTGAATCACAGGCATTCTCACTAAACACTATATGACATGTGGATGGTGCCAGCAGCTCCCATACTTCTTTGACTATGACAAAGAAAGTCCTCACTGGAGCAATCTATATAATATACACACACACTCTGCTCTATGGTAGGTTGGTGTATATACATATACACACCATATACTGACCACCCATATATATATATATGTATATACACCAACCTACCATAGAGCATGTGGATGGTGCCAGCAGCTCCCATACTTCTTTGACTATGACAAAGAAAGTCCTCACTGGAGCAATCTATATAATATACACACACACTCTGCTCTATGGTAGGTTGGTGTATATACATATACACACCATATACTGACCACCCATATATATATATATGTATATACACCAACCTACCATAGAGCATGTGGATGGTGCCAGCAGCTCCCATACTTCTTTGACTATGACAAAGAAAGTCCTCACTGGAGCAATCTATATAATATACACACACACTCTGCTCTATGGTAGGTTGGTATAAAATTGCTCTATGAGACTATAATATTCACTTTCCTGAGAGGAAGCATCATTCCAACATAGTACGATGTACTTTTGAGTATACATTTAAATGTATAATGATTTTTAAGTTAATGTATATGTTTATGCTTGTTTATCTATATACTTATATTTTTCTATTTTATTTTTATAGATCACCTTAATGGAAAGGTAGTGAGTAATAATGAGAAGTTTTCAGTATGTGTAGTAACAGTAGTGGGGCCCAGTTTTCATCATGAGTTAAAGCTGGTGTATTCCTGAGGCTGATACAGCCAAGAAAAATTCCAAGGATTTCTATGTGCAGTACAGAGGTGGGCAACTTGTGTCCCATCAGGTATTGTTGGAATACATTTCTCATTGTCCCCAGTACACAGCGGTGGGGGATGATGGAAGTTCCAGCCGTACATAGGCCAATTCATTAGTGGACTACTACTGAGCTAAAAGGTGAAATAGATTTGAAAAATTGCTATTAAAATGTACAATAAGCAGTTCTTTGGCACATTTTAAAGCAAAATTAAATCATTTTTGTGTACTAAAAGATTTTTTTAAATGCCAGGACAAAACCTCATCCAGATTTATTTATTTTTTTAATTATTAGGCGATCTAAATGTATCCTCATTTTCTAATTGGAAGAAAGGTTCTTTATATGAATGTAGAATGTGTCCTGATGAAACCATAATGTTCTGTAATTACCAGAGTGCAATGTCAAATTCCCCACCCTTCTGCAAAAAAGAGAACACTAGGGTTGCCAGACAGTTCCTCTGGGACTGTAAGAGCACAAAGCTGTGATGTTAGAATTGGCATACACTTTTATTGCGTCATGTGACAAAAGAAAGCTGATGATAGCAGTAAACAAATGTTTTAATTGTGGCATTAATGTACAAAAGAAAGCTATAGTAAGCCACCTGCTTTGAGCAACATAATGTAATAGCTGTCTGGTATCAAACCAAAATTGGGACTTAATCCCAGAATCTTAAACTGGACATTTGAACTGGGATGCCGGGACCTATCCAGGGCCAATTTGTTTGTTTGCTTATTTAAAATACTTTTACCCCACCTTTCTCCTTAAAAAGGACCCAGAGCAGCTTACATTGTTAAAAGACAATATTTAAAGCTAAAAGCAGTAAGTATACACATACTAAAAAAGATCAAACAAATGCCACACTAAAAAATGGGAAACAAATGTAACACCAAAAAACACGTTCAAAGAAATAAGGAACAACAGTCTATTTCAAAACTCCACTCAGGTAGCCAGTCATTGAGGAGAAGTTTGCCTAAAGAGGAAGGTCTTTGTCAGCTTCTGGAAGGACAACAAAAATGGGGCCAGCCTGGCCTCCTGTGAGAGGGAATCCCAGAGTCTGGGAGCAGCAACAGAGAAGGCCTTCTTCCATGTCCCCACCAAACGCACTTGTGAAGGTGGCAGGGTCAAGAGAAAGGCATCTTCTGGTGATCTTAACAGGCACATTAAAGGAGACACGGTCCTTGAGATGTTTGGGCCCAAGCTGTTTAGGGCGTTATAGGTTAGAACTAGAGATGGGGTGTAGCGTTCACCCTGCTCATGAATATTTATGTTGAAATTTGCATGCACCAATAGGAGTTTGTGGGCGGAGTTAAGTGGAGAAAAGAAAAGGAGAGAGAGGGAGAGGTAGAAGTAGAGTAGGCAGTTGAGGGTGGAGAAAGAAGGTTGTTTAGTTGAGAGTTAACGACATTGACTGGACTTTTATCACTTATAACAATAAACAATTTCTACTTGGTTCTTAAATGATACAGTGGTGCCTTGACTTACAAACTTAATCCGTCCCAGAAGATGTTCGTAAGTCAAATCAGCATTTCCCATAGGAATGCATTGAAAACTGATTAATCCGTTCCGGCTGTTTTTTGTTCTTATGTCGAGGCGCTGTTTGTAAGTCAAAGCATTAGTTCCCATAGGAACTAATGCAAAACCGGTTAATCCGTCCTCTACCACTAGGGGGAGAATTTTTTTTTTTAACCTAAGATGACTTAGGTTAAAAAAAAAAAGGGCAGGAAAGGAGGGAGGGAGGGAACAAACACCTTTTAAACAGAACACCTTTAAAACCAAGCAGCTTTAAACCAAACCAAGCACCCTTTAAACCAATTTTTACATTTTAAAATTGCAGTACCAGGCAGTCCAAAGTCCATTTCCCACTTTCCCCGCGGTTTTTTTGTTCGTAAGTCAAAGCTCCGTTCGCAAGTCAAAGCAAAATTTTGCGAACGGAGCTGTTCGTAAGTCAAAATGTTCATACGTCGAGGCGTTCGTAAGTCAAGGCACCACTGTACTGTGACGTGCCCCTTGTGTGTCCCCAGATTATTTCACTAACCTAAGGCCCACACCACATTCCCTTTTTACGCTGCCACCAGTTGATCTCTGTCAGCAATATTTACTTAGAAAGATTGAGGTCCATACTGCGTGTAAATTATAACAAAACAAGTTTATTGGATACAGTTCACATAAATAGGTTCCTAATACTAACTTATTTCACATGTAACTCTCTCTAAGTTCCACACTCTCAACTGCCTCCCTTAACTCCTCACAGATGAACTCTCCTCTCTGACTCTCTAACTGATTTCTCACTTCAGACTCTCCTGACTATCTAACGGACTAACTGCTCTTATCTGCCTCACCTCTCCCTTCTAGTTTCTCTGGCTCCGCCTCCAACAGCTCCCATTGGTACATGCAAATAACCTCATACATGAGCAAAGGGGTGATCGCTACAGATACGTTGCCTGGACCTCTGTCATTAATAGTGAACAAGGTTGATTTAATCAACTGGTGGCAGCTGAATGACACGTAGCGTGCACCTGTGCTTGGTGAAACGACCAAGGGCCACGTGGGAATGTGACAAATTGGTGGCATAGCGGTGGGATCCGAAACAATCCAGTGTGAAATTGAATTTTCTTGAGTCTGGAGGGGAAAGGGGTTAGGATCTGTGGTGTAAGAAGTGGTTACCCGTTAGAGTTTTGTGGAAGACTTAGTTTTGGGGGTTCTGAACCAGATCTGGGGAATCCCAAGAAGAGGTCCTTTTGGCTCTTGTGAGGGAAAAGAACCAGTCCAATTTAATAAGAAATTGTATTGTTTATACCACCCAAATGAAGTAAAAAATTGGTTATGGAGGCACAGGTTGAGCTCCAAATTGCTGAGGGAAATGGGAACCCTCAAATTCAAAGTGAAGAAGAAACTGAGGGACCAGTAATAATTGCCTCAGAAGGAGAAAATATCCAAAGCTCCCAAGATTTTGAAAGATGGAAACTAGAACAGGAATTTAAACTGAAGGAGTTAGCTATGAAAAACCAATTAGAATTGGAAAAAGAAAAAATCAGAGAACTTGAAAGGAAAAGGGAATTTGAGCAAGAAACCAGGCAAAGAGAAATGCAGTTCCAAATTGAGATGAAGAAATTGGAATTAGCTGCTCATAATAATAATAATAATAATAATAATAATAATAATAATAATAATAATTCCAGTGTGGGAAATCCCTCAAATATTGATCTAAAGAAATTTCCCCAATATCGGAAGGGAGATTCCTGAATCTTTCCTGATTTCCTTTGAGAGAGCTTGTTGGGACTTCGGGGTTAAAGATGATGAGAGGATGATAATTTTAAGGTCACAGATAGGGGGAGTTTTATCTGAGATCTATTCACAGATGCCTTTTGAACAAGCTAGAGATTTTGAGGTTTACCAAAAGATGGTGTATTCCCGATTTGGGATTAATTCAGAGCATCTCAGGAGAAAATTTCGATCAATTTCAAAGAAACCTGAGGAGTCTTTTTCTCAATTTTGGGGCATGTTTAACTCAGTATTTTAATAAGTGGCTAGAACAGGAACGGGTCACCTCGTTAGACCAAATGAGAAATGTGTGTGGATTAGAACAATTTTATTCAATTTTACCAGGGGAGTTGCGTTATCTTGTCAAGGACAAGGATCCTAAAAATGTGCAACAGGTGTCTGAATATGCTGGTTCTATTAGTGGGATCAAAGATCCTCGATTCTCTGAGGTAAAAATTGACAGAAAAGTTTGGGACGTCAGTAAGAGAGCATCCCAATTCAGTAAAAATTACCTCAGTCATACTCAAGCTAAAGAAAGCCATTTTAAAGCAAGACCTTCATTCTCAGAGCAAAGTCTACTGAGATCGAATAACCTTGAGGGAAAAGCTAATAAATCCCTTTACTCTGAACATAGGGCAAATAAGCAATGTTATGCTTCTGGTAAAGAAGGACATTTTTGGTCCCAATGTGAAACTCATAAAAATAGAAATTTCAGTCAGCCTAAGAAAGTGTTTTGCCTTCAGCCATCCACAGTTGAAGCCTCTAACGGCTGCACTGTTGCTAAGGGAACAGACTTGGCAGAGAGCCTAGAGCTTCCTGAGGGCAGAGTGATACAATGTTATTTAATCAAGTGTGATCAAAACTTACTGGAAAGCTCTGGATAAATGATTTTAATCGATGGTAAAAAGTATCTAGGTCTTAGGGACTCATGTTCCCAAGTAACTATCTGTCACGCCAACATAATTCCTAAAGAAAATATGATGGAACAGGAGAGAATTATCCTCAAAGGGATACGTTCTGGTTCTGTAGTATTGCCAATGGCTAGAGTAGCACTGAATTACCATGGGTCTGGTATATGGAAAGTAGCTGTGTCAGATCAAATCCCAGCTCCTTGTCTGATTGGTTTGGATCTCTCAAAGCATGTGCAGAGAGTTTGCATGGTAACCCACTCTCAGGGGAGGCAGATTGTAGCCACTGAGGAAAGCATAGGAATCCCAACCACTGAAACTCTCGTTGAAAGACCCGGTTTAAGGGAACATCCTGAAATAAGGGAGACTGCTGATTTGGTGCTGATGAAAAATCCTAATAGTTCCTCCTTTATTAAGGAACAAAAGGCACCTTAAATGATTGCTTTGAAAAAGTTAAGGAAAATCCCATTCCACTGTCCCCTGAACATCCAGAGAGGTATTGTGTGGACCAAGACCTATTGTATAGGGAGGTTTTAATGGCACCTTGTAGGGGTGAAGAAGGGCCCCACAAACAGCTAATTGTCCCTGTTAAATACCGAGAAAAGATTCTGGAAAAAGCACACAAAGATGTATTTGGAGTACACATAGGCATCTGTCGCATTAAGCAAAGGGTCACACAGAATTTTTATTGGCCAGGGATGGGGCAGCAAATTAAGCAATATTGCCAAACCTGTGATACTTGTCAGAAGCGAGGTAGTGGAAATGACAAAACTAGAGCTAAACTATGACCATTGCCTGTTATCTCAGCCCCTTTCCAACGTTTAGGTCTGGACCTGGTGGGACCTCTACCCAGGGCGACTAGACGAGGAAATAAGTATATTTTATCCATTATTGATTTTGCCACCAGATACCCAGAAGCAGTTCTCTTGAGAAACATAGAGACAGAAACTGTGGTGGATACGTTAATTAGTTATATGTGCCGAGTGGGTTTTGCGTCAGAAATAATAACAGATTTAAGAACTTCCTTTACTTCCAAACTAATGAAGAGACTATGGCAGGTCTGTGGAATTTCCCATGTGACGTCGTCTCCTTACCACCCCCAAACTAATGGGTTAGTGGAAAAATTTAACAGAACATTAATGAGAATGATACGTGCGTATGTGGCAGAGAACCCAAATGATTGGGTTAATAAATTACAACCACTACTATATGCTTATCGAGATATTCCCCAAGAAAGCACAGGTTTTAGTCCTTTTGAACTTTTGTTTGGTCATAAAGTAAGAGGGCCTTTGGATTTGTTATGACAGAACTGGGAAGATTATAAAGAAAGGGACCCTAAGTCGATTGTAGAATACATGGATAATTTAATGAACACCTTACAAAGATCCCTAGAGATCGAAAACTAAATCATATTACCAAGGCAGATGCCGGTTTGACAGTGAAAGCAGCTAAATGTCAAATTGGGAACTCTGAAATAAGGTACCTAGGGCATCTAGTTGGAGGGGGAATGATCAAACCCCTAGATGCAAAGATGGAAGCTATTGATACTTGGCCCACCCCGACTTCTAAAAAGAAAATCCGAGCGTTCCTTGGGTTAGCCGGATATTATAGACGTTTTGTCCCAAAGTTTAGTGAGATAGCTGCTCCATTAACAAACTTAACCCAAAAGAAGCAAGCTGAAAACATCCAGTGGACATCAGAGTGCCAGGTAGCCTTCGATCGGTTGAAGAGGGTGCTGACTTAAAAACCTGTCCTTATTGCACCAGACTTCAACCGTGAGTTCATCATTTACACAGATGCGTCGAACGTGGGACTGAGAGCCATGCTGTGCTAAACAGATGACAGCGGGAGTCTACATCCAGTGACTTACATAAGCAAGAAACTCCAACCTGGTGAGAGACCAGTTTAGTGGTTTATCCACTATTGAAAAAGAGTGTCTAGCTATCGTATGGCCGCTGCAAAAGCTGAAGCCCTACATTTGGGGAAGGAAATTCGTCCTCTGCACCGACCATTCCCCTTTGGTGTTGCTAAGAACTATGAAATCTAACAGCAGCAAACTTACGAGATGGGCGCTGATTTTGCAAGATTTTGATTTTGAAATCCACAGTGTAAAAGGATCTCAGAATGTGGTCATGGACGCTTTCTCTAGAAGGCCAGATGACTAGAGAAGATTTTTTTAAAATCTGAGTTCAATATTAACTGTTCTGTTTGTGTAATAGTTATGTGATATGCTTAAAGTGCAAAATTTGCTTGGATATTAATAAACTAAGAGGTAGGTACAGTGATAGTAAAAATAATAGTATGTATCCTTAGTAATGTAAGAGGTTAATATTTGCATTCTTCCATGAAACTTTGTTTGTTTATGAGGGCAAACCATTAAGTTTCCCCTCCTAAAACAAACTAATTAAGGGGGGAGGGATGTAGCGTTCACCCTGCTCATGAATATTTATGTTAAAATTTGCATGCACCAATAGGAGTTGGTGGGGGTGGAGTTGAGTGGGGGAAAAGAAAAGGAGAGAGAGGGAGAGGGAGAGTAGGCGGTTGAGAGTGGAGAAAGAATGTTGTTTAGTTGAAAGTTAACAACATTGACTGGACTTTTATCACATGTAACAATATACAATTTCTACTTGGTTCTTAAATGATACGTTGCCAGGACCTCTGTCATTAATAGTGAACAAAGTTGATGTAATCAACTGGTGGCAGCTGAACGACACATACAAGCGCCTGTGCTTGGTGAAACAACCAAGGGCCACACGGGAATGTGACATGGGGGTATTGGTATATGAATATGAATACCCCCGCACAGGTGAACATAATGAGGGTCCAGTCCCCTGGGGCCGGACGGTCCACTCCCTGATCTGCCGCAGATGTGGGCGCCGGGGAGCCTTCCAATTGCTCCAGATATTGCGTTCAGTTTGCCACTCCTGGCAGGAGGTGGGATGACAAGCCTCTCTGCTAGGTTGGAGACTGGCTCGCCGAACACTATCTCCGGAGCCATTGGAAGGCTACGCGGCACCCACGGCAGATCGATGAGTGGACCGTCCAGCCCCATGGGGCTGGACCCTCATTATGTCCACCTGTGCGGGGCTATTCGTATTTGTATACGAATACCCCCGTCTCTAGTTAGAACCAGCACTTTGAATTGTGCCTGGAAACAGATTGGCAACCACTGGAGCTGCTGTAATGGGGGTTATGTGATCCCTGTGACTAGCCACAGTTAGCAATCTGGGTGTCACATTTGGGACCCATTGAATTTTCTGAACGCTTTCTAGAGGTATCCCCCGGTATAACGTGTTACAGTAACCCAGCAAGGATGTAACTAAGGCACGTGTCACCGTGGCCAGATCAGACCTCTCCAGTTCTGAAAGGACTCTTAGCAAAAGCAGGCCCTGTACGAGTCTCCTCCTAGCTCACTGCTCATAGATATGCACTGATCCGGCAGCAGTGATTACAAACTGCCATTTTATATTTAAATCAAAGCAGATCTGACAGATGGTTGTCCAATTTTCTCTTGAATGCATTCAGCATTGGAGTGTTCACCATCTTCTGAGGTAATTGGTTCCAACTGTCATTACATTAATACATGCATAGAACACAAAGGCTCCATGTGTAATAGATAGGTTGTGATTTCTCTCACTCCTGTTACTGAGATTTATTTTAAGCTGCGGTAGCATATTATCAGACAGTCATATATTTTTAATCGAGGAAATAACATTTATCTTGAGTTTTAAATTAGTGGAGAAGATGCTATTACAGATTAAACAAATACAAACTCCAAAAGAGTATATATAGTGCCTTCTATATTCCATATTGGGGTGGTAGTCTCAATCTGTAGTATTTGATATGAGAACAGAAGGGAACCAATATTGTCATTTGTGCAATACTGGAGAATGTGGAGGAGATTTGTTCTGGAATGTCAGTCTAGAATAGATTATCAGCTCTGGCTCCACTATATCCGAACTATAAGCCTTGTTGATCTTGAAAAGAAACCAAAAACTGTTCTTAAATTAGAAACATCCAACCACTCAACATCACAGTGTAATAGGAGTTTTGCTATTGTGTTGTGCCAAAAGAACAGAGATCTGTCTTTGGATTTTTCCTTAGATAAACTAATAGCTTAAGATAATTGCTTGAATGGGCACTATGCTTATTTAATGTTTTCAGTGACTGGTGGCTATTACTTGATGAACACAGATAATATGTTTAGATGGGGATGGACTCCAGACCTAACCATATTGGTGCAGCCAGCAAAAATCACACAGAAAGGTTTTATGGTTTTGCAGTAACCAGGCAAATGCAGCTTTGGTACAGGGACAGGCAAACTATAAAAGTGCAGGAGCTGCACACATACCTGTCTCTAGACCTTAGAGGGCCACTCTCATTCCTTCGACACCCCCCCCCCCCAAATTCATTTTCAGTTTTCTTGAAATGAAAAAAAAGTTTCCTTGAATCCTCTAGTGGCTCCCCCAAAACATCTATTTTTAATTGGAGGTCATAGGGCTCCCAGGATGTGGGAGGAGGCTCAAAACATAGCAAAACCAACATGCACCCCATGCACCCTAAAAGGTACAAAGGGATTTTTAGAGCAAAATTTGTTTTTTTTTCCAAAACAGGGTGGGGGGCATTAGAAATGCTGGGCTGTTAGATGGCAGGTTACCCCCTGGTGATTTAATAGGAGAGGCCAAAGGCCATGTCATTTACTTGAGGTAAAGTGGTGGAACCTTAAAGAGTAGCTGTGCTGGAGTTCTTGTTGGCTTCTCACTTCCTCCCATTCAGCAATGACAAAGTCCACATAAGTCTCCAATACATACCTTCTCCTTAAAAGAGCGGGGGGGGGGGGAACACCTTATGTTAAAAGCTGCTCACCCCACTCCCAATTTCCCATCACTTCATTAAGAGGGAAGTACCAAAGAGTAATAACTTACCACTTCTATTTCCCACTCTTCTTATAGATCTCACTAAGGTTACAGGTTGAGACTTCATATACTATGGCAGAAATTCAGTTATTTTGCTAGTGCTTCTTCCCTCTGTGATATAGGAAGAAGGACTTATAATCCTTGATTATGCTCATGAAGCAAAAACGTCAAATTTATAATAATAAACTTGAATAAACAATGAAATTTTTGAAAAACTCATCTTACATGGAAAATATGATCTCCTTAAGAATTTTTTTAAAAAGGCAAAATTACCCCGGTTTTCACTTCAGTTCTCTTTGCTGTCCAATTTTCTTAAACTTTCTTCTCTTTCATGACTACACTTTACTCTTGCATAATCTAGATATCTGGGCAAGAAGATGGGTGGTTCAGCTACTATATTTTGGATTATTCTGAGGAACCTGATTTATTTATGTATTAAGCTGTCCTTTCAATCAGACTAATCCCCAAAATATCTTATTCCCACATTTATTTTGTTGTGCAGCATGGTAAGCGTTTTTGCTCTACCTGTCCATTGCCTCCATCTCAGAGGTAGATATGATGTAGAAAATCCATTACATCCATCACTGACCCTAGAAGAAGAGCACAGGGCGGGGGGGGGGGGCTCTGGAGTTTGGAAGTAGGGGCCAATGATACAGACAAAAGCTGATGAAGGAAGCCCTTTGTGGAATCCCAGGGCAAATTTCTTCAGTCCCCCTCCCCACCAATCTGGACAGTACCAAAGGTGCTCCTAATTAAAGAATACAGCATCCAGAAGGGTGTTCTCTTATTAATTGTTTTCTTAAACAGCTTTCTCCTTCTGTGATATATTTAATTTTTCATGGAAGCCAACACAAAGCCTATGCATTTATGAACAAATATACATCTTTTTTTTTATTAAACCACTAGGCAGCTGGGGCAGCTAACAGCAGACAACAACAAAGACACCAATAATAATATATTTGATCCATTGGTATCAAACACATTATAACAGCAGACAGAGGAAAAACAACTGTTAATTGAGGCTCAGGGCTTGAGCGGCTGCATGACATCCATACAGCTGACTTGACAGATTCCTTCTCAGCAGCATCATGTCTGGCTTACACCCCCTGCTCTTTAATCATAAAATAGGATGTGCTTAAAATTCCACTCTATTCAGTGTTACTGCTAGGTATGTTGAAATATTTTTAGACAAGCAAGATCATTTTTAGATAAAAAAATATAATTTCACAAGCATCCAACAGGGATTGATTTGAATTTTCTGAATGGGCATGGGATGGTAACTGACAGTTGAAGAGGAAGAAAGCAATGGACTATTCCAAAAGAAGTCATCATTGGCTGGAAAGTTTAATAAAAACACTCCATGCAATGATATTTTATTACAAGTCCCATTTGTGTTCTATACTCTTAAGGTCTCAAGTTCAGTCTCAGACAGATCCAGCTGGAAAGAAGGGGCCTAAAGCAGATATCCCACTGCAGATGTAGTTTATTTCCTATTATGTAAATGGTGTAAGGAGTACAATCTACTGTTAGAGCAACTTACTGATCTTTGACATAGCAAACCTAAGACCTTGAAGAGCCACTGCCACTTGGTGCACAGCAGACTGTCCTGGAAGAGATGGCCAGTGACTTGACTCAAGGGGCCAAACAAGAAAGAACAACAGACATACGATCAGATCACCTATCGCTTTCTTTACATTTTACAAGCTGCTGAAAAAGGCAGCTGCTGGTAGATATGAAAGACATACGTCTTTCTTTCCAAAGTGGCTGAATAGCAGAGAAGAAGCTACAAGCAAAATGCCAAAAGTGTCCTCTAAAAGATGGGGAGACAGAAAGCAGGGCAGCTTGAGTTGATGTTATGTCTTGGAAGAGACATAGCAGGCTTTCAGCCATGGCAACATGCCTTAGGCAATGGCAGGCATTCAAGCTTCCTTGAGAGGACGTTTCATATCTAGATAGTTCATGTGTTTTCTTTTTTGTGTAACAACCTTGTGCAGGTACAAAGGACTATTAGCCCTTCCAAAATACCAGATTTATTTTTGGGATTCAGCTATACTGTATTAAGCCCTGCTCTTCTCATAAACAGATTGGAACCAAACAAGAAATACAACATAAACTGTAGGTCCACATGTACTGATTCAGAAAAAAGTCTTATGGAACTCAGCAGCACTCATTTCTGCATAATAATTAGAGATTGTCCAAACATGCCTGCTGCCTGATACACATTATTATTTTATCTGTAATAGCATCTTACTACCTCATTCCATTACTACTACTGCCACCTACCTGCCTACCAAATGAGAAACAGAGAGTGGGTAGATTGGTGCTACTTGCCACATCTAGAAAGTGGCAAGTGATGGTACCCATATGAGTTGGGGAGTGGGATGTCACGGGGATATGCTGACACTCATGCTCCACTCTCTATGACATGTCTCTTGTTGTGCTTAATGGCAGGACCAGCTCTGATAATAATCTTGCACAAAGTGAAATACCTGCAGGATGGCATTGGAGCAGCACATGTTAAAAAAAACCTTTTGGATCACAGTTCCTATAATCTCCAAGCAAGCATGACCAGTAGCCACCTGGCTGGGGGATTCTGGGTGTTTTGGTCCAAAATGCAGTTTTTCCATTTTTTGTGTTAGAGTTGATATATTAGGGTTGGGCAAAGCTGAGTCATCATAATTATTCTTTCAAACAAACACTCTCCTCTATCCATTTTAATAACATCACTGTAATGTTTTAAAGGATTTTGTTATTCATCTGTATCTAGGCTCAACCTACAGAGTTACCCAAAATCAGAATTGCTGGACATGGGTAGAAACCTCACAGGCCCTTCTGAAAGCATCCAAATCCACTTAGAAGTCAACTTTCTTTACATTTGATGCATAGTGATGGATTATGGGTCAATCTGTCCTAGCATTCATTTTCTCTCTCACTGTTCAACATTTATCTTTTCAAGGTTCTTCCAGGAGTCATGGCCCACAGCAAACAACAAGGTCAACACAGCCATTTTGAAAATTCTTCATAATTTAACCAAATGTACTTCTTTTATATGAGACTTATAAGGAAGTCATATGAGCATATGTTTATGGAATCATCTGCATCGTTCCTATTGATTTCTACAATGAAGCTAGGTGAGGGGCCTGAAAACAAGTCAAGGAAGTTAAACACGGAGCTGAGAAAAGGTCATACTTAAAGCAGGAGTGTGGGTGGGGTGGGGTGTAGGATTCCGTGTAAATGATTACTGGAGCTAGGTTAGAAACTGTTAAGAGCTCCATTGTACATTTTATCTGTACAGGCCTGACTGTAGAATATTCATCATCAAGTGGGATTGTAAACAAGGATTGTAGCAATTTGTACCCATTGTGGTGTAGTGGGTAGAGTACTGGACTAGGACTCAGGAGACCTGGGTTCGATTTCCCAGCTCTGCCATGGTAACTCACTGGGGAAGTGGAACTGGTAAACCTACTCCTTAAATATCCCACTTACCTTTAAACCCTTATTAGGGTCTATATAAGTCTGTTCTGATAGCACAATATAGCACAAAATAGGACATGCTGCCAAAGTAGATGCTTTGAGCCTCTTGATGAATACAAGACATTCTGCAGGAAGGGCTGTTTCATATGTTATGGAGGACGAAACCCAGGTTTATTATTGAATTTGTGTAGTTGCTTTGATCTTGCTCTGATCTTGTGAACTTCATCATCATTCCCTCCATGGACACAGGCCTTGTTGAGGCGGAGGGGCTTGCATGCTTCAGTGAGATTGAAAGGTATGCTGGCGGTAGTGTTGCTACCTGAAGGGTATCCCAAGTCAGACAAGTCTCATCTGAGAAGCCAGACTAATCGTGTCCACCAACTATCAATTATGATGAGAGGAAATACACAGAAATCCATACCGGATCAGTCATTGCCTGGGTCAACAAGGACCATTTCAGATGCTATAGCCTATGAATATCTGGTAACAAATGGGCTACAGGGCTCAGCTTAAGTTATATGTTCCTATATTTTACATTATGTGCCTACAGTTCTATATAACTGTAAGGATTATATGTATGTATGTATGTATGTATGTATGTATGTATGTATGTATGTATGTATGTATGTATTGGAGATGGCGAGTCGTCCTGCTTCATGAGTCGTCAAAAGTTGACAACTCACGAAGCATGAAGCTGCCCCCATGAACCGACAAAGCACGAATTTATTCGTCGATTCGTGGGGGGGGTTACTAAAAAAACCCTGACCCACCGCCGCCCTCATGCCACCCTGCCACCCCCCCCGATGCCCCCGCAACCTCCACCGACGCCCCCCACAGTAATCACCGACACCACCATCGCCACAGTCTCCAGCTGGCCTCCACAGCCATGGCCTGTAGTAAGGGACACTGGCTGCCATTTGCAAAGATGGCGACTGCGGCTTCATTTAGGGTAGGGAAGCTGCAGCTGCCATCTTTGCAAATGGCAGCCTGGACTCCCTTAAGACAGGCTAAGAGGCCTGCTGGAGATGGCAGCGGTGGTGGCGATTACAGTGGGGGAGTGGGGGCAGCAGCAGCTAAGGTAGGGAGAGGAAGGGGGCGGGGATAGGCTGTGGCAGTGGGGGGCTGCCTATCGGCCCACTGGTAGGCAGAATGGGAAAGCCATAGGAAGAGAGGGAAGGCTAACCGTATGGGGGACAAATAAAAATGGGGCAATATTTGTCCCTTTGTATTTGTTGGGGTCCCTGGAACCCATGAATATGAAGGGACAAATATTTAATGAATCAGCGATTTCTGACAAATATTGTGATCTGTTTTTTTGTTCGTCCCCATGTCTAGTATGTATGTATGTATTTAATTTTTATACCGCCCATCTGGCTGAAAGCCACTGAGCAGTTTACAACACACGTAAACAACATAATTAAATTAATTAAATAATTAAAATACAATTTAACAAAAATATTTTTTTAAAAATTACAAATAAACAGTGCAGTGAAAGCATAAAAATACAATTGCACAAAAACATTAGAACATTTAAAACATTAAAATATATGGTGCATGGTAACGCTGCCCCAGTTGACAATCCTGTACAGTTCCATGTACAAGAATGACAGCCTCCATAGTTGCATCATAAATGTCATGTTTTGTGTGGTTTGGTATATCCAGCACTTGCATATTAGCAAACTGAGCACACGTGTTGTGAAATGACATGCCTGTGACTTCTCAGAAGTTACATGTATTTAGTACTTTTGGCATTCATGTTATGCTTCTGGAACCTAGAAGCAATGTAGGCAAACCAGCTGCAGGCGTACTTGGAGGAGCAGGATTCCCTTGATCCATTCCAATCCAGATTCAGGCTGCAGCAGGGTACTGAGATGGCACTGGTCTCACTGCAGGATGACCTTTAAAGCAGCGTTCCCCAACCTTTTTAGTAGTGCGGACCGGCAGAGCCTCTGAGGGAGGTGGGGTGGCCCTTCGCGCTTGCGCTCTCCGACATGCGCGAAGTGGTTGGGGAGCTTTCGCACATGCGCAGGAGCGCCTGCCCACCCACGCGCCCACCCCACCCATGCGCGCAGGCACATGCTTGAAGGGGTGAGGGAGTGCGTGCCAGCGGCGGAGGCGGAAGCCTGGGAGTCTTTTATTTAAAAAAATTTTTTATTTTACTCCTCGCCGCCCTCGGCGGGAAATTCAAATGCAGCCACTGGTGCCGGTTCCGGAGCTGGAGGCACCAGCGGCGGCATCGGCCTGTTGAAGGCGGCGAGGAGCGCCGACCCTAGGCTCGTTGGAGCCTGCCGGGAGGGAAGCAGCCAGAGCACCCGGCCATGCTCTGCCTCCCGGCTATTGGCCACCACCACCCCGTCGTCACCGCCGCCGGGAGGCCAGCAGCCGGAGCACCCGGCCATGCTCTGCCTCCCGGCTCTTGGCCACCAGCCCCCGTCGCTGCCGCCACCGCCGGGCCGCAAAGACAGACCTCCCGCCCCCCCCCGCACGCACTCCCCTCCCCACAGCTGCTTTGGGTGCGGGGGGCGCTTGCGTGAAGGGATGAGGGAGCGTTCACGCCAGCGCTGGCACACGCACGCGCAAAGCAGCTGTGGGGAGGGGAGTGCGTGGGGGGGGGCGGGAGGTCTGTCTTCGCGGCCCGGTCGGGCTCAAGCCACGGACCGGCAATGGGCCGCGGACCGGGGGTTGACGACCTCTGCTTTAAAGGGAGGCTGACAGGGGTGGATGTATCCTGTTGCTTCTCTTTGATCTCTCAGCAGCTTTTGATAATGTCAACCACAGTAGCCTCCTGAACAGGCCTTCAGAGATTGGGGTTGGGGACCAGCATTGCACTGGTTCCGATCCTTCCTCAAGGGCCAGGGCCAGAGAGTGCAGCTTGGGGATGATGTATTGGCCCCTTGGACCCTCACTTGTAGGGTTCCCCAGGGCTCATCAATATCCCCAGCACTATTCAACATCTTCATGAAGCCACTGGGGGAGGTCATAGGGAAATCTGGAGCTCTATCTTTCCTTTACCACCCCTGTAGTGGATGCAGTCCAGACACTCAAGCGGTGCCTGGCTTCAGTACTGGAATGGACCAGGGCAAACAGGCTCAAACTGAACCTAGACAAGACAGAGGTTGTGTTCCTGGGGGGGGGGGGTCCGTTGAAAAGTTGGGGGTGGTCCCTAGACTGGATGGTGTCCGACTTGCCTCTATCCTACTTGAATTAGGGACCCATCTCCCCTCAACCCTGGCTTGGTCTCTCACTTTTAAATATTGGCTTCCCTTGTTTTTAACTAGACCCCCGGATTCGTTACTTTATGCTATGTTAAGAGATTCTTACTCCCCTAAATGGATACAACTTATCCATTCTAAACTGTTATCCATTGATACCCCATTATAATCACTCTTTGACTTGGAATTATCTCTCGCTCACTCTCGTATTAAAGCCAAGTTATATCAGTGGGAGTTTGAACACCTAAGAGACCTCCTTAATCCTACATGTTCTCCAAAAATTTTCGGCTTATCCCCTGCTTTAGAATATCCTTTAAATTATTTCAGTCTACTGAATAATCCTACGCGGTGGAGAGCTTTTATGCTAGCTCGGTTTAACATCTTCCCGTCGGCCATGCATTTTGACCGTTTTTCCAAAATCCATAAAGACAAAAGACTTTGCCTTTTCTGTCATTGACACTTTAGACCATATTCTATTTAGATGCCCAGCACACCACTCCCATCGGAAACTCTTTTTAGATCATTGGCTGATTCCCTTTTTGGATCACTTCCCTGATCTTCTCCCTATTTTCTTGAGTGACCACTGTGCTCCTCTCACTGTGGCGGTGGCAAACTACTTAACTGAAATTTTGAAACTTACTGTAGCCTTATAATGTTGAACTTCCCTTTACCCCATGTCGCGCACCCCCCAGTGTCCCTAGTTTGTTTCCCTCAAACCCAGGTCCACTTTCGGGCACGACTTTCTTAATTCTCCATACACCAACTGCCACCAGTGAATCTTTATCCACACTTTACCAATTATGCTGCCTGGACACGTGTTGTCAAATATAACTGATTATTTATTGTTTAGTTGTTGAATCACATAAGTATATTAATAGATGTTGTATTATGTTGCACTCATTACTTGGATATTAAACACGTTTCTTTATTGGTATTACTTTTCATATAAATCACTGTTAATCACTGGAATACTATTTGATGACTGTCTATTTATTATACTTCTATCTTTTAACTATTCTTTAATCCATAAACCAACTATACCACACCAACTTTCCAATCTCTCTCATAAACCTCTCTAAACCTCCTCTCTCATTCTCTCTCAGTTTCCAACTGTCTCCCTGACTCCGCCCTCCTGTCCTCTCATAGGCTCCAGCTCTAGAGCTCCACATGATGGACAGGTGGGACATGGGCATTCCGCCACACCCCACTTTCCAGGTAATATGTATTACTTATCATTTTGTACTTCCTCATCAATGTTGATTGTGTCTATTTGCCCTGAGGTTTTTTTTTTCCTGTTTATTTCCCTGTCCATACTGTTTAATGCCAATAAAGGTTTATCGTATCATATCGACTGGATGGTGTTGCCTTCCACTTAGGGACCAAGTTCAGAATTTGGGTGTGCTTCTGGACATAGCTCTTTCTTGGGAAGTCCAGATTGCAGCCGTGTCCTGATCGGCCTTTAACAAGCTTAGGCTAATTGCCCAACTCCACCTCTACCGGACAACATCTCTCTCAGGACCCTGGTGCAGGCATTGGTCAAGAGAAACCACCTCACTGCTAGTTCAGCAGAGTCCACTAGTCAATTTTGTTCCTTTCAAGGCTGAGAATATTTAGGTTCCTTAGTCTTTTATGCCATTATTTGCATAGGCATAAATAACATCTGTGAAGCAGTTAGCAAAAGCCAAAATAATATCCAGAGAGTGAAGTCTCTGGCTTTTCTTATCGGCAGCCCTCCTTCTCTTAAAAAGACTTTAACTAAGGAACCTTGTACTATAAAACTAAAAAAGAAACTATTTTTTAAAAATAAAAACAAAGGAGCAGCAAGGAAGAAACACAGTGTGATACAAACTTCTGGAACTCCTGGTAATAATGAAAGCAGAGGTACTATATGAAGGTGTAAAGGCCTGTAGAGTTTGACCACTGGGCAAATATCTCCGGAAAAGTAATAATCAAAATCCACATGTAAGGCACCAGGAATGCCACAATTTAAAGAAAAATCAGGTATAATCTAAAAGCTGAATACGTTATTGCAATATTAAAATAATTTCATTTAGGCACCTGACAGATCAATGTAAGTTAACTGAGACATAATTTCATCTGTGCCTGTAACAGCAGATTGATCCAGATTGACCCACTGAAGTCATGAAGGTTCTCAGAGAATAGTGATAAACATAATACTTGCCAATTCCTGCAGAACAAGCTTTATAACAGCTATAAATTCAGTGGAAATCTTGACATCTCTTTTTGAGTGTAATATGTGGTACTTTTCCTCTTTCCATATTCTTGAATAATGTGTGATTATTTATAACAGGCAGTTGCTTTTCAGAGAAGTAAAGAAATCATATAGTCACTGATTAAAGGATTCTATCTTAGTACCATCACAGGCGTAGCAGAGGAGGGATGAATCAGTGTGTCAGTTTCAAAAGTGTGAATTCATACATCTGTTCTGTTCTATTTCCCTATTCTGTGAATTTTGTTTCTAAATCAGCATGAAAACATTTACTTAAAAGCATAATTGTTGGTTTGTTCATATAATTTGGCTAACACCTTTTGGCCCAGGAAGGCTCAAAGCCATTTGCAACATATTTTGTCCCATCGGCTTAACAGATTTTTAATGATATTTTTTCTTGACATGCATACTTATATTTTCCTCTCAAAATATTTATTCAAAATACAAAAGCATTATATTCATTCACTAAATTACTTCATAAATGTATTGCAGTATTATTTTTAAAAAAGTCTTAATGTTACACATTACTCATTGTCTTAAGATATGTTAGTAATGTGTTGCTAATGCATTACTTTAAACTTGTTTTTTGGATTTAAACTTTAAAATACAAGATTGGTTTAGAAAAATTCTCCCCTAGTCCCCTCCAACAATGTTTTAAGAGTAAAAAGTAAAGATAACACATTAGCAAATGCATATAGTTATGAACTGGCTGTTCATTACTTGGAGTATGACAAATATTCCCAAGATTCTGCATTCACTTCTCTGAGTTCCTCATGCTGAAACTGCTTGCCAGCATTTATCCTGATCTCAGTGAGATTTTTTGGCTTCCCTCAAATAGGAGATCCCATTACTTATCTGGATTGTTCTTCACTTCAGTTTTATTCTCTCCCCTCCACCCCACTCCTTTCTTTCCTTTTTTTCCCCTTTTTTTTCTTTTTTCTTTTTTTTGCGTTTTGTGCAGGAAGCTGGCAAGTTTTTCACAGCTTGTTGTTTTCTGCATTCAATCCTGCACAAGAAATAGGCCATCCTGGATAGGAATGAGCATCTTGGGGATTTCTTCTGCCCTTTCCAAGTGGATCATGTGCAAGAAAAATGTCCTCCCGCCAATCTGGCTGGCTGGGGAGGTTCCCCAGTTCAATTTGATTGGCAGCAAGAACTGTTAAGTTACTGTGAAGTGAGAGTGTAGAAGGAATAAGGCTGTGGTGGCAGGCAGTCTCCCTGCAAGTAACTCTTAACACACTACTTCAAAAATCACTTAGATAATCACAGCTGCTTGGGGAAGTTTCCTGTCGGGAAGATGACTACAATACATAAATACAGATGAAATTTGGGAGCTAGATGTGAAATGAGGCAGGAACAGATCCCAATTTTTCTCTGCATAAGGGTGGGAACCATAACAATTCTCTGTTGGAGAAATGGAAGACACAAATACATTCAGGAGTTATCATCTGGGACTACTTCAAGAGCACACACATATAAGACTCACATTGCAACTGTATTGAGAAATAATGTGGGAGATGCTCTGGGATTGAGATGGTCTGATTTGCATTATTTTCTGTTGACTACATGACATAAAAATCAATGTGAACCAGTCTGGAGTTTTCCTCCCCAAATCTGTAGTTTTTTCCTCCATTGCTGGGGCTTCTACATTTTTAGAATCAAATGTCTTTGCATTGGTTCAGATGATATGGTCACTTGAGCCAATGTGGAGGGGTTTATAGCCATTGTATTTCAAGCCATTCCAGCCGGCTCCAACAGCAGTGAGAGAGGCCAGGCAGTGGGGAACATGCTTGCCATTTGAATCCTCTCCTCCCTGTAGCTGCTGCCTGGGTCTGCTTTCCTCTTTCTTTCCCATTCAATTCTTTCTTCTTTTTCTCCTTTAAAGACTTGTTAATCTAGTACTGGGGCAGTTGTTCAACCAAAGGGGGGGGGGGGAATAGGGGACAGAGTTTTAAGGCATCTCTGTTCTAATTGTGCCTCCTGAAAATCTGGGCAGCCAGAGCAGAGATAAGTAAAGAAGCTGGAAACAAGGCTGAAGTGAAAACTTCCTCATGTCTCTCTTTGCCTGGCCTAGCACTAAAAACAGCAAAGCCTTTAAAAGAAAGAAAAGGAGATGTGGAAACAAGCAGGCCCAGGTACTAGCTATGGTGAGGAGAAGACTGAAATGGGTAATAAGCTGCAGACAAGACTGATTTCCTCCTTTGATTCCTCTGTGGTCAGCTGAAGTGAATTAATCCAGGAACCCCACTTCCTGGATGTGACTTCACCCCAGATCCATTTGCATTTTTCATGCTGTGCAGTCTGAAATTATGACCAAAAATTGTATGTTGCTTTACCTCATCCTGTATTTTTCTGAGCCCACAATTGCCTAAGTGTGTTCGTAGGGTGGGTAAGGGTAGAGGGGTTCATTTCATGTTTTCCTCAAGTAAATTTGACTTTAAATCATTAGAAGAAAGTATGTAGTGAAGTCTTTGTTTATAATCATCTGTCTGGACACTTCCGTACAGTCTGTAATTTGGTAACTTAATCAAAGCTTTCAGGACAATTATTAACTTCCAGAAAAGGATGTTGATGCATAAATGTATACAAATGAATGAAAGATAGAAGCTCTTTTTTATAATTGTTCCAGGATATACTGCCCTATAATTACACAGTAGTGAAATGGTGCAGGTATCTGGCTCTCTATCATTTATCTGTTACTATGGTTTTTTGGTAGAGATGGAAGTCTTTATTTGGTGGCTCTAAAAAAAATTAAAGAAAGAAAATGGCTGGGTTTATTAACCCCACTACACTGTAATTGGTTAAAAAAAATCATCATTTACCGTTGCTAAATTTTGCAAATTGGAAGCTGTGGGTAATACAACAAACTATTGTTCCAACATTATATGAGCAGCAGTTACAGTTTCCCCTCAAGAAAGATTCAGAAACGCTCCTGTGGAATCAGACTGGATTCTACTGTGCGGAGTTCCTATAAGGAAACTACTCAGAAAGTACAGAATTGCAAAATCCAGGTGGAAGTCAGGTGATGTGGATTCCTTTACAACCATTGAGCATAAACTGGCAATTGGTGAGTCAATTCCTCTGTTGGTTCCATTGATTCAGTGGACTTACTCTAGTTGCAAGTTACTACTGGATTTCTGCTAGCTTGTATACTAGGTAAATCTTGTAGAACCCTTCTGGGTTTGGGAGAAGGTTGTTTGTTACATTAGTATCCTTCTTTTCTTTCAAGTAAATTTTCCATTTTATTCTCAACAATTCTGTGAAGAATATTAGGCTGAGAGAATATGGTTGGACCAAGGCTACTTAGGCAGGCAAACCCCCTGTCCAAGTTTTGGATTGTTCTAAAAAATTCTAAGGAGCTCAGCTTTGGACTGGCAGGATTGTGAGACATCCCGGACAACACTGGAAACAGAAACTCATGCAACAGCAGACAGCACTATAAATTATATACGCATACCAGCAAGTAACAATAATAACTGCATGCTGACAAGTCAGTTCTGACTTACAGTGAACCTTTCCAGGGTTTTCAAGGTACAGAGTACTCAGAAGTAGTTTACCACTTCCTTCTTATGGGGAAGCCTTGGACTGCACAGCTTCTCCAAGGCTACATAGTCTGGATCTTCTCCTACAATGTACAGTGAGGAACTGAACTCTTGACCTTTGGGTCTGCAGGCAGGTATCCCACTCACTGAGCTGTCCACCCATTCAAATGACAGATGCACATGACAGATTTGGAAAACCCATTCAGACTTCCAAATACCATATTCCAAACCCCATTCTGAGACAGATGTTTGTAAAGAGAAATAGTGCAGCAAAGGAATGCAGACTAATCTTTTTGGGATGCTGGCTCAGTTGCCAAACTCACTTAGGAATCTATGCCTGAAAGTCCTTTCATATGACCCACAGCTGTCTTCCTCCTGAAAATAATTAGTTGCATGATTGGTCTAGTTAGCTGAGCAGCATAACATCAGAGGAAGTGAAATGATACAAATCAACACATGACAAAGAAGTGGATGTTGTTCTTAATGAATCATGCAGGATTATTACAGGCTACCTGAAACCTACCCCCATTTAAAAATTCTATTATTTGGTTGCCATTTCCCTTCCACAAGTATGTTAAGATGTGCTAGCAAATAATGAACAAAATAAGGTAATACAGCACCAAAAAGATCCACTTCATGGACACTGTCCCCCTAGCCAATGCCTAACATTGAGAAAAAGGTTTTCTGCACGCATCTCGAGCTCTAAATATTAAGCCAGAAGGATCTAGGCCAGGGGTCCCAAACATGCGGCCCGCGGGCCATTTGCAGCCCGCCGGACAATAGTTTGTGGCCCCCGCCTTGCCTGCCCCCCCTGAAGCGCCCACGTGTCCTCTGCTGTCAAGAGTAAAAAAAAAGCCTCGCCTCGCTGGCCGGCTCTCTCCCAAGACAGCGCCTCTCGCACCCTCCATCCGGAACTGCAGCCTGCCAGCCAGCCCGCCTGTCTGCCGGCTGGCAGGCTGCAGTTCTGGATGGAGGGTGCGAGAGGCGCTGTCTTGGGGGAGAGCCGGCGAGTGAGGCGCGCTGCCGGCTCTTTTCCCCAAGCGCCCGAGCCACCGCCGAGTGATGCCTGAGAGCGGAGCTTGCTCCCGGCCCGTCCTCGAAGAAGAGCACCTCCAAGCCGCCAACAGCAGCTGCCGCCACCGCTGCCACCTCTTCCAGGGAAGCGGCTCTCTGGCTCTCTCTCTCTCGGCACCCCCAGCACCAGCCCAGCCAGCGGCCTCCTCCTCCTCCTCCTCTTCGTCCTGCTTCAGCCGCCTCGGCTCTGGAGGCTGCCTGGGCTCGCCTCGCAAAGATTGCTCCTCTGTCGTGGTGGGGGTAGCTGCTGCTGCTGAGTGCGCCTTTTTTTGATGGGGGGCCCTCAGAGGAAGGTTGCCAGACCTCTGTGTGTGTGTGTTTGCATGCATGCACACGTGCGCACCTGTGGGGGCCCCCGCCCCGTTCTGTTTAATTTCGCGGGTACCGGTGGGGGCTTTTCTCCTTTGGCAAGGCGAATTCTGTGAGGGGTGTTTTTTTTAAAATGTCGTGCCCTCCTCCCCCCCCCCCCCGGCTAGGCGGTCGCTGGCGCTTCCTCCCTTCTCCGCTTCTTCGTCCTGCTGCTGCTGGTGGTGGTAGTAGTGAAGAAGGAGCCGGAGGGGGTCGTGGCCGGCGACGAGGGCTCGCGCGCCCCTCCTCCTCCTCGGAGCCCCAGCCGGGCTAAGGAAACTCCTGGGTGGCTTCCTCGGGCTCTTGCTCCGCTTGGCTGAAAATCTGATGCGGCCCAGCCTCACCCAGACTCTGCCTCCAGCGGCCCCCAGGTAAATTGAGTTTGAGACCCCTGATCTAGGCTAAAGCTATTGAGAACAAAAACATCACAACTTGCCAAATGGATGAATGCTGAAGAGTGTCTCTCACTAGGACAAGCCTGTAGCTGGACTATCACTTAATAGATTTCAAAGTGAAGTAGGAAGGCCAAAGAATAAACAAGTAAAATGGGACTATTTGGATACAGGACAAATCTTCTGTGACTATGAAGAAATTCAATCAATGCAGCAGTTATGTACATGCCGTCTATGCCCCATCACATGTCAAAAATAGTCTAATTGTCTTAAAAATTGAATTTGTTTTTAATTTTACCTATGTTTCATATATGTCCATAATTTAAAATTGTGTACTGTTCTGATATGAATAAAGAAAGCAAGTGACATGGATGGAGTACATTTAAGAAAACCGTGATTTGATATTTCTGCTCATGGTAGCAGTGATGGCGGGAGATGCAACTCTCCTATTCTGAAAAGTCCCACAGCCAGATGTAATGATGGACACCACTCTGGACAGCTTTAAAAGGGAATGATAAAATTTTGTGAAAGATAATCAGTGGCTAGTGGCCATGATGGTGAGATGTATCTCTGGTATTAGAAATAATATGTAATTTGTACTGAAGGAAGAGGAGTCATGTCAGGTGGATTGATATAGGATACTGTATCTAAATCTGTTAAGTCCCACAAGTGCTAGTTTTCTACCAGCAGAGGTCACTCTTTCTTGTATATTTTTCTTTTGATCCCTAAAACAGCTGAAGACAGTGTTAAAATACAAAGTATTCCCATAGCCCAGGGATTATTAGGCCCATGGGAATATTCCAGGCAAGGTCTGGTGGGGGGAAAAGCCCCCACCCCACCTGGCTGAATCTGGAATCTGTAAACACATACTTTAATTTTGCTGAATGTTCTGTCTTTCCTTAAGCTGCTGAAACTGTAGTTTACGCTTGTATAATTTCCTATTAATATTATTTTATTGTATGCAGCCCTGGAAGAACATAAAAGAGTTCTCAGAGGAGTTTATATATTACAATGATAATGCTGATTATTATGATTATTAAATAATGGCCAAATAATGGTAACCATTGACTACTGTTAGCTCTCATAACATAAAAAAGGGAAACCCATCTTAATCACCTCAAAGGTCCATGTAGTCCAGCATTTTGTTTTTGTAAAGTAGCAGGCCAGATCCCAACAGGAAAGACACAAAGCACTGTTTTAATGTAAAGTGGTATAAAAGCTACCAAAATACATTGGTGGACACTAGTCTTTCAGTTAGCTGTGTACATATCTGTTGAGTAAATAGTATGACCCAATTTGATGTTGACTTTGCAGAGAAACTAAGGTTCAACTATAAGACCCGTTTTTCCAGATTAGCCATATGATTTTATTGGTGAAAACACCTTGTGCTAAATCAAAAGTCCTGCGCTATTATGAAACTTTCTACCAGATGTTTTCATCCAATATCTATCCATAACTTTATGCTGTTTTTTTAAAGAATAGAAATGAAAGGTTTAAATTTCATAGAAAGCATTTTATACCTTTTCATCCTTCTACATCAGTATGAACCAAATAATTGTAATTAACTAGCGATGGCTATTTTTACGTTTTTGTTGTTTGTTTTGTGTTCTGTTGATTAAAGAAACAGATATATTTTGTTGTAAGGAAACAGGCCAGATGGGCTGCTTCACTTATGCCTTTTAGGCTGGTAGTTAAAAAGAGTTGAATATAGCCAAGATTTTGCTGCATTTTAATTCTTGCCTTACACTTCAGTCAATACAGAAAATATGTACAGTTTGTATACAGTTGGAAAGCAGAGTGTGTATGTACAAAAAAGGGTATCAGTTTCCATGCTGAAAGGAAAATAACCTCTTGCAACCTGATACAAAGTATGGAATGGATAATGCATGTATGATATGGAGAAATGCAGTTAAAGTTTCTCATATTCCTGGGCTCAATGGTACATCTTGGCATATGAGTGTTACCACACCTGCCTTTGCAGAGAGAACAGGAATGATAGGGTGGAGAACAGAAGATATGTTTTCTGAGATAAAGAAATCATGGCATCCTGTCCTTCATCCCATGTACAGAAGGTGACATGATTTATAGATGAATTTTATTTCAACACTGGCAATGGGACTGTATTTTCTACTTCTGCACTTGAAGATCGCAGATTCTGTCATGATTACAGTGAAGGCTAAGTGAAGGAGAAAGAAAGGGTAAACATATTTTAAATAAATAAATGACACACAGAACATAAAAGACAGGAACAGCTGAGAAATGGTTGGAAGGGGAGGGTAGTATTGATACAGGTAGAAATGTTCTCCCAGGAAATTTTCCCTGTAGCCAGACTTGAAGCCATTCTAAACAGACTAAGGGGACCAGCTGAAGATGAGAATTAGCAGATGGGGAAGATTAAGCAGCCGTTTCCCTCTTCTGCCCATTAAAAGAACGAGTGACCCCAGCCTCTGCACTAGACCCTTATGTCCTTTGCAGTGTCTAATTTTGTAACTTTCTTAAGTGAAGCCACACTTTTGCAGAGACATGCAAAAAAACCCCATCAGATTTTGCCTAATAGCTATTTCTTAATAATCACAGGTCTAATTGATACCAATATAACCCAGGAAGAGTTATAAGCGGAGGGGGGGGGGGGGAGTGCTCTCAAGATAAACTGGCCTTTGTTGCACCTATTTAAAATGTGGGTCAAAACCAAACTTAAATGCAGAAACAGGTGACACCTTTATGTTTCAGATGCACAATCCTCTTTGCATTGTGTTGGAACCATCAGAATGCAAACTGAAGTAGTATTTAATTCCTGATAAGGAATCACAAAGCAAAACAGGTCAAATTCCAAGCTATATCAGATTAGTTTGTGGAATAGCAATCTGAAAGCTTTTGATGCTAACGAGATGCTTCTTCTTACAATTATATCTCCATAGCATTTAGTTCCGCCTCTAAATTAAGCATTTTCAGGGTAACACCAGTGTCCTGTGTGAATTATCTTTAGCATCAATTTATTGACAGATATTAGTTATCATACCATCAATTTTAAGCCTTCCACCTGTAAAAATTCTTTTTCATTTTTTTAATTTAAAGAGTAAATTTATTTTTTTAAAAACTGAATTTACAGATGACTGTATCAGAATGTATCATCACATGCAGTGACTCCTTTTGCTACATAGGTATTGCTACTATTATACTGATTTATAGTGCAATCCTGACTAGACAAGATGACTAACGGCTGGTTGAGCTGACACTGAGCCACCAAGGCTGTGTTGGATCCAAACCCCTTCTAGCACACAGAGATTGGAAACTACTCAGACTCTGGCCTAACTTTATGCTAGGATAGCGGATAGGAATCTGAGCTGAGAGGGGATTTGTTTATGGTCTCAACAGCCACAGCAGTTATGTTGGCAGATCTCAGGTCAACCAGCACAAGGACAGCTGTGCCAGCATCAGGGGCTTCTGCCATTACAAACCTACTAAAGCCAACATGTCTTTGAGTGTTGATTGCACTGTCAATCTTGTGGATTTTGTTTGTGCAAGTGCTGCCAATGAGGATTAGGATTCTGACAATAACGCACAGTAAGCTTCAGGCTCATGTGTTATACTTCTGTCTCCTTCTGGTTCAGCTACAAGGCTTGAAGGCTGTGATTTTCACAAGGCTGCGATTTTCATTTTAAATTTACTATGGTTTGTCACAACATCTAAACCTAAACAAATGTTGGTCTTTATTAACTATGGTTTGTGGAAGATTGCTGACTCCAAATCACAGTTTATAAAGGAATTATACCAGAAAGATCTGGATGTCCCGGACAACCCAGATAGTGTGGTTGGTGACCTTGAGCCAGACATCTTGGAGAGTGAAGTCAAGTGGGCCTTAGAAAGCATGGCTAACAACAAGGCCAGTGGAGGTGATGGCATTCCAGTCGAACTATTTAAAATCTTAAAAGATGATGCTGTTAAGGTGCTACACTCAATATGCCAGCAAGTTTGGAAAACTCAGCAGTGGCCAGAGGATTGGAAAAGATCAGTCTACATCCCAATCCCAAAGAAGGGCAGTGCCAAAGAATGCTCCAACTACCGTACAATTGCACTCATTTCACACGCTAGCAAGGTTATGCTCAAAATCCTACAAGGTAGGCTTCAGCAGTATGTGGACCGAGAACTCCAAGAAGTACAAGCTGGATTTCAAAGGGGCAGAGGAACTAGAGACCAAATTGCCAACATGCGCTGGATTATGGAGAAAGCCAGAGAATTCCAGAAAAACATCTACTTCTGCTTCATTGACTACGCAAAAGCCTTTGACTGTGTGGACCACAGCAAACTATGGCAAGTCCTTAAAGAAATGGGAGTGCCTGACCACCTTATATATCTCCTGAGAAACCTATACGTGGGACAGGAAGCAAAAGATAGAACTGGATATGGAAACACTGATTGGTTCAAAATTGGGAAAGGAGTACGACAAGGCTGTATATTGTCCCCCAGCTTATTTAACTTATATGCAGAATACATCATGCGAAAGGCTGGACTGGAGGAATCCCAAGCCGGAATCAAGATTGCCGGAAGAAATATCAACAACCTCAGATATGCAGATGATACCACTCTGATGGCAGAAAGTGAGGAGGAATTAAAGAACCTCTTAATGAGGGTGAAAGAGGAGAGCACAAAAAATGGTCTGAAGCTCAACATCAAAAAAACTAAGATCATGGCCACTGGTCCCATCACCTCCTGGCAAATAGAAGGGGAAGATATGGAGGCAGTGACAGATTTTACTTTCCTGGGCTCCATGATCACTGCAGATGGTGACAGCAGCCACGAAATTAAAAGACTCCTGCTTCTTGGGAGGAAAGCGATGACAAACCTAGACAGCATCTTAAAAAGCAGAGACATCACCTTGCCCACAAAGGTCCGGATAGTCAAAGCTATGGTTTTTCCAGTAGTGATGTATGGAAGCGAGAGCTGGACCATAAAGAAAGCTGACTGCCAAAGAATTGATGCTTTTGAATTGTGGTGCTGGATGAGACTCTTGAGAGTCCCCTGGACTGCAAGGAGAACAAACCTATCCATTCTAAAGGAAATCAACCCTGAGTGCTCACTGGAAGAACAGATCCTGAAGCTGAGGCTCCAATACTTTGGCCATCTCATGAGAAGAGAAGACTCCCTGGAAAAGACCCTGATGTTGGGAAAGTGTGAAGGCAAGAGGAGAAGGGGACGACAGAGGACGAGATGGTTGGACAGTGTCATCGAAGCTACGAACATGAATCTGACCAAACTCCGGGAGGCAGTGGAAGACAGGAGGGCCTGGCGTGCTCTGGTCCATGGGGTCACGAAGAGTCGGACACGACTAAACGACTAAACAACAACAAGGGTTTGAACATAGAATTAAAATAGTAGTTAATCTAAAATGGAAATTAAAAAACAAAACAAAAATAGGCTATGTGGTCTCCAAAACCCTCCAATATAAATGCAGAAGCAAGCAATACCTTTATTAGGTCACTGAAAAATTAAAGTAAATTGCAAGCTGTCGATGGTAACATATCCCATCTCCCTGAAGTGGTTTCTAAAAGCTTCTTGACATGGTAGTTGTAGTTCATGCCAGGTAGGCATTCTTGAGCAGCATGCAAACAGCTTGTGGGATGGGTGGGTGAAAATTCCTTCTCCAGGAGCATCAAGTAGCATTTTAGAATGTATGTTCCATCTCTTGAAAGAAAGAGTCACCAAGCGGTCTGCATCCCCGTCTAGTCATGTGTCAGGCCTCCACCAGACAGCTGGGATTAAAATTTAGTTTGATCACCAGGGAAGGCCAATTTTAGTAAATCAACAGTCAGATTACCTAGTGGATGTTTTCTTTAGTGTGCAGTGCTGCTTTAGTTGGTGTCAAAAGTCCATGTTGTTGGATTCCTGGCCAGCCATTCAAGGGGTATCTTCAGTTCAGGAAAACAAAAAATAAAAAGAGGCTGTGTGGGCTCCAAAAAATACACACCCAAACAATGTAAATACAGAAGCAGGCGGTACCTTTATTATACCACTGAAAAAAATCAAGTAAAGTGCGAGCTTTTGATGGCAACATATCCCTTCTTCCTCAGGCAGTTACCAAAAATGAAATCTTCCCTTGTAGCCATGCCAAAGGAGGAGGAAGATGAACATAATTGTAGCTGGTTCTCGTAAGGCTAACCCACAGTTTAGTGTTAAGTGCACAGTAGGCCACTGTGGAAGATTTCTGTAAGTTATACAAGCTAAAGAATAACTGTGATCTGTTACTACGTATTCAACAGTTACCTCAGAGACTTACAGCACATACTGTATACTAATATATTTTTTTTATAGAACAGCGACTGCAAAAAGTTGCAGAAGGAAAAACTTGTGCCAGAAATCATGGGACTGTTTAGCCCTGGTTGTGGCAAGCTTTATTTTGCAAAAGAGAAAAAGCTAAAATGACAAATTAAAGATGACAGGTTATTCTGCAATAGCACAGGAATTGTCAAACTGTGGAGTGACACCTAAACCAGGTAGAATTCTAGCTGTTCCTCAGCCATGGCCTGACTTGGTTGAATATCTACTATTATAAGGTCTTCATTTAAGACTCGAGATAGCATCCCTATCGAAGGAAGTTTGGAGTGTCTCATTGCTGCAGGGACAGACAGAGGAGGAGGCTTTGCTGGGTCGTGGGGGGCGAGGCTTTGAACCGAGCAGGCCTGAGAGTTCGCCCGACACCCTTCCTCTTGCAATGAACTCGCTGAAACAGGCAGAAGATCTCAAGGCTTTTGAAGGAAGGTTTACTGAATATATAGCTTGTTTACAGCTACTGGACACTGGAGAATCATCCTTGTAGTGGCATGAGTTAGCTACCGGTGCATGGAACTGCCTAATAGATCCTGAAACACAGAAGGCTTATTTTTTTCACATCTCTGTAGAATCACCCATTCTCCACAATCAGCTGTATTACTCCGATTGGCTTATTTTTTGCCGGAATACACGAAAGAGTGGTGGCGCCCTCAATCACAGCAGCTCGATAGCATCTCTATCCCTGTCCCATCTTCTCAATCTAATTAAGAAGGGTGCTCAGAAAGAGCCACTTCTTATTTTCACAGTAGGATAGGTTCAGAACTATCCTTCTGTCTTTTTAATACTCAGATTATATTAGAACCCAACAGCATGCACAATGCACTGAAAATCTCTACAAACTAATCTAAGGAACAGATTGCTGGTTTGGTTTATGGCCATTGTAGTAGTGTGTGGCCCTCTGATACTGTTAGACCCCAAATCCCACCACCCCTAACCATTATAGCTAATGGCTAGAGGAGCTACATCTGGAGGAACTCAAGTTGCCCATCTTGGGCTTAGCAGGGTACTGAAGATAAAGCTATGAAAGAAGGCACACACTTTCATACACACTATTGGTCTAATCGTGTAAAATGGAACAATCAACTTTCCCCCCTCCAGATGCTTTTGGACTACATTTCCTATCATCCTTCATCACTCGCTGTGCTAGGCTGGTGGTAGTTGCTGCCCAATAACATTTGAAGGCCACAACTTGACCACCCCTGGTGTAGAGATTCTTCTCTCTTGATCTCACTTTCAAAAATAGTGGATAAAGAGAACAGAAGTGCTTAGGAGAGAGTGCATTTGACATGATAGGAACCATAAAATGTTCTGGGCTGCATTGGTGTTCTTAGACAGTGAGTATCAAAACTGGGGTTTTTTGTTTGTTTGTGTTTTTTTTTTTTTGCTACAATTTATAGGAAATTAGAACTATTAAGTTGTTCTTAAGTGTGTTCAACTTTACATGACCCTAAACCTATGTTCACATTTAGCATAGCGCATCCCAGGGTCGAAATGCTCAGTAAGGTAAGGCTGTTGTAGGTTTTAGTAGGTTTTCAGTTGTCAGTCATGCATAGGAAGGATAAGATCTGTAGGTTCCAGAAGGCCAGTGCGTTTAAAGCTAAGCTGCAAAACACGAAAACAAAATGTAATCTGTGATGACATCTTATTAGATAACTGAACTAAAGCAACACTCACAATTAAGGAGTTTCTCTCACACATGCATTTTTATAAAGCAAGTGGCTCTGTGTAAGTACCATGTATATGTAAGACACAGACCAATTTAGTTGTTTAAAACAGCCGTGCTAATTTAATGCGGAGGTGATGGCATACCTATGTACAGGAATTGGGTCAGTGCTTCCTATAAAAGGGAGTGTACTTTAAAAGCACAACATGCTGTGTGTGTGTGATTTAATTATATATATGTACATATATATATAAGAAGGGGGGGCTTGGGATTGGCAGGGTTCAACACTTTTATTTCCCTTCCCATGCTAAGTTTAAAACTCTGCTACAGAAATTCTGTATGAAATATCTTCTAATAGAGATTGCACCTGACATAAGAACTACATTTATGTCAGATCCTTTTATGTGGGAAGCTGCCTCTCTGCCTCTACCGTAGCATTAATAGAATTAACTCAAGAAAGATCCTAGCACCCTGAGATTGTATGGAAAACTGGGAGAAATGTGCTGTGTATCATTGTGATACACAAAAAGGAAATGCCAAGGTTTAAATAAGACACTTCCACTGTAGGATACTACATACTTAATCATATACTATTCTATTACAGGTAGCATGTGACACAAAAAGTTTGCAAAAAGTGGGTAGCTGATGAATGGCTCAATATGGACTTTGTAATAATGTGGCAATGATTTTTATGAACAAGATCCCAAGGTTAAAGGGAAGTTAAACAAACTATCTAGCATGGATTATGGGGCAAGGTATATTTTAGATCAGGAACCCAAATGTCAGTGATTTTAACATTATTTTGTAATTGTGGCAGTGGACAAAGGCAGCTTGTATAAATGATACTGTACTAGCAAAAACTGAAGAGGGAACAAACAACTTACCTAGCAGATTTTGGCGGGTGGTCAAACACCAAGGCCAAGCCAACTTGCCCAGAAGTTTCTACTCTAGCTTGATCCTAAAATTCTGTGAGTTAAAAAAACAAGAAAAGTATGGCCTCCCCAAAGCATATATAATCAAAATTTTGAATTACAAAGGTGTCTCCAAAAAATGGAGGAAGACAGCAGTATGTAGTCAAAAAGACTACACGTATTCCTGTTGAGTTTTCATTATGCTCATAGTTTGATTTCTATTCAGAATTGCTCTGGTTTAGTTAAGCAGCTTTTAAAATTATCTTACATGTATTTTGTATCTGAAAAGCTGTGAAGCAGTATATTTTTAATGCCAGCTGCTATGTAAAGTTGCCTCAACCTGATAATCATCTTAAGTCCCCTCCTTTTTTTTTCCTTAGGGCACCATATGACACAAATAGGTCACCAAAAGTGGAAACGAAACAATGTTACTGCAAGAAATTAACATTATTGGTCCACCTTATCTTCTCACTTTAAAAATTTTTGCAGTACACGATTTGCCCTGCCTTCCCCTTTTGAAACCACAAGTGCAACCGGCTTTTCTCCGACACTTCCTTCTGTCCCAGCCTTATGGGTCGTTACGTCCATCTTTACTATCTTAAACTTCCCCCCCTCCCCGCACACACACTTGAGAAGCATCATTTTTTTTGCACTCTGGAGTTACTTAGGGAGTCAACTGTGATCTGGCAGGGCTCCCCATGACCTTGTGATTTGGGGTGCTCGACTGTGCCAGTGCCGTAGCGTGTCGTCTGGACACAACTAGATTCGGTGCCAGCAACCCAAAGCTCAGTCTTGACTGAACTCTGCTCAGTCAAGGCAGCTCACCCACAGCAACCGGTTGCGAGGCTATGACAACGCCACGTACATTTGACGCACTGAACCTGCGGCGAAACCCAGGAAAGGGTTAACGAACCCCACCCCCACCCCCCGGTGCGCAGCAGGCTTCCCTACCGACACAGCGGACGGCGGTCGCTCCCTCCCTCCCAGCCTCCCTCCCTCCCTCGCCGGTTCATTCGTCAGCGCCGCCGCCTTCCGAGGGGCGGGCCTGCCGGGTATCGCCGAAGCGCCTTGTGCCTCAGGAAGCGGGAGGGACGTTGCACGCTCGACTGCGGCCTTCGACGGAGAGGTCTGCGCGGCCGGGCGGTCCGCGGTGCTGAAGAAAGGAATGGCTGCGTCCGCGGCGGAAGCCCAGCTGGCGCAGGCGGCGGCTGAACAATGGCTCCTGTGGGACAAGGTGAGGGGAGAGGGCGCCGGGAGAGCCTTTGGAGGAGCCCGGAGGAGGCTAGAAGAGAAGGACGGCGGCGGCCGGAAAGCGTGAGTGCCGCCGGCCGGCCAGCCAGCCAGGGAACGAGCGGGCGAGCGAGCGAGCTGACTGGCGGGCGGCTTTCCTTCCCCTTCTCGCCTTCCATCGCGGGGAGCCTCCCCTGCGGCGGGACTCCTTCCTCCTCGCGCTGCCGTTCGAGAGAGTGCGCTGAGCTTCGGGGCATTCAAAGGCACGTCGCATTCCCCGTCTTGGAAGGTCGGCCGCTGGTTTAGGAGGGCCTGGTGCCAGAGGGGACACGACGCGCGCGGCTCATGCAATCACTGCGAAGAAGAGGGGATTTTAATAGGTGCCGTTCGTTGCCACAAGCTGCACCTGCTGAACCCCCCCCCCCCCCACACACACACACACACTTCCGCATGGCTGTTTAAGGTGCAGAAGCCTTCTGCTCTTTTGCATCTAGCCAGCTCTGTTTTCAGCCCCAGTGCCTGGGTAGGCCGTGACAAAAGCGGGGTTTTACCCACCCACTGACGTTTGGAGCTGGAGTTCTAAAAGGGCAGTCTGACTCTCTCCTCAGACTTACGCTCTGTTGAGGTCAGTACGTTTATCCCAATGGAATAAAGTGACGGACTTGGACTCCTGAGGCCTGTGTTCGAATCCCTGCTCAGCCATGGAAACTCACTGGGGGAGTGGAAGTGGTAAAACCACTCCTTAAATATCTCATTTACCTTGAAAGCTGTGTTAGGGTTTTTAATCTGTCGGTTCTGACTTAACAGCACAAAAACACCCACAAGTTTGTATCGGATTGCATTCCTGCACTTGTCTCATCCTGTAGTCCTATGCTTATTCACCATGAAAGAAGTCATTCTGTGTTGTCAGTTGTATTTCCTAGAACACTGTGGATTATAGTTTTACAATGTAATGTTGTGGCCAGAATCCCCTTGGGGATTTACAGTGTTCTTAATGTAACTATATAAATTGTGATGGTGAATTACTACTAATTAATAGGTTGCTGTGTGCTTTCGTGTCATGTATCAATCACGTGATTTGATGCAGGACCAGGAGTGGAAGTAATGGTTAATTAGTGGCAATTTGCCACAGCGATTTATGCGATTATACTTATCCCACTGTAGATCCCCAACAGGATTCTGGCCTATGTGTGTTTACTCAAAATTAGATCCTCCAAGTTAATTGAGGCTCCATAAATAGGTTTAGGGTTAGGAATAAACAGATCCAGAGTAATAGGGCAACCTCATGCAGTCAATATACTTCACTGTTATTTGTTAATCTTGTAATATATAATGTACATGTTAATGCAATATATTTATCTCTTTAGCTAAAACATCTTTAACACACCCTTTGTGCACCCACTCAAAGCTACTGGATCACAGTATTAATTAAAACATTAAATTGGTTTATACTAGCTCTTGTGGGGTGAAGAAGATAGTGGAAATTGAGCCTAGAGAAAGGTTGAGATGAGTCACTAAATGTTGAATAGCCACTGTGCAGATGTTAGCTACAAGTGGCACAAGTTGAATTGGTAAATCTCCCGAACAGCAGCAAAACATCTTGTGCCTTTGGGGCCTGGCTATGGCACAAACAGGTGAAATGCAGTGCATCTTCATCCATGTTGCACTGCTGTCTGCTTCCTGGCTGACTTGAGGCAAATTTATCAGAGTTTCTAGTATACCACAGTATGCCCTAAAATGACACTGTTTTTCTACTTGGAAATCAGGTGTCCTCTTGCCAGACAGTTTTAACTACCTCTACACTGCCTGACCTTTCGATTTTTTTAAACTGGATCCAGAGTAAGATAGTCAGTCTTGGTTCCAGTTGAAAGCAGTAAGGCTAAAGAGAATCACCATGAATAACTTTTTGCAGCAATTTCAATGGGTCCTAAATGTGGCAAACATATGAAACCAACACTAATTCTTTCAGTGAGTATTTAGGTGAACAGGTGAGAAAGGAGGTGGATAATTACTGGAAGGAGCTTTATGCTTCAATTAATATAATTTATTTCATAATGTCCTACTTCCTCCCTGGTTCTTCCTCATTCTACTATAGCCTGATGTGAGAGAGCCTTCCCTATGCCAAGGAGAAGCACTGCTCAACCCAGTCTTTAAATCTTGGTGTTCATTATTACTCTGCTGGCATCGTTACATCTCTTAATTATAGTGATAGATTCATGGTGGTAGTTCCTGCTTCCACCTCTGTTACATAGGTGTACTAGAAGTATTCTTGTCAGTAAGAAAACAAGGCATATACAAGTTTATTTACTAAGGCACCTGTTAATTAAATCTAACCTTGAGCATTACTTGTCCTTGAGCATTACGTGTAATTTCTGTTTTGTAGACATTGACTGATTAGGAAATACAGAAGCATTGGGGATGGGCTGGTGATAACGGGGTGGGATGAAGTTCCTATAGCTTTTGCTCATTAGCGTGGGTTGAAAAAGACAAAGTTTATAAAGAAAATACTCTATTGGATCTACTGCCATTTTTACTATAATTTCTTTCTTCAAAACCCATCAACAGTTTTAAAACCCTGTGAACACCAATGAATACAATCCTGTATTTTCTCATTATCCATTGTAACCTTCATCAAGAGGCAGAAGATATATTCAGTGCAGTGGTGGTTATGCAGCATGTTGGGTCATATGCCCAGTTCATCCTATGATTGCTGTAAGTTATGAATGGCCTATAGTACATGCCGTATCCCGTATTCCACAACCGTATGTAGCTGATGGTATGAGTGACTATTAAAATTAGATTTTAGAACTTTCTATATGGTTTTTGTTGAAACTGTAGTTGCAAAATTAATCAGCACCACTCATATTTCAATCTTTTCTTTTAACTTTAGTGGAAGTTATTTTGCTTCAGTTGTTTTTTAAGTATATGTATTCATTTGAAACACTAATACTCTGCCTGGCTTACAAAAAGAACTGTTAATCACTTCTAAAGACTGAAATCACTTTTTTTCTGAAGCTTTTTATTGTTTCAAATTCTCTTAAAACTGCAGAGTGTATTTGATGAATCATTATTAATCTTCCAGGGAATTAGATCTGGAGTACAGTGCAAAAGATCATTCTCCTAGGAGCTCTGGCCCTAAATATTTCTTGTGCAGTCCCATTTTGAAACTGTTAACCTTTACATCCAGATCAGTCTGTGTTCAGGCAGAGGACTACAGTGTTGGTTTCATAACAGAAGATGATTACAAAACCTAAAGTAAATTTCAGCCAAGATCATTGTCCTGATAAACAGTATAGTGCTTGCTTTACTATCACAAAACAAGGATCCAAACTGGCTATTAGACACATAGATCCTCTCAATCCTTGGATGAACAGAGTGCCTAGATAGAACATCTGGGAAAGTACTTGCTTTCTTGCACTGGAGGAAGTTTTCTATTTTTTAAAAAGCAGTACAGTGCATCTACAGGATGATGCTCTAATACACTTCTAAAAGGTTCCCCCCCCCCCACTTCCTCTGCCCCTTCACAGAGCCAAGCAAGTGTTTAATTTGGCAATATACCGAAATGACTCTCTTTTTAAACCACTTCAAATACTGGCAAATTGATAGTGGGCTGGTGCGGGCCAAATAGTGTCGCTTGAGGTCTGTATGCCATTTTGATGCATGGAATGCATGAAATGGCATACTGGACCTCCTAGTGACCCTATTTAACTCAATCCAGTCCACTCCAAAAGACCATGTAGACAAGCCCTATATTAAGACAGGAATAGGATCATGAGGCAAAAGTGATTGTCAGACCTATGTCCTAAATCAGCGTTCCCCAACCTTTTCTGTAGTGCGGACCGGCGGAGCCTCTGAGGGAGGTGGGGCGGCCCTTCGCGCTTGCGCTCTCCGACGCACGCGCAAAGTGGTTGGGGAGCGCGTGCGCCTATGGCGCGCTCGTGTTCCCCCACTGTTTCGCGCATGCACAGGAGCGCCTGCCCGCCCGCGCACCCACCCCACCCCTGCACGCGGGCGCCTGCTTGAAGGGGTGAGGGAGTGTGTGCCAGCGGCAGCGATGGAAGCCTACCCCAGCCTCCTTGGAGCCCGCTGGGAGGAGAGCAGCCGGAGCAGCCGGCTCTTGCCCTGCCTCCCAGCTCTTAACCACCCCCCACCCCCATCGCCGCCGCCGGCGCCGGGAGGAGAGCAGCCGGAGCACCTGGCTCTTCCCTTCCTCCCGGCTCTTAACCACCACCCCCACCCCCGTCGCCGCCGGCACTGGCGGGAGGAGTGCAGCCGGAGCACCCGGCTCTTGCCCTGCCTCCCGGCTCTTAACCACCCCACCCCCGCCGCCGCCGCCGGGAAGAGAGCAGCCAGAGCACCCGGCTCTTGCCCTGCCTCCCAGCTCTTAACCACACACCCCCACCCCCGCCGGCACCGCCGGGAGGAGAGCAGCCAGAGCACCCGGCTCTTGCCCTGCCTCCCACCTTTTTTTTTTTTTTGGTCTGTCTTCGCGGCCCGGTCGGGCTCAAGCCACGGACCGGCAATGGGCCGCGGACCGGGGGTTGACGACCTCTGTCCTAAATGAATGTCATTTGCTTGGTCTCCTTATTATGCTTTACTATGTTCATTGCCCCAAGAATTTTTGATAGCTAAACATGTCAGCTGGAAATCCTCAATACAGTTCTAACCCTAAAGCCAGAGTAGATGGAATATCAACAGATTTCTTTATTTACAGAATTTATATGCCACAATCAATGGCAAAAAAGCCAATAAATTCATTTTAACAACAACAACCAGAAGCAAATAAGTGAAAGTGTTGTGCATTGCCCCAAATCTCAATTTGTAAAAATCTTCTGGAATGAAATTTTTTTTTCATTTTCAGAAAGCTTCAGGAAAGGCATTTGTGACTATTGCCTCATGTCACTTCTGTCACTCATAGTCTGGACCTAATTTGCATGAGCCTATGGGAGGATTGGAGGGGCGGAGTCAGCAGATATATAAAGGTTTGGCAGGAGGAGTCAAGTAGGAGAGATAAGAGATGGGATAAGAGATGATATAAGAGCTAAGATAAGAATTTGGAATCAGAGATAGAGAAGAGTCAGAGAGTCAGATAGATAGTCAGATAGTCAGAGAGATAGTGAGAGAAGAGAGAGAAGGAACAGATACTAATAGAGATAAGCTGGTTAAGATAAATAGATAGAGCAGGTGGTAATTGAGTATATGGCATGATATATGATATGTTAAGGATTTGATTGTATACAATGAACAACTGAAGAACATCTTTGATTATTAATAACTGTGGCTACACTTCAATAAATAAAAGTTCTGTTTGCATTTGCCAGACAAGTGTTTGGACTAAAGTCTTTTATATTGTGGATAAAGGAAATCCACTGGTGGCAGTGAGGGAAAGAGAAGACTGAACCCTTTGTGAGGGCACAAAAGAAAGGTGCTTCAAAGGAGTGGACGTCACAATTGGGGTCAGCTGGTGGAATGACATAGCGTGAGATCTCTGTTTGGTGAAACAAGCAGGGGCCACGTGGTAAACGTCACAATTGGTGTCCAGTGGCGGGATACGAATAGATTCCAGTAAAGCCAGAGTTTAAAGTGATTTTTTCTGAGTCAAGGGTACCTATTAGTCAGAGGTCTGTGGTGAAGAAGTGGGTAACCTGCTAGAGCTTTTGTGGAAAAGCTTAGTGGCAGGTATTCTGAACGCAGATCTTGGGGGGGGGGGACTAAAGATAGGGAACGACTCTGAGAGAAAAATTCTGTTTGAAGTTTACCTCAGGATTTGAACAGACCCAGTGGGCTAGCTTAAAATTCAAGGCTCTGAGTGTTAAGGGAGCGCTTGGGAGAAAAGCAGAAGCCAGGGTCAGAACAGATCTAAGGTGAAAGGAACATAAGAAGCAGGGGCTTGGGGAAAAAAATCAGAATTTGTTTTGTGTCTGGAGGCAAGAAGATTGTCTCAGACCAAGAAATATCGTGACTGGTGTGGTGCCAGAGAAAAAGTGTAGCCATCTTTAGCTGCCAAGTGAGAGCTACATAGTACCACAGAAAAACTGGGAAAGGCAAACAACAGTTAAAAAGTGTTTTAAAAGAGGCCTGACTAACTCTGAAAAAAAAACACCAGCTCTTATCAAAGAAGTACACAACATACTTATGCCACCCAAAAGAAGTAAAAAGCTAGCAATGGAGGTAATTGATCCTCAAGAGGCACAAGGTTTACCTCAGGAAGTGGAGGGAAATGGAGTTCCTCTATCTGTGGAACAGGAGGAGACCCAGGAGAGTGTCTCAGGGAGAGAAAGTGATCTAAGCTCCCAAGAGTTTGAAAAATGGAGGTTACTACAGGAATTTAAGCTTAAAGAATTAGAAATTAGAGAAAAAGCCAGAGCTGAGGAAAAAGCTCAGGAATTACAGCTCAGAGCTGAGGAAAATGCTCAGGAACTACAACTCAAGGAATTAGAAATTAGAGAAAAAGCTAGGGCTGAGGAAAAAGCTCAGGAACTACAGCTCAAGGAATTAGAGATTAAGGAGAGAGAAAAGGAGAGAGCTGAAGCCAGACAAATGGAATTTCAATTGGAAATGAAAAGATTAGAATTGGCTGCTCAAAACAATAATAGCAATAATAACAACAGTGCTAATGAGGGAAATCTCTCAAAGGTGGATCTAAAGAAATTTCCCCAATATAGGAAAGGTGACTGCCCAGAATCTTTCCTCATTTCCTTTGAATGTGCTTGCTGGGACTTTAAAATTCAGGATGGGGAAAGGATGATAGTTTTGAGATCCCAAATAAGTGGAGAATTGCTTGATATTTATTCTCAAATTCCCCTAGATCAGGCTAGAGATTTTGAAGCCTATAGAAAATTGGTGTATTCTAGATTTGGCATTAATGCAGAACACCTGAGGCAAAAATTTCATTCTATTACAAAAAGACCCGAGGAATCCTATTCTCAAGTAGGAGCTAAGCTTAGTCTTTGTTTGGAAAAATGGATGGAGCGTGAAAATGTCACCTCTTTAGAACAAATGAAAAATATGATTGGGTTGGAGCAATTTTATTCTATTTTGCCTGGGGAATTGCGGTATTTAGTAAGAGACAGAAATCCTAAAAATCTACTAGAAGCAAGTGAAAATGCGGATTTCATAAGTGAGATAAGAAACCCCAGGTTCTCTGAGGTAAAAATTGGCGGGAAAGTGTGGGACGACCGGAGGAGAGGGACCCCACCCAGTAGAGATTACCTCAGAAGTACCCAAGGTACTGGAAGCTATTTTAAAGGCAAGCCCTCATCCACAGAGCTGAGTCACCTGAAACATAATAGCTCTGAGGGAAAGGTTGGCAAGGCCCTGTATTTCGAACCCAGAGCCAGTAAACAATGTTATGCGTGTGGGGAGAAAGGTCATTTTTGGGCTCAGTGTCAGACCCAAAAGACTAGGGATGTTAACCAGCTAAAAGGGGGAAATTCCAGTCAGCCGAAGAAGGTATTCTGTGTGCAGCATAATGGAGCTACTCAGGACGCAGTTGAAGCTGTTGCCATAGCAACACAAGTAACAGAGAGGTCAGAAAGCCAAGAGCCTCCTGTGGCTAGGGTCGTCCAATGCTTTTTGATAAAATGTAATCAGAATCTTCTACGTAGCTCAGGTGATGTTATTTATGTTGATAATAATAAGTATCTTGCACTAAAAGACAAGTCACAGTATGTCACCCGGATATAGTCCCTAAGGAAAATATGTTAGAACATGAAAATATTTCTGTTAAAGGGATTGGGTCTGAAATAGTGGTGATGCCCATGGCAAAAATTCCCATAAGATATAAGGGATGGTCAGGAGTTTGGAAGGTGGCCATATCTGATCAAATTCCTGCCCCATGTTTAATAGGCCTGGATTTAGCTGAGCATGTGCAGAGTGTTTTCGTGACAACTCGCTCTCAGGGATGGTATATTGAAGCCACTGAGGAAAACAATGAAAATCTTCCTGAAATAAGAGAAGGGAGTGAAACAGCTGATCTAGTTACCATGAGGAACCCTAATAATCCATCTTTCATACGAGAACAAAAGGAAGACCCTACCTTAAGTGAATGCTTTAGACAAGCTAAGGAAGTGCCCCTGATCCCTGAAAACCCTGAAAGATATTGTGTAAAGGAAGACCTATTATATAGAGAGGTTCTAGTGAATCCTATGAGGGGAGGGGAAAGCATACTCAGACAGCTAGTAGTACCTTTCAAATATATATAGAGAATTTTAGAAAAGGCACATAAAGACATATTTTCAGCCCATTTGGGGATCTCACGTACTAAGCAAAGGATTGCTCAAAACTTCTATTGGCCTGGGATGGGGAAGCAGGTCAAGCTATATTGCCAGAGCTGTGACACCTGCCAAAGACAGGGTACTGGGAATGACAAGACAAAGGCTAAGCTGTGCCCATTGCCAGTCATCTCGACCCCTTTTCAACGGATAGGCCTAGACATAGTGGGACCCCTACCCAAAGTTACCAAGCGTGGGAATAGATTTATTTTATCAAGTATTGATTATGCCACAAGGTATCCGGAAGCTGTACCTTTGCGGAATATTGAAACCGAGACAGTGGCAGATGCACTAATTAATTATATGTGTCGCATGGGCTTCGCTTCCGAGATAATTACAGATTTGGGGACCTCATTTACCTCCAAATTAATGAAAAGATTGTGGCAAGTCTGCGGAATTACTCACATCACGTCATCCCCTTATCATCCCCAGACCAATGGTTTAGTAGAGAAATTTAATGGTACCCTAATGAGAATGATTCGGGCGTATACAGCAGAGAATCCAAATGACTGGGACCATAAATTACAACCATTGTTATATGCTTATAGATCTGTACCCCAGGAAAGTACAGGATTTAGCCCTTTTGAATTATTATTTGGACGGAAAGCTAAAGGACCCCTAGATCTACTCTGTCAAAACTGGGAAGAATATAGGGAGGAGGACCCTGAGTCAGTTGTCCAATACATTGATGAACCGGTGAACTCCTTGCAACAGTCTCTAGAAATAGCAGCAGAGAACTTAAAGCGCAATCAGGGAAAGCAAAAACACTGGTACGACAGGAAGACCTGGGAAGAGCACAAAATCCACCTGGAAACAGTGCTACAGAGATTACATGAGGCTGGTTTAACAGTTAAAGCAAGTAAATGCCAACTGGGGAGTTCAGAATTAAAATATTTAGGCCATGTAGTAGGTGGAGGTGTAATCAAACCCCTCGAATCAAAAATAGAGGCTATTAACAATTGGCCCAAGCCGACATCCAAGAAAAAAATAAGAGCTTTTCTAGGGTTAGCCGGCTACTATTGTCGTTTTGTGCCTAACTTCAGCGAGGTAGCCGCCCCTCTGTCTAATCTAACCCACAAAAGACAAGCTGAGAAAATCCACTGGACAGCCGACTGTGAGGAAGCCTTTAACAAATTGAAGACAGCGTTAACTACTGGTCCAGTCCTGAGAGCCCCAGACTTCCAGCGTGAATTTATAATCTTCACGGATGCGTCCAACGTCAGGCTGGAAGCCGTGCTGAGCCAAGCTGACAATGACGGAAGCCATCATCCTGTGACCTTCCTCAGCAAGAAACTGCAGGCGGGTGAGAGGCATTTATCTACGATTGAGCGGGAGTGCCTAGCCATAGTCTGGGCATTGCAAAAACTGAGACCGTATATCTGGGGAAGACATTTTGTCTTATGCACTGACCATTCCCCACTTTTGTGGCTAAGGACTATTCGGTCCAATAACAACAAACTGATGAGGTGGGCCCTACTCTTGCAGGACTTTGACTTTGAAATTCGCAACGTGAAGGGGACCCAGAATGTAGTGGCTGACGCGTAGTCTCGGAGACCAGAGGACTAACGGATGGATGAAAAAAAAAGTGTAATGTTGTATGAAATGTTCTGTTTGTGCACTAGTTTTGAGATGTAATTAAAATGCAATGTCTTGTTGAAATAATGGTAAGTAGTGGTAGAAATGTAAAGGTAATGTGATTTGTATTAATGTAATTAATGCAAATGTTTATAATTGTATTGATTGTTTTAAATGCTTAAAGTAATAAGTTTGATCTGCTAAACTTAGTAATTGAGAGAAATCTAATATATGTTTATGTACTGTATATGGTAAATATAATGTGTTAAATGGTAACATATGGTACATGATTTAATATTTAGCATGTTATTGTGATGATGTTTTGAATGTATTGTTCCCTGTACGTTCCGTTGTTCATAAGGGTAAAATACAAGGTTTCCCCCATGAAACAAACTTTTCTTAGGGGGGAGGTATGTGACAATTGCCCCACGTCACTTCTGTCACTCGTAGTCTGGACCTAATTTGCATGAGCCTATGGGAGGATTGGAGGGGCGGAGTCAGCAGATATATAAAGGTTTGGCAGGAGGAGTCAAGTAGGAGAGATAAGAGATGGGATAAAAGATGATATAAGAGCTAAGATAAGAATTTGGAATCAGAGATAGAGAAGAGTCAGAGAGTCAGATAGATAGTCAGATAGTCAGAGAGATAGTGAGAGAAGAGAGAGAAGGAACAGATACTAATAGAGATAAGCTGGTTAAGATAAATAGATAGAGCAGGTGGTAATTGAGTATATGGCATGATATATGATATGTTAAGGATTTGATTGTATACAATGAACAACTGAAGAACATCTTTGATTATTAATAACTGTGGCTACACTTCAATAAATAAAAGTTCTGTTTGCATTTGCCAGACAAGTGTTTGGACTAAAGTCTTTTATATTGTGGATAAAGGAAATCCACTGGTGGCAGTGAGGGAAAGAGAAGACTGAACCCTTTGTGAGGGCACAAAAGAAAGGTGCTTCAAAGGAGTGGACGTCACAATTGGGGTCAGCTGGTGGAATGACATAGCGTGAGATCTCTGTTTGGTGAAACAAGCAGGGGCCACGTGGTAAACGTCACAGCATTTTATAATATTGGGATTATTACTTAAAAGTTCCTGATTCTAATGGGATGTGGCAGTGGCTCTTGAGTGAAAGCTCAATAGGTACCATGGTGAACCTGCAATCAGACGCATTTGCTCCATCCAGTCTACAATAATAATTACTTTACTGTTCTATTGTAAGAGTTATTGAAATAATGCACAAAAAGTGCATTGGACATTCAAAACACTTAAATAATTACTCACCTCACCCCCTTTTCTTTTTACAGTTACTAATAAGTAGGATAATTTGGGTTTTAACCCAGTCATATTCATATTCTTAATACTGTGACTATTTTTAAGATAAATATTTCTTTAATGAGAGCCATATGGTTGGAAATTTAAACATCAGCAAACACATTTATATCATTATGCTTTTGTGAAGCACTCGTGATGACTCTCATTGAAAAATATATTATTATACTGTAAGCATGGGTGATCATCACAATCCTTACTCTGTTTGGAAGTTTCCTTTCAAAAAAATGAACAGGAAACTAAATTCTCATGATGTACCTCCTCACTCCCTCTTCTCCTGCAACTTGAGCAAGAAATTATGTTTAATTCCTGAAAATGAACATTTAATGCTTTCTAGTAGGAAAGATACGGAAGGTCTCTAAGTCAAATCACTTCTGTCGCATGCCAACCTTCTGAATTAGTGACCTCTGAAAGGTCCTACCATGAACAGTCATTACATACTCAAAGCTGTGGCTTCCTTTATTAAGTCAATCTATCTCTTAGACCATCAGAAGGCTAGATGGTGTGTTATTGATTAATTTAACATATTTTTCCCAGCCTGTCTCTTTAAAAAGGACCCAAGGTGGCTCACATCATTAAAAGATAATATTTAAAATCTTAAAAAAAGTAAGTATACACATATTAAAAAGAATCAAACAAATACCACACTAAAAATGGTAAACAAAATCAACACTAAAAACAGATTTAAAGCAACAAGACATAACCCTCCATTTAAAACTCCCCTCAGACAGCCAATCACTAAGGGGAAACCTATCTGAAGAGAAAGTTCTTTTTCTGTTTGCAAAAGGACAGTAAAGATGGGACCAGCCTAACTTCCTGTGAGAAGGAGTTCCAGAGTCTGGGTGCAGTGACAGAGAAGGCCCTCTCCCATGTCCCCACCAAATGTACTTGTTCAGGTTGTGAGTCTGAAAAAAAAAATTGGACTCCTAGTGAAATCACCCAAACACTGCTGAATATTTCTAACGTTAAAAGCCCAATGATAGACAATCCAAAATGAAAAAAGAATGAACAGGCCTCCCTGTCGTTTTTGGGGGCTACTCCTTCCATGAATACGTCTGGGCCCTGTACTATCAATGGAGTCTCGGGTAGCGTTGGTGGTCCAGACTGCCTTTCTCCACCTGGAGCAGATCGCCCAGCTGCATCCCTACCTTGACAATGGGCCCCCCACAACGCTGGTCCAAACACTGGTAGTTTTGACATTAGGCTACTGTAATGCTCTTTATGTGGGGCTACCCATGAAGCTGCTACAGAAACTCCAGCAGGTCCAGAACATGGCGGCCAGATTGTTGAGTGGAGTGAAGAAATCTCCCACACTGGCCACCTTGCACTGGTTCATTTCCATGCAAGCTTCAAGAGTCCTCAAGGTAAGGACTCTGACATACAAGGCCCTAAATGGTTTGGGACCTTAATACCTGACAGAACGTCTCCTCCCAATGAGATCTGCCTGACCTACTCACTCATCCCAGGCAGGGCGGTTGAGGTTACTGACCGTGAGAGAGGCCCAGAAACAGAAAACTAGAAACTGGACCTTCTTGGTAGTTGCTCCTCATCTCTGGAACAATCTCCCACCTGAAATCTGCCTGGCTCCTTCACTGGGAACTTTTAAACCATCCTTGAAGACATGGCTCTTTAGGCAGGTCTTTCCAGAATTTACATCTTAATAACACAGATGCACTTTCCAGTGTTTACTTCATTCCACCATCTTGTCTTTCAAGTTGTTATTTATGTTTGTTGATTTTATTTACTCTGTATGTTTGTTATTTTGATTTTGTGTTTGACTTTGTATAATTATGTTATATTGGTAATTGAATGTTGTATTTTTGTTCTGATTTGTTTGATGATGTTTTATATTTTATGTGTTATTCTCCCATTGAGTATAAACTGCCCAGAGTGGCCTTGTAGCCAGATGGGTGGTATAGAAATTGAACAATAAATAAATAATGTAGATACACAGTATACATCCACAATTAGAAAAAATTGCAAAACCTACCAGAATGCAGAAAGAGAAGGGAATAATTACATGTTAGAGGATTGAAAAACTGACCCTGCAGTGGGGAAGCAGTTTTAACTTTCTCACTGAAGCCATATTTGAAGCCAAGTTTCCAAAAAACAAGTCAAGATTCTGACTTGACATTTATCACTGTAAAAGGCTTAGGTCTTACTCTATCTGCCATAGTGTATATATTCAACTGAAAAAACCTTCGTGACAATATATCCAGTATATCAAAAGCTGTTCTGATGCCTTATAGCTAAGATTGTAAAGCTTCATTTTAATTGCTCAGAATAACCAGTTATTCATAAATTTATTCATATATTTCTAAATCATTCTGTATTGCTAGATCTCAGGGAGTGGTACAGTCAGTAAAATTACTTTAAAAAAAATTAAACGATTCCAAATCAATTTAAACAATTTGAAACACTTTAAAAACAATTTAAAGCAATTCAAGAATTCTAAAACAAAATAACTTACTCCACAATAGAATGCTCTGTTTTCCTCTTAAACTGTAATCTTCTTGATCCTTTAAAAAAACAATTGAAAGGGGGAAGGGAATTCCAGTCTTGGATTCCGTGTTGTATTCAAAGACTATCAAAGGTACTGCGTGCAGCTGAATGAACGGACTGGTAAAGCAGGGACAGAGCTCTCAGTTTTAATTTTGCTGCAAGAATAGAAAGCAACCTCACTGCTTTACATCATATAAAGTTCTGGAGATCTCTATCCCACCTCTGCAGGCTAGTAATGTTGTTTTGGGATGGTGTTTAAGGGTAGTAACTTTTATGACTTATTTACAAGTCTGCCTTAATTGCTGTTTGCTTGTTGGCAATTCATGATTTCTATATATACTGGAAATCAGTGGATAGTCCTTTCTTGAGAGCTGAGTATTTCAGCTGTGAATAACTTCCGGAAGACTGGGATGAAGCCTCATTTGACTTCTGAAGGATTACAGATGTTAGCATACATGTCTGCAAATGGACATTTGTTTGTTTGCATTAAAGAGAATGAAAAAAGTAGCAGATGTCACCACAACTACATTGTTTCTTTATGCATTGTTTACTTTTAGGGTGGGTGTAATGTATACAACCATTTGAAACTGACTAGTGTAAGACCCTGACATTGACGAGTCTAACAAAGAGGTTACAAATAGCCTGCAGAGGGTAGTACTTCAAGCAGAAGCTGTGCAGGACTGTCAAACCTAATCATCTTCAGGAAATCAGTGAGAATGGCAAAGATGCTTCTGTTTTGAAGCCTTGAGAACAGGGCAGACAGGTAACAGAATCATAAATTCAACATGTAATGTGGTGTAATGTAATAATATAACAACAAACTGCACTCCACAATACTAAAAAGAGTTACCAAAAAGAGAGAAGACCCATGATGACGATATGGGTGGGTTTGCCTTTGCAAAATGAAGGTGATTACAGACTTCACAGGGCTTGGCTAGACGGTTCAATTGGAGAGGACTAAATCGATGTAGAGGTGTATGTATGCCATTTGGTGCAATCCTTGCATCCATATGGCATACACACCTCACACAACCCTATTTGCCCCACCCCACTTTAAGGGGAAAGAAAAAAGAAAGAAAACAGCAAAAACAACAACAAAATTCCACTCTTTGCCCCTTCTGTGTTCTCCTCCTTCTTGGTGGAAGCTTTCAGTGCCCCCCCCCCCCAAAAAAGGTATAGCACATCAGCGCTGCCCTCATAGGCATAAAACCATCACCACCTTTGCTTCCTTCCTCTTCCTCTCCACGAAGAAGCAGAGGAAGTTTTAATTTCCCACTATCATGAAGTTAAAAATATTGGGAAATTGAAAGAGGATGGGAAAATGACAGCAAGCCATCCACTTTTGGTTCGGTCTCAGCCATCACATATGCTGTAAATGAACCAAAATGGAGCAATCCTACCTGCCCCTGAAATTAGTAGTCCCTGACATGGATCCAAAGAAGTGCCAGTAGGAATGCTCTGGGAACAGGCTGGCTCTCACTGCCACTCAGAAGCAATCTGATTAACATACTTTTTTGTTGACTTTGCTTGTATAGCAGAAGGAATCCTGTGGAGAACAGCATCTATTTCTGTGTAGTATCTAAGGAATTATGGATGGGATATTGTGGGAGGAAGCTTTGGACATTTTGCTGTCTGGGAAAGGGTAGGAGAGGCTGTTGGGCGGAGAAGCATCTAGATTCACCACCCTAGGTTGGAAAATAATAACTGTTTGATCTGTTGGCCACCAGTGTAATCAAGCTGCCTGGGGCCTTTGTCTGTTTATTTCAAGTATGTGTATATACAGTTGTGTGTGAGGACAGAGAGAATAAGAATTCCTCTTGCTGTATATGTGAGTGGAGGAAAATGAGGGAAAGGACAGGCTGAATGAGTACAGAGTGGTGCAGAGGGAGGGAGAGTAAAGCCAGTGAGAAAGAAAAAGAATGGACTGTTATGTAGGTATATAGTCCACCAGCCGATCCGCACACCCAATTTGCCCCTGGTAAAGAGGTGATTCCATTGTCCATTAATTTGGATTAGTTTAACAGCTCCACATGATGTTATTGAAGGCTCGAATCAATTCTTCCTACTTCCCTTTTATTTCAGGATTATTTTCACTTGCTTGATAACTGGATTTTTTTTTCCAGCTCAGGTCCTTCCAGATCTATTTTCCCTGTCTGTTTCTTTGTCTCAAATAAGTGTGGGTCCTGTGAGGTCCCTCTTAGAGCTCCCTCTGACATCACCTGTCAGCTGTGGGAGTGTTCCACTCCGCCTGGAGCAGTAAATGGGTGGGTGGGGAACCCTCTGCTCCATGCCTCAATGTAGCATACCGTTTTACCAAAAAGAACAAAAAACCAACCAACCAAAAACACCCTAAGCGTTCAAAAACTGTTTGTGTCGTTGGAATACAACTCCTAGAATTCCCGAGACATCTGTGTAATCTAAGCATTTCCTGAGTGTTTTAGCTCACTTCTTTAAATATGTATAAATTAAATTGCTCAGACCAGCATTCTAGATAGAAGATGTAACCCCTGTCCTTTTCTGTATCCCTTTCTGGGACAAAAGGTCTGGTATATCATTGATATATACAATGTAGCAGGATGCAGTCCACTAAACTTGAAAGTCTCTAATATGCCACACAACACTTTGTTGTTTGTGTCGCAACAAATTAACATGATTATCCACCTTGGGAGATTCTGCCAGATGTATGTGTTCAGTGGTTTCACAACTGTAAGACATGCAAAATCTTTTGTAAAACTCAGGGTAATATGTTGATTTACATGTCTGAATTGTGATGTGAAACATTATTTGACAGATTATCTCACAGGCATCTAGAAAGCTTTCTTATCTTTGAGAACCAGCTTTCCAAGGTCAAACAATATAATGAGAATTCATTATCCATGGTATTGTGTAGATGTTAATAGAGTAGACAATAAAACCCATAGTTGCTGTGGATCATTTCCCAAAGTGTTTTGTGGCATAGGAACAGTTACAATGCATTTTCATCCTGTGCCAAAAAAAAAAAAAAAAATCAGAAAGATATGAAGGCAGACCTGACTCCCACTCCACACCAGTAATTGCCTTCGTTTCTACAGGGGTAACTGGATGCCAGTGTTATTAAAACATGATTTTACTTTTGTGATGTTGTTTTGCAGTGAGGCAACTTGATCATTTTAATAGTAGGCCAGCTTGGGAGCCATTAAATTATTGTGTAAAATTTAGATGAGCTGTGCTGCCTTTTAAAATATTTGTGCTCCAGAACATTAGTTTACTTACCTGGCTGCAGAGCAGATGTTGAGAGTTCGATTCCCCACTGTGCCTCATTGACAGGAGTTGAACTTGATGATCCATAGGGTCCCTGCCCCCAATTTTCTTGCAGAACAGTGCCCAGAGGTCCTGACCATTGGCTATGCAAGCTAGGGATCCTGGGTATTGTAATCAAGAATATCCAGGGCCCCAAATTTAAGCTCTACCCTTGTAATTGTGGTGGGTATTTGTAATTCTGGATAGCATTTATAATTGTAGTAGGCAGCAAACTGTCTTTTGGGAAAGCTTTGTCCTCTGTTACAGTTACCAGGTCTCAGGACACCTGCTGAAGTCTTAGGGAATTGCTGTGCCATGCTGGGACTCCAAGTACAGAGTCAGAGCTAAGGGAGAGCATCACTGAAGAAAGAGGAAATGTGATTAGTTTTCTTGGGTGGGTTGATTTGCAAGCCTATCTCTGCTCATTCCCAGCTGACACATAACTCACTGGCTCAGTGAGGTGCTTGTATGCATATTATACTTGAAAATGGGTGGGGGGACTGGGGAGAGAGCTGGTGAGTGCATGCACTTTGCCCTTACAATCCAGATGAAATCTTTTACAGAATCCTAAAACATTGGAAATGGTCAAGCAGATGGTTGCAAAAGGAAATAAAGAAGAAATCCAACAATGTTTTGGTTCACGAATGGAATTTGGAACTGCAGGACTTCGAGCAGCCATGGGGCCAGGAACTTCTCGAATGAATGATTTGACTATTATTCAGACCACTCAGGTACCACATTTAACTGAATTTTCCTTTTAAAAAATACAGATATATTTCAAATTTTCAAGGGACAGCTGTGATTGGCAGAAAGTTGAATGTATCTCTTCTACTGTCAAAACAACTTAAGTCCATCTGGCTTCCTCTGAATTTCTCTAGTTTGTAGGGATGTACCATTCATATTTTTTGGACTCCCAGCTCTCAGCATTCTTCATTCTTGGAATTCTGCTTGACAGACCCACACCTTCATGGTCTAGCTCCAGTCTAGCTTCTTGTTTAAAAAGGAAGCTCCCCACCCCCTTATTAACTAGCTAGCACTGGAGCAGTTTCCTTTTTAAACAGGAAGCTAGGCCTGAGCTAGGCCATGAAGCCTTCAAGGTAGGCCTTTCTCCAGGTGAGCAAAATTTAGATGTCCCTAGATGTGGGTCTGTCTGGCAGAATGGAGAATTCTGGCAGTTGGGATCCAAAAAAATCCAAATAGCACATCCCTAAAGGTTTGCAATAATAAAATGACAGAGTCAGCATTTTTAAAGGAGGCAGGGGAGATCTTATATATTTTCTCTTCAACTGACTGCCAGCATTCCATTAATGTGACTAAAAGTCAATTTAAGTGTGGGGATTTTTGTTTTGTTTTATCAAAATCCCACTGAACATTACTTGGAACAAATTAGCTATATTTCACAATTGCTATAATTTTTAGCTTGGACAAATAATACAGTGTGCAGACTAAAAGGAAAGTGCTGTTGTACCTGTAATCTATGTCTCCCATATAATGGCTGAAATAATGTTTGTGGGAATTCTGTGGTATAGGGCTGATGATGTCATCATCCTAGCCATTTTTTTGGGAAATTAAGCATTTCCTCCTTTCATCCCCTGGAAGGAGAAGTAATCCCTTTCATCGTCAGGAATTGGGATAGGAGGGAGAAGTCTTTAATGACTGAAAATTTCTACAACTAGAGATAGGATATTCATATTTGTCTCCCGGGGGAGACAAATACGAATATTGCCACCAGAGGTGTCCAGGCTGATTGGACCCTCCCCCCAGAACTGGGTGCACTTACTGCTTGTGGTGCTTGTGGTGCGACGCTCACGGCCATCATCACTTGTGCCACGCCAATCATGGAAGTAGCCCAGCTGGGGCTTCCCTACCTCCCTGTGCTGTGACCAATTCAGAGAGGAGGCAGGATGATGAGTCTCCCCACCCAGCTGCTGACTGGTTATCAGCACAGGGAGGTGGGGAAGCCCTGGCCAGGCTATTTCCGTGATTGACGTGGCACAAATGATGATGTAAGTGGTAAATGGATGGCCTGGTTCTGGGGGGAGGGTCCAATTGACCCGGCCACCTGTGGTGGCAATATTCATACTTGTCTCCCCGAGGAGACGGATATGAATATCCCATCTCTAGCCACAACCAGTAATGTCATCCTTGTAGTGGTGATTTTTGGTAATTAAAAACTTTCCCCTCCTGTCTCACAGGTTCTTGATTTTAAAATTACTCAGGATTTATGGTGGTCAGAGGATGAGAGGAGGAAATGTTTAATTTCCAAATAATGGCCTTAGCTGATGACATTGTCGACCTCACATCACAGAACTTACATGAATAGGGTTTCAGCAATGTGAGGACTAATTGTGAGGTATATGTGTTGAAGTGAGGGGCAGAATAATTGAACCTCACCTACCCAAGGTATGCAAAGCACATCGGTGAAAAGATAGTAAGTTAAGGGATCATTGCATAGACATTGAGTACTATTGATGTGTGTCACATTGTGAAGATGAGACAGCTTAAGCTGTTTGCATTATTTACAGCAGGAACTGGCAATCTACTAAGACTCAGAGGTGAACATTGTAATTTCGTTGCTAGAAAATCTCTTAAGAAAAACAGCAGCAATTTACAGTCTAATTTGTCATTTGCTCCATATAAATGTACTCAAGTGATGTAGACTATCTATATGTAATGCCTAGGGAGAAATAATGCTGCTAGTGCCTTAGTATTTTCCCTGTTGTAGAAGGGGTAGCCATGTTAGACTGTGCAAGCATTATAGGTAAAAACAAAATTTAAAAAGTGGACTTGTCCACAAAAGCTCATATTAAAAAAGAGTGGACTTGTCCATGAAAGGTCACATTTAAAAATATAAAAGTTAGTCTTTAAGATGACACTGCATTTTTGTCTTTTTTTACTTTTTATTTTTATTTTGTTTTTATCTGTAATACTATTTTCCCTGTGTAATTCTCCAGCACTGGATTACCAGCATACATGGCAGTCTCTCTAAACTAGTATGTAACATCCCAGTAGCTGCCTATCTCAGATTTACATTCATAATTCATAAAATAAAATATAATAAAATAAAATTCCTGATATATTATGGATTAGCTGCTCATGGTGATTCTCTGAATGGAGGAACATAACTAATCAAGCTTTCTTCTGTACTAGCTTTTTAAAAATCATGTGTATAAGAAAGCACATGACTTGTAGCACACCACATTTCTAGACATTAGATTTGAGTCAGTGAGGTTATGGCCTGCAGTGCTAACACAAAATTGTAGCTTGGGACATTTCATTGTCAGTATGGTTAGTATATGCCACCCTCTATCAGTGAAGTTGTTGATATTTATATTAGATTGTCAAAACCTTGCTACATTAGGAATTTCTCTAAATAAGATTTGATGTTTTCAGTGTTCACTTCTTAGTTTATGAGTTAACCTGAACAAAAGTATCTGCCTATTTGCAGCACAGTAGGACACCCATATCCTCAGGGGATCAGTTGGACAATCTACTGTGGATACCTGAAATTGTGGATATACTGTACTGTATGAAATATATATATACAAGTAGGAGAGAGAAAGGTCCCAAGAGGCACTCTTTGTATGCTATACATAGGGCTGTGGTAAACTGCAGGAAAGTGAAACTGTGGATATTGATCCTGTGGATACATGGGTACTACTGTATTTCTTTTTAGAAAAAAATCTGGTTTCATCAGAAAGGAGGAAAATAAATATGTTGGTTTTGGTGTATTTTGGGGTGTGTTTCTGTATATTTATTTTAGAAATTTATAAACAAATTTGAGATCAACCTAATATATTTTCTTTCTTTCTTTCTTTGTTTCTTTCTTTTTTTCTAGCATAAGTAGCATCAAGTAAAATGTGATAAAACAGGGCATATAAGCTATGAGGTACGGGGGAAGGGGACTTTATGAAAGCCATATAGTTTCTTGGTGGATTCTTAAATCAGATTATATCCGAAATCTGAGGACAGGATACATACTCACAAGCCCTATGACATATGCATTTGAATGTACCTTAACTTCTTAGGTCTTTCCTTTCTTTTAGAGAAGGAGTACCAAAATTTTGTGACATCTTGCAACATTACTGAGACGTGCATGTATCTTTGTCTTTTAGGGATTTTGTAGGTACCTCGAAAAAAGTTTCAGTGATGTGAGGAGCAGAGGAGTAATAATTGGCTATGATGCTCGGGCTCATCCTTCAAGCGGGGGTAGTAGCAAAAGGTAAACTTGAGAATTCTTGCAATGGTTGGTGTATGATGTAGGCTTGTGGTCTAATTTTTAAAAAAGTAAATAAAGAGCTCATTTGGACTCCTCCTTCTGAATTGAAAACAAAAATATGTCTTAAACTCTGGGCTTGTCTACACTAGTCTTTTTGGAGCAGGCTTGTGTGGGCTAAATAGAGTCGCTTGGGGTCTGGTGAAAGTGTGATATGCCATTTCGTGCGATCCTCACATCCAAATGGTATATCAGAGTTCAAGCAACCCTATTTGGGTTGGCTCTTTCTGATATCTTACAGTGGCTTAGTAAGCGAGCCACTTTGGGATATCAGAAAATTGAAAACTTCCTCTTCTCCTTGGCAGAGGGGCAGGGGGAGTAAACTTTCTCCAGTAGACTATTATTGTTGAGGCACTGCATCACTTAAAAGAAAAAAGAAAAAAAATATTTGGTTTGTTTGAAGGGCTAGTTGAGAAACTGCCTGCAGCTGAATCCTTGAAAAATACTGAAATCCCAAACCTTTCTATAAAAACATGCAAGGCTAGCTGTCAGGATTGTGTCAAAGTTTTGTGAAATTTAATGTTTCACAAGCTGAATGAGTTCCCTAAAATTTCACTTTGCTGCCACCTGGTGGTCAGTGATATTTCTTGTGGAAGAAAAGAAAAAACAGAGTTCCTCTTTGGCTGTCAGGAGATGCACCTAGCTTTGGTTAAGAACTTGGAAACAATTTGGTCTTTTAGGTCTTGTGTTCTTTGCAGGGGTGAGAATATATTGTGGGAAAACAAACTTTTGCAGCTATGTCATCTCTTGATGGAATTGATAAAGGCACTTTGTAAGTAAGACTTCAAAAATTATTATCATATGCAGGCTGAAATCTGTTGTGTAAATTGTGTTTATGGAAGGGTGATGATTGTCACCAACAGAAAACAATTTTTGGTAATTAAAAACTTTCTATTTCTGCCTCACTGCTCATCCGATTCCTGTGTAATCCCTTTCATTATGAGGAAGCAATGGTAATGTTTAGTACTTAAAAACTTTCTTCTTTCGTCCCTGATGGTACCACCATCACCTCTCTGAAGTTGTAAGTTATGCAGCCACATTTCAGCCACACATTTTAATAGTTCACTTACTCAGTAATGCTAGTACAAGTCTCTTGTGGCATAGCAGCAGCCTGAGACAGAAATAGCAACACTTATTACTTTTCCATGTACACCCCTGACATACTCCTCTGAAGACTGCTATTTTTACAATAATGGAATAAAGTTGTTATTGCAACTCTTATATTTAAAACTCGCATATGAATGTAAGGATTCCGTACCATGTGCTTCAGAGACACTGCGCTGAGTTTCTTGCATTTTATGTAGCGGGGTGGGGGTGGGATTACCAATGGTAGACCTTCTTTGTAGTGATTCCGGGATTTTGAAACTCTGTCCTGGGAGAACTGTGATCTGTTTCCTTTACAACTGAGTGTTGAGTCAGTTTTATTTAAGAGGGTACTTGGGTCCCTCTGAATTGCTGCTTTGTATCTGTAAAGCTATTATAGAAATATAAAGCTGGAAGGGACCACAAGGCTCATTAAGTCCAACCTCTGCTGAAGCAGGAAATTCACAAGTAAAGCATCCCCAACAAGTGGTCATCAAGCTCTGTTTAAAAGCTTCTCATAAAGTCCACCAACCTCTGAGTCCACCACTCTCTGAGGCATTCAATTCTACTGTCAAACAGCCCTGTCAAGGACAACTTCTAATGTATAGGCAAAATATCCTTTTTCATAATTTTGAATCTATTATGTTGGGTTCCATCCTGTGAAGCTACAGAAAACAAGCTTGCTCCATCTTTCACATGACAACCCTGCAAATATGTGAGGGTGGCTTCTAAGTCTTCTCTTCTCAAGGTTAAATCTACTCAGCTCCTCAGCCAACTTTCATGGGGCTTCATTTCCAGATTTATTTATTTATTGTTAACTGTACTGTCCACCCTCCTCTGGACACATTCCAGCTTGCCAATATCTTTCTTAAACTGTGATGTCCAGAATAAGATATAATATTGAGATGAGGTCTGACTAAACCAGGACTGAGTGATAGATACTATTGCTGTTGTTACATACTATCAAGTTGCCTCTGACTTATGGCAATCCTATGAATGAACAATCTCCAAAATATCCTGTTCTCAACAGCACTGCTCATCTCTTGTAAACTCAGGCCTGTGGCTTCCTTTAGGCAGTCAATCCATCTCAGATTTGTTCTTCCTTATTTTCCTGCGGTCTTCAACCTTTCTCAGCATTGTTGTCTTTTCCAGAGAACCTTGCCTTCTCATGATGGACCCACAGTATGACAGCCTCAGTATCATCATTTTTGCCTCCTAAGATAGTTTAGCCTTGATTTGCTCGAGGAGTGATATATTACTTGCCATGATTTAGACAATATGTGTCTGTTGAGGCAGCTCAGTATTGCTTTTGCTGTTTTGTTTTATTTTTTTTGCAACTGCATCACACTGTTGACATGTTTAGCTTGTAGTCTAGTATGACTCCCTTGTCCTTTTCACATGTACTACTGCCAGGCCAGCTGTCACTCATGTTAGATTTGTGCATTTGATTTTTCTTTCTTAAATGCAGAACTTCACATTTTCTTCTGTTGAAACTCATTTGATTTGTTTTGGACCAATTTTCTAATCTTTTAAGATTGTCTTGGATCCTGAGTCTGTCTTCTAGAGCAGCGGTCCCTGACCTTTTTCGGACTGCGGACCGGTTGGGGGGTGTGGGCTCCGTGTGCGGGGGGGGCGGGGGCACCCCGTGCTCGTGGGTGGGCGTGTCACGCTCGCGGGTGGGCATTTCGCGCTTGCGGAGGGGCGTGTCATGCTTGCAGAGGGGCATGTCGCGCTTGCGGAGGGGCGTGTCATGCTTGCAGAGGGGCATGTCGCGCTTGCGGAGGGGCGTGTCATGCTTGCGCGCATGCACGTGAGCGTGACATGCCCACCCACAAGCGCAACACACCCGCCCACAAAGCGCAACATGTCCACCGTGCGTGCGTGTGGGGGGGCGGAGATCCGTGTCTGTGGCCCAGTTCAAGGAAGCCCACGGACCGGCACCGAGCCGCGGACCGGGGGTTGGGGACCCCTGTTCTAGAGTACTAGCCACTCCTCCCAGTTCAGTGTCATATGCAAATTTCATTAGAATCTCCTCCACACCCACATTCAACTTGTGTATAAAGTGTTGAGCACCATTGGGCCCAAGACAGAACTTTGTGGCACCCTGTTTGTCACCTCTCTCCAGCGTGAAAAAAATACAGTGATGCCTCGCAAGACGAAATTAATTTGTTCCGTGAGTTATGTCGTCTTGCGAAATTTTCGTCTTGCGAGGCGCGGTTTCCCATAGGAATGCATTGAAATTTAATTAATGTGTTCCTATGGGCAAAAAAACTGGCGGGGGACCTCTGAAAGCGGCGCTGGCTCCCCGCCCCCCCCCGCCTCTCAGCTGTTCGGCGCTGGGTCTCAGAGGCTTCCTGGGGCTTGCCCAGCACGGAAAAAGGCAGGGGAAAAGGGCGCTTTTCCCCTGCCTTTTTCCGTGCTGGGCAAGCCCCGGGAAGCCTCTGAAAGTGGCACTTGCCGCAGGGGAGGGGCGCCCGCCCCCCCGCGGCCAGCACCACTTTCAGAGGTCCCCCGCCAGTCCTCCCAGCACCATCGGAGGACTGGTGGGGGACCTCTGAAAGCGGCGCTGGCTCCCCCCCCCACCTCTCAGCTGTTCGGCGCTGGGTCTCAGAGCCTTCCCGGGGCTTGCCCAGCACGGAAAAAGGCAGGGGAAAAGCACCATTTTTGAATTTCCCACCCTTTTCCCCTGCCTTTTTCCGTGCTGAGCAAGCCCCGGGAAGCCTCTGAGACCCAGCGCCGAACAGCTGAGAGGCGGGAGGGGGGCGGGGAGCTAGCGCCGCTTTCAGAGGTCCCCCGCCAGTCCTCCCAGCACCATCGGAGGACTGGCAGGGGTCCCCCACAACCGCAATCGCCGGCTTCAGAAGCCTCTGAAGACTTCCCCAGCACCATCGGAGGACTGCCGGGGGACCTCTGAAAGCGGCGATCGCGGTTGCAGGGGACCCCCGCCAGTCCTCCGATGGTGCTTCCCCAGCTCCCTACCTGGTAAGTGACTTTTTCAGAGTTTTTTGGCCCATAGGAACACATTAATTAAATTTCAATGCATTCCTATGGGAAAATGTACCTCGCAAGACGAAAATATCTTCATCTTGCGGGGCACCTAAAAACTCGCAAGACGCTTTCGTCTTGCGAGTTTTTCGTTGCCCAAGGCATTCGTCTTGCGAGGTACCACTGTATCATGCAAGACCCTATCAAAATCAAGATACACTACATCCACAGCATTTCCCTCATCTGTTAAGTTTGTGATTCTGTTTTAAAAGAGAGAGATACGGTCTGGCATGATGTGTTTCTGAGAAACCCATGCTGGGTTATAAAAATCATTGTATTGTTTTCTAATTGCTTAGATACCAACTGTTTTCTGATCTTTCCCAGAATCTTTCCTAATATTGATATTGTGCTGACCAATCAATTTTGCTTAGATCTTCTTTTCCCTTTTTTTTTTGAAGGTGGGCACATTTGTTTGTTTCCAACCTCCAAGGATCACACCTGTTCTCTAAGAATTCTGAAAGATAATAGCCAGAGGCTCTGAGATTATATCGCAAATTTCTTTACTATGCTTACATGCAATTAGTCTAGTTCAGCAGACTTGAATTCAGGTGGAGTTAGACATTCCTGTACCACCTCTTTGCCTATATTGGGCAGCAGTCCCCTCACTTTCCTCTTTATTTTGCCTATACTTATTTTATTTATTTATTTATTTTATTAGATTTCTACCCCGCCCATCTAGACCAAAGGTCTACTCTGGGCGGCATATACTAGGTTGAACACTGTTTCCCTTTTGGGAGAAGATAGAGGCCAAGTAGGCATTCATCAGTTTTGTTTTCTCTCTGCTGCTCATTAGTATTTCTCCATCATTTCCATGCAATGGATTGACTGTTTGCTCGTTGTTCCTCTTGCTCCAAGCACAGCTACAAAACCCTTTTTTATCATCTTTAACTTCTGTTGGAGCCTCGTGGTGCAGTGGTTAAACTGTTGCACTGCAGCCAAAAACTGTGCTCACGACCCAGGGTTCAATCCCAGGTAGCCGGCTCAAGGTTGACTCAGCCTTCTATCCTTCCAAGGTCAGTAAAATGAATACCTAGCTTGCTGGGGGGGGGGGGGGGCAGGGGGGCAATGTGTAGCCTGCACAATAAACTTGTAAACCACCCAGAGAGTGCTTTTAAGTGCTATGGGGCAGTATATAAGCAGCACAGTTTGTTGCAATTGTGAGCTCATTTTGGGCCTTAGTCTTCCTAGGTGTCTGTCTACAAATATTGACTACTCATTTATACTCTTACTCCTCCATCCTATCTATGCCTCTTTCAAATTTCCACTCATCTGAAAACCCCTTATGCAGCCACCCCATTTTCTTTAGATGTTTCTCACTTTTCTTTCCTATAGAAATTGTTTATGACTGTGCCCTTCAGTACCTCACCTCTAAAAAACTCCCAGCCCTTGTGGATTCCCTTGTCTTTGAGTATTCTTGACCACAAAATATGACTCAGTATCTCCTTAAGCTTATTTAAATTTGCTTTCCTAAATTCCACAGTGCTCATTATACTGTTCTCAGCTTTATCTTTTCTCAGTATAACAAACCATTGGAGGATATGGTCACTAAGCAGTTCCTCCCTGCTCATGAGGACCAGACCCAGGACCTTAATCACTTCTTCCACCTATTTGAAGATGAAGTTGTCCCATGCACGTGATAAGTTTCTTGGACTTTACAATCTTGGCAGAGTTGGATTTCTGACAGATAAAAGTTGAAGTTTCTGTCTTCTCTCTTTCACCAATTACACAAAAAACTGCCCTGTTTACTCCCCTGGTCACAAACTCCTGAAACTTTGAGTGTAGATATAGACTGACATTGTTCCATGTTTTCTGAATATGTAGAGGTTCTAAAATAAAAAGACAGGTGTTGCTCATTGGAATGTGCAAATTAACAGAAACCCTGTCATATACCAAATGAGACCATTGGACAAACGAGCTTGGTACTGTCTACACTGACAGTCTACACTGATTGTGTATTAACACTAATATTGAAAGTTCCCCCACCCAAGAAGTTCTTGTTACCTGAACTTGGCTGTTTCCTGCACAGAGTGAATTGCAGGAAATAAAAGAAGCCAGGGGTGGGGATTGAGCTTTGCGTGTAAAAACTCTTGGAATCTCATGGCATGGTGAGATCCAAAAACTCATTGAGAATAAGAAATTTCCCAGGAAATTGTTACATCAGTACATGATACAGGTATCTGGAGGCATTGCTACAGCTGGAGTCTTGTATTTCTTCAAACGGTGGATTACTCATAGCCACCCATGAGTGACTTTGAAATTTCACAGACCACATTTTGCATGAGCTGGAATTTTCATGGTTAAGCTTCCTGTTGTAACATGCTTGTTGTCTCTAAAACAGGCTTCTCAGTACAACCAGTTTGGATTCCATTAGCAGTGTGGGTTAGGCCTGCTTTATATGTTGCTACATAGGTATTTGTATCCTTTCTGGCATGGAGTTTAATCTCCATCCTGGAAAAAACAATGCATTTTATAATCCATGCAGGGCATTGGAACTCGACTTTCTGCTGGGTAAACATGTTGAAGGAGTCTTATATGAGTAAATGGCCTAATTTGCATAGTCCCAGAACTTTATTATACCTTCACATGTTGCAAAACATACTCTGTTTCCACCATGGATGTGGAATCATGTTTGTATTCTGGAAACCTACTGTATAAAGTGATCTCGAATGACAACTAAATTACAGCCACATTCAGTGCTATGCTTGTTCAGATTTTGAGAGGATTCCACTGTTCATTTTTAATTTTCTTCTTCTTCTTGCCAATAGATTTGCAAGACTTGCTGCAACAACGTTCATTAGTCAGGGGTATTCCTGTGTACCTTTTCTCTAGTATAACACCAACTCCTTTTGTGGTAAGTGATATTTTTTTCAGTTGTTCTACTTATATGTTGCTACAGTAGAAGGAAGACACATGGAATTCATTAGAGCGTCATCTTCTGCATGTATTTCCTATGTGAAGACCCCATAATCTCTTCTTGGTTAATCTGAGCCATTCATCTACAGCCCCCTAGAACATGAGAAGTTTCTCTAGCCCTTATTTTTCCTTTTCTCTCCCCCCCCCCCCCCCCCGTGCTTTGGAGGACTCTCCTTTTTTTTCTTTTCTTTTTGAGGATGATCCAAAGGATCCTAGAAGCAATACTGCAGAGTGACAGACATGCCAATGTCTGACAGATTGAGATGACAGATTCGCATTATGCTTAAAACAGAAAATAACCTGTTATTGATCGAACAGGTTCTTAACTATTAAACAATAAACATCTATTGGATTGCCATCTTGGATAATAATTCTGTTGCATCTTAACTGCCTGAGAGGCTTGACAGAATTATTTAAAAGTCATGAACTCTTGATATTGAGGATACTCGTTAATATGATCTTAATAGAGTTGCAAAGAAGGAGAGACAGCCAGTGTGGGCAGAGCAGGGATGGGGAATGTGTGTCCTTTCAGATGTTGACTGCAGTTCCCATTTGCTCTATAACCAATGGTGAGGGTTGAGGAGAATTACAGTCTTCTGCAGAGCCACACATTCCCTGCCCCAATATAACAGGCATCAAGTTTTTACTTGGGCCACAGAGACTTTAGTGTCAGTTCCCACTGTTACAAAACTTACTGCTTGGCTCTAGAAAAATATTTTTTTCATCCTTGCATACTTCACAGTGATGTTGGAAAGGTAATATTTAATTAGTTAATTATTTATTGAGATGGTTTAACATAATGAGAACAAATAGCAGTAGCAGAGAACAAGACTTCAGAAATATCCCACAGAAGATTTATCTATCCTTTTTTCTCAGCTTCAGTTTGAATCCCATCAACCCCATCAAACAGGAGTTTCTGGCAGTGCTTCTAAAATGTGCTCAGAGTTAGACTACAGTGAGATTGCAGTGAGTGGGAGTGTCATTACTTAACAGTGGTGAGAGAGAGTGGGATGTAAAAATGAAGATTTTTCTCATGCTTTTTCTGAACATGGTACATGAATATTGCATTTGTAGAGAAACATGAGTCAAATGGAATAAATATTTCCTTTTAAAAACTCTGAAGAAGTGCTCCTTTATGACTTCTTCCATTTTAATTTTGCTATTTTGTTGCTTTCCTATAGCCCTATACGGTGACTCACCTGAAACTTTCTGCTGGCATTATGGTTTACTGCATCCCATAACCCTAAACAAGATAATGGATACAAGGTATTCCTTTAGATATTTTTTTCCGAGGTATTGGCATAGATTTTGGATAAATCAGTTGAGTTTTATCTGCACTAGCCATTGGCGAAGATAGCCCAGGAAAAGACTTCAGTGTGCATTTTTTTATATTACAATGTGCTTGTTGTGGCACCGTTGCTGTTCATGCTCCTTTATAATAGAATATGTCAAGCTGCATTTTAAACAAATGGTAATGAAAGAAATTTCCGTTTATATCTTGGACATCACTTAGGTGTATTGGGAAAATGGTTCTCAGATTATTGAACCTCATGACAAAGGAATCGCTCAAGCTATTGAAGAAAACCTAGAGCCATGGCCTCAAGCTTGGGATGACAGCTTGGTAGATCAAAGCTTACTTCTCCATGACCCTTATGCGTCTATTAACAAAGACTACTTCAAAGATATACAGAAGCACTGCTTTCACAGGTGATTTTGCAGCAAAGATTCTCCTTACCTCCTGAGAACAAACCTGGGATATTGAATTTTATTACAACAGGACAGTAATAGAATGAAGTTGCAACTGGGACTTTGAAAATTACTTTTTTACAAGTACTTTCTCTTTCCAGCATTTCAGAAGTAACCCATTGTCATTACTCATTATAGTGTTCAGAAAGTAACTTATTATGTTACTTGCTGGGATGCTCATTATTTGTTTGCTGCTTTCCATGTCTTTTGTGAGGAAGCACTAGGACTGATAAGAGAATGACTTAAAACCTGAAATTATCTTCCCAAAATGCTAATTAAAAGTAACTTTTTAAAGTAAGTAGAAAACCTTGTTCATTATACAAATAAAGTTACTTCATTCATACCTGTTACTTTTGAAATATAAATTAGTTATACATGGATTGCCTAAAAGGAACTAGTTACAGGTATTGACATAGGCAGTAATTTTTTGTAACTACTAGTTTGATTACTTGTTAATTGAAAGAGGGTTTTCAGATAATTGTATTACTTGAAATCAGTTACTTCCAAGCTCTGGAAGAATTATATTTATAATGTTAAGGAAACAACAACTACATTGGGCAACTATTAAAAATTGAATAGGAGATACATGAAGACATCCCAAAGAAGCCATGTCTTTTCTGTAGTATATGTAACAGGGGGGTTGCATTCATAAAACCCTATCTAGTGTCCTAGAGTAGGAAGACTGGCCATAGTAGAAGCCTGCTGTATATGATGAAGGGTACCTATGGTGAGTCAATGTTTGCGTTTTTAATATTAGGGAAAAGTATTCATGAAAGGAATGTCCAAAGGCTTGGGGCTGTTGTAACTCATTCCCTGCCCTACTGCATGGAATCTCTGTAGGCACGGTTGACAGTGCTAGTATTGCATTTACATTTGGCAGGGTTTCCTTTGTAAAACCTTTTAAGATTTTTGTATCACTGTGTGTGCCAAAATATCTAGGATGCCCTTAATTCTTGCACAACATTGCTAGCATATACATTCTGTGCTCCTGAACTTCAGAGTCAGGCAGCTGTAGAAGAGTTACAGTCAAAGAAAATTATATAGTATATTTCTTTGTTTTTAAATTGTAAACAAGCTTATGCCAATTTAATATCATTGATGTACTTAATTTCAGGAATATAAACAAGGAGACAAAGCTGAAATTTGTCCATACTTCTGTGCACGGTGTAGGCCATGAATTTGTGCAATCAGCCTTTAAGGCATTTGACTTTAGCCCTCCATTTGCTGTTCCTGAACAGAAGGACCCTGATCCAGAATTTCCAACAGTAAAATATCCAAATCCTGAGGAGGGTAAAGGCGTACTGGTAAACATCATTTAGTAAAATTTCTTCCTTCTACATTTCTTTTCTGGCACATCAGACTTTTCCTGATCATCCATGAACTTCTAAATCCACTTTCAATTTTCCTTTAAGTTTAACATATACTTCTATCTTTTGGGGGAAAAAACTATCAAGCACCTTTTCCCTCTCCTTCCCAACTTGAAATAAATTCTTGTTACTTACAGGGAATCAGAAAGGTGATGCATCCATGTTTTTGCAAGCTGTGAAATTAAAATAATGTGTGAATCAATGCTAATCTGTGTGGCAGAAGACTTCATCTAAACATTTCAGTCTCTGTAATGAATTTGTAGACCTTTTGTGTTATGGAGAGACTAAACTGTGAATAACCTCCATTTTTAAAACCCACATAATCAGTATTTACTGCTTTACAGTACTTATCTTTTTTCTTTCCAGACGTTATCTTTTGCTTTAGCAGAAAAAGAAGGAGCACAGATTATTTTAGCAAATGACCCAGATGCTGACCGGCTTGCTGTTGCAGAGAAACAAGAAAGGTATGTTTGGTTTGCTCATTTCAGTATTTAGCAACATGTTTGCTGTTAGGAGTACCTGGGAGTGATTGAAAGTAAAATAAAATAAAATAAAATTGAAAAAGGTCTATAGACATCTTATTGTTTATGGTCTTGTTTTGCTGTAGTTTCCCCCTTTCTCCTCTTCACTTCAACTGAATATGTCCTTGTTTGCCACAATTCTGTTCCTTTTTTGGACTACAACTATCAGTATCCCTGGCAATCAGGGCCTGATAAGCAAGTGACCGTGCATTGTATATTAAAGGCTGTGTACGGAGCTGTTCCATCAAAGGGGGTCAGGGATTTTCTGATGCACATATATAGGAGTCCTTTGTTTATACACCAGTGTGTATATATAGACTTTTTACACATTGAGTAAACACTGCAATGCATGTACCAGATGGCATTGCTAGCATTCATGGACCCCACTGTTCATTGCTGGGTTGTGGTTTTTTACACATATAATGGGGATCTTCCCTCCCCACTGTTATATAGCTGTTCACATGTGTAGGGATGCATCAATGAAGATCTGTATAATCAAATTTCCTGATTTTGTGATGTGTTTGCTCCCTTAATTTATATACCCAAATATATATATTGCATGTTGTCCTACTTTTCTTCTAGTCTTACTAAAAAGTAAATATACATAAAGCTAATGTCTTCCTGGAATACCTAGCCATTAAAAATAATGCAAAGTGTGTGTTCGTTCAGTCTCTTTTGAGAAAGGTTATGTATCCAAGATCTGTAGAAAATTAATGAAACCTGCATACCTAGCATCCTTGTTATCTTTTTATAGCTGCAGAATCAGCACCTTTACAGTACCATTACAGTTCTTGTTTTTCTTGTAAATGTAAAGTTGTCAAACTGCTGCCTTTATTGTCTTCAAATTTTTGTCCCCCGCCTGCACCCAAGTGGAGAATGGAAAGTGTTTTCTGGCAATGAATTGGGAGCTCTTTTGGGCTGGTGGATCTTCACTTGCTGGAAAAAGCAGAATCGGAATCCTGATGCTGTTAAAGATGTGTACATGCTCTCTAGTACGGTATCATCTAAAATCTTAAGAGCAATTGCACTTAAAGAAGGCTTCCACTTTGAGGTAAGAGGGGCAGGGAGAGGGGCAGGCTGATTCCCCCCCCCCCCATCCCCACACCTGTACATGAGCCTAATAGATACTCTCATTTGTCCATGTTTATACAGGAAACGCTTACAGGATTCAAGTGGATGGGAAATCGAGCCAAGCAGCTCATAGACCAGGGAAAAAATGTCTTATTTGCCTTTGAAGAAGCTATTGGTAATGTTTCCCCTTACTGAACTGTAAATGAATGTAAGCTGCAAAAATACCTGTTTAAAATGTAGTCTTTACATAGGGATGTACTATTATGCTGATTCTTGTATTTTTACTGATCATGAGAACTGATAAGGTGAGTACAGTTTGTGTTTGGTAGATCTATAAGACATGTAGAGTCTTTTCTTTTTAAAGAGATGTATATGAAGCTGTATTATTGGCTCAACCTTATTATTATTAAAAAATAATACAGTGAACTGCATATGAGCTTGGTAAAGGTCATGGGGAAATGCTTAGATTATGGATGTATCTATTTTAAAGGAGTAGCTATAATACTAGTACACAGTATTTCTATGTATACCGCCCAGTAACCAATGAAAATTATGAAACAATTTGATGTGTGGGATATTTGTTTGAAAACAGATTTGTGTCTAACATTACTTTATGCTTAAGGGTCAGAAATATTCTTAACAAATGCATACGTACCATCATGCATCTTTCAGAGACAGTCAAGAGATAAAGCATATAACTTAGATACCTGACTGACCATCCTAACATTGCAATGATATGGATTTACTGCTATGGGTAATTTGTTTTGAATGATTTCACTCTCTGATCAAGTAGATAAAGTGCTGAGGTGAACACAACATAGGCCTGCCAGCAAGATCATCGTGTTGTGATAAGATTATCTAATCTCAAGTGAAGCATTATCAAAATGTTGTGTTTTTATCACCTCTAAAGAACATTTTGATTGAACAAATTAGAATTTCCCCCTGTACCCTTCCTTTTTAGGCTATATGTGTAGCCCCACAGTCTTGGATAAAGATGGCGTCAGTGCTGCTGTCATAACTGCAGAGATGTCAAGTTTCTTGGCAACTAAAAATGAATCTTTATCCCAGCAACTGAAAAATATTTACAATGAGTGAGTTGAATTTTCATGAACTATTTAACATGCATTCTACATACAAAGTACATGCAGTTCACAAATGACTATTTTATGTTTGTAGGTATGGCTACCATGTTACCAAAGCTTCGTATTTTATTTGTTATGATCAAAAGATTATTAAGGAGCTGTTTGAGAAGCTTAGAAATTATGATGGGAAGAATACTTATCCCAAAACCTGTGGGAGATTTTCAGTGTCTGGAGTCAGAGATCTAACTACAGGTTACGACAGTAACCAATCTGATAAAAAAGCCGTAAGTAGCCCTTTCCCCCCTTCATTTTTAACATTCTTATAAAATCTTTGCTCACAGCACACTTAGTATTTTTGGTCTGACCATATATATATTACTTAAAAACAAGCACCACTGATTTCTTTCTAGGTGGTAATGAGGTTAGTGAGTTATAGCATGCACACGAAAAGGAGTCCTTTACCACAAAAAGACTAACAGATTTATTGTAGTGGCACAGGAGGCACTGTAACAGCTCAAAATCTGCATATTTGAAATTGCTGCAATTGACTCTTGTACAATGAAAAGAGCTCCTGCAGGTAGAATACTGCCATTTGGTATTATATTTCTTCATAGATCATATTTACTTTCAGAGAATACCAGAGGACATTTCGTAACTTAACACATAGCAGCATGATGCTGATTGAAACATTGACTTACAGAATGAATACTGCCACTTGCCATAAACTGATCGTGATGGGCTGCTAAAGTTTTATTTGCTGGTGTGGCCTAATGGTTAATTTGTCAGATGAAGATGAAGAGATTCATATTTAAATCTCCACTCAGTTATGAGTTTCACTGGGTAAGCTTTGTGATCCTAGCAAAACCCATATGTGGTTGAGAGGGGCATATCATGGGATCCAGTACTGGCATCATATTCTGCAGTGGTCACACTCTATTTTATCTTAAATAAGTCCCAGGGGAGAATGTTACCTGCCTGTTACACAAATATATGTTATGTTTGTCACCCCAGTGTCAAGTCAAACAGATTCAAGAAGAAGATAGCTATTGATCTCCCTGCTGCCTCAGAGTCTCATGAGAAAAGCCAAGGAAAAGTTAGAGCTTTCTTGCTCCATTCCATCCTTCCCTTTTTCCAAAACTGTTCTTTTAGGATTTGTTGCTTCATTTTTATGCATCTAAATTGCATACAATCAATAGGAAAACATTATGTGAAAATTGCCTTTTCTGGCCGTAGGTGCTCCCTACAAGCAAGAGCAGCCAAATGATAACGTTTACATTTAATAATGGATGTGTGGCTACAATGCGAACTAGTGGGACTGAACCAAAAATCAAATACTACACAGAGCTTTGTGCTCCTCCTGGAAACAGGTATAGTTTGGAAATACTGCCTTTTGTATTAACTGGTTATTAAAATCCAGTAAGATGTTGTCACAGAGTAACCATTTAGCGGTTTTCAAGGCTTTATTATGTTTAGGGCAGGACTGGGCAAAATGGTGTCATTAGTCTGCACAACTCCCAGCATTCCTCATCATGCTCACTAGGGCTGAGTGGAGTCACTGTCAAGGGCATATGGAGGGCCACACTATGCCCAACTGTAGTTTAGGGTAGAATAGTTTTGAGAAAGGGGTAACTGATGACTTGAGCATTCTTTTGGCTGCTGTCTTTTATTCCCTATGCTCCTATGGCCTCATTTATTTTTCTGTCAGAACCACAATGGGTTTATAAAGGGAATAAACAAACTCTACTAAAGGATAAGACTGTGTGTGTCAAACTTAATAGGAGGGCCATTGTACGTTGGAGGTGATTTGAGAGTGCATAACAATAACAGCAGCAGCAGCTTCCTAAGTGTAGGACTGGATTCCACTACCTAACAAGTACAAGTAACAAGTACACCTTGCTTACAAGAGTCGAACACAATAATAAAGCATATTAAGCTGACTAACTGACACCATTCATTTCTTTTCTCATACTTGTATCTTATTTAACTTTTCCTTCACTTTTATACCAACTGCTTCTTCCAGTTAGTATCACATTGACTCCAATCATTCTTCATCCCTTGGAATTCACTATCTGACTTTTAACTGCCTCTCCCCTTCTTAACTCCCCTTACAGCATGCTGTGATGGGCTGAGCCAAAGGGAGAGCAGATAGCATTCCAGGTGCCACTAAGATTTTTTTCAAGTGACCTGAATGCTAGTGTCATTTTTACAAGCATGCATGTTTCTTCTCTGCAGACATAATAATACTATCCTATGAGGGTTATCCCAACCAACACTATTAATGAATGTCCCCTTCAGACAGATATATAGGTCTGCATCTGAGCTGAGATACACAAATATAAAGCATTTTTTAACCTTGTCAGTAACATCTGAGTGTTTTATTATTATTATTATTATTATTCTGTGCGTAGAAGCTGCATTTCTTGCGGGTGGGCTTGGCTGGGGAACTATCACACAAGGCTTTTAAAATGTACAAAATGATCACTTTTTAACAATTTGCTCATTAAAATAGGCATCAGGTTATAGATAGGAATTGTGACAGAATTAGTTCTAAGGCAGGATGATTTTCTGTTTGTATATAAAATATAAGATTGTTAGAAGAATAAAAAATAAATAATAGTTTGGCTGTTACACAACTCTTTTTAATCAGAAATGAGAGAATAAAAAGACACTATGTTAATAGAGATAATGAATTCACCAGGAATGTTATATAACTCAATGTTCTGCCCAGAAGTGGGTTATAACATTTATCCAACAATATCTAAAAGACTTTTGTTTAAAGTGCTATGAATAGAGATGGGCATGAACCTTGGTTTGGAAGTTCATTATGGTTTGTATCATGCGGCACCACAGGTGCCACACATTCCTTTCCCCTGCCTCCCCGGCTGGAACCCCCACTCGCCAGCTGGCATGCAGTCCTCTCCTCCTCCTCGGCTGCTCCACCAGTCTCTGGCAGGAGTGCAGGCTTCCCTGCCCCGCCTCCTTGGCTGATTGCCCACTCAGACAAGGAGGCAGATAAACCTGTGCTCCTGCCAGGGACTGGTCAAACAACAAAGAGGAGGAGGAGAAGAGCGCACTCCAACTGGTGAGTGGTTCATTGGCTGGGGAGGCGGGGGAAGGGAACCACAGGTGTCACACATATGATCCAGCACAAACCTACGAACCGAGGTTCACACTCATCTTTAGCTATGAAATATCTGGGTTCTGTGCAAACAAAACTCTTCTCTATGAAGAGGAATGTCTACAGTGGGAAGGCTCTATGGGCTTCTCTGAAGACTTGGAGTCTACATGTCAGGCTAGACCTAGGATGAACTGTTGTGTTACACTTAAACCTGACATTAGAACATGGAAAATATGTTCTGAATGTTTATTTTCATGTTTTCTAATTTATTGAAGACAATGTGGAAATGCAAAGACAGTTCAGAATATATAATAAAATATATTATAGTTCTAACTATATATAAACAGGTTAGGCAAATCTGGAAATATAAGCATACTTAACAGGAAACCAGTAGTCCAAGTATGGAGGAGCTTCTCATTCTGTTACTCCAGGATGAGGCAGCCTCTGTAGACCATGAATTGCTACTGAACACAGTGCTGGTTCTTTTCATGAATAATAACCTCCATATGGTACAAACTGAATCCTGGTGACGAAAATGTTGTTATAACTTATTTTATTTCGGTGTACTCCTTAGTGACTTTGAGAAGTTGAAGAAAGAGCTGGATGAACTGGTCTGTGCTATTGAAAAATATTTCTTTGAGCCAGAGAAGAATAAGCTGCAGTCCAAGCCAGAGTAATGCCTTTGTCCTTGTTTGTCTTTGCACAATCAAAATGCTTTTTATTGTTAATTTAAGCTGTTTTACAAAAGAATTATGACTTCACAAATGTTACTGCAATTTTATCCTGTGAGAAACACTTGTGCATTTTTTTTATCAGATGCACACTTTTAACTTGAAAGAATATGTCTATCAAGTGTAAATGCCTCTTCAGTTAACCAATTTGCTGGAGAAATTGAATTCTCTTTTAGTAAAATAGTTCTTAGTGCATGTTCAGACAAGAATTTTCTAGGCCTTAGCATACAACTGGAAATGCACAAAACACTTTTGGCATTGGTGGAAATTTCTTACAAAATATTGTATTTCATTGTGTGAACTCTGTCACATAAATGAATTTACCAGATAATACCTCTCTGGGTCCTTTTGTTGATGTGTTTATATGTCTGTTGAAAAGTTACATTTTCACAGTCTTGTTATTCTCAAAATATTTTCTCCCACACTCTTCTTTTTCCACCTTGCTCCCCTTCTCTTGCATGTCTAATCTCTTAAATTGTATGCATGAATGAAAGAAAGGTCTTCTGTTTTATGTACAAAGGCATTGTTACTATAGATGCCCTAGAAATAGTATTGAATTCCCCAGGTTGTGCAAGTTCACAATGAGTGAATGCAAGTGAATTTGCATTTCCCTCCCTATGTAGTTGCATCCTAAATGATGTTCCAAAGAAACTGCCTATATTATTTAATTTACTTTAAAATGTTCTATTCCTCTACAGTTTACTGAAATCCTTCAGTGTATGAAGCAGTAGAATATTTATTATGGAAATACCATGGATTTTCTTCCTAAAAGCCTAAATTCCCAACTACATGAAGGATCATTTCCTTGTATATTTTAAAAGATAAATTAGATGGGTGGCGTGCAATGAGATTATACTATAACTGTAGTCTTGAGAACATGTTCCAATAAAATTCCTTTTACTTATGACTTCAAAGAACACAAAAGAGGAAAATACAAGTTTTTTGACACCTTTAAGACTAATAGATTTTATTTTAGCATCAATTTTTATGGAATAAAATCCACTTGTTCAGATACATGGAGTATAATATTTATGCCATAGGTTTATGTTGATGTCATTGCTATGGCAGTTACATAAGAGTAAAATGGCCTACAGAAAATGACAACTATATTATTAACACTGGTCATAAACTTGGGTTAATTCATCTGTTGATAGGAATCTGAAATACTGTAGCCCATTATTAAATAAAAAGCTGCAAAATTATTTACTGCTTTCCTGTGCTTTCTGCTGCTGTGGATGCCCTGGTGTTTCTTTTCCTCTTATTAGTAAAAAATCTATCTGTATTTTGGTTGCACAGATAACTTGGTCTCTTAGCATCATACAGTGGCTTATTTTATACAAAGATATGACTCAATCTTATAATAAGCCTTCGGGAAGGGAGTAACTAGGCAGAAGTGAAAGTTTTTAAATAGAGATCTGAAACTAAAGAACATGTTGAAAATAATTTAGTAATACTGATCAAAATATCATGCAACTTCCTCTGTTTAGTCTCATTCTTCTGTTACGTTTACGATTACTTATCTCTGAAATAAACTGTTATGGCAATGATTAATTCATTTAAACACTTAAACATTAATGTTCTGTCCTGGTTAAAGCAGATTATTTGTGAGTGATTCATCAAAGCATGTGGAGTAACTGAGTGGAAACAACTCCATTATGGAATAACACTGCCCTGTGAATTCTGACTACTTTGTTACAACTCAGTTCTCCACTCAGTTAAGATAAGTAATGCATTAATGCTCTAGTCAGCAACATTCTAAACAACATTAGCTAGCCAATTATAACTGTTTTTATTCACATCACACTAAAAGCAAAACATTTAAATACTAGTGATGGGCATTCTTTATAAAAGATCTATATTGTCTTGTTTGTTTTACCCATCTACTAAAGTTCTTGCCTAGGAAACCTCTTACCACATAAAACATGTTCATCTTTAAGATGCCACAAGACACTCTGTTCTGGTGTAACTACTGTGGTGCAACAGTCCTGCAACACACTGGCATTGCTAGGAAGTTACAGTGGTGGTGTCTGCTTGTCTACTGACGTAAACGCTTATTCCAGTGATTCTAAAGTCAGTTGCAGAAATGGATAAACGAGTGTCATATTTTAAGTTGTGTTAGGAAACAATAAACAGAACCACTCCAGATATTATTTTATATTATTTCTACAGACATAAGTAATAATATAAAATAAACATACTCTATTCCTGAAAGGTCAGTTCAACTGTTATGCCAGATTTGTTATCTGATCTCTCACGCTCTTTAGTCTATAAATTAATACTGCCTTTATATTCTCACAAAGCACAGAACATTCAGCTTCTGGATATAGTCATGGCTTTTACAATATAAAAATAGGCCTGAGAAAATAAACATGTCATTAGAAAAGAATTTGTTTGGATTCAAAGCAGAGAGAGGAGCTTCCACTGACTTTTAAGTAGGATTTGATTCAGCCCTCATTAAGGAGTGTCCCCTTGCAGTCAGCTATCTAGAAATAGCTATACAGTATTAGTGTTCTGTGGTTGAAATGAAAACTAACAACTATTGCTTTTTCATGTGGTCAAGAATTTCTGTTTTAGTAATTCTACTGTTATGCAACTTAATAAATCAACATTTATATATATATGCAGAAATTATCTATCTGAGATCTACGTCTAGAAATAAAAGAATTCTTGGACTTGTTTCTGTGTGTTGAACAGCTGATATATTTACTACATAGACACAAGAGGTGCTCCCTCAAGTGTCTGTCTTGGAATTTTCGTCACCTATGTATCTTGCAGTTAGTGTCCTTACTGTTCTGTGATTTGTCATTTCAAGGTAAACATCAGCTTCATTTGCAAGTTTGATTGTTGAGACATACATTTCTGAGAAAATCTCAGTTGGGGAAGAGAAAAGGGATTAGTTGGCTGATCAGATTAATCACATGGAATACACATTCCTTTAAAATCTAGTTTAACCTTGTTGTAAGAACTTTGTAATATGTGTGCCAGGGTATTCTAGTTTTCCTTTTTCCCTTGTCTTCCCCTTTTGTTCATACCATCTCTTTTAGACCCTAAGCCACAGAACAGAAACTATCTTGTATTGATCTTGAAGCTGCTGTAGGAGTTTCTTCCAATGATGAAAGGAACAATACATTTTATGATATTGAACTATCTGGCAAGGAAAACTTCTATTAAAGTTGGACACTATCATACATATGTATTTTTCTTTTTACTCATAATTACATAAAGAAGCAACAAAGCAAGAAACAAACAAAATGTGGAATGAAGAATGGGACCACCTTGTTCTGCATAATCAGAATATGATAATCCTGCCTTTGTAATAATCATATATATGGATCTAAAGTTGCAATATTTTGACAGAAAATTGTGTTTCAGTAAATCTGTTAATTATTGGCAATACATATTTGTGATGCATCTCTTAAACGTATATTGTGATTATGTACAGTTATACTTTCTTTTGAGGTGGGGGAGGTTCTTATTTGTATGAACTCTGTACTGATTAGCCTCTGAATTTTGTATATTTACACATCTACCTTTTTCTTGGAAATTTATCTATGGTCATCAAATATGGATTCTTTGTGCCCTTATGGTGAGAGAATGGCTGATACTGCAACATTGGAAGGGAAAATGTCCACTTTTAAGATCCTCAGTAGATTGAGGATTTCATAACTCCTTAAACATTCAAGCGTATGCTATACAAATGGCAAGTGTGTACGAATGTGTACCTGGACCTGCTTATAATATTATTCTTTGCCTAATATAGGTTGAAGTTAAGCACCTTGGCACTTCAGGGTGACTGTAAAGAAATGCAGAAGTAGTTATACAGTCCAAACCTATGTCTTTGGTTAAATTGTCAGACCAAAAGAAATTTTAAAGTACTCATTTTGCTCCTTTGGTCCTGCTGTGACAATCAAACAAACATCAATGTACCTGAACACAGGACACAGAGGTACTATATTATTATCATGGACATTTCCACAGTTTCAGCTTAGTTTCTGTCACCAGCTGCTGGAGAAATATGTCTTGTGTAACACAAGAACTTGCATCATTCAAAACAATCTCGAACAAGGACTTGCCCTTTGCCAGCTGCTGAGGAATGGAAATGTCTGTACTGGCAATTCTTATTGTGCCAGCTATTGTTCCTTCCTTCTGTTGACCCAAACAATTGTAAAACAAAGTAAAAGTACTCACTGAATCAGTTTTCTTAGTTTGAGCCTATCACTAAGTACAGTAAAAGGTGCTGGGGTAACAGAATGGTAGCAGCAGATTCTGTCCGCAGCCTTAGTCCTTTTCCCTGAGGTGATGCCCATGTGGCAGCAGTGCAGGCCAGGCATGGTTGGATAGCCTAGTCATATCCTCCCAGCCCATCAAAGAAAACACTAGTTGGATAGGCCCCAATCAGGTGAACAGTTCATAACCTGAACTATAGTAGAGGATGCACTCTGGATATGAATGTTGAAGTCCAGTTGTACTGCATGGCTAAGGATCAAACTATACATATTAATAAATATTTGGCAGCCATGCCCGGGATGCAACTATACTAGTTGAATGTGTGCAGTAGGAGATTTTTATTGGTTCTTCATAAATGCAGAGGGAAACTTTAGCTCTGTCCTCCCCAGCCACATTTGCAACAAAAGTCCTTCCAACCTGCAGCAGTCTTAGCAAAAATAAAACTCCCTTTGGTGCCACGGGAACTTTCTTCTATGCTTGCAAATTGTACCTATGCAAGGGAGGGTTTGTCACACCTTGCTACACTTTATGGTCCCAGTGAACACCTAGTCTTATGGCTAGTATGAAATCTGTTGAAATTCTCTCATGCACTTGATCACTACATGGTTAATGTATCTAATCTGACCCTATTTTCTGGATGTTGAGAAATGCGGCACAGCCACCTCTAACATTATGTAGAATGAAGCAACCATCTCAAGCAGATTTCAAGCATCATGAAAGGACAGTAAATTATTACTTCTTAAATTCATTGTGACTTTGTTTGTACCACCAAGGTGAGCAGAGTTGCTTGTGATTTTTTCTGCCTCTACCAAAATAATATAGCTAGTTCAGGATGCTGTGCACCTTGAGCTGCAGGATGCCTTTGCTGTTCTGCCTCAAATACCAAAATGTCTTGGGCTATACCTGGGTGGGATTATTTTGTAGAGCTATCCTGGCAAAATCTCTTCAGCTAGACCTGACAGCAATAAAAGCATCAACTCCATATTTTTGCTGGCTTAAAAATGTTTTTATGGCAAGCAACTTATTTGTAGCATTAATACCTGAAGAATATGCTAGAATGTATTTATCATTAGCTATACTTTTTCCATCTCTCTCCATCAAGTTGTAGGGGTCTATTGCTTTTTAACTTCTCCATAACAACCCTGTGAGTTAGGCTGAGATTATAGTGTATGATTTATCCAAAGTCACTCAGTGATGTTCACAGTTAAGTGGAAACTAGAATGTGCATCCCTCAATCCAGCTACAGTGCTGTAAATGTTATTGCCCACTTGCTCCCACATTTTAGAAAGTTTTCCTCAGTAGTCTACAAATTAAAAAATTAAATACAAATTTATGTGCTGCTGAGTATTCAGTCAGCAAAGTTCTGATAATTCTTGATTACCATTCTGTATGGTTGAATTTAGTTCTTCTTTGTGGTCTCTGTGAATGCACACGAATGGGTTAATCTGCTCCTGCGCAGGACCTCTCGGAACTTTCTAGAGCTTAAAGACATGTGATTAGTGGGATGTTCCCCCATGGAGTGCATGCTCCGCCCACCTGAAGTCCCCTGAGTTCCTTTTAGCCACCGCTTAGGTCAGACCTATCTCAACAACTAGAGCAACAACTTTTGATCGCAATCAATATTTTCTCTTTGTACTTTTATAGGCTTCTTCATTCTATTCTTGGACGTTTCCCCATGAGTTCTCTTTGATTTTAATTCCTATTTCCCTGTCATTCCTTTTTATTTTCGTTTCCCCCCTTCCCTTCCCTCCATTCCTGCCCTTTTTTATGCACCCCCGGTCCGTTTAAGCGGTGTGTATAGTGCACGAATAAGATCCCACTTTCAGATGGCCACGACCGCTGCCTTTTTTGTTTGGGGGAGCAGCACCAAACTCAGTCCTGCCCGGAGTGTAAAAGACTCACCAAACCTGCCCTCAAGCTCTGTCTCCAACATCTCCGCTCATTCTTGTGGGAGAAATCCCTTAAACCACCCTCCGCTTCCATGGAACCTACCTCGACTCCTGTCCCTAGACAGGAATTGCCTCGCTCCGTGTCGAGCCCAACCACATCATCTCCCAAGCCAAAGGAGCAACCTAAACCTTCTTCGAGGTTGGCATCGGCATCGAAGTCCTCCTCGACACTATCTCATGGCCAGTCACCTAAAAAGAAGAAGGACAAGGGTGGATCGAAAAAGGCTAAGAAATCATCCAAGCCTACTCAACTGGCTCAACCTCCACCAGACCTTTCTTCACCTATTTTGGAAGAGTCTTTGAGAGACCGACTCTTTGTCAGAGGCGGAAGAACCATTCCCGCTACCTCCTGGCCAGGCTCCTGTTTCTGTTATGAGCCTTTCACCTAGTCTTGGCCCTTCAGTGGCTGATGTTCTCTCCAGCCCAGCCTCGGCCCATTCTAGCCCTGCATCTTCAGGGCAGGCAATGATGGTTCAACTTTCCAACTCGGAGTCTTCTCCGCACCGGTCTCCTCCTCGCAAACATATATCGAAAAGACGTCACCTGACTTCCAAGATCCTCCACATCGGGAGTTCTACTATATCCAAGAACCGTATGCCAGTTCATCCTATTATGATGAACCAAAGAGAGTTTGATACGCATTCACCTACCCACCCGAACCCTCTCCGTTGCCGTCACCATCACCACCCCAACATCAGCATCGAGTTCATATATCCAAACCTCAACCCATACTGCCAGTTCCACTCCATTCTAAGTCAGCTCGTAAACGCAACTCCTTGCGTTCCACCGATCAACCTGTTTCCAAGAGCTCCCGCACATCTTCCGTACCGGCTTCTACTTCTCTTTCTCAACCTAGTGCTACCCTCTCCCAGGTCCATGCTTCATCCCTTCAAGTCACTACCACTGACAAGGGACCCCCCCCCTCCAGCTGACACCGACAGGGGTTTATCAGCGCTCCCTGCCACGGCAACCTGAACCTCTGCATCTAGACCTTGACACCGGTCACCCTTTTCTGATTCAGCAGCTTCGGACACTCACAAGCCTCCTTCGGAAATCTCTCAAGAGTCTCCCTCTAACTTGCCCACGCCTGATTCCGATGTGGCAGATAATCACCCTCCTTCATGTTCTGAAGACTTTACGTTAGTGCTTCATATGGCAAAATCCCTCGAGGTCGAGCAACCTCCACCTCCAAAACAAGATGTGGTGTTTGATGACATCAACCAAGATAAAACCCCACCTCTCAGCCTGGCCTTCATACCAGCCATACTTGACTTGGTTAAAGAATCCTGGGATAAGCCACCATCCTCCCTTCAAATATCTAGATGGGTAGAGAACCATTATAAAACTCATGGTTCAGATACATCATTTCTTGTGAAGCATCCAGCACCCAATTCGATCATTGTGGAATCGAATCAATCCTGGGCTCACAATAAATCATCGGTAGCCCCAACAAATAGAGAGGGTAGGAAACTGGAAGTTCTGGGATGTCGTCTTTATTCTCTAACATCTTTCATCATGCGAGTAGCCAATTACCAGGCTGCTATGGGTGCCTACCATAGGCAGCTCTGGAATAAGGTCCTCCCAATTTTACAGGCTGCTCCAGAGGACTCTAGGGCTGGAACTCTCAATATCCGTCTCGAAGCCTCCACTCTTGCCAAACAACAACGGATAGCTGCTTGTCATACTGCAGACACCGCCTCCAAGGCTATGGCAATCGCGGTTGCACTTAGGCATCATGCCTGGCTTCGCTCAGCTGGCATCTCAGACGACACCAGGTCTCGCATAGAAGACCTCCCCTTTGATGGAGCCGGTCTCTTTAATGAAAAAACGGATGAGGTAATGGACAACCTCCACAAGATCAGAAAGACGGCTAAATCCTACTCTACCCAACAGCCCTATCGGTATCAATGCCCCCAATGGCGTCGACCCTCCTTTTTCCAACAGCCGTAACACCAGCAACAGTACCGTCCATATAAACTGCTCACCATCATCAAGGCCTTTCGTGCCTTCCATCCTCTTATAGTGGGGTCAAGCTATTCAGTTAGCTACGGACAATATGACCGCACTATACTATATAAACAAGCAGGGAGGCACTCACTCCCTTTCTCTCCTGTACCTAGCAGTCCACCTCTGGGAGTGGTGTTACACCCACTACATCTTTTCTGTTGCAGTCCACGTTGCCACCCAAGGGAACATCATAGCGGACTACCTCAGTCGACTCACTACTCAAACCCACGAATGGGTCTTGGACGATACGGTCTTTTCCCAACTCTGCCAACGTTGGGACACTCCTACTCTAGACGTCTTTGCCACACAAGAGAACGCCAAATACACACAATACTGTTCCAGAGCAGGAAAAGGTGTAAACAATCTAGGGGATGTTTTCATGGTCGAGTGGGGGTCCGGTCTCCTCTACCTCTTCCCCCCAATTCCTCTCATCCAAAGGACAGTAATCAGACTCCAGCAATTTCGCTCCAATGCAATCCTCATAGCCCTATGGTGGCCACGTCAACCCTGGTTCACCCAACTGAGAACAATGTCGAGAGACCTCCTCTGGCTCCCTCGCCTCCCACACCTACTAACTCAGGACAACGGCAGGATCTACCACCCAGACCTGGGGTCCCTCAATCTCACCGCCTGGAGGATTTACCTTCCATAGCAGCTGTTCTAGACAAGGCCAGGAAGCCTTCCACTCAGCTTCTGTACCACTATAAATGGAAGATTTTCTCTACCTTCGCTGTTTCTAAGGGACTCTCTACAGCAGGGGTCCCCAACCCCCAGTCCGCGACCCGGTGCCGGTCCGTGGCCTGGGCTGGACTGGGCCATGGAGACAGATCTCCCACCCACCCCTGCATGCATTCCCCCCGCACAGCCCCTTCATGCATGTGTGTGAGTGCGTGCATGCAAGTGCCTCCCACCCCTTCACGCATGCACGTGAATGCGTGTGCAAGAGCGCCCCCGCCCCTTCGCGCATGCGCACGAGTGCAGGGGGTGCCCTGCCTTCCCCGCACACGGACCCCGTCCTCCCCCAACCAGTCCACGGTGTCAAAAAGGTTGGGGACCACTGCTCTACAGCACCTGTCTCCCTCAATACTCTCCTTACCTTCCTTGTCCGCCTCTTTTATCTTGGTCTTTCTCATTCCACCTTGAAGGTGTACATTTCTGCTATCACAGCGCATCAGCCACCGAACTCTGATTCTGCCCGACTTTTCTCTCATCCTACTTTGAAGAAATTCTTTAAAGGCCTCCAAAACATTCGTCCTCCTCAAAGACCACCACTTCCACAATGGTCTCTCCAGACAATCCTCCACGCTCTTACTCGTTCTCCCTTCGATCTGCTAGCCACTACTAATTTCAAACTTCTTTCTCTCAAGACTCTGTTGTTCATTGCCATCATGTTGGCTAGACAGGCTAGTGAGTTAGCAGCTCTCAGAACTGACGCCCCATTATCTGCAGTTTCATCCTGACAAGGTGACCCTATATCCAGACGTCTCTTTCCTACCTAAGGTTGTGTCAGAATTCCACCTCAACCAACCTCTTATCCTTCCCTCCCTTTTTCCATCTCCAACATCAGATCTAGAGCACATGCTCCATACTCTAGATGTCAGACGCTCTCTTGCCTTCTACGTTTCAAGGACAAAGTCTTTTAGAAAGTCTCTTTGTCTGTTCATCTGTTATCACGGTCCTTGCAAGGGTTCTCCAGCTTCGGCACAAACACTATCTAGGTGGATATTTCAGGCAATTACCTTATCCTATGAACTAGCGGGAAAACCGCCACCAGACACTGTCAAGGCCCATTCCACCAGGGCTGTCTCTACCTCTACCTCCTTTCTTCATGGTATTGATGTCTCCAACATCTGTCGAGCTGCTACCTGGTCTACACTCTCAACATTTGTGACTCACTATTGGCTAGACGTCAGAGCCAAGAATGAAGTTAGCTTTGGCAGAGCTGTTCTTACCTCCTTTTTAACGTGACGTCCCACCAGCTTGCTAGTCACCCATTCGTGTGCATTCGCAGAGACCACGAAGAAAGTTACTTACCTGTAACCATGGTTCTTCGAGTGGTCCTCTGTGAATACAGACGTCCCGCCTGTCCTCCCCTCTGTCCATCACGTTGTCCTCTCTATCTACCTTTCTGACAGTGGCGGACTTTTGGGAACTGAGGGGACTTCAGGCGGGTGGAGCATGCGCTCCACGGGGGAACGTCCCACTAGTCACATGTCTTTAAGCTCTAGAAAGTTCTGAGAGGTCCTGCGCAGGTGCAGATTAACCCATTCGTGTGGATTCACAGAGGAGCACTCAAAGAACCATGGTTACAGGTAAGTAACTTCTCTACTGACCTTCAATATGCATTTTGGAGGATATTTCTTGATTTCATAACTCACTTTTCTCTTTAAAAATAGGTTTTCTATGAGAAATACCTTAACATCATTATATCAGCATGTAGCTTAATTCAGAAAGTAGTTGTCAAATTAAACCTGCTTTGCATTCTATTCTGAATGTCTTGGCATTATTTAGAACTGGTACCAAAGATTTTACGACTTTAATTGGCACATACGTATTTTTTGTTGTTGTTTAGTTGTTTAGTCGTGTCCGACTCTTCATGACCCCATGGACCAGAGCACGCCAGGCCCACAATACATATGTATTACCCTTCCATTTACTTGGTGGAAAAGAAGGCAAACTATCTATTAGATTCTGGCACAGAACTAACTGAAATGTGATATTTTCAGTTGGGTAAAGTCCATGACTTCAGCATCAGGATATTGTGACCCTTGTTACAAGCTGAAGAATGTGAAAATGTAATATGCAAGTCAACTTGAGTCATGATTTTGGAAAAGTATGTCCACAGAAAAAGCTAAATTTAACAGGTTTTTTTTTTGGACAAAGATAAAGTATTGGGTGTTATTTTCTCTCACATGTGTACACAAACAAGACATGTTTATAGAAAACACCTGCTAGGAAAGTGTGTAAACTTTTAAATAGCATCTTGACATCCACAGGTCTGCTTGCCCCCTGTGAAGAATGACAGATAGGAGCTGTATGTTATCTTGAATATACAAATTTTGTAACATGTACAAAGACTCAGTTGTATCTGTTTTCGTGGCTTGCATCGGTTTTTTTATGCAAGCAGAACTGAAAAATAAGTCCCACTGAACCAGGAAGGAGAGAGACCCATTCGAAATCAGCACTGTGCCAGTTTATGTCTATAGATGAGATTTGCCACCATTTGGTGGTTGCTACCTGATGAATGTCACAACAAGGGAACCCATTCCAAAATATTGTGTTTACGGGTTGGTAAGTGCCATGAAATCCCTCGGAGCAACGTGCAAGTCGTAAAGTTCAAAGGTAACCCGAGAGCTCTTTGAGCGTGACTTCGGTGTCAACCCTGTACTTCAGGACTGCTAAGTCGCCTCAGAATTGCTTTTAAAGGTGGACAAGCAAGATATAGCTATCTCGTGAGCGACAACGAGAAGCAGAAAAGACACCAGAGCGCCTTTCACGCTTCGCAGCGTGTTCGGCTTGGAGCGGGGAAGGGGGGGGGGGCGCACAGAGCCCCTGCACTGCAGCTGTTTTTCTCGCACCTGACCGGCCGCCGCAGCAACCCCCTTCTTGAGCTCCCTGGTGCCGCGCCACATCCCGCCGGTGCATGCCTGTGCTGCTCGGGGGGGGGGGCGAGGGGGGGGAAGGAGGCAAAAAAAGCTGCCTCCCTGTCCCAAGCGTCTCACTGCAACCAGAGAGTGCCCGGTCACTCTTTCCACAGCCTCGCTCGCACAGCCTCCGTCAGGAGACTTGGCCCGTTGGCTCTTCTATTTTTACCGCTGCCCTCCCCACCACCCCGCTTCTTCCCGACGCCCGCGTCCCGTCCCTCGGAGAAAGGGCGCGCAATCACGGCCCCTCCGAGACCGTCCCCCCCCCCCCCCCGCCGCTTGGCTCTGCCCCCTTGCCTCCCCCTCCCTCTCCGGAGAGGCGGGAAACAGCGGCAGCAGGTGAGGCGGGTGCCGGAGTGCATGTGCCGGCTTGTTGCCGTTCTTCGGCTGGCTTGGTGAGGGTGCTGCGTTTTGGGCTGGATCCCCGCCCCCTCTTTTTTTCCCCCGTCCCCTCCTCCGCCTTATTTCCTTCTGGGCATCGCACGCGGTGGGGGGGGGAGGAGGAAGGGGGAGGAGCGCGCGAGCGAGCGAGCCGGATGGCCCGGAAAGGCGCCGTCGAAGAAAAGAGCGGCGCCCCCTCGGCTTGTCGTCGCTGTCCCGCACTCTCTTGCTCTGCCTTTGACGGTCCCTTTTAGGGCGAGCCGAGGCGGTCACGTACGAAACGAAGCATCCAGAGCTCCGGGGGCAGATGAGTCACTTTTTCTCCCGCCCGGCGCCCCGCGCCCTTGTCCCCGGGCTGCTAACTTCCTAGTCTGGGCTCCTTGCGATGGGTTGACCCAAGGTGGTTCTCATGGCGTGGGGTGGAGAGCCTTCCTGGGACTCCTCTGCCTTCCTCCTCTTCTTCCTCATCCACCCACTCGGCTGACAGCCCGCTCCCTCTCAGGGAGACCACGCCGAGCACTTCCTTTCAAGGGAGCGCCGCCGCAGACATCCTGCGCTGCTCGGGTAAGTGCGAGCCTTCCTCTCTTTACCCACAGGGGAGCGTCGAGAGGGCAGGCTTTGCTCGCGCGCTGAGCGGCTGTGGATGTGGATGTGATCGGGCGGCGGGCTCGCAGGCAGCCGGAGGCAGGCAGCGGGGAAGAATACGTGCAAGGAAGCACTGAAGTTCTGGGGATTTTCGCCCTGGGATCTGGCGAACATGTGTCACGCTCGGTGCGCATGCGACGCTCTGCAGAGTAGCAGGTTTCTCTGTGGAGGAGCCTCGCAGCGCGGCCTTAACAGGCATGGAGACAACAGGGGCTGGAGGGGAGGTGGATGATGGAAAGAGAGAAGACAAAACAAAACACACACAGAGAGAGGATGAGTATAGAAAGGCTCAGGTGTACATACACACAGGGGTGGCCCGGGATGGTAGAAGGGTGGCCATATGTCCTCCTTTGGGGGGGGGCAGACCTCCATTTGAAGAGCTGCCCTCTTTTTTAGTGACACATGCCCTCCTTTCTGGCGATGTGTAAGTGGCCACCCTATCCCTCAGTGAGTTTCCCTGGCCTAGCTTAGAAAGTGGTGGCTTTGCTTGGTAAATGTATCTAATCAGCCCTCTCTCATTTCCTTAGTAAAATGATTCAGGTGGGGGTAGGGGAATAATTTTGTGAGAAAAGATGCAAACCAAACACACTAATATGATAAATGACAGAAAGCTAATGGCATGGTATGCCAATGCTGTGTGAACGTCAGATGTGAACTCAGTCCCCCCCCCCCCCCAAGTATTGGACACTAATGATTCAAATATTTCAACCAAAGTGCAGTGACCTCTGTTTATTTTCTCTCCCTATAGGCTTATTTTCGATAAGCTGCAGAAAATATAAGGCATTTCAGAGAGTTATTAAACACTATGCCTTATTTATTTGTTTGATTTATATCCCATCTTTATTTCAATGCTATATCCCAACCAAGGTTACCTAGTCATAATCTTGTGCAGTATAGTGAGCAGTAGTGCATTAAATTACCAAAATTAAAGCAATAATGACTCACTGTGATGATATTTGCTGATATTAGGTTAGTATATTCAAATTTAATGCAAACATATCCTCCTTTTTTGTGATGTCTTCATTTTGGTGTTTCTTGTCCTCCATGTCCTCTTTTTAATTTTTTTATTTTTTTTATTTTGGTGATGTCTACCTCCTTTTTGGTGAAGGAGCAGTGGTCAGCCTAGAAAGGGGGTGCTTCACCCAGCAGTTTTTGTGGGGAGATGCTCCCCCTTCAGCCACATTGACCCTTACATCCACGTACATGGAATGATTCTTCAGCAATAAATGGAGTGGGGTGGGACTGGGAAGTTCAGTCATGTTCACCCCCAGTACAGCATGCATAGGACAATAGCTTTAGGCTTCCTTTCAGTTGGGTTTGGGAAATGAGGTTTAACTAAACACAGTTCCCTTTTATGGGATGACCAAAATTGGATTTTCAGGGTAAGGAGGAAACTGTAGGTTCCAAACATTTTAATAACTGATTGTGTTTACTGGCACTGCCTTGTCATATTGATATCCTTTGCATAATGCAAATAAAATTAGAAAGTTGTGAGAACTAGGTCAGTTATATTTAAAATGAAACAATGTTTTATATATTTAGAACATAATTGAGAAGGCTGTTTTAAACAAGTGTTTAATTATAGTTGTATTTTAAAGGCCTGCAAAGTTCTTATTATGGCTGCTGTTACTCAAAAGTAAATGAGCTCCACTTTGCTGTCACCTCAATATCTCAGTTGCCCAAGCACAGCATATGAAGTATATGGTATTTTTTTCTTTTCCATTTAGTGAGTTTATACCCTTTTAACTAGTTAGTTTAAAAGTTACCATTATCTTAAACAGCAAGAAGTTACAATAATAATATATTTATTCCTTTACTATTGCAAAAGTGGGTGGGGTTAAGTGCAAGTAACCAGTTACTTTGAAGATTTGATTAAACATCAGTGCATGTCTGTACTGGCTAATCTTCTGACACTTTTTCTTAAGCCCTATTTCTCTGTTGGTGTGAGCAGCTGGCTGTTGATATCTGGTTGGATTCTACACAAATCCCATAGATAATTGGTTAAAAAGATGTTTGATAAAATTTCTGATGAATGTGTTCCCCGTCACTTTCTTTCACAAACCCACTGCTCTGCTTTTGAACAAAAACAAAACCCTGGCACCCAAAGCTGCTTACAGATCCATCATTAAAATGCTGATTAATATAATATGCTATGCAAAAATCGCACATGTTTTATCATGTAGGCATATCAACTTTTAGATTAAACTGAAATGCTATTGTAGGCTTTCCACTTCAATCCTCCACTTTCTACAAGGCAGATACATAGATTAAGGTGGTACTTCAGCTATTTATTGAGATTAAAATCCTGCTTCAAACTTTGCTTCAAATTTACCTGATAGGTTGTAACTTGTGCCAGCAATAAATTATAGAACTAGGGTTGCCCAGTTAGTTCATAACTCCACACGTTCCACCTGCATCTTGTTTATATGTGATGTTCTGTTCTGTTCTGGGATCAAGTGAGACTGAGTCAAGAGAGAAGGATAAAATTTCAGCCTCAGGCCATACTGCAGGTTTGAAATCCCGGTGAAAGTTCGCTTGTATAAGTGATAATGGAAGCAGGAGAAACCTAGAGTAGTGATGTGATGTGTGGGCCAGTTTAAATTGGATTATGATTATTATTTGTTTATCCTTTGCCCCTTCCCTCCCTCTTTTAAGAGGCTGCTGAAGATGCTTCTCTTTCAGGAGACTTTTGAAGTCAGCCTCTTTTGAATGTGCCTGCCCCTGATCCACTGCTCTAATTTTAAGCACCATTAAGAATAATACTGTGCACTAATGGGGCGGTATAGAAGTACTATAAATAAATAAATAAATAAGTAATCAATCCCTAAACAACAAATGCTGTAACCATTTTTAGCAGCACATTCTTGCTACATGTTATCCAAGATGTGCTGGTTGGTCATGTTTACATGGACAACAGCATATTCCTTTGTAGTTGCACTGTACCTAGGGTGTGTGTTTGAAACATTATGGGTAAAAATAATGTCTTGAAACTTTTGTTTCCTTATTTTTCTCCTTGAAGACATACCATCAAAGCAATAAATTTCAATCTGTGCTTAAAATAAACCATGATGCATGGCACAGTTTTTATGCCTTTCAAGCATGATGTTTTAAAGAAGTTTTGAATGTTTTTGACAAGACTGGCTATTACAAGAAAGAAAAAAGGGGAAGTCATTATAACCTGTATATTTTGAGGAATACTAACCATGAATCAAGGAATAGTAGCTGTTTAGTTTAGTTAAGAGCTGTTTTCTGTTTCTTCAATAACACAAAACAATAGAATTTTGAGTTTTGTTAGGAAATTAAAATTGAGATTAATAGCATTCCCAGATACCAGATTTTATCTTTGACATAGAACCTCTGGTTTTTTTTTAGGATATTAAGGGATTTTTCTGTTGCATAAGCCATTCTATCTATCTATCTATCTAGCTAGCTAGCTAGCTAGCTAGCTATCATATCCCACTCTCCTAAAGTGAATAACACCAGTGTTGAAAGACTGAAAATACAGTTAGTTAACAATTAATAAAACAATAAACACATAGCATCTAAGTTGATTGGAATGTGATCTAATCATTCTTAAATGCCTGGGTAACAATTAGACTTGTAGCCTGGTATCAAAATATCAGTATCATATCAATAAATATCAGCCATACTTCTTCAGAGAGGGTATTCAGATACTAAGGTATCACAGTGGGGAAGGCTCTATTTCATGGCATCTTCCACTGTATCTCCCCAGTGATGGGAAAACCTACCATCTCAATCTCAGAAGACCACAAGTGGATAGCATTTAAAGCAAAGCAATTTTTTTAATGTGCCTAGCTCCTAAATACTTTAGGGCATTGTAGGCTAGCAGGAGTACCTTTTTTTTAGCCCAGAAGGAGAGTGGCAACCAATGCAACTCTTTCAAGATTAGTATTACATATTTTATTACAGCTGTTCTTGTCAGCATCCCTCCACCACATTTTCCACATGCTATAGTTTCTGCTTCGTGGTAATCCCACATAAAATACATTACAATACTATAATAATACAAAATACATGTTGTTCAGTGTGTCTTACATGTCTGTAAATTGTTCTGTACTGTTGGAAGCTGGAACAGTAAATTGTTGGCTCAGTATTTTGGAGGTTATTTTCATAGTCATCTAGGTTCAATTTCAGATTAGTTTACACAATAGTTGCATTTGTTTATGAATTTTTACACAGTCAAAAAATGAAACAAGAAAATGTGGAAGCACAAACTGAAGAAAGTGGTAAACGCATGGAAATAAAACAAAAAACCCCAACAACACCTGCTTGTATAGCCATGGGCTGTTTGCTAAAGCTGTGCTTTATCACCTCTGGATGAGATGATAAAGCACAGCTTTAGCTATATCATCCTATCAGGGTGGCAGCTTAGTTAACTCCAAGGCTCATGTAGTGTGTGCATTGTAGACCAGAGTTCTATAACTAATTTGCACGTTAGTTGCATGTACTTTGTAGGTAGATCTATAAGCAGCTTTTTAAAAAACCTTAAACAAAAATGTAAGAGCAGGAGAACATAATTCAGTTTTTGAAAATATGTAGGATCATGCTGGAAACAAAGATAAAGATTTTTTTGTACTTATTTACCTGTTTCTCTCCTTGGCATATTTGTCCTGTTTTTCCAAAAGATGTATGTAGCTGAGCAGAGACAGAAATATAACTTTAGGAAAAGAAAAGCAGATTCTTAGAATTGTAAGAAGCACCTGCACCATGTCCACTCCTTAGGTATTCTATTACTATTACTATTACTATTCAGGATACTTAGCCCCACAGTCATCCCAATGCTGGACACAATCCTATCACTACAAATTCCCTTACCATCAGAGTAGATTAAAGCATGTGAAGAGGGAAATCTCATGCATATGTGGCTTGTCCCATTTTCTGTCACACTTTTCTATATATATTTATTTCTGTTCTGGTTACAAGAATGTTTATACTTCGTGTGAAAGTGGGCAAGACTGTGAGACCTAAAAGTGTTTCAGAAAGAAAATATATTCTGATACCAAAGCATGAATATTGGATGTCCTTTTTTTTTTCTTCCAAGCATTTTAAAATGTTAATATTCCTTAGAGAGTAAGAGATTTTACATTCTCTAAGCCACTGCATAAAAATCTGAACTGGTATGTTCTATTCTAGTCTAATTGTAAGAGACTGCTTATGTACTGTATGTTATTTATGAAAAAAGGGCTAATACATTTGTGCCAGTGCTTAGGAAGACCCACTGCAGTACAGATGGTGGGATTTGTGATTGCAGCTAAGCTCGGATATTGAAAGGAACATTGCTGTGCAAAATGAAAAAAAAAACACTCTTTGCAATCTCTGAATTCAAAAGGCTGTGAACTGTTGACAGTTGCTCTCAATAATATTAATGATTTACTGCACACATTTTGATTTTTTGAAGTACAGAAATTCCCCTTGTATCACAAGTGAGCACTTCAACAGAAAGCTGTGGTAAAATTGGTAGATTAAATGCCTCACCACCTTTGCATTTCCTAGATAAGTGAGTTGCTAGTGGTCTAATTTGGTTGTGAAGGAAAGAATGATCCCTAAGGAGACCAAAGGGGCAGTTCCAATGTAACATTTTCCTCAGCCTAGTGCACATGCATTGGATGCCTTCCCTATTTTGTATGTAAGGATGGCCAGGAATATTATACAGTGGTGCCTTGACTTACGAACGCCCCGATGTACGAACATTTTGACTTACGAACAGCTCCGTTCGCAAAATTTTGCTTTGACTTGCGAACGGAGCTTTGACTTACAAACAAAAAAAATGTGGGGAAAGCGGGAAATGGACTTTGGACTGCCTGGTACTGCCTGGTACTGTAATTTTAAAATGTAAAAATTGGTTTAAAAGGTGCTTGGTTTGGTTTAAAGCTGCTTGGTTTTAAAGTTGTTCTGTTTAAAAGGTGTTCGTTCCCTCCCTCCCTCCTTTCCTGCCCTTTTTTTTAACCCAAGTCTTCTTAGGTTAAAAAAAAAATGTCTCCCCCTAGTGGTAGAGGACGGATTAACCGGTTTTGCATTAGTTCCTATGGGAACTAATGCTTTGACTTACAAACGGCGCCTTGACATAAGAACAAAAAACAGCCGGAACGGATTAATCGGTTTTCAATGCATTCCTATGGGAAATGATGATTTGACTTACGAACGTTTTGACTTACGAACATCTTCTGGGACGGATTAAGTTCGTAAGTCAAGGCACCACTGTAGAATAAGAAGTCATGTTTCTTAGAATTTCCAGTTGCTTTCTCTCTTTTCTGCCTTTCAGACTAGCCAGATGTTTAATGCAAAGTTAAACAAAACAGACAATGCAATGTAGTAATACATTTAATTTGGCCTCAGGCTTCCACATAGCCCTTATTTTTGGTGTATATATCATCCTTAGCATTTTTATTATTTTTCTCCTCTTTAGTTCCTAGATACTCTCCTCTCCTTCTGCTAGTTTTATGCTGATTATTCAATCTCTTTCATTATATGCCCCAAATAACAAAATGCACTGCTTGTTATTTCTTCTCCTAGGAGCAAAGTCAGAATCATGGGTTGGCCCTGTTGAGCACCTGTTGTTGTTTATAGCCCTCAGCGCAGGCTGCTCTGCTTATCATTTTGTCAAAATCAACTGCTGGGTTTACTCCTTGTTCTTCCACTTTTGCCTCCCACATTTTACTCACTTTTAAAATGTCCCCCCCCCCCACAAAAGAACACATTAACTCTTCTTCCCTTCCCCGCTTATCTTTTATTCAGATATAATATCCTAATCATTTTGGTTCTTCCTCATCAACGGCTCAAAGATTTCCACTTTAAAAGAAAGATTGCAACTATAGGTAAAGCCGTTTCTTATCTTCAGGCTTTATTGTTCTGCAGGATAGATTGCATTTTGCAGGATAGACTGCGTAGGTTTCAGGCTTTCCTCTAGTTGTCTCTTTCTGCTTCAATTAATTTGCTCTCTGCTACAGTGATCTTTCTCTGTGTTTGATATGATCATGCAACTGGTTCCACTGCTGACTGTAGATTACCGGAGCCTAGACAAGCTGTTCCCATGTCCTTCTCCCATATGGCTGACAAATGCGAGGCCAAAGGGGCCGGAGTGTTGTTTCCATACAGCTGAACTAGCTGATGTTATCACTCTAATCATACAGGCCCTGTCCTGCATCTGCTTAAATTCTGTCTGCTTTTAATTCTTGTTATGAGCTGCCTCAGATATTACACTGGGACAAGAATAGAATATAAATAAATAAACTTCCACATTTAAAAATAGCCATTTGTTTTCCTGGACACTCCCATATTTTATTTTAAAGGTATTAAAAACCTTTCCACCTGCTTACTGTAGAATAAATTTTATTATTTATTAATTATTATTATTTATTTTATTTATTCGGCTTCTATACTGCTCCTCTGGCTACTAAGCCACTCTGGGCAGTTTACATATTAAACATATAAAACATACACAATTCCAAACAATGAACATAATAATATAAAATCAAAATAAAGATAAAACAACCAACAATTTAAATAATAATAAAAATAATATAAAATAATATAAAACAAGACAACAGGACTGATAGTATAAATGTTGAGAACACTCACTGTGATTAGGTGTTGTAATTAAGGCCGGATGTTTTCATTAAACATCTGGGAAGGCCTGTCAGAAAAGCCATGCTTTTAACAGTCTGTGGCGATCACCCTGCTTTGGTTCATGTAGAAGGTTATTTGCATGCACCAATGGGAGCTGTTGGGAGGTGGAGCCAGAGAAACTAGAAGGGAGGGGTGAGGCAGAGAAGGAGGGTTTTGTCAGTGACTGAGAGAGTTAGTCAGTTACAGTCAGAGATGAGAGTCTGAAGTGAGAAGTTAGTCTGTGGGAGTTAGAGAGTGTGGTAGAGTGAGGAGTTAAGGGAAGCAGTTAAGAGTGTGGAACTTATAGAGAGTTAAGAGTGAAACAAGTTATTACAAAACTACTGAATACCTTAAAGTTTTTGAAGAACCTGTTCGTGAACTGTATCCAATAAACCTGTTTTCGTTAAACTTTACACTCAGCATGGACTTGTTGACAGAGATCAACTGGTGGCAGCGTAAAGGAGGAAATGTGTCCTGGGCCTCAGGCTAGTGAAATAATCTGGGGACATGCTGGGGCACGTCACATAGTCGCTCAAAATTCCCAGTGAAGGGGGCCAGGTGGATTTCAGTTGTTCCAAAGCTGAGGAGTGACTGCCGAGAAGACCTGGTTTCTGGTTCTCTATTTCTGGGCCTCTCTCGGGGTCAATACTCTCAACCACCTGGCCTGGGAGGATCGTATGGGGTGGGCAGATCTCATCAGGAGGAGGCGTTCTGTCAGGTATTGAGGTCCTAAACCATTTAGCGCTTTATAAGTTAACATCATCACCTTGAAGCTGGCACAGAAATAGACGGGTAACCAGTGCAGGGCAGCCAAGGTGGGAGAAATATGTTGATGTTTATTGACACCACTCAGTTGTCTGGCCAACATGCTCTGGACCTGCTGAAGTTTCTGTAACAGCCTCATGGGCAGCCCCACATAGAGAGCATTACAGTAGTGTATTCTCAAGACTACTTGTGCATGAACCAGCGTGGTGAGGGACCTGGTGTCAAGGTAGGGACACAGCTGGGCAATCCGCCTTAGGTGGGAGTAGGTGGAACGGACCACAGATGCTACCTATGGCTCCATTGACAGCGCTGGGTCTAGTAGTACACCCAAGCTGCAAACCTCATCTTTAGCAGAGAGAGTAGCCCCCCCAAAAGGAGAGGAAGGCACCCAATCCACAAACACTAGAGCACCCACCCGCAGGATCTCTGTCTTGCCTGGGTTCAGCCTCAGTCTATTATCCCTTATCCACCCCAGCATGGCATCCAGGCAATGCTCAAGGGATGGGACAGCATCCTCTGCAGAAGGGTGGAAGGAGAGATAGAGCTGGGTGTCATCTGCATATTGGTGACACGAAGCTCCAAAACTCCTGATGGCCTCCCCCATAGGCCTCATATAAATATTAAACAGCATTGGAGAGATGACTGACCCCTAAGGAACTCCACAGTTAAGGGTCCAAGGGGTGGACATCACCTCACCAAGCTGTACTCTCTGAGGACGGTCCTCGAGGATTGCCTCCACTTTATGTTTTAAAAAGGCCGCAAATTGGTCACAGGAGATATTACTGGAAGGCCTGTCACTATGACCAACCCCGGATAAATCACGTACTATACGAAAGAGTTCGGCCTGATGGTTTTGAGCTTTGCTTATCCGGGTAGAAGTATGTTCTCCTAGTGGCCTTCACCTTAGCTAAGTAGATGCTTGATGTGTTTTTTGCGGCTTTTAGAGTAGATTCTGTTGGGGTCCGTCTCCAGATGCTTTCCAGCCTCCTCCTATTTTGCTTCTCTGCCCACAGGTGTTGGTTATACCAGGGGGCTGGGCGGGCTCAGCGGTGGAGGGGGCATTTAGGTGTAATCGTGTCAACAGCCCTGGTAGTGGCAGCATACCATCCATCAACCAGAACCTCGACAGCAGCGCCAACCAGATCAGCTGGTATTCCCCGCATTGCATCTTGGAAACCAATTGGATCCAATAGCCTGTGGGGGCGGGCCATCTTAATGGGTCCCTGCTCCCTGGGGGGGAGTGCCACTGAGAGGCTGCATTTTATCAGGTGGTTATCCTGAATGCTATAATTTAGTTAATTTTTCTTTCATATAATGCCATGTGCTTATATATACGATTCTGGACCAAAACAACAACAAAAAGAAAGATGTAATATTTGCCCTCTCCCTGTTTATTATATTTTAAAACAGATGCAGCTAAAAAAAATAATTTATGATATTAAAATACTAAATTTGTGTGCCTGATTAGGATAAATTACAAACTACAGACTGAATCAGCCTGCTTTGGACCAATTTGTAGGAGGTCTAGATCAAAGCAGAATGCCAGGTTTGATTCCTGGGTGAAGCAAAGCCAAACTGCATGTTTATTTGGAGCACAAATTGAATCTCATGGGGAACAAATCACTTCAGGCTCTTTCTTTTTCTCTCTTTAGACAAAAAAGCAAATTTTAAAAATTGTTTGTATGCAAAGTCCTGATGGTTTAAGATCAGTCATGCCTCCATATTTTACATCAATGTAAAAGAAATTTGTAAGAATTTCACCAGTATTTCCATATTTAATCCCTGGTAAGTGTTCATAGGATTGCAGCCGGACGAATTTAATTATATTATAATAAGCTATAATCCACTTTATTACAACAAACAAACCTATATGCATAAGCTTTCCAGTCTCTAAAAGTGTCAGAGGACTCTGTTCTTGCTGGAACAAGGCTAATGTGATACAAGAATTGTCTCTTTGGAAGCTTCTGTGTTGTTAGCTCTTTCTAGGGGAGTGACCATGTGAACCATCCCAGTTTAAATCTCTTCTTGAGGTCAGAGGATGATTCTGCTCCAGAGGCAAATGTGTTCAAATTAAATTATCTTCTTCAAATTAAATTATCCATGGGAGAGTGGAAGCCAGTAGGTTTCAGTTGTGTGAATATTCTGTGGGAGTGGTGGGGTGGTGTCCGTGACCTCAATAACATGCAGGAGAGTGAAGCTGGTAAGTGAGGAGCGTTTGCTTAAGATTGTTCTTTCAGGGATCACACCTATAGTGTCTTACTAAAGAACATTTGAAAATCATGTAAAAAAAAAATAGAAGCTCTATAAAGACCTAGTGTTTCTGTTATCCACTGTCATAATTAAATCATAATTAAATACCAAACAGTTGTAATTTAATTATTACTTCATGTTAGGTTTTAAATCACCAAATGTGGTTTATAATGCTCTGAGGATCACCTGAGCTTTAATAGGATTTGTCATATGTTTTCCCCAGAGCTGAATCACTGCTGTCAGTGCTAGATAAGTAAACAATAACATTTTAAAACACTGGACTGAAGCAACGTTGAAGTAATAGAAATGTTATTGTACATACCATTTCCTAATACTTTTCCATTTTTCCTTGTGTTCCTTGTCGCATCATCTTCGAAGAAGACTTATTATTGTGTACAAGAGAATGGAGATAGCGTCTTTTCAGAGAGGGTGCTTTTCAAATTTTAAATATAATGATTTAAATTAATTAAAGACAAAAACTCCAATTAATTGAGGACAACTTTTAAGTTACTTTCTTCATTGGTTAACATAACCATTCAGTTGATTCAGCCCTCACTGAGAGGTTGAAAACAATTTCTTTTTGAAAATAATTTTCTTGAATTGTTGCATATCTTCATTGTACTCACATTCTCTTTGTCATTTCCTTTTTTTCTCTGCTCGTTTGGCCTTTTCAACAGTGCTGGCACTGATTTTCGTGTATTGCTTGGCAATGTTCCCTCCTTGCTTATATCTCTGTATCTTTGCTGTAATTAGAATGTGGTGAGTTACTTTGCTCCAAGTTCCAACTATTCCAAAAGGACATATAGAAATTCTCATGTGCTGGTTCTTCTGCTTGCACAGTACCTATAGTAATTTACAAGTGCATTAGTCATTCAGATATGTAAAGAAGGCATTATTTCAGGAATACAATTAATCTCTTGTATGATTCTTAAAGATTAGTTGAAGAGAGAGAAGGTACTGGTTAATTATGTTAACTGCATGGAAATATCTCTCGTTTCAGGATTCCACTTCTCTGTAATTTATCTGGTTGACTTCTCCTTGATGACTCAAAAATGGATGCCATATCATTCAAAGTTAAAAATCCTGAAGCAGCCAATGATGGCTCAGTAGACTTCAGTCTTCAGCTAGTAGGTTCTCTATCAGTGCACTCACTAACCACCATGCCAGTGCTTCCTTGGATCGTGACAGAGATTAGACAACTCAGCACTCAATCCTTGAAGGAAGAGAATAGCAGCAGCCAAATCCGGCTTTATGTCTCACCTGTGAGGCTGCGATGTGAGGCAGACATGGGGAAAAATCAGCAGTGGGACCCGTTGATTTGTTCCAGTTTGTTTGAGTGTAGACCGCAGCATGTCCACAAACTGATTCACAACAGCCATGACCCAAGCTATTTTGCCTGCTTAATAAAAGATGGAGCATTAAATCAGCAAAGTATCTGCTATGTGTTTAAAGCTGATGATCAAACAAAAGTAAGTGGAATATTTTTGTTCGTATTCAACACAGAATAGAGTTATACTGTTTTACAGAACATGCAGATCATGAAAAGATTTGTTTACATTCTGAGTAGATACTGCTTTTGCCATCTTTGTTGATCAGAGCTTGGAACTCTTACTCTTTCTGGACAACAATTCCCAGAATCTCTTTGTTAGCATAATAATTGACCATGCTGGCTGGGGAGGGGGGGAATTCTGGGAGTTGCAGTCCAAAAATAACTTTTCCAAGATCTGAAACTGAATCTATCTGATACATACTCATTATAAATCCCAATTTTGAATATACGTATGGTTGTAGAGGTTCTTTTACTTCTGATCAATTTGCTCATGAATGTGATGTTGGTATGTAAAAGCAGCCATCAGTTCCTATATCAAGGGCTCCCCCTATTTCAAAGATATTAAGATTCTCAAGTAAAATCAAATTAGCACTCTGAAGCTGAGAATTCAATCAGTACCAATATCCAAAAACAAATACTTCCAGGGAATTAGTGCAAACAGGACAATAATAAAGCGAACCTTCACTTGTCTTTCACTTCAGCCTCTGCCATCAAGGGAATAACTTCCAATAGTATTGTCATCATCCATTAACATGCCAGAGCATTATAACACCTATTTCAGCTTTTGGCCACTATCTATCGTAGTTTCTTCTCAAAGGAGGATTCTGCAAACTGTAGTTTTGGGATGGGGGTGGTGCCAGGATCACTATCAGAAAGTTCTCAGTAAAGTCATCAAGTTAAATCTCTTAGGATTTATGGGAACAGTTTACTTCATATGCCCTTGTATATTGACCTGCTGGAGAACATGAGAATGATTGCTATTGCCAACATGTTTCCCCTGATGACTTCATCTGACTAAAATATGTAATGCTATAGCAATCTACAGCACCAAAAAATAAACAAATACTTTTCATGCTCTACTTGGATGCATCTATAGTATAAATTTATATTTGTTTGGTTAATATTAATCTAATATGTACCATGCTTGATCAGAACAATGGCTTACCCAGTCCAGCATGTGTTTCAAAGAATGGCCAACCAGATCCGGAACAGAAGAATCCCAGTTATACCAACTCATTTCATCCCTCTGTTGTACCAATACGTTTTTTTCTGCGTTCACATGTTATATATATTGGCAGGAGTGTTTACATTGTTTTTAACTGTATTTTAATTTATTTCTATTTGAACCATTATAGCAGGCTACACTGCTCCTTAATTTTGTGTTGATTCATTTTCTCGACTGTTTCTTGGGGCAATCAGGTCCCTCCTTATCCTTTTTTTAAAAAAATACCAAAGGTGATATATCGATGAAGTGGTACAAGCCTTCTCTCCTCCTCCCCTTTTCTCTTCCCTCCTTTACTCACTTATTCCCCTTTTCTTATTTTCCTTCATATCGCTCCCTCTCAGTTCTTGGCTTTCATTTTCCTTTTCCTTTTTGCACAGCATCAGAGAAGGGGAAGGGAAGGAAGAAAGAGAGAAGGGAAGGAGTTTGAGGTTTTTTTTTGGCATTTTTTGTTTGTTTGTTCCACATTCCGCTTTCTTCAGCTTTTTCCACCCACTGGTACCTCTGTCAAGAACCTCCTCTTTTCCATGTTCTGGACTTTTGTAAGGGAGCAGCAGGGGTGCTTCTTCAGTAAGAAGAGGAGGAAGAGGCACAAACCTCTTGTAAATGATTCGCTAATGGCTGTGCGTCATGTAACTGCAAAGTTATGATATGAACTTAATGGGGGATAGGAAGGCAACATTTGGTTTGTGTGACTGCAGCCTGAGTTGGCATATGTCCTCCTTTGTACTTGAGACTAAGTATTGCCTTTCATTGTTAAAACGGACTACTTGTTTGGAGATATTGCCAAAAACAACTGCTGCACTTTGGTAGCAAACATAGTCCATAATTTGAAAAACCTGAACAACGGGATCCATGTGCCTGACGTGAAGGGTGGCTACGTGATCAGAAAAGTACAAAATAGGGCACTTCTTTGCATATGTTAGTTTTTATTAGCATATTAGGATTTTTTTAAAAAAAAGTTTAAACAGAATCATACTACGTCTCACTGAAGTAGGGAAGATAGTGACCAGGTGACTTCTGTGTCTGCTACATCTGCTGTCCATGTGCTAAGTGTGAATGAGTGACTTCAAAGTTCTTGATTTCCTTCCTTATGCATCTCTGTCTTTAAGTCAAACCTGGACAATGGAGAACACCTTCTAGAGTAGGATTGTTAACTGGCAGCCCTTCAAATGGAGGACAGTCTTTCCTGAAAGAGGGTATGTGGTCACTCTACTGAAGGGGCTGTTGGCTTGTGTTATTTTGAATAGTTGTCCCTTATGCCTTTTGGTCATGAAGGGAATATCTGATGGAGTATGTGAAGAAGAAAGTGGTCTGATGTTTAACAAAAGAGAATGAAACGATCCCCTTGGCCAAGTGCAACCACTGAAGTACACTTAAAGGAACTTTTTTGATCCCCATCATTATGTTGGATATAAAAAATAGAATATTCAGTATGTATTTTCCATTTCAGGTTAACAAACTTGGAACATGAGGGTTTTTCTTTTAAAAAGGTACAATCTAAAATAATTAATAAAATTAAAAGGCCTGTCATTATCTGGTTGGTGCACATCTAATGGTCAAAGCAACATGTGTTGGTCTTTGGAATTGTGCTTCATGCTACTTTACATAGCCTGGACAAATCATTCTTAAATCGGTTCTGTTCCAATCAATTACATTATGGTTTGCAAAAGCCTTAGTTTGACATCTATACTAGGACCCGTATGGACTTCACATCATGGTGTCCAGTTCTGGTTGAGAGTCATCCTACTGTGTAAATAAAAAAACACAATAGTATGACTGTCAACCAGAACTGGACACAATGGCAAACTATAGTTGGCCAGAAACAGAATGTGAGGGAAAAAGAATGCGTGTGTGCCTATGTGTGTGAGTGCACTCATGGACCTGATGGTCAAACCCATGGTTTGGCTGTTACCTATGAATGGAACCCATGTAATGTTTTCACCTGGATTATCAGATGAACTTATGCTGTAAAAAATGGGGCAAAGTTATGCAGTTTCATTAGTGTATTTTATCTTCTTTATGAAGGCTAGTCAACAAATTTCAGCAAGAGGTCTTCTTGCTTCAGTGAGAAAAACAATTCCTTGGATCTTTAGACTGCAAGTGAAATATTCTTCTTTGACATGTAATTGCTCAAACATAGAAAGGAAGCATAATGAGGAAGCATCTTTAGGAACAAAATGGATAGCCTGGTGAGCCTAAACAATAGACGCTATGCAGATCTATTAATTGGTGGTGAACTGGCTCCTCTACAACGTGTATTTGCATTGCTACAAAGATTTTCTCGATATGTTTTGGTTACACATTGCTGAAAATAATGTTAAAATTTTTAAAAAGATTTCTGCCCCAAGGAGTTAGTAAAAAGGCTAGGGTTGATAAACCATGCAGTCTAGTGTTTCTAGAAACAACAATTATAAGTTGTCAAATTTCAACTATCTAGGAATATACACAAGATAACATTTGCAAATGGATGCAACCTACTGCTCTATGAAACAAGACTCTTAATATCCATCTGCCAGATGGTTCTCCTTGGAAGAACCTTTAAAAAGTTTTGTAGAGGGGTTATGCTTCAGATGCTTCATCTTTATCCAGCCCATTACTGATATGAGACACTGGTTCAAAATATAAATAACTTCCTTGAATTAATTCTGTGGTTTGGTCCAGAAGGATTTGTGTTAATAAAAGAAGAGAGAACACGTTTCCCCTTTTCATTTAGCCTTTCTTTATTCTTTCATTCTTTGTATGTTAAATCACACTCTGGTCTTTCAGACAGAGTGGTGAGGGAGTGGAATCAGGCAAGGTGAGGAATTTAGAAGGCGAACAGGGAGAAAAAAAAAAAGGAAAAAGGGGTTTATGAGAAAGAAAGAAAAATGTACCCCTGGCAGGAATGAAGCCCCCATAGCTTGGTTGTAGATCTGTACATCTGAATCTTAGAAAGGATGAGAAAGGGGAAAAGGGCTATAGAGATTTCAACAGTTTAGAATGATGATGCCCCAACATTTAAATAGGCTACAGAGGCCTCTCTCTCCCTCCCACTCCTCACAAATTCCCTGGTCCCAACCCAGCTAAAGCTAGGGACTCACACCACAGTCCTGTCCACCTGTCTACCTAACAGTAAGCCCCATTGCAGTATATATTCCAATATGACTGAGCAGATGAAAAACTAAATGAAGACTCTGAAAGAGCCAATCTCTTTTGTGTTTAATGAAAGGACTGACACACGAAAGACAAAAAGTAAAGAGCCCTTCCCCCAAAGAACTTGAAACAAATCAAACTTGAAAGTTTTTCCCATGCCTGTCTCTAGAACATATATTCACTTAGGCAGAATTTCTCTGACTTAAACAATGTTGAATAATGTCTTGCATCAGAAACCAAACCCTGTGATGCAACTGGACTACACTGACGTGCAAAATCTACTAATTTATCTTCCAAAGTTATAAAATAAAATTTGCAAATAAGTTTGTTTTAGAAAAACATTCTATCTTACATCCTGAGTCTGCAGCTTCTGGTCAGGATGTTTTTGTGACTCTTCTGTTTCTCACCACATTCCTTCAGCCTCTGTAATGCCTAGCCTCAAGGAGGGTCCTACTGGACTCAAAAGCTCACTAACTTGTTTTAAATATTTTAGTAGTACAATAAAGGGGTTGCTCACTATTATTTTCTAATTTTATGCGAGATCCGCAAAGTTTTTTTTCCCATTCTAGTGTCGATCATACACCAAGGTATTCCTGTTCTCCATCTCATTAACATATATAATGCCTCCCCCCTTCTCCCCTTTTTTGTATTTTTGTTTCTTCCTTTTTTGCTCTGTATGTCTTTATTGTAGTTGAAACTTAGTAAAATAAATAAAAAAACCCATATATAATGCCAGATTGTAATGGATGATCTGTCTCATCCAGAAATAGCTGAAGCTACCATGATGAGACACTTACACTGAGTTAGGAGACTGCAGTTCCCCATCCAATTTCTTTTTTCTTTCTTTCTTTTTTTTTGGGTGATGATGGTGGGGAAATGTAAGCAGTAATCCCAATAAATTAATTTCACTGTGTTTCACATCTTCATTAATGTGAGTGTTTTCCTATTTTGTCTCATAACCATATTGATTCACACACATGGATGCATATTGTTATTCATTACATGTACACTGCTGTTAGAAGTGACTGGCATTTTGATTAGCATCATCTTGGCCCACTTGTCTAGGCTGTTTTGGCATTGGGAAGATGAACGAAAATGGCCAATGCTTGGTGGAGTTTTGCTGTTATTATGGTCTTTGTGTCAGCAACACGTTCTTTAATACGAAGATTCAACACAGAGTCTCTTGGAGACATCCAAGATCGACGCATTGGCATCAGCTCAATTTGATCCTCACTAGACGCTCTAGCCTTCCTAGTATTACGATCACATGCAGCTATCAGGGTGCTGATTGCGATACTGATCACTCCCTGGTGTGTAGCAGAGTAAAACTGCGAATAAAGAGATTGTATCACATGAAAAAGGAAGGAAGACCTTCCTTTTGACATCAGCAAGACTCGCAATCAGAGAAAAGTGGAGGAATTTGCCCAAGCGCTTGAGGAAACTCTTCCAGGCCCGGCTGATGCAAATGCACCTGAATGATGGGAACATTTCAAGAACACTGTTTATAACACGGCCTTGTCCACATTTGGCAAGAAGACCAAAAAGACGGCCGACTGGTTCGAAGCCCATTCGGAGGAGTTTATGCCAGCCATTGAGGAAAAGAGGAGAGCTCTAGCAGCATACAAAGCCTGTCCTAGTGAGTACAACTTGCAGGTTCTTTGACTTGCTCGTAGCAAAGTCCAACAGGCTGCCAGGAGATGTTCTAACGATTATTGGCTTCAGCTCTGCTCTCAGATACAGATAGCAGCAGACACAGGTAATATCAAGGGAATGTATGACGGTATCAAGCAGGCTTTAGGTCCAATACAGAAGAAATGTGCTCCTTTGAAGTCTGCTACAGGCGTGATCATCCAGGACCAAGCAGAGCAGATGGAACGCTGGGTGCAGCACTACTCTGAGCTATATTCTAGAGGGAATGTAGTAACTGAAGAAGCATTAAATAACATTGAGTGCCTTCCTGTCTTGGAAGAGTTGGACAGCGAACCAACTTTAGCAGAAATAAAAGCGGCCTTGGATTCCATCACCTCCGGCAAGGCACCTGGGAAGGATAACATCCCTTTTGAAGTGCTGAAGTGCTGTAAAGAGATCATCACCACTGGGCTGTATGAAATCTTTTGTTTTTGGTGGAGTACCACAGGACATGAAGGATGCAAACATCGTCACATTGTATAAGAACAAAGGCGACAGGGGCGACTGCAATAACTACCGTGGCATCTCTCTTCTCAGCGTTGTAGGGAAGCTGCTTGCCTGTGTTGTAATGAAGAGGCTCCAGGTGCTTGCAGACAAAGTCTATCCAGAATCACAGTGTGGATTTCGAGCTAATAGATCCACCACTGACATGGTATTTTCCCTCAGACAGTTGCAGGGGAAATGGAGGGAACAACGACAGCCACTCTTTGTGGCCTTCATAGATCTCACAAAGGCCTTTGATTTGGTTAGCAGGGACGGCCTTTTTAAAATACTTCGCAAGATTGGATGTCCACCTCGACTCCTTAACATCATCAGGTCCTTTCATGAGGAAATGAAGGGCACTGTAGTTTATGATGGCTCAACATCAGATCCCTTTGACATCCGAAGCAGAGTGAAACAGGGCTGTGTCCTCGCACCGACTCTGTTTGGGATCTTTTTTGCTGTCATGCTGAATCATGCTTTTGGAACTGCAACCGAAGGTGTCTACCTCCGGACTAGATCAGATGGAAAGCTCTTTAATCTCTCTAGATTGAGAGCTAAGACCAAAGTCCAGCTGAAATGCATGTGGGACTTCCTCTCTGCTGATGATGCAGTTGTTGTTGCCCATTCTGCTGAAGAGCTCCAACAACTTATGAATCGTTTTAGTAAGGCCTGCCAATATTTTGGATTAACAATCAGCATGAAGAAAACACAAGTCATGGGCCAGGGCGTGGACTCACCTCCCTCTATTACCATCTCTACACAAGAATTGGAGGTTGTTCATGACTTTGTGTACCTTGACTCAACGATCTCTGACACTCTCTCTCTAGATGTCGAGCTGGATAAACGCATTGGCAAAGCAGCTACCATGTTCTCTAGACTCATAAAGAGAGTGTGGCTTAATAAGAAGCTGACGGCATATACCAAGGTCCAGGTCTATAGAGCCTGTGTCCTGAGCACACTCCTGTACTGCAGTGAGTCCTGGACCCTTTGTGCATGGCAGGAGAGGAAGCTGAACATGTTCCATATGCGTTGTCTCCGACGCATTTTTGGTATCACCTGGCAGGACAAAGTTCCAAATAGAGTACTCCTAGAATGAGCTGGAACTTTTAGCATGTATACATCACTGAAACAGCGACGTCTACGTTGGCTTGGGCATGTCGTGAGAATGTCTGATGGTCGGATTCCAAAAGATCTCCTGTATGGAGAATTAGTGCAGGGAAATCGCCCCAGAGGGAGACCACAGCTGCGATACAAGGATATCTGCAAGCGGGATCTGAAGGCCTTAGGAATGGACCTCAACAGATGGGAAACCTTGACATCTGAGCATTCAGCCTGGAGGCAGGCGGTGCAGCATGGCCTCTCCCATTTTGAAGAGACATTTGTCCAGCAGGCCGAGGCAAAGATGCAGTCCCGAACGCAGCAAAATCAGGGATCTGGACAGGGGACAGATTGTATTTGTCTTCAGTGTGGAAGGGATTGTCACTCTCGAATTGGCCTTCTCAGCCACACTTGACGCTGTTCCAAGACCTCTATTCAGAGCACGTTACCATAGTCTCTCGAGACTGAAGGATGCCTACTAAAGTGTAGCCAGGGGGGCCTGGAAGGAGGAATGCTTGCGTCACTGAACTATAAAAGGTCCAGTGAACTCAAAAGCATTTGTTGCTAGGTTTAGCTTCATGGCAAAAGATTATTATATAATTTATATTTGATACTTAACACCAAGGCAGAGTGCAATGCAGACTTATGATAGCTAGCTGTAGTGGGGTTAGAATGGGCAGAAGCCTCTTGTGCTGGCACAACAGCTCTTCAGCCTGCACAACCACCTTGTGCTGGCTTTTAGATCTGCAGGCACAGCTGCTGTGCTGACTGTCAGGCAGCCGAAGAGCCACAAAACCAAGCAAAACAAAACCAAGGGGTAGAGAAGGGGAGGAGCTGAGTTACATCTGAGCCAAACCCCTCTCAAACCAAATCTACAGCCTCTATGAAGTAAGATCAGGGGCAGGGCAGTCCTAAGCAATTTTCAACATTTGTAGGCTGAGAATGGTGAGGATTCAGCATAGCCTCAGTAGAGTTTAGGTCAGATCAGTCAGCTCTCAAACATTTTGGCTAGTTAGGGTTACACCTTGAGACTTTTAAAAGTTTATTTATTAGCATGACGCATCTCAGATGTTTGTTGCAGGCTAACTATACAGTACTATTGTTTGTAGTATTTGTTTTGCAAATGTTAGTATAAGCTGCAAAAGTGTGAGTTACACTCAAAGGAAAATAACTCATATGGAATACTGCAGATAGGCATAAACATCAGTGCCAGTGAAAATTACTCTTTTGCCTTCTTACACCAAATGTTGCAAACACAATTTCCCTTGTAAGGTTGGTGATAGTTTTAAAAATGCAATTCAGTTTGCTTGTAGATTCCGTGAGTTACATGGTGCTCTTCACCTGTCAGAAGATGATGCTGAACCAAAATTAACTTATTCCACAAAATATTTTCTTCAATGTTCTTTCACCAAGAGGTTTACCCTGCTACTCTGGCCCACTTTTCTATTTCAGATGGCAATTCCATCATATTTGGACTGCTGAGAATAAAAAGAAAGGACAACTTTTTGTATTTTAAATGAGGATGTAGAAGGTTGAAAGCTGAGAATAAAAACTTTATTTTATTTTAATATGTACAAATGCATCTTATTGCTTGTACAGATGGTACAAATTAAGTTAAGTGCATTTTTAGGTATTCTTCTGGTTACGTATATTATAGCTTTCTCCTCTCTTCTACTGTCTCATACTCACAAACAGGATTTTGTTATTTTCCTTCTGTCATAAGGAGTGTCCATTAGACTTTTACCCCAAACAATCAGCACTGCTCTGGAAGATAAATATTGTATGTTCTTAGGGAATGGGCTGGACTGTGGTTCAGTGACGGAGAACATACTTTGTGTGTAGACAGCCCTTGCTGAATCCCAGATATTCTTAAGAAGTGCTAGGAAAGACCCCTGTCTGGAACCCTGGAGAGCTGGGTGTACCAATTGTCTGACTCAGTGTAAGGCACTGGGCAGCTGTTATGAGCACATGGGATATATTGTTTATGTGCCATTTATTTGTTTATTACTCTTAGTGTATGAATAAGGAAAAGAAAAAACTCTCCTTTTTTGTGCTCAGCAAGTGACTTTTAGGACCAGTATTTTGTATTGTAGAATAATATTTCATTATAAATATGTCATACAGGACTTACAAATCTAATTTTTTTTAGCTCAGATCTAATAGATTAAGAATTTGGGTTCAACTCTCTAATACCAGTATATGTAATATTTTATTAGGCATTCTTAAATCAGAATTGGAAAAATTGTAAGATATAGGATGCAACTAGTCAGAGGTTGCTCCAGGATGATTCAGTTAGATTCAAAGTTTACTGTGGCAGTTAAATTGCTGCCATAGTTTATACGGCAAGTTTCAGGGCAAGAGTCCACAATGCACCTCTAATCACTATAGTTCTCACTGGGATCACAGGCTGTTCAGCCTCCTCTATCATTAACACTTCTTCTTTCTTGCCTCTTCCGAGAAAAGTATTTTGGCAAGTGACATAGTGCTGCATTAGTATAACTTATGAAACCACAGTGCTTATCTGACATAATGCTAACCTGGAAAAGTAGAATAATAAAGTTTGTTTGAAGCAGAGACAAAAGGTTTCACTTAAGGGGGATGTTCCTGCCACTATACTGGCATACCCTTTGATACATCTCCCTCAAGTGAGCAGCTCTTATCTCTTCTCCAAACAATTTTTTAAATTATGTTTTTCTTGCATAATACTATGTCAGATAAGAGCTGCAGTTTCACAAGTTGTTATACCAATTCCAGGGCTCTCACAAAAAATTTTTTTTTTGAAAGATGCCCCACTGTCATGTCATCTAGGACAGGGTTCCCCAACCCCCGGTCTATGGCCTGGTGCTGATCCGTGGCCCTGGCAGGACCGGGCTGCAGAGACAGATATCCTGCCCCCACACGCACTCCCCCCACGCATGCCCACACACACGCCCGTCCTGTCCCCATGCACACACGGGTGCCCCGCCCACCCGCAAGCGTTCCCCACCCATCCGCAAGTGCACCCCCGCCCATCCATGAGTGCAGGGGGGTGCCCTGCACCCCCAACCGGTCCACGGTTCAGAAAAAGTTGGGGACCACTGATATAGGATATACTTGCAGCTGCCCCTTTGGACCAATATAAATGATTACATATGCTAGGAACAACAGCAACAAAAATACTAGCCATTGTCTACTGAACAAAAAGCAATGAATGTCTGTGAAGTAAGACAGGCCTTACTAGTAATTATCTGTATGTTGTTTAGTGGATGTAAAATACATTGAATATAACCATGCGAACTCCAACACAAACCACGAGGTAAATTGCAGTATAGTCACACCCATGCAACTTATCTATCTATTATCTTTCTGTCTGTCTGTCTGTCTGTCTCTGTCTGCCTGTCTGCCTGTCTGTCTATCTGTCTCTCTCTCTGTGTTGAGTATGGAAATTTGAACAGGTGAAGCACTTAAAATGTTTAAGTATGTTTTTCACTTAAATCACTTGGCTGGAAATATTACATAGAAGCTACAAGATTAAATGTTATTAAGTTTTCTCAAGCAATTTAAAATACTAATTAAAAGAAGGAAGGCGTTCCTGCCATGACAAGTGATTTAGGGGAGAAGACAAGCTAGTTGATTTATGGGGCAGAAATGTTGGCAGTTTGAATTACTTATATTGTTGTATTTAGATCCTTAACGAAAATTTCTCCAGGTTTTCCTGGTTTTGTGCTCAGAGCCAGAATGAGCTTAATTTCCATTGCAGCTATGATAAATAAGTTGTTATTAAAATTTTACTTTGCAGTTATGATCATGGATAACCAATGGTTCATAAAACAATGGCCAAAGTCCTCCTGCCAGTTTTGCTTGTATGAAGGAAATAGTGTTAAATCTGAACAGCAAATATGTGTTCACTAACAAGGTGCTGGTTGCTTTCCTTGTCATGTAGCTGATAATGCAATTGTCATTAGGAATGTGGCATTCACCCAGGTCATGAATATTCATATGCTATTTGCATAGACCAATGGGGGTGCTGGAGGGACGGAGTCATGAGGTATAAGAGACTCAGCAGGAGGAGGAGGAGCTTAGATAGCCATAGATAGGGAATTTGAGATGAAAGACAGAAGCTCTCCCACCAAGACTATATGGACTCCCCAAAATCCACAAAGACTCAATCCCACTCAGGCCCATTGCTCCCCGACATATGAATTAGCAAAATACCTAGCCACCCTCCTACAGACCCACATTGGACAAACCTCATCCTACATCAAAGACTCAGGACATTTCATAAACAAGATCAGCACCCTAAAACTCAACCCCAGGGACAGACTGATCAGCTTTGACGTAGTATCCCTATTCACCAAGGTACCGATAAAGGACACTCTAACACTCATCCAGCAGATCTTTCCAGAAGACATCAAGGCCCTTTTCCAACACTGTCTAACGACCAGCTACTTTCAGTGGGATAATGAGTTCTATGAACAGACAGATGGAGTGGCCATGGGGAGCCCCGTCAGCCCAGTTATAGCAAACTTCTACATCGAACATTTCGAAAAACAGGCCCTGGCAGCCTTCGCACCCACAGTCTGGTTCCGATACATGGATGACACCTTCGCAATTTGGAACCACGGTGAAGAAAAACTGGAAGAATTTCTAAACCATCTCAATAGCATCCACCCAAATATACAATTCACCATGGAAAAAGAAATAGCAGGCCAACTCCCTTTCTTAGATGCCATGGTCATACGCAAACCTGACCTCCTATTGGGACACAAGGTCTACAGAAAACCCACCCACACAGACTGGTACCTACACAAAAACTCCAACTATCACCCACGACAAAAAAGAGGCATAATCAAAACACCGGTAGACTGTGCAAATCGGAACTGTGAAGCTCAATTTCTCAGCACCAAACTCAACCATCTGAATTGGGCCCTACAGGCAAATGGCTATTCCAAGAATGAAATCACAAGAGCCATCAAACCAAGAAAAAAACGCCAAACTGAAGACGAAGAACAGCCACCCACAAATAAAGTATTTCTGCCATACATCAAAGGGGTCACGGACCGCATGGGGAAACTTTTGAAAAAACACAACCTACAAACAGTATTCAGGCCCACCACAAAAATACAACAAATGTTAAAGTCAGCAAAGGACAAAAGGGACCCCCTCACCACTGCAGGAGTATACCGGATACCTTGCAGTGGTGGCCAGGTATATATTGGAACCACAAAACGCAGCATTCACACCACAATCAAAGAACATGAGAGACACTGCAGACTACCCAGCCACAAGGATGAGTGATCACTGCACACAAAAGACCAGCTAACGACACCCATCAATCACAGTGACAGATCATCTCTCCTCCTTATCACAACAATACACACACAACAAAAAACACGCTGATCACCATAATCACCCAATCTCTTGAAAAGGACAAAAAGCTGATCCCACAGCTATAAATACTCAACTATCCCACAAACTGCACCAAAGCACAGACAGAGTTCTGACTCCTGTCCTCTAAAGATGCCGGCCAGAGAGACTGGTGAAACATTAGGAAGAAAAACCTCAAGAACACGGCCAGACAGCCTGAAAAACCTACAACAACCAGTTTGAGATGAGTTGAAGAGATTGAAAGTTTTGGAGACCGGCTTGACGCTGCGACGAGACAGCAGCAGGAGGACGGAGCTCTGTCCCCTGGGCTGAATTCTGACCTGTTTGGGACCCCCTAGGGGGTTGAAACCACCCCGAAGAGTTGGTGAACTGGGGGGGGGGGAAGCCTGTTGATCACGGGGGGGTTGGGACGGCGGTCATCCCCGTTTGATCCAGGAAACTCCCCAATCAGCCAACGGGCAGAAACAAGCAGCTAGAAAGCTTGCTTGCAAGTCGTCGGCAGCCAGCAAATAGAGAAGCAACAATCAGCTATTCAACATCAGTGTTATTATCGGGTGAGATATATTTTTACAACTAATTGCTTATGATTATCCCTGGACAAGACAATTCCTATATACAGAAAAAAGAGTCTTCTATCACCTAGCCACTTATAGAGCGGCGGAAAATCTGGAGAGAGGGATAGTTGATGCAAAGAAAATAATTTAAAGATTAATGGGACATTAACTACTCATTCAAATACATTTAAAATATACTTTAAGAAGCTGGGTATTAATTTGGCATTATAAATCTTAAGAAACTTTTCTCGTAAACTATTATCAGTTAAGCAGCAAGTTTGGCGTTATCTTGTTATGTTATGGCTACCTGAAGTCTTTTGGCAGAATGCCCAGAACAGTGACCTTGAGCACTCTACTGTTATTCAAAGCTTGGAAACCTGTTTTTTATTTCCTTTTGATTTTTTCATGACTGGCTGGAACATAGACAAATTAACCCTAAAGTGGACTTTTAACTGTACTTTGGGAATCAGTATATTGGGCCAAAGTGAACTTTTTGGAACCACTTCTGGGGACTTGGAATTTCGGTTTTGGCCAATGCAGAGTTGCGGGAACTAGGCTAACAGGCCATGGATACAACCACTGAATTGGATTGTGAAATTTGGGGGTTTTGAACCTTGGTTCAGGCCTATTTGGCCAAAGTAGATTCTCTGAAACTGCCCCTGGAGCTGGAAGTGTTTGTGTTTGACTAGCTGGCATAAACCTGTGGAATTAGGCCATCAGGCCACGGATACAACCATTGAATTGTACCTTGGTATTTTGGGGGTTTAAATTTTGGTTCAGGTCTATTTGGCCAAAGCGGACTCTTTGAACTGACTCTGGAGACTTGGAATATATGATTGGCTGGCATCAATTTGCCAGGGATCAATCAGGGCACGGATACAACCATCGAACTGGACTGTGATACTCGGGGGTTTTGAATCTTGGCTTAAGCTCTTGGGCAGCTGGAACATAATGGCACAACAAGGACAATTTTGGGATGAAACAAAATCTACCCTTCAAACAATCCTAGAAATAGTGAGATCCCACTACCAAGAGGCAAAATTATTCAAGGAACAGCTGAAGAAGAATTATAGTCAACAGGAGACAGGGAATAACGAAAAAGGAAATGAGAGGGTGCCAGATGATGTATGCCAATCAAAAGAGGAGCAGGAGGAAATTAATGGGGAAAACCTAAGAGAAACAATTCTAATCTTGGATCCGAAGAGAGTATTAAGGGAAGATAAGGGGAGAAAATCAGCAGAACTGATTAAAAAGGAGATAGACAAAGTGCATAAAGATCTAGTGGAGATAAATCAGATGCACAAAATGGTTTTAGAGGGCATGAAAGATGGCAGAATGCTTAGAGAGACAGAAACAAAAAGTGGAAAAAGAGAAATAAGAGAGGGAATTACTTAGAAAGATGAAAAAGGGAATAATAGGAAAGGGGCCCTTAATGTTGAAAAGCATGTATATACCTAATTTCGGGAATTGTAAAGGAGCATATCCTTTATATTAAAAAAGAGAATTAAACTGAAATAAGAGAGCACTAATCAGGGTAAAGGCATAATATGGTGGTTTGGTTTTTTTTAGGTAAATTAAACTAGATATAAGGTTGGGGCATGGAACTGGAATTACTTTTATTAAGTATGTTATTAGAAGATCTTGAGAGCATTGTACACTATGAAAGTAATATTATGATAGTAGCCAATATTATATACTAAAATATATACATGAATGGTTTGAATGTTTGAAAGATGTGTGGAATTTGGGGGGACAACTGGGAAGACACTGAGATGTAAAAAACAAATAATTGTAAGCAAATCATGTAACACGATGTTTGACAAGCACAAATCGAATGTAGATAGAGTGAAAAACTAATAAAATGTATTTTTTTAAAAAAGAGATTGAAAGTTTTGGAGTTTGGGCGGGAGAGTGGTGGTTGAAAGGAATAGAGGAGAATGTTTGTTTAAGAGTTAACAACATTGCTTATTCTATCAACATCTGTGACAATAAACAATTTCTATTTGGTTCTTTTAAAATGACATATGGCCTGGACCTTGATTATTAATAATAGGTATTGTTGATTAAATCAGCTGGTGGCAGGTAGCGTGGACTCCTTTGTTTGGTGAAACAAACAGGGGCCACGTGGAATCGTGACAAGGATTCTTCCCAATATTTTTTTGAACACACTGTTGAAGATAACTGGTTTCATTTCAGTTTGGATATTGTTAATTCTTATCTTCCCAGCTATGAGTTATCCTTTTCATCCACATTAAAGTTAGGATAATGATGCATGATATAAAGCTGCACAAAAAGAAGAAAGAGCAGAAACTAATGTACCATCTAATTTTCAGCCCCACTGAAAATTCAGCTCTGCCTCTCTCTCTTACGACTTCTCCCCTGTGTACACATGTGACTCCGCCCCCACATGTGGGGGATTCTGCTGCCACCAGAATCAAAGGAGCTGTGTGAAGGAAGAGGAAAGCTGTGCGGAGGGAGGCAGAGTCATGTGCACAGCTGCAAGGCTTAGAGGGAACCTTGGCATAAACACATTGACTTATTTAATGGTTACTGAGGCCATGTTGTGTAAATTTAGATTGAAACGTAACATTCCTCTTCAACAGACTTTCACAGTACTGAGATTCCAAACTACGCATTTCACGTACATAAACATTTTAGTTTTCTTGTAATTCGAGATAAATCAAGTCTGTTCTGATTTCTGCACTTGTTATAGAAATCCAAAGGAAAGATTTGAGACACAATTTAAGCTCTCATCCTGTTAAACTTTGACTTGATCATGACCTTTATATTACAATATGTGTGCTAACTTTTGCTTTTGAGAAAATTAGGAAGCAGGGATGGATACCTGAGTTGCGGGACTCACTCTCAAGTTGGAGTTAAGTCACACTGGTGACTCAACTCGGACTCGACTTGGTCCCCCCCCCCCAGATGACTTGGACTTGCTTTGCGGCTTGGAACTCATCCACTCCCTCCCTTTTTTTCTGCGTGAAAAAGATTGTGTTTATTAGGGACTCAGACTTGGACTTGGAACTTGGTACCAAAGTCTTGGATTTGGGACTTGGACCTAAAGACTTCCCTGTTAGGAATGGGTTGCACCTTTGAATGCTTCTCTGTATATAAAAAAGGTATGTTCCTGGACTTCACATGCTAAACCTGTTTTTCTGAATCCTGTAAAGAAGTCAGTTTGTGGGCTTCAAGAGCCAAACTTGATGTTCCTAGGGAAATACAAGGTTCCCAGTAATGAATTTCCTTCATAATGGAAATGCGGTTAGTGGGAGGTACTACCTTGGTGTACCTGATGCTAAGGCTGACTCTGCAGGTGAAGAAGGACTCCTCTTTCTCTCCTTTCTGTTGATTTCCCCCTTCACTACTCCCAGTAGTTTTTCGTTGTTGCCATAGCTGGGCTGCAAATAAACCCAGATTATAGGAGAAATTTACTTGGGGATGGGGGATGGGGAATGATACATAAGAATGGGTGAAACGCTGGGGAATAAGCATCTCTCCTTTCCATCTAATGATTACTAGTGATCTAGTATCCTTTTCGTACATCCTCTGTTGCCTCCTTAAATGTGAGGTTACGCTACATGTGTTTGCAGATGGTCTTGTTATGCTGCAATTTCTAATAATAGCCACATGATGGGGCTTGTCATATATGAAATATACATAAAACTCAGTGTGGAATAATCATTGAAATACCTGTCTCCTAACTTTCCCAGAGAAGGGGAGTGGCAAAAACTAAAGTGGATGTTGTTGCTAGGCATCACACATGCTGCTTGCTTATTTGCTAATTTTTGGAAATGGAACTAAATAATGTATTATGCAGAATATGAAAAGAAGGGCATTTGCAAGTAGTTACCTTATCCACAAACATGCACACTCAAATATGTACAGAAGGGGCAGCAAGATTGTGGAGGTTATAGAAACAAAACTAGAGCAGTACCAAGCTGTGGGCTCTTCTAGAGGGAGTACAAGTGCTATCCCAACTGGTTGCAGTCCATCATTATTCATTGTGAACAAAGGAGTGCTTACAGGAATCAGTCTCCAAACTTTTAAAAGCAACTTCTTAGAAAGCCAATTACTCTCTGTAATCATTACAATCCTTGCAAAAAAACAAAAACAAAGAAGCAAACCCCATAGGAGTCTACTCCTTTCCTGCAGCTTCTCTTTTTGTGTGGGGGTGGGTGGGAGCTAATTTAAAAGCTGAAGAAGACTACTTACCCATCTTCACAGTCCCAAGGGTTTCTGGATGAGATGGATTGCCTAGATCCTAGGTTCTTAACCTGTATCCGTGGACCCCGGGGGGGGGGGGTGTCACAATGTCTTGACAGGGAGTCCACAAAGGCTTGAAGGAATTTTATGATCTTTTGCAGTTAATACACAAAGAAAGAAAGAAAGAAAGAAAGAAAGAAAGAAAGAAAGAAAGAAAGAAAGAAAGAAAGAAAAGGAAATGAATAAAATCTTAATTTCCCTTTCTTGTTTGTATAAAACTTGGCTTTTCTAACCTACTGCCTCCATTAAAAATAAACAGAAGTAAAAATTGGTTATGAATATAACTGTTTGATAGCAAATAACTGTTTGATATTTCTGCACACGGTGAGAACATGCAAGTGAATGACGCTGAGTGGCTGAGAGACAGCACGTGGCATTTTTTGCTACTGCACAGAGAGTCAAAAGCCACAGGAAGAGAGAGTCAGAGTCAGTCGGTGTTGGTGTCAGTGTGTTTAGACAGGCTTCATGATTGAGTTTCTTCTTCAATTTCTGCTAATGAAACCATTTTATTATAACCAGTATAAGATTATTCTTCATGGAGAAGAAATTTCACCTCAGTGATTGTTCAATAAATTTTTCCTGGTTAGTCAAATTAGCATATGTCAGATAACTTCACCCATTTAAATATGTTCAACTTCAATCTTCAAGGAGAAAAGGTTACCGTTTTCAAGTTGCAGACAGGATCGAAGTAATGATCAAAAAGTTGGAATTGTGGCATCATTGCCTATTGAACCAAAACTATGAGACATTTCCAAACCTCACAGATTTTCTTGGTTTCACCGACAAAGAGTTGTCTGAGGAGGACACATCAATTATTTCATGACATTTGGAAGATTTGCAGCATGGTTGCCATGACTATTTTCCTGTTCCTGATGCAAGCAAAAACTGGATTAGAGATCCATTTTTGGTTAATGTGTAGAGGGGCTCACAGCAGAAGAGGAAGACAAGCTCATAGAAATATGCAAGGATGGTGCTCTGAAATTGCAGTTCAAGGAACAGTCCTTTCCAAATTTCTGGGCTCACCTACAAGCAGATTTTCTGGAACTTTCGAAGAGGGCTATGAAATTATTGATGCCTTTCATAATAACATACTTGTGTGAAAAATCATTCTCTGCTCTCATTTATCTTAAAAATAAGTATAGAAACCATTTGAAAAATGTAGAATCAGAACTCAGAATACAAGTTTCAGCTATTAAGCCCAACATAACAAGGGTTGTAAGTGAAATGCAGCACCGACCTTCTCATTAATTATAATTTTATGAATATAATATGTGTGATACATGTGATGCATGTTCATTAGTTTCCGTGTTTTTCGATCCAATTCTTCTTGTTCATTTTGAGTCCAATCTGTTATTCCAGCTGGGTATCTAATTACTGGAATGGCCCATGTGTTTATGGCTTTGATTGTATTTCCCCCATTTAATTTTGATTTTAAGATTTTCCTCAGTCTTTTGATATATTCTTTTTTTGTCAGTTCTTTAACTTTTGTGTGCACGATGTTGTCTGCTTCTAGTATTCCAAGGTATTTATAATTTTCATCACGTGATTTTATAATATTGCCATTTTAACTCTATTCCATCTAATTTTTGGATCTTGCCACAGTGTATAGACAGATGTGCACATTTGTCAATTCCAGATTTCATTTGGATATCTTCACTAAATATTTGCACTTTGTTTAGCAGTGATTCTATCTCCGTGAAACTTTTTGCATATAGTTTTAGGTCATCCATGTATAAGAGATGATTGATTTTTCCAGCTTGTTGTGAAATATGGTAGCCCAATCCAGTTTTATTTAAAATTATTGACATGGGGATTAGTGAGATGTTAAACAGCAGTAGTGACAAAGAATCCCCCTGAAATATTCCTCTTTTGATGTTAACTTCCCCAGTTTCTTCACCATGGGCCATTAAGACAGTTTTCCATTTTTCCATGTTTTGCTTGAGGAACCTCTGAATGTTTTTACTATCCCCAAACATTTGTAGGCAGGTGTTAATCCAGCTGTGTGGCAATGAGACGGATGCCTTTTTATAGTCTATCCATGCCATGTTAATGTTTGTTTTTCATCTTTTTGCATTCGTCTGGCTTTTACTTTTTCATTTTTAAGTTCTGAATCTTTCAAGTATTTTAAGTTGCTAATGTCTGCACGTAATTTGTTTATTTTCCTTTCCAGCTGAATTTTCCATTTTGGGGTGCCATACGTTTTCTGGGGTTTTTGCAGCTTGTAACCAAGTTCCATGGTTACTATGGTAGCTGTGCTATACATGAGCTGGTTTGTTTCCTTTAGCGTGTTGGTTGGAATTGTTCTGATGACAACATTTGCATCATTCAGTAGATCTTTTACTGGTTTACTTTGTAATTGGCGCAAATTGGGGAGCCTTTGTCTTTCTGTGTTCTGGCTAATATGGGTTACTATTTTTCCCCTCAGTGATGTTTACCGTTCTGTCAACTCATAATTTCTGGGTTGTTCCATAAGTTATTCCTCTATTGATATGTTTTCTTCCACTATTGTGTCTACCTCTACCCTCCATTTGTCTTCCATATTATGGTCATTGTCCTGTGTTGATTTTGCCACCTTTTTGAGTTCTTGCAATTCAGTTCTGAGAACACTTTACTACAGATGATAAACCTTTGCTGGTTCATTAATCGTTGTTCAGGCATGTCACTACTGGCAAGTTATATTTTTCGCATAATGACCAGTGCACTAATTTTGCCACTCGATCAAGTCTAATTTTGTAACCTGTTGTTGTGGTTGTTGTTGTTCTTCTTCTTCTAAATTTGTATGGAATCATCCCAATAAAATATTATAATAGGAGTGTGTGCATTAATAGATTAACTTATTTCTCCCTTCTCCCCAAATTTGAAGACCCTTTGTGAGAAACTGTAAATAAACATTTGATGCACTTTAGGGTTTTAAATCTTGGGTTAAGTCCTGGTGGTCCATGGCAACATATATATAAAGGGAGTCCATGGTAAAGAAATGGTTAAGAACCGCTGGCCTAGATCCATCTCAGTCTGGCTTCAGGCCTGGTTATGGGACAGAGACTGCTTTAGTTGCCTTGGTGTATAACCTACTTCACGAGATGGTTAGGGAAATATGTTCCTGTTGGTTCTGCTGGATCTCTCAGCAACTTTTAATACCTTCAACCATGGTATTCTTCTGGGCCATCTCTCTGGGGTGGGACTTGGAGGCACTGTTTACAGTGGCTATGGTTCTTTCTGGAGGGGAGAACACAAAAGGTAGTGCTGGAAGACTCCTGTTCAGCAATCTGACCATTGGCCTGTGGGGTCCCTCAGTGTTCTGTTCTGTCTCCCATACTATTTAACATCCACATGAAACTGCTGGAAAAGTTGTCCGAATTTTAGAATTTTGTTTCACCAGTATGTGGATGACACCCAACTCTATGTCTCCTTTTCATCTAAATCTGTTGCTGTTTCCATTCTAAATCAGTCTGATGGCATCCCCACATAGAGCGGGGATGCCATACATAAGGACTGGATAAGAGTGAATGAAATGAAACTTAATTAGAGATGCTTCTGGTCAGTCAAAAGGCAAATCAGGGAATGAGGATCCAACCTGAGCTGGTTGGGGTTACACTTCTTCTGAAAACTCAGGTGTGCAGCTTGGGTGCCCAGGTTCCAATGTTGGCCAGGAGTCTATTTGCATAATTAAAACTAATGTGCCAGCAGCACTTGTTCCTGGAGACGTCTAATCTGGCCATGGTGACACGTGTCTTAATGTTTGGATTATTGTTATTATGCTCTATGTGGGGATGCCTTTAGAAAGTGTTCAGAAACCTCAGCAGGTCAAAAATTCTGCAACCAGATTGTTAACTGGTGCTGGTTGCAGGGATCACGTTACCCCAGCAGCTGCACTGGTAGCCAGTCCATTTCTGGGCACAATTCAATGTGCTGGTTTTGACCTATGGAGCCTGAATGGCTTGGGTCCAAGCTACCTCAAAGACTGTATCTATGAGCTTGTCTGGGTGTCAAGATCATGAGGGGAGACCTTTCTCTCAGTCCCACCACTTCACAGGTACATTTGGTGGGAACATGGGAGAGGGCCTTCTATGTCATTGCTCCCAAACTCTGGAATTCCCTCCCATTCCAGAGTCAGGCTGGCTCCATCTTTGCAAGCAAGCAAAGACTTTTCTTTTCAAGCAGGCTTTCTTTTAGTGAGTGGCTGTCTAATAGGAGATCTTAAAACTGGACTGTTCTATTTATGTTGTTTTTAGTGGGTTCTTAGTACTGCTTGTATCTATAAGTTCTTTGTAGTGGACTCTGTGAATGCACACAAATGGGTTTATCCTGCGCCTGCGCAGGACGTTCGGAACTTTCTAGAGCTTAGAAAAAAGCCAGACAGTTAGTCTCCCCCCCCCGAGGGTATATAGGCTCCGCCTCCTCCACCTTCCTTAGTTCCTCTTTTTCCGCCGTTAGGGTAGGACGTAGGAACACTAGAGCGTGCTAAGGAAAGTATTTCCTTCTATTTACCTTGCAGCTTTTCTTTTCTTCTTTTAAGACGCCAGAACTGCCTTCCCATTTAAGTTTTTCCTCGTTCTGCGTCTTCCCGTTCCCCTCCCCTCCCGGATTCCCCCCCTTTTTATTTTTTATTTTTTTATGGCCTCTCGGGGCTTCAAACAGTGCTCCGTTTGCTTCCGAAAAATTCCGCTAACGGATCAGCACGATAAGTGCTTATTTTGTTTGGGGGAATCCCACCTTATCCAGGCGTGTGCCGCTTGTAGAAGTTTTTCCAAACAAGCTCTTAAATTGCGGTCTCAACGCCTCCGGGCCTTTCTCTACGAAAGAACCCTCAAGCCTGCTATGGAGGTTCCTCTTACCACTTCCCCGAACCCTCCACGTGTAGAGACACCTAAAGCAGGCGCCACTGCCTTTGATTCTTCGCAGCCTACCTTGAGTTCTGCGTCTTCCAAGCAGAAGGACTCCTCTAGACCGCCTAAGCCAGCTTCCACCAAGGCTTCTAGGTCGGCTGTACCTTCAAAGAAGAAGAATGACAAAGCGAAATCTCAGAAATTGGCAAAGCCACCCAAATCGGCAACTTTGCCTCTTCCTGCGCCTCCTATATTACTCGAGGAGTCTTCTAGAGACGACATTGGGCAATCGGATATGGAGGAGCGGATCATTCCTCCGGCCCAGGCTGCTCACGATATCATGAGCATGTCTCCGTCGTCAGGCCATTTTGCGGCTGAGGTTTTTCCCAGCGTGGCCATCGCCCCTACTAGCCCGAGATCTTCCGGGCGGGCTGATACTGACTCGCATTCAGAACAGGAGCTGCCGTCTCGCACTCCTAGAAAGCGAAAGGAGAAGCGTAAGCATACCTCTCCGTACCAACCTCAACATCCTGCGGACCAATACCGTCCACAAATGCCGGCACAGTATGGTCCTCCTTTTTTCGGTCCATACCAGCCCTACCCATATCAAGGATACGGCTATCCGCCTGACTTCAGGGGACAGGCTTACCCCTCCTCAGCTTGGTACCCTTCTTCGGTTCCAACTCCTGAGAATCTACAGCAGCAACAGGGGCATGTTCCTACACCCCAAATTGCTACTTCCCGTAAGAGGAAGTCACCGATGGCACCTTCTGCGCCTCTAAAACGGTCTAAACGTCCCGCAGGCCGATCCACGGTACAGACTGCGACGATGTACTCTGGCCCAGAGGGCCACGATACAGAGCCTTTCTCTCCTTCGGTACACTCTGATGCCGAACCAATACCGAGAGACACGGTACCAATATCGCACCGTCCCTCCTCATTGGTGTCTGAATCTTCCCATGACAACTCTTCAGCTTCTTCGGAATCTGATGTACCTGATGGTGGTGCTCCGAGTACTTCTTCACAATACCCATTGGAAGACTACTCGTCCTATGCTCATCTTATATTGCGCATGGCAAAAATTTTACACCTAGATGCGCAAGTTCCTGAGCAACAAACAGACCTTGTCTTCCACGATATGGAGCAGGACAAGTCATCCCCTCCCAGTCTTAGCCTCATTCCAGCACTTCTTGACTTGGTAAAGGCTTCGTGGGATAAGTCGCCTGCGACTCTCCAAATCCCTCGGAAAATCGACCACCATTACAAGACCCACGGTTCCGACTCGGATTTCCTGACCAAGCATCCCATGCCTAATTCTATTGTTGTTGAGGCTACCCAGTATTGATCCCGCAGCAGGTCCTCTGTTACACCTGTCAATAAAGACGGCAGAAAAAATGACGCCCTGGGCAAAAAACTTTATTCCCTTGCGGCTCTACTGATTAAGATTTCGAACTACCAAGCCGCGATGGGTGCTTATCAAAAGCACCTATGGGATAAAATTGTCCCCGTCTTACAAAGCCTTCGTGAGCCATCCAAGACCGAACTCCTCAACATCTACGAGGAGGCTAATACCCTTACAAGACAGCAACGAGTAGCAGCAAAGCATACAGCTGAAATTGCGTCCAAATCCATGCTTACAGCAGTAGCAGTCCGTCGCCATGCCTGGCTCGGAGCGGCGAACATACTGGACGATACAAAGACTAAAATCGAGGATCTTCCCTTTGATGCGGATGGCCTCTTTAATTCCAAGACTGATGATATTATGGAAAATATCCATAAAATGCGGAAGACCGCAAAGTCCTACATACCATACCAACCGTATCGGTATCAGAGACCTACTTACAAAAAACCTGCTTACCAAGCATCTTCTCAGTACCAACCATTTCGGTATGGTAGACAGCAGCAACACGACAGGACCTTCCAGTCTTCTCAGTCCAACCCTTCGACTTTCAAGCAGCAACAATACCAAGGACACAAGCAGTCCTTTCGTAAACCTCAGCGCCGGGGTAAGCAATACAACTAACTACCCCTCTTACCGGACTAGACTCTTTCCATTTCTCTCCGAATGGAAACATATTACGACTGACAAATGGGTCCTAACCATTATTGAGAAGGGTTATTCTATAGAATTCTTCCAGCTTCCTCCATCAAATCTCCCTAAGACCACCCCCTTTTCGGTGGCTCTACAGGAGGAAATTTCATCCCTCCTAAGCAAGGGGGCGATCGTCAAGACCCCACATGTTGATCTACACGGGGGTTTCTTTTCTCGGTACTTCGCTGTCCCTAAAAAGGATGGAGGTATCAGGCCCATCATGGACCTCAGAGAACTCAATCAGTTTATCATTTACAGGAAGTTTCGAATGCTAACACTCGATTCCATTCTTCCTCTTCTCTCACAGGGAAGTTGGTTCGTCACCATCGACCTCAAAGACGCTTATTTTCACGTCTCCATTCACCCTTCTCATCAACGGTATCTCCGGTTCCGGTTCCACCGCACAACCTACCAGTTTGCTGCCCTTCCATTTGGGCTCTCAACGGCCCCTCGGACATTTACCAAGTGCATGGCCCCTGTAGTGGCTCACCTTCGCACCAAGGGAATAAAACTCTTCCCTTATATCGACGATTGGCTCCTGGTAGCATCATCCTACCACGAAGCCGTCGCTGCTACAACTACCACTCTCGCGACCTTAAACAAGCTAGGTCTAGTGATCAATCAGGAAAAATCCCTTTTGGTTCCATCCCAGCTGGTCAATTACATAGGAGCAACGCTAGACGCGACCCGGGCACGGGCATTCCTGCCCTATCAAAGAATCCAAAAAATTCGAGACGCAATACAACGGTTTCCACCCCTGGCTACTGTCACCGCATTCGACGTTCAGCATCTACTGGGCCTCATGTCATCCACGACGGCAGTCGTCCTTCATGCCAAGCTCGAAATGCGTCCGCTCCAGTCCTGGTTCCTGGGCGAGTTCGATCCTTTAACGGACTCCCCACGGAAAAAGTTGCAGGTTCCGCCACATGTAGCGAAGCATCTCATCTGGTGGACGATTCCGCGCAATCTGTCCGAAGGAAAACCCTTCCAACCTCCTTTCCTGTCCATACAGGTCACGACCGACGCAAGCCCTTCTGGCTGGGGCGCTCACTGCCAAGAGCTCAGGATTCACGGGTTATGGACACTGAGAGAAAGGTCTCTCCATATAAACCAGCTCGAATTGCTCGCCATCATGAAGGCTTTTCGAGCCTTTCTTCCGCGTATAAAGGGACAATCTGTGCAGCTTGTCACGGACAATACCACAGCTATGCACTATATCAACCGACAAGGTGGGACTCGATCCCTACCGCTTCTCCATCTCACCATGCGATTTTGGGACTGGTGCCGTACCCATCATATTTTTCCACAAGCGATTCATATCGCTTCAGAGGACAACTATCTAGCGGACCACCTCAGCCGGCTCCGTACCAGGACGCACGAATGGTCCCTCAACGAGACGATTTTTCAAGACCTATGCCGGCGATGGGGTCAACCCACCATAGACCTCTTTGCATCTCACCGCAACGCCAAATGCCGCAAGTTCTGCTCACGAGCGGGCAGGGACACCGCGTCACTAGGAGACGCTTTCCTCATTCCGTGGTCCGGAGAACTCACTTACCTGTTTCCTCCCATACCAATGCTCCTCAGGACAATAGTCCGGATCATTCAATACCAGGCGAACGCAATTCTCATCGCTCCGTGGTGGCCACGACAACCCTGGTTTGCCCACCTTCAAGGAATAACGGAGGAAATATTCCACTTACCTCTAATACCGTCCTTGCTATCCCAGAACGACGGGGCCCTTCTCCATCCAGATGTCCGGTCTCTTCACCTGACGGCGTGGAGGATAACCCCGAATTCCGTGCGATTCTAGACCGCTCTCGAAAGCCGTCGACTTCTCGCCTATACCGTAACAAATGGAAATCTTTTACGAAATTCGTTCAGTCCAAAGGACTCCAATCAGTCCCAGTTACACTCTCAACCTTACTTACCTTCATACTGCATCTGTTCAATCTCGGACTCGCACACTCCACCATTAAAGTATATATCTCCGCGATCGTTGCTCACCAGCCATCTCACTCTAGCTCCGCCAGACTGTTCTCCCACCTCACGGTTAAAAGATTCCTTAAGGGCCTGCAGAACATCAGGCCGCCCTCTTCACCCATTGTACCTCAATGGTCGCTTCCACTTGTCCTGGATGCGCTTACCAAGCCTCCATTTGAACCCATGGCAACCTGTAACGAGAAATTGCTTTCTCTCAAGACTTCCTTTTTAGTGGCCATAACCTCTGCCAAAAGGGCTAGTGAATTGTCAGCTCTTAGGTCTGACCCTGCATACCTACAAATGCATCCCGATAAAGTTACTCTGTACTTGGATGTCTCATTTCTTCCCAAGGTTGTATCGGACTTCCATTTGAATCAACCGCTGATACTTCCTACATTTTTTCCATCGCCGTCCACTCCAGTCGAGCGCAAGCTTCATACTCTGGACGTCAGACGGGCTATTGCCTTCTACTTGGACAGAACCAAGCACTTCAGACGCTCTCTCCGTCTCTTTGTGTGCTACCATGGACATAACAAGGGTGCTCCTGCATCCTCTCAGACAATATCGAGATGGATCGTGCAATCCATACAAATGGCTTACCAGGTTGCAAATAAACCGGTACCGGACCAACTTAAAGCTCACTCCACCAGAGCTATATCTACATCCACCGCTCTTCATCGCGGTATTCATATTCAAAACATCTGTAAAGCGGCTACTTGGTCCAATCCTCTGACGTTCGCGAAGCACTACCGCCTCGATGTCAGAGCTAAAAATGATGCTGCCTTTGGAAGGGCGATACTGTCATCCCTGATACCGTGACGGCCCTCCATCCGGTGAGTCAGCTTGCTAATCACCCATTTGTGTGCATTCACAGAGTCCACTACAAAGAAAGTTAGGTTACCTACCTGTAACCATGGTTCTTGTAGTGGTTCTCTGTGAATTCACACATCCCTCCCTTCCTCCCCGCTGTCCGTCACGATAACAGGTCATTATACCTACTCTCTAGTAACGGCGGACATAGGGAACTAAGGAAGGTGGAGGAGGCGGAGCCTATATACCCTCGGGGGGGGAGACTAACTGTCTGGCTTTTTTCTAAGCTCTAGAAAGTTCCGAACGTCCTGCGCAGGCGCAGGATAAACCCATTTGTGTGAATTCACAGAGAACCACTACAAGAACCATGGTTACAGGTAGGTAACCTAACTTTTTTAATATTATATTTGGGTGCCAGTCAACAGATTATTCCATAATAAATCTAGTTAGTTGTTTTTTTTTAATATTTGGAATGAAACTTTTTTTCTTTGTCCTAATCAGTTATGATAATTAGGTTTCAGAAATCCCCTTGTTAGCCTGAACTTAAATATTATTGATTTCAGTATTGCCTTTTTAAGACTGCTTAGGATTTCAGATTGTCTCTCTTCCAGCAATTACCCCACTGTTCTTCTATGATTTTTTTGCACATATTTGAGTGTGCACTACCTTACAGAAAAAGACAGTGCTTAATAAGACCAGTATGCTGTTTGAATTGTGGAACAGGTAGAGCAGAAGTAGCAGAAGTGGCTATAGCCTTTTGGAGAGGTGCCTGCCACTTGTTGGTCACCTAGCCAGGCACAAGATTAATAGTTGGCAAGCATCTCTGTCAACAGCTGTGGCAGCCTCTGCAACTTCCTTCTGCACACAGTAAAGCTGAAAAGGTTACTAAATATTTATAATGCTTTAGATGCAGATAGATATTTATTTATCAGTGCAGATAGATATTGAGTATTGTTTCTAGTTCAGGTATCTTTGCATGTACTTAAATAATTCAGTGTAGTCTTTTAATAGCTACTAAATCTCCTTCATGGATTGCTGCCTTGTCGTGGCGAAGGGGCTTGAGTAATTCAGAGAAGCTATGGGCTATGCCGTGTAGGGACACTCAAGACGGACAGGTCACAGTGGAGAGTTCTGACTAAACGCGATCCACCTGGAGCAGGAACTGGCAAGCCACTCCAGTATCTTTGCCAAGAAAACTCCATGGACAGAAACAAAAGGCTAAAAGATATGACGCTGGAAGATGAGCCCCTCAGGTCGGAAGGCGTCCAACATGCTACTGAGGAAGAGCGGAGGACAAGTACAAGTAGCTCCAGAGCTAATGAAGTGGTTGGGCCAAACCCGAAAGAACACTCAGCTGCGGACGCGCCTGGAAGTGAAAGGAAAGTCCGATGCTGCAAAGAAAAATACTGCATAGGAACCTGGAATGTAAGATCTATGAACCTTGGTAAGCTGGATGTGGTCAAACAGGAGATGGCAAGAATAAACATTGACATCCTGGACATCAGTGAACTAAAATGGACGGGAATGGGCGATTTCAATTCAGACAATTATCATATCTACTATTGTGGGCAAGAATCCCGTAGAAGAAATGGAGTAGCCATCATAGTCAACAAAAGAGTGGAAAAACTGTACTGGGATACAATCTCAAAAATGATAGAATGATTTCAATATGAATCCAAGGCAGACCTTTCAACATCACAGTAATCCAAGTTTATGCACCAACCACCGATGCTGAAGAGGCTGAAATTGACCAATTCTATGAAGACTTACAACACCTTCTAGAACTGACACCAAAGAAAGATGTTCTTCTCATTATAGGGGATTGGAATGCTAAAGTAGGGAGTCAAGAGATAAAAGGAACAACAGGTAAGTTTGGCCTTGGAGTTCAAAATGAAGCAGGGCAAAGGCTAATAGAGTTTTGTCAAGAGAAGAAGCTGGTCATCACAAACACTCTTTTCCAACAACACAAGAGGCGACTCTACACATGGACATCACCAGATGGGCAATACCGAAATCAGATTGATTATATTCTCTGCAGCCAAAGATGGAGAAGTTCTATACAATCAGCAAAAACAAGACCTGGAGCTGATTGTGGCTCTGATCATCAGCTTCTTATAGCAAAACTCAAGCTTAAACTGAAGAAAATAGGAAAAACCACTGGGCTAGTCAGGTATAATCTAAACCAAATCCCTTATGAATACACAGTGGAAGTGAAGAACAGATTTAAGGAACTAGATTTGGTGGACAGAGTGCCTGAAGAACTATGGATGGAGGCTCGTAACATTGTACAGGAGGCAGCAACAAAAACCATCCCAAAGAAAAGGAAATGCAAGAAAGCAAAGTGGCTGTCCAACGAGGCCTTACAAATAGCAGAGAAGAGAAGGGAAACCAAATGCAAGGGAGATAGGGAAAGTTACAGAAAATTGAATGCTGACTTCCAAAGAATAGCAAGGAGAAACAAGAGGGCCTTCTTAAATGAACAGTGCAAATATATAGAGGAAAATAATAGAAAGGGAAAAAACAGAGATCTGTTCAAGAAAATTGGCGATATTAAAGGAACATTTTGTGCAAAGATAGACACGTTAAAGGACAAAAATGGTAGGGACCTAACAGAAGCAGAAGACATCAAGAAGAGGTGGCAAGAATACACAGAGGAATTATACCAGAAAGATCTGGATGTCCCGGACAACCCAGATAGAGTGGTTGCTGACCTTGAGCCAGACATCCTGGAGAGTGAAGTTAAGTGGGCCTTAGAAAGCATGGCTAACAACAAGGCCAGTGGAGGTGATGGCATTCCAGTCGAACTATTTAAAATCTTAAAAGATGACGCTGTTAAGGTGCTACACTCAATATGCCAGCAAGTTTGGAAAACTCAGCAGTGGCCAGAGGATTGGAAAAGATCAGTCTACATCCCAATCCCAAAGAAACTACTGTACAATTGCACTCATTTCACACGCTAGCAAGGTCATGCTCAAAATCCTACAAGGTAGGCTTCAGCAGTATGTGGACCGAGAATTCCCAGAAGTACAAGCTGGATTTCGAAGGGGCAGAGGAACTAGAGACCAAATTGCTAACATGCGCTGGATTATGGAGAAAGCCAGAGAGTTCCAGAAAAACATCTACTTCTGCTTCATTGACTACGCAAAAGCCTTTGACTGTGTGGACCACAGCAAACTATGGCAAGTTCTTAAAGAAATGGGAGTGCCTGACCACCTTATATATCTCCTGAGAAATCTCTATGTGGGACAGGAAGCAACAGTTAGAACTGGATATGGAACAACTGATTGGTTCAAAATTGGGAAAGGAGTACGACAAGACTGTATATTGTCTCCCTGCTTATTTAACTTATATGCAGAATACATCATGCGAAAGGCAGGACTGGAGGAATCCCAAACCGGAATTAAGATTGCCGGAAGAAATATCAACAACCTCAGATATGCAGATGATACCACTCTGATGGCAGAAAGTGAGGAGGAATTAAAGAACCTCTTAACGAGGGTGAAAGAGGAGAGCGCAAAAAATGGTCTGAAGCTCAAGATAAAAAAAACTAAGATCATGGCCACTGGTCCCATCACCTCCTGGCAAATAGAAGGGGAAGATTTTTAACTTATTTTTAAAATAACTGATTTTTATTCTTTCATCTTGGTATTGATTTAATTTAACATAAGTGTTAAAATTATGATCTTTTAAATTTTTTATGTATAATGATGTTTTTATTTTGTGTGTAAGCCGCCCCGAGTAGACTTTGTCTAGGGGGGCGGGGTAAAAATCTAATAAAGTAAAGTAAAGTAAAGATATGGAGGCAGTGACAGATTTTACTTTCCTGGGCTCCATGATCACTGCAGATGGTGACAGCAGCCATGAAATTAAAAGACGCCTTCTTCTTGGGAGGAAAGCGATGACAAACCTAGATAGCACCTTAAAAAGCAGAGACATCACCTTGCCGACAAAGGTCCGCATAGTCAAAGCTATGGTTTTTCCAGTAGCGATGTATGGAAGTGAGAGCTGGACCATAAAGAAGGCTGACCGCCGAAGAATTGATGCTTTTGAATTGTGGTGCTGGAGGAGACTCTTGAGAGTCCTCTGGACTGCAAAGAGAACAAACCTATCCATTTTGAAGGAAATCAACCCTGAGTGCTCACTGGAAGGACAAATCCTGAAGCTGAGGCTTCAATACTTTGGCCATCTCATGAGAAGAGAAGACTCCCTGGAAAAGACCCTGATGTTGGGAAAGAGTGAAGGCAAGAGGAGAAGGGGACGACAGAGGACGAGATGGTTGGACAGTGTCATCGAAGCTACCAACATGAATTTGACCGAACTCCGGGAGGCAGTGGAAGACAGGAGGGCCTGGCATGCTCTAGTCCATGGGGTCACGAAGAGTCGGACACGACTAAACAACAACAAAATGCTACACTGTTGACCAAAAGACACTACTGTTGCTATTTCTGTAGAGGTGCCATTTTAAAGTCTACAGTTTTGTTCATTTCCTGTTAAAATTATTTGGATAAAATATATTGGAGCAGCCAGAAAAAAAGTAGTAGTAAACTAAAACTGTTACCGGTAGTTTGTAGATTGTGGACATGGGTCAGAAAATAAGATACAAAGTAAAATAAAAAATGTGAAACCACACTAATAAGCATGTATGGTATTGCAGCCTCAGGGAAGTCCTTTAATTAAAAATGAAAATACTAGTATGACATAATCTTTCACACTGCGTAATCCAGGATCTAAAGAGTTTGGCTTCATTCATCATTTTTACTTCTGCGATGATTACTAAGAATTTCTTCTGCCAGTAAAAATAGTGTTGCTTTCTACATGGGTCTCCAGTTGCGATCCAAGCCTGAGATATTTCTAGAAGTCATGTCAGGAAATCAGAGCCTGTTTAGTTTGTCTTCACAAAAACAGCTCCACACTTGTAGAGCAGTTTAGCACAGCTGCATAAGTCAAAATTGTTGACAAGGTTAATGATTGGGCAGCCTCCAGTTATAATTACAAGAGCTTTTAAGTGGGTGTCCTCCAAGTGTTTTAAAAGTCCCTCCTCCAGTGATATCTGGCATTCATAGCAACAGTCAATTTCTATACAAGTTTTATACTAAAATAAATGGAACAAAATGTATATTTATCTGTGGATATTTCTTTTATTGTTCCAGTCATGTACAACCGTTTCTCAGCTTTATTTGAGGAAATGGTAAAGTATCATTTTGTGGCTCAGAACAAATGCAAGAGGCAGACACAGACTAACACGACTACCTATTCCAAAACTGCAAGAGGCAAGGTCACTTCAGGAATTGAAATAAATCTTGCCATAGGAAGATCAAACACTAGGCAGATCCTGCACTACTGAATAATCTGGTTTAATGGTCAAATCCTCTCCCTCAGACAAGTGTGGGATGATTGTGACAGTGAGGACCGTAGAATCTCTCATGGATATAGAATTCCAGGGATTCTTTGTATAAAGTCACAGCAGTAAAAATTGATATAAAACTCATAAAAGTATATCAGGCAAAAACAAAAGCAAAATGAACAAATTAAGACAAAAACGTTGTGGCACCTCAGTCTGAAGAAATGGACTTGTCTATGAAAGCTCACATTAAGATATAACAGTTAGTCTTTGAGTTGCCACAATGTTTTTGTCTTCATTATTTTTTTCATTTTTGTTTTCTTTTTGCCTGACATGCTAGCACAGACTAACATGGCTACCTCTTCTAAAACTACAATCATAGAAGTATGTAACCCTAATCAAATAAAATTATTTTAAAATCTTTTCTCAGTATGATAACAAGCTAAAATTAATGTCCTAAATGCATAATTATACAAGAAAGAATATACCTGCTGGAGGAATGTGTATGAATTTCATAGGTAATGAATGCTATAAGTTTGGGGATTGTGAAAATGAGTTAGATAGGGCAGTAATGCTACCAGGTCTCCTGTGTTTCCAGCATCCCAGCATATAGTGAAGTTTTCTGGTGTTTCATGTGGAAGAGAACATGCTTTTTGCTCCAGTAACTGTACCATAATTGCTACATAAGTAACGTCCAAACAGATGTTTGGTGTTTTCCCTTCTATTGCCTCAGACTTGCTTTCTTGTTAATGTTTGTAGAAGGATGGGCAAAGGAGATAGTGTGTTCTGCAAGCATGCTCATACTAGTTAGTCACATCAGCAACTTCATGGGCTGTGCTGAGGTCATGGCTGAAGCAGTTCAAGGCAGGCATCCTTGGTATGTGCTTCCATGTGGGATGGTAGACATAGTTGCTAGGAACTGTATGGTTGCTTGAGTTTGGATTTTGTGTGTGTGTTTTTTTTAAATCTGACTTCGAATTATTTGTTTTAAAATACAGCAGAGAAGAAACTGAAACACACCTAACAATTCAAGGATGACATTGTCATTCACAATGACCTCTGCCCAGAAATAACATCAGGAGCACCCCATAACTTCTCCTAGGTGAACACAAGGTCACAAGTACAATTCTCACTAGCTGAGAATGATTTACTATCTTCTTCCACAAATGGGTTGTCACCTAGGATCTTCCCTAACCCTACTTAAGGACTGGTCAACATGTAGTGGTTGCTGCATGGTAGCTCATGATCGAAATCTAATCCCTGAATAATTGTCAGTGGGCCCACTGTTCACTTCTAACCTCCTTAGGGACTAAAACAGTTTGGCTAAAGGAAACTTCTAGATGCACTAGGAAAAAGGGAACTACCAAAAGCATGAAGACTGAAAGGCTCACGTGTGTTACAGAAAGTCTTGGCTAGCCAGTGTTTATATTGGCAAGTGAGGAAAAGGAATAGGTAGCTTCTTAATCCTTTGCCTGTTTTGCCCTCAGTTGCCCCACATGGACAACCAACTCCCCATAAAATTAAATGGGTTCTGGATATAGGGTAGTGGCATACCTATCTTCCCTTCATGTGCCCAAATTCTGCCTCGAATGTCTGAAAGTGAAGACTTTTTGGTTGTTCTTTCTTCGTACCTGTCCACTGTGTTTTAAGTTTGCAGAATGTCCCAAATCATGGAAGTTAATTGATCTGGAAACCCTGGCCATGTGAACAGACAAAAGAAGAGAGTTAAAACAAAGTTCATGTGCACTGCTTCAGGCCTCACATGTTTGTTTTAGTAAGAAGTCCTGTGAGTCTGTCTTGAGAGGAGTAAAAGGAGGGGAGGTCCTGTGATGTGGTATTTGAAAGAGTGACAAAATGTATCTAGCAACTACAGTAGCTGCTGCCCATCTCTGTTAGGGTTCTCATCTTGCACAGATTTACATACACCTGTAGATGATACTGGAAGGGTTTTGTGCGACCTGCATTGCTGCTGGAACTTGCAAAAGGCTCACTACCAGCTCACAGGGAGCTTCCCCCCCCCCCCAGGCTCATCTTTGCTGCCTCCAGGGCTTATGTAACAAGAGTGTTCCACTCCTTGCCTTGCTCTAAAGGGCATAGTGGGCTCCAGTGCGATCACCCATCACATCTCTCCTCAGTGCCATCCTCACTGTTCCTGGCCTTTTCTTGTGCACACACAGCACAAAATATAAATACATTTCACTTTTTGCAATCAGCCAGTGAGCCCTGACATCAGCCCAGAATGTGTGGAGACAAGTGTCTAGGCTTTAAAGCTAACCCCCCCCCCCCCCCCAAAATAAAACTTCCTAATGCTCCAGTATTGCTTGTCCTAAGATTTATCTCTCCACATGAAGACTTGGTGAAACACAGTAAATTCTGTGAGGTTTTAGCCCTGGTGACCTGGCGACACGATCTGTAAGATATGTATCATCTGGAATGCCTCTGCCCCATACAAATCTATACTGGAGGCAGTTGCAAAATGAAAACCTTGTATAGAAGAACCCCTATCTTGTAAGTTTGCTGGTTGTCAAGATGATGTATGTAAAGTGCTTTCGAAGTTCTGAGTTTTTGTTGGGTAAAATGGTTTTCGACTTCTACTGCCTTTACTAACCCCTTGGAAAGAGAGCCTTTTGACTTAATTTCAGAGGCTAGGCTTACAAACTTGAATTGATGGCAGTTCTGTACCATAACACACACACATACACATGTACATGAGTCCCCTCTTCATACAACTTAATTCAATAGAAATCTTGTCAGTGTGTGATGTTTTTCAGTGGTCTACCACAAATCAGTGCTTAACTGATAACAGTACCTCTCTATTTTATGTGTGTGTGTATGTGAGAGAGAGAGAGAGAGAGAGAGAGGTGAGTCTTTAGTTAATTGGTCACACAGAGAATTAATTGTGATTTCCCTTTGTGATTCCTTTTTTGTTGTTTTCTTTTATTGCAAGATTGTTGAGAAAAATGAGCATCCCAAAACTGCCGCTTCAGATTCAAATGTGTTTTGTTCACAAAAGGGATGCTATAATTTAAATAGAAGAGAAGTTCTACAGCATCCATATAATTTTTTCTACATGAGTTGTTGCTGTTATGTTGCCTTCTCAGTTTCTTGCAGATAACTGTTCTTACTTTGAAACATGAAAAGAAGGCAGTACTGAGAGAAGGATTAATGCACACTGATATACGCATACAAAAGTTGGAAAAGTAACTTTTTAGTGGTGGCTGAGAGATTCTAGCATTTGTAGTCCAAGAAAGAAAGAAAAACATTTTCTAAGCTCTGTATGCACAGTGTAAACACCATCTTATAAACACTTTTTGAATACCATTCTCGTGTAGCTTTAAGACCATCTTATTTGCCTGATATCACATTATGTTCTAGTTAATTTAAGAAATTAATGTTAATTAATTTAATGGTAATTGGTAGGATGATTTTTAGAAATCTCACCACTTGACATAGATCTAATGATGGAACATTTTGTATTGCTCATAGAGGTTACCTGTTCTGATTTCTTCATCTAGTTTCATCCAGTAGTTATGTATAGTGGTGGTGGTTGGGGGTGGCATCCTGGCAGTTTAACAAGAAAGTATTCATGTCTGCTATTTATGAAGAAAAAAGCCAGTATCTCTTCAATTTTAAAACCACGGAAATTAATTATAGATATTTTACAACATACATTTAAAAATAAGGTAGAGGAATTACAAAAGTCCATTTTGTATTTCATGTTTATATTAGAAAAGTTACTGCTGCTCTAATATTATATTCTCAGTCTTTAACAAAGAGACAAACATAGTTTAACTGAATTTCATGTTTTGTTTTCATTTTCAATCAGCAGAGACATTATTTATTTGAATGTTGGAATATTTCTAGAAAACCCTATTAACGGCTTGGATTTTTTTAAAAAGTTGTGCTTATGAATACTCTCTTTTATTCAGAACTCCTTACAAGTTGTTAGTATATGTTCGTTTTTTCCCCTCTCTCTTGGCATGTTATTGCAGTTCTCTTATACATAAGCGGCTGCATTTCACAACTTCCTGAGTAATCTACAGAGCAGCACTTTGTTGGTACTTTCTTCTCTCCCCCTCTCCCTTAGAGGAGGTGGAGTCTTCTTTTGAAAGCAGCCTATAGAAGAATCCCTTCTGCTCTTAACCTACCCAGCCTTTTCCTTTCTTGCATTGAATATCTGTGATAGACCTTGGAATTGTGTCTGAGACGAATGACCTCATAGCTGCTCCCGGACCTAGAAACGAGCATGTTTCTTTGCAGCATGAAGGGAATGCTATGAAAGAAGCAGTTTCATGTCTCCCGGTAAAAGGAGCTTCCTGCTTGAGGCAGATGTGGGAAAGGCTGTTTTTATGAGAGAACAAACACTGGAGGAGGAGAAAAGAAAGTGTCTAGAATTACAAATTGCCACACACTGCTTTATCTGTCTTTCTGAGGATGTCACCATTGTTCAACTGGGTGGCAAAGGTAGGAAGAGATTGTAACTAATTTATCATTTTTCATATCTCTCTAACTGATGTAAATAGCACTGTTTTGATTTGGGGGAGTGGCTGAAGACAAATCAAGCTCAGGGGCTAAATTCATTTCAAAAACAATCCATATAAGTGATATGCGAAATTGAACCTCAGCAGTAGAATCTTCCTTTTATTGAATTGAGCTTTCCTCCTGGTAGGTATGTTTAGGTTTGCAGCCTACAATACACCTCTTCCTTCACAGCAGATTTTGGAAAGGGGGGATTTTTTTTTAAAAGTAACAAGTAGTAGATTAACTTTTGCTATTAATTTACATGTAGTTTTTCTTGTTTGTTCCAGATGATATGATACCAGTCTCTGCTTTGTTTGATTCAGAAATGTGAAGAGACTTGGGTGACAGCTGTATAGAGTGTAGAAGCATGCGTGAAGACAGTTCCAGAGCAAAAGTGGAAGGCATTGTTTATATTTTAGCTATTTGGCTTGATAGCAGCTTCTACTGAAATTCTGTGTTCTTCTAAGTGCTGGCACTGTGTAGTACAGGAGGTTAAATGATACAAGAATAATGTACTCATGTGGTGGTGGCTTTTTCCCCCACTGAGAGATTAAGAAACTCAAGACAAATTCCCGATTGTGATTCAGAATGGTTAAACCTGAAATTTAAAATTAGAAAAAGCTCATTATGGCCAGGCAATATGTGAAGAGTCAGCCCATGTTTGTATTTTCCTTTATCTTTCCTTATGTTTATATTCCTTTTCTGGTTATTCCCCAAATAAGCTAGAATCTTGTTGATGATCACATGCTACTTGCATAACTTGCAACAGCTAATTTCAGCTAATTGGTGTGGTGCCTGAATTTATGTCAGTTGGGTGCTTTGGTCATGCACCTGACTGCCTAACCACGAATGCACCCTGCCACCTCATCAATTAGACACAGTTAGCCTCCATGAGTTAGACTGTATGAGAACACCAATAGAATTTCAGCCAATAACAATAATATTGTAAAACTCTTTATGAGAATGGGGAAGGGAGGACCCAATCACTGGTTGAGGTTCATGCTATTTGCCTCCTTATACATACGTATTTTATTATAGAACATAATATATTTCCTCATGTGAGTGGAATACATGAGTAATGTAATTCATGTATACTAATTTCCTTCTGTTCCTTCTTAAAGCCAGTATGTTCCTCCTATTGGTACAAAAATACATAATCCTCCCCAAGAAATAGCAGCGATTAGGGCAACTGTTTATTATTGTCCACCTCAGTATCTCACTGTTGTGTCTAATGTAAGGGGTGTGTTGGGCAATTTAGAGTAAGCAATAGCTTATTCTTCTTCTTGGTTTTATCCTGCACTCATATTTCCTGTCCTGGATGGGACTGAAAAGTCTGAACATTTCTGTTGCCCACAGAACTTTCCCTGTTTCTAACCGAGCAATGAAATCTACCCACTTGCATCCTTTTTTGTCTGGCACATGGACTTAGTTGGTTAGCTGTGGTTGTCTCAGAGGGAACAGGAAAGTTTCTAAATATAATGTCATGATTGTGTTCCTTTTGCCAGAAATAGATTACGCAATTTATAGAGTGCAATGACATTTTAGAATAACAAAGTGGGATTAGTGTTTTATCTTGGTTACCTGAACATATTCAGCTTGTTAAAATCTAGACTCGGAGCATTTACAAAATAGGAATAAGAAAATGTAAACACATACTTGTGTAATTATGTGTAGTGCTATATAAAAGTTTCCTTATAGGTTCTTGCTTCTAATAGCTACACTAATAGCTAATAGCCCTGTGGTGCAGTAGTTAAACTGCAGTTCTGTAGCCAGGCAGGCATTGAGTTCGATCCTGATGGATTAAGGTAGCCAGCTCAAGGTTGACTCAGCCTTCCATCCTTCCAAGGTTGGCAAAATGAGTACCCAGCTTACTGGGGGGCAAAGTGTTGTTTGCATAATGATGTTGTAAACTTCCCAAAGATTGTTTCAGCACTATGGGACAGTATATAAGTCAAAACAACAACAACATTACTGTTCCAATTTTACAGGTGAGATCTTATAATGAAGATCAGGGATTTAACCAAGGCTGCCCATTGAGTCATCATGCAGTTCGAGGTCTGCAGTCCGACATCAATTTCCAGTCTTTTCATCACTATAATCATAAGGGCCCATTTCTAACTTTTTAATATTACAGTAGCTTTTACAGAAAAGTGCTGACATCACACATACATGTTGACTAGACATGGGGGCTTCGTATTCGTCTATGAATATGAAGCCTGCTGGCACAGGTGACTAGCCCGATTACAACTCACCCACAGAACCCGCTGGACCATTTACTGCATGGTGTGAGGTGCGCATGACTGGCGTCATCTCCTGCACCCCAACTGCGGCAGTAGCCCGGCTGCCGCAGCTCCACCTCCCTGCTCACCCAGCCACTCCAGCAAGGGGATAGGAGGATGAGCCTCCCTGTACAGCTGCAGAGTGGCTGGGTGAGCATAGGTGGTTGGCCTGATTACCACCCACCCCCCAGAACCTGCTGGACCACTTACTGTGCGGTGTGAGGTGCACGTGGTCGGCGTCATCTCCTTTGCCCCTATCACGGCGGTAGCCCAGCTGCCGCAGCCCCGCCTCCTTGCTCACCCAGCCACTCCGCAGCTGAGCAGGGAGGTTCATCCTCCTATCCCCTTGCCGGAGTGGCCGGGCGAGCAGGGAGGTGGGGCTGCAGCAGCTGGGCTACCGCCGTGATAGGGGCAAAGGAGATGACGCCGACCACATGCACCTCGCACCGCACAGTAAGTGGTCCAGCAGGTTCTGGGGGGTGGGTGGTAATCAGGCCAACCACCTATGCTGCAGGGCTTTGCATTCATAGATGAATACGAAGCCAGCCTCCCTGCTCACCCAGCCACTCTGCAGCTGAGCAGGGAGGCTCATCCTCCTATCCCCTTGCCGGAGTGGCTGGGTGAGCAGGGAGGTGGGGCTGTGGCAACTGGGCTACTGCCACAGTTGGGGTGCAGGAGATGACGCCAGTCATGTGCACCTCACACCATGCAGTAAATGGTCCAGCGGGTTCTGTGGGTGGGTTGTAATCGGGCTAGTCACCTGTGCCAGCGGGCTTCATATTCATAGACGAATACAAAGCCCCCATGTCTAGTCAACATGTATGCGTGATGTCAGCACTTTTCTGTAAAAGCTACTGTAATATTAAAAAGTTAGAAATGGGCCCTTATGATTATAGTGATGAAAAGACTGAACAAAGAGTCGTAGACAAATACGAAGCCCCCATGTCTAATGTTGACTGTTTCAAAATGTTTTCCTGATTATTTTTTTTAACCCTCCTATTCCTTATTTGGCCAGAAACTTGTTGGTATTGTACAAATGATGTGCATTATCTTGCCTGGCTGGCCAGTGTGTAGTACAGATTCTGTGATACATCCCTGGGAAACATTGGCTGAAGTGCTGATGTAGTAAGTTGTAATTAGAGTAGGCCTATTGAATCAGTGGGAATTTGATGAATGAACTCCTCTGTATGTTCCACTGATTCAATGGTCCAGTTGTGATTTGTTATACTAAGTACAGTAACAGGATTCCAACCACTGTATGGAGAAGGATGTAAGTGACTCATTGTTGGAGATGAGTGCACATCTCTGCTGTTCAAAACTTCAAGAAGCTTTCACCCTGATGTCATCTCTCTCTCAGAAGTCCTTCATCCTCAATATATCAGTTCTCTTCTCTTTTGACAACATACTTTTTGACCTTTGTTCGTATGTAAGTTCATCAGTTGCTGCATCCTGTTACCTACTGGCTAGTACAGCCATAAACACAATATGAAAGAAATAAAGGCTGAATCAGGATTGTACAAGTCACATAATGAATCTTATAAAGTGGTGTGTGGAGAATTGTTTCCAGTCTGTGGCCACTTCAAATGTGTTAGGGCCTCCCAGGAGGCATTATAACCCCCGTTGAGAATGGAAGATAGATTTTTGCTATACGTTTTTCATATACAGTCAAGATGGTTTTGGAAACAAATGTTGCTGAGGAAACCAAACAATTGTTATAGCCGCAACAGGGATTTTTAGCTTTTATGTTGTCTCGTTTAAAAAAAAATCTGCACATATTCAGAAGTATACATCACTTCTTCTGCTGGTTCTGATTTTGGTCTTGTAGCTTGGTTGGTGTGGAAGTGTTCTTTCCTGTCTACCCCTGTGCCTCCCATTCACAATAATGACACATATCAACAAGATCTGGATTTAATAATCATGGTTGGGACAAGTATCCCTCTGAGGTTATTGTTTGTCAAGGTAAACTGGTCTGTAACTCTAACATGGAATTTATTGAGCACTTTCCTGCTTAACTTGTCCATGTAGGTTCTGTATCAGAGGAGGCAGAAGATGCTTGATTTGGTTACATCCTAGAACTAGCAGCGATAGAACTCCAGTGCCATTATGGCAGACTCCAGGTGAATGATCCCTCTCTTTTGCCACTGGACATTTCTAAATGGGTTTTATCTAATCAAATATTTTACACATAAGTAAATCTAAAGGATGCAGAGAAGGTGTCTACTGTATAATATGCAATATAGATTAGTAGAGCATGGCCAGGTGTGAGAAAACTGTAGTCCATGGTAGTGATGCTAACCAGGTGTCAGTTTGTTCATTTTGGGTTCAATACGGATATAAAAGCTGCTCCATTGAAGAACTCACTCTGCTATACTTAAATGAAATAAAAGAAAGATCTTGAAGATAGGGGCATGAATTGTTGAAATGCACTGTCTTAAAAGCTTCCTAATTAGAACGTTACTGGAAAGAAGCAGTCCAGATGATAAGAGAGGTAGTGGATGGTAAGAGCAGTAATGAGCAAGAGCCATAACTGCAGAGTGCCCTTAAAGATTATTTAAGATCTAGCAAAAGATTTCTCATCAGGAGGAGAACTCAGTTGTAATCTAGCACACACTACTTGTGTATGGCAATTACTTTTGGGAGTAAGTTTTACTGAGCTCAGGCTTATGTTTATGTAGACGTGTATGTATAAGATATACTTTTGGAAGGTGTTTAGCATTTCCTTTATTCAGATGAGTCTGCTTCACTTTTAATCTTATGGGCGTGATTCACATCCTTAGGCAACTGTCTGACATTTTTAAAAAAATCACTCTAATAGTCTGGTGAAAATAGTTTTTATTGAAGCTATATTTACCAAAAAAAAGCACAAACATAAAGGTAGAAAGTCTTTGAGGCAGAATGTGGTCTATTTGAATAAGTAGTAAAGAAACCTGTGAAAGGAGTTATTGGAAATAGTGTAGTAGAGGCAAGGCTAACAAGGTTGAAGCCCAGAGACTTTCTCAGTATCAGGAAGTATGACATCATCTGCTACCACCATCAGTTTCCAGTTCCTTGTGACCTTAGCTGCAATCCTCACAGTATCAGAGAGAGAAATAGATTGCCCCATATATATATACCTTTGGAACTGGACTTTTGATTGGCACCCAATTTATCAAGAATGAAGCAGACAGTTTGCTCTTGTTCTGTGCTAACTTTGGGGAAATTTGGGCCAAAGGTTTTTGAGTTATGATCTTTTGAAAAGTAAAACTGTTTCCCTCCTCCCTGTGCAAAAACAAGCAACTGTAAATGTCCCCATATTTAAAATAGTTCATACAAATTGAAAAGACCAATCTTGCTTATCTTGAAAGAGAATGGTTGTCCCACCTACTTTTTTTATTTGGGAAGAATACAGCCTGCAGGGGCTGAAACATTGATCCTCCAAAAAAAAAAAAGGCCTTTCAAAAGGATAAAATAGTGACTTTCTTATAAGCTGAGCATGTGTGGAACAGGCTTATCAGCAAAAACTTTCCAAAGTAGATACATTGTTGTCCATCACAAAGGAAAGACGGGCTGAGAAGGGAGATGTTTGGAGGTCAATTAAAAGTCACAGAAATATTTGGCATGTCTGAGGAAGTGGACTTAATCCATGAAAGTTCATATTAAAATATAGCAATTAGTCTGTAAAGTGCCACAATGCTTTTGTTTTCTTTAATTTTTTAAAAAAATTCTTTTGTTTTTGGCCTGATAGTCAAAATATGTGTTTTCTTTGAAGAGTTAAAAAAAACAAAAAACCTCCTTGCTTTAAAGGAAGTAATGGAGTGACAGACCTCCAGAAAGGGATATTTTGCCATATACCTCCAGGGAATTAACATACAGTTTTGTAAGGCATATTTAAAGTATTTCTGCATTACAAAGGCACAGAGCAGTTGTGTTTGTCCATGTTCTGGATGCTTTCAGTAAACATTATCTGAAGATTTCTGACACAAGTTTTCAAAGGGGAAATCAGCTTCATGCTGAGGCAATCTGAACTTTTGACCCTGTCAGTCAACACCCAGTTAGCTGACTCTCAGGAGAAGAATTTATTAACTCCATCCTGGCCAAACAGGCAAAGGGATTCTGTGTCTGGTTATAAAAATATTTTTTAAAGAATAGAATAGAGAACAAATATTTAGAAGCTCACTTGTTTAAGCTGTGAAATTATGTTTTTTTTTTCTTTGTGGCTATGGATGGTCTTACTCAATGTTAGCAGAGCTTTGGTGCCTATATCCTGTCATAGTTTTCAGCTATTCCACCTGTCTTGTCACTATATTTGCCTGGTAATTAAGAAAAAAAATCTCCAAAGATGTTATGTGCCATCAAGTTAATTCTGATGTGTGGTTACTATATGGTTAAGTGACCCCCCAAAACGTCCTGTCATTAACAGCTCTGCTCAGATCTTCCAAAACAAAATCATCTCATGTTAGGTTGTTCTCTCTTCCTACCGGTCCCCCTCCTTTCTAGCAATATTGTCTTTTCTAGTAAGATCTGTTTAGGTCTTGACACCAAGTAAGGGAAAATCCCAGAAGTGGATTCCCTTTTTTCATCAGTTAACCACTCCTCATTGAAACACAAAGCAATTGTCAGGGCTGTTTTTTCTGCAGCAATATTAGACCATTTCCTGGCTTTTTAAATCGTGGCTGCAGAAGCACATTATCTCACATTCATAAACCAGCATTTTTTTTTTTAAAAAAAGAACTGAATAAGGACCAGTTGAGCTATTTGCATTTTAAAACTCTCTTTATGGCATGGTGGATATTTCCCATTGTCATGATGGGTATTTCTGCTTCCAAATTTACCTCTGCATTACTGGTTATTGAGGAAAGTTTAAGTGTCTACTACTGCTACTTTTTCACATCACATTTTTTGTACACCTCTCTCAAGACAGCAGGGCTAATTGGACAGAAAGTAAGGAGAAATGAAGAGATTTAGCCTTTGTGATAATACATCCAAGCATGGCTCAAATACACACCAATTAGAATGAGATGGCTTTTTCCTGTGCCTGCAACAGGATAAAATAGTAATACACAGACTCAAAAATTTAAAGAATTTTGCATATTCCTTTAGCTGTAGTGTGTACTCTTTCCATTTACAAAGTTACACTTGTATCCTTAAATGCTGATTACACGCAGCTGGCTTCTGTACTATTGGATCATATCCCAGAAATAAATGTTTGCAGAACCAACTTTAAGCAAGAGAGAACTACACCTGAATGTACAATGATTGCTCTGAGAACCATAACAATAAACTGAACTGAACCGAACCTGAATATACAGCTACAAACAATATCAGTACCTGCTTCATGATTTCTATCTTCTCATGCTACTTTCTATATAGAAATGATTATTTTTCTGTTTTTCTTACATTATCACAACCAAGAAAACTACATTTACTGGAAGAATAGCTGGAGTGCCCTTTGTAATTCTTCCAGCTCAGAAGATTCTCTGTTGTTAGCTGACAACAGGTTCTCTTAAGAGGGGATATAATAGCTGTGTGATAAACTCTGTGTGTGTAAGGTCAGAGTTTTTGATAGCTCTGCTTAAAGATTCCGAGTCTTAGAAACTGTAACAAGATCTCTGTCAGAGATCCTGAAAAGTTGCCACTGATCAAAATAGTTAATATTACTGGACTAGATTGACATCCTTTTTATTATTATTGCTAGCTATAGTTTGTCTGTACATTTCACTTTAATTTGGGAAACATTTCCCATGAAAAAAAGAATAATCTGTTTATTTTTTGAAGTGAGGGAAGCCAGACTTTTTGACTCCATATGAAACTATCCTTTAAGAAAAGTCACACAGAGAACACCTGTTGTCAAGTATTTAGACTGGGACACGTGCATCCTCTCCAACACTAGGGGCATTTCCTGTTCTAACTATAGAACTAGAACTGCAAAAGAAGCTGCATGGTGCAACTGAACATTAAACATTAAGGTGCAACTGAACATTAAAAAGCTGTTTCTGTTAAATGGCACAGTAAGATTATTGTATGCCATTCTATCACACACACACCAATGTCACTGGAAAACACGGTTAACAGATTTACTACTGGGACTAAATTTGTCCTATACAACAAATGATTTAATGTTTCCTGAATGTAACGAATCCTGGTGGCTGAAAGAGATTTTTTTTTTTTTGGAGTTAATGAATTAGAACACAGTTTTCTAGCTTCTAACCATCCTAATCCTCAAAAGGACAACACTTTCTAATGGGTTTCAGGACACATGTTCCTAGCTTTGTTATTTGCTGGAAGTAACTCTTTAGTATTTAATGTGCTTTACTATGCAGGTTCTCCTGTACTTTTAGTCTAAGGGTATGATAAGATGCCTCTTCACGGATTGCTGCCTTGTCGTGGCGAAGGGGCTTGAGTAATTCAGAGAAGCTATGGGCTATGCCGTGCAGGGACACCCAAGACGGACAGGTCATAGTGGAGAGTTCTGACTAAACGCGATCCACCTGGAGCAGGAACTGGCAAGCCACTCCAGTATCTTTGCCAAGAAAACCCCATGAACAGAAACAAAAGGCTAAAAGATATGACGCTGGAAGATGGGCCCCTCAGGTCGGAAGGCGTCCAACATGCTACTGAGGAAGAGCGGAGGACAAGTACAAGTAGCTCCAGAGCTAATGAAGCGGTTGGGCCAAAGCCGAAAGGACGCTCAGCTGTGGACGCGCCTGGAAGTGAAAGGAAAGTCCGATGCTGCAAAGAAGAATACTGCATAGGAACCTGGAATGTAAGATCTATGAACCTTGGTAAGTTGGATGTGGTCAAACAGGAGATGGCAAGAATAAACATTGACATCCTGGGCGTCAGTGAACTAAAATGGACGGGAATGGGCGAATTCAATTCAGATGATTACCATATCTACTATTGTGGGCAAGAATCCCGTAGAAGAAATGGAGTAGCCCTCATAGTCAACAAAAGAGTGGGGAAAGCTGTACTGGGATACAATCTCAAAAACGATAGAATGATTTCAATACGAATCCAAGGCAGACCTCTCAACATCACAGTAATCCAAGTTTATGCACCAACCACCGATGCTGAAGAGGCTGAAATTGACCAATTCTATGAAGACCTACAACACCTTCTAGAACTGACACCAAAGAAAGATGTTCTTGTCATTATAGGGGACTGGAATGCTAAAGTAGGGAGTCAAGAGATAAAAGGAACAACAGGTAAGTTTGGCCTTGGAGTTCAGAACGAAGCAGGGCAAAGGCTAATAGAGTTCTGTCAAGAGAACAAGCTGGTCATCACAAACACTCTTTTCCAACAACACAAGAGGCGACTCTACACATGGACATCACCAAATGGGCAATACCGAAATCAGATTGACTATATTCTCTGCAGCCAAAGATGGAGAAGCTCTATACAGTCAGCAAAAACAAGACCTGGAGCTGATTGTGGCTCTGACCATCAGCTTCTTATAGCAAAATTCAAGCTTAAACTGAAGAAAGTAGGAAAAACCACTGGGCTAGCCAGGTATAATCTAAACCAAATCCCTTATGAGTACACAGTGGAAGTGAAGAACAGATTTAAGGAACTAGATTTGGTGGACAGAGTGCCTGAAGAACTATGGATGGAGGCTCGTAACATTGTACAGGAGGCAGCAACAAAAACCATCCCAAAGAAAAGGAAATGCAAGAAAGCAAAGTGGCTGTCCAACGAGGCCTTACTAATAGCAGAGAAGAGAAGGGAAACAAAATGCAAGGGAGATAGGGAAAGTTACAGAAAACTGAATGCGGACTTCCAAAGAATAGCAAGGAGAGACAAGAGGGCCTTCTTAAATGAACAATGCAAAGATATAGAGGAAAACAATAGAAAGGGAAAAACCAGAGATCTGTTCAAGAAAATTGGAGCCATTAAAGGAACATTTTGTGCAAAGATGGACATGATAAAGGACAAAAATGGTAGGGACCTTACAGAAGCAGAAGACATCAAGAAGAGGTGGCAAGAATACACAGAGGAATTATACCAGAAAGATCTGGATGTCACGGACAACCCAGACAGTGTGGTTGCTGACCTTGAGCCAGACATCCTGGAGAGCGAAGTCAAGTGGGCCTTAGAAAGCATGGCTAACAACAAGGCCAGTGGAGGCGATGGCATTCCAGTGGAACTATTTAAAATCTTAAAAGATGATGCTGTTAAGGTGCTACACTCAATATGCCAGCAAGTTTGGAAAACTCAGCAGTGGCCAGAGGATTGGAAAAGATCAGTCTACATCCCAATCCCAAAGAAGGGAAGTGCTAAAGAATGCTCCAACTACCGTACAATTGCACTCATTTCACATGCTAGCAAGGTTATGCTCAAAATCCTCCAAGGCAGGCTTCAGCAATATGTGGACCGAGAACTCCCAGAAGTACAAGCTGGATTTCGAAGGGGCAGAGGAACTAGAGACCAAATTGCTAACATGCGCTGGATTATGGAGAAAGCCAGAGAGTTCCAGAAAAACATCTACTTCTGCTTCATTGACTACGCAAAAGCCTTTGACTGTGTGGACCACAGCAAACTATGGCAAGTTCTTAAAGAAATGGGAGTGCCTGACCACCTTATCCATCTCCTGAGAAATCTATATGTGGGACAGGAAGCAACAGTTAGAACTGGATCTGGAACAACTGATTGGTTCAAAATTGGGAAAGGAGTACGACAAGGATGTATATTGTCCCCCTGCTTATTTAACTTATATGCAGAATACATCATGCGGAAGGCTGGACTGGATGAATCCCAAACCGGAATTAAGATTGCCGGAAGAAATATCAACAACCTCAGATATGCAGATGATACCACTCTGATGGCAGAAAGTGAGGAGGAATTAAAGAACCTCTTAATGAGGGTGAAAGAGGAGAGCGCAAAAAATGGTCTGAAGCTCAAGATAAAAAAAACTAAGATCATGGCCACTGGTCCCATCACCTCCTGGCAAATAGAAGGGGAAGATATGGAGGCAGTGACAGATTTTACTTTCCTGGGCTCCATGTTCACTGCAGATGGTTACAGCAGCCATGAAATTAAAAGACGCCTTCTTCTTGGGAGGAAAGCGATGACAAACCTAGATAGCACCTTAAAAAGCAGAGACATCACCTTGCCGACAAAGGTCCGCATTGTCAAAGCGATGGTTTTTCCAGTAGTGATGTATGGAAGTGAGAGCTGGACCATAAAGAAGGCTGACCGCCGAAGAATTGATGCTTTTGAATTGTGGTGCTGGAGGAGACTCTTGAGAGTCCCCTGGACTGCAAGGAGAACAAACCTATCCATTTTGAAGGAAATCAACCCTGAGTGTTCACTGGAAGGACAGATCCTGAAGCTGAGGCTCCAATACTTTGGCCATCTCATGAGAAGAGAAGACTCCCTGGAAAAGACCCTGATGTTGGGAAAGTGTGAAGGCAAGAGGAGAAGAGGACGACAGAGGATGAGATGGTTGGACAGTGTCATCGAAGCAACCAACATGAATTTGACCAAACTCCGGGAGGCAGTGGAAGACAGGAGGGCCTGGCGTGCTCTGGTCCATGGGGTCACGAAGAGTCGGACACGACTAAACGACTAAACAACAACATGATAAGATGGCGAGAAAGGATCATGTCTGAGCATACTAGAAAGAGTTGTTTCTCTGGGCACAATCTCCCTTAAAGTGACTCTTCCATCTGTACAGGAATCACAAAATAGAGTACAGTAGGGACGTGGTGGCGCTGCGAGTTAAACTGCAGAAGCCTCTGTGCTGCAAGGTCGGAAGACCAGCAGTCGTAAGATCGAATCCACGCGACGGAGTAAGCTCCCGTCGCTTGTCCCAGCTCCTGCCAACCTAGCAGTTCAAAAGCATGCAAATGCGAGTAGATAAATAGGTACCACCACAGTGGGAAGGTAACGGCGTTCCGTGTCTAGTCGCGCTGGCCACGTGACCACGGAAACTGTCTTTGGACAAACGCTGGCTCTACGGCTTGGAAACAGGGATGAGCACTGCCCCCTAGAGTCGGACACGACTGGACTAAATGTCAAGGGGAACCTTTACCTTTACCTAGGTCTACTGCTGGAGCATAAAGGTCCCCCTTAGGTGCAGAGCATGATCTGGCTGGTTCACAATCTTCTGTGTGTTATATGCTCCTGGGAACCTGGGAAATGCCTCACAGCAGATTGTGTCACAAATGGTCCAAAATGCAAGCTGTTTCCCTGTCTGACCATAGCCTCATACTTAGAAAAAAGAAATGCCCCTGTATTGCAAAGGATGTGCCTTCTTCATTCTAAATGTATGCATGTATCTGAATAACTTAGCTAAAAGGGCAAAAGTGTTAGTATGATGTGAGATAATCTTAACACTACAATTTCAACACTACTCAGACTACAGTTTTATTTAAGGTTAGGATTTATTGATTGACATACTCAAAAAAACATACAATAGTCGCTGTTGCTATTTAGGGTAATTGTTTGCCATGCATGACATAACAAGCAGGCTGTTGTGGATGTTTGGTTTCAGTTTATCCTTGTAATGAAACAGTCTTTCCTAACTGAGAAATCTAAGACTCTCTCTTCCCACTTAGGAGAAAAGTGTAGTGTCTGTACCACATTAGCTCCTCCTAAACAAGGAACTCCATGACTAGGTCCACGATTTAGGAGTCCGTAGCCATAACTTTGACCATATTCTTATAGGAGAGTACACCTGGGAAACTAGTCCTATGGTAAAATGTGATACAGTGAAGTGGGACAACAGGTCAGAGGACGGAGATGTTTCTCTGTACAGAATAGAAAGCAGGGCAAGTTCCTGTTTGTCCTTTCAGGAAAGTGTACACCTAGTACCTTCTGGAGTTCAGAATACCTGTTTGGATTATTTTGATACTGGATTTGAGATGGTAAACATGCAAGAATAGAACATTGATCAATACAAGCACAAACTTAAAAGGCCATTGTTATTGACTCTGAGAACTTAATGCATTGTATTAGTGCATTAAAGCATACTGAATATTCAAACTTTCTTCCGGGAAATTGAAAATAAAGTTAAGAACAGAATGCATTACCTGTTGCTAATGCATTTTTTGAGAGCTACAGACACAGAGCAGTAGTAACTGTGTGAATAGGTTTTCAGGTTGGGAGAATCTTAAAAGAGGTTTCTTGAAAGCTGCTCTCCCGGGGGGTGGGTACATACCTTCTGTGCATCTGTGCTAAACCTATACTTGGAATGGGTTTTGCTGGGCACTCTAATATAGTGATGTTGTGCATCTGACCTGATATTTCTCAGTTCCCCCAATAAATGATTGAATGATTTGAAATCTGATTTCTCACAGCAAGAGCTGGACTTGTCTAAGAAAATTGGTTTTGAACAGAGCAGAGTTTTTTAAATGTGGAGGGCAAAGGATGAGGCAGTTGCCCTAGGGTTCATATATGAGGGAGGCTCACACCATTAAAGTGACCATATCAACATCAGTATCAACGTGCATTATTGCTAGCTCTTTTCTTTCAGAACTTGAAGTTTGTAAACTTAAAGGAAAAAATCATGAAACAAACTCTGATAGTGTACTTTCATAATGGCAGCATAAGCAACATGGTAGCAGTCCCTTGCTGAGCTAGTAATAGCAACTTAGTCTCAGTCCAACCACAGTCAGACTTTCTAGTCTTTTATTTATATCCACCTGTTTTCTACTCTAAATAACCCAAAACTGGTCCAACCTTCCCCAAATTCCCCATTCTTCCCCAATGACGTACTGGAAAGAACGTGCAGTAGTTTTAGAGAGAGCTTACCAAAATTATCTGCAAATTTCTCCAATCTCTGAAACATTTATTCATTTCTTAAATACTGCAGAGCACTGGGGGGCAAAGTCACGTGTGAGAGAGGGGCACAGCCCCACCCAGTGGAACTGAACGTTAGAGGGTATGTTGGTGGTGACAGAAACAACAGTTAGACTAGAGATTACATGGAGGTTAGGAGTGTGAGCAAAAGAGGAAGGGCATTACCCTCTCCAAAGGGCAGGAGAGTTTACAGCAAGCAGAGGCAGGCATTTGAGGAATGGAGATCTGCTGTTTCCTGTTGCTGCTGTGTCCTTGGGTGAGGCATGTGGAGGAGAAAAGCAGTAATGGAGGAAGGAAAGTAAAAGGTTGGGGGAACTAAAAAGAGCCATTTCCTGCTCAGGTACTGATGCATGTGTTGCCCGTTCATTCCACCACCAGAGGTGATCTTTGAAGTTGCCCTTTAGCATAGTGCACTGACATGGAAGACTCCCCTCTTGGAGATAAGTATTTGGACATGCACAAGAGAGAGAAAAGGAAAGAGTTCAGCATGTGGCCACTGTCATAACTCATTGTTGCCTCCCATTGCTGTTTATTTTCATTTCTCACTCCTTGTTTTAGTCATTGGAAACTGGAATATCTGTTTCTCCCTCTCTCCCCCCTCCTCTGCTGCTGTGAAAGATGGAATAGGAACCTAGGTGTCTAGTTGTGTCTCTGGGGGGCCTCCTTTCCCCCCCCCCCCCCGTGGAAATATATTGCAAGTCTGCATGGCCACTGAGGGTGGCGTTAATGTCACTGTCCTGTGCACATTAATATGGGAGTAAGCCCACACAGCCATCCTGGGAGAGAAGCCCCTTTACCCACTCATTATTCTTGCACCTATTGCACCACCATCAAACCTTGGAAAAGTTCCCTTTTTGGGACTCTAAATTCCAGAACTGCCAGCCAGTATGGTCTGTATATTTTTATGTATAACAGGCAACACAGCAGATAAAGAAAGACAAGATGGTGGTGCAGGAGGAAGACAAAAAGAAATTTCTGTTCTTCAAAAACCCCTCAGTTTTATGAATATGGGATATTGTGCTTCTGTACCTATGATTCAAAAAGCCAGGAACTGGCCCGATATTGCTGCACAATATCGTGCCCACGTTGCCAACAGGAAAAAGGATGCAAAGCTTTATATAGCAAAGGGCAGCCTGAATGTTGACTACACCAATGGCAGCAGTCAAGATGGTCTACAGAAGTGGTCCCCAACCTTTTCTGAACCACAGACCGGTATAGCGTCTGAGTGGCAGGGGGCAGCATCCGTGCATGGGTGGGCAGGACACCTGCACGTGGTGGGGGGGGCTGTGCATGCGTGCATGGGCGGGGCATCCGTGTGTGCATGTGGGGGTGCATGCATGGGTGGGCAGGGGGGCGATCTGTCTCTGCAGCCCAGTCTTGCCAAGGCTGGGCCGTGGACAAGGGGTTGGGGACCCCGGGGCTACAGGATACTCTCTTCTACTCACTACCATTCACAGAGTGATACCACACAAGGCAAAATCCCAAAAGCTGACTCCTTTTTTCATCAGTTAGCCACATCTCACTGAAACACAAAGCAATTGTCAGGGCTGTTTTTCAACAAGTGTGAATGGTTACAGTTTTTTCTATACCTTGAGAAGGCTAACCCAACTCTGTCTGAAAATCCCTTTATACAGGAACCATCATAAACCATAGGCAAGAAAACCTGTTTGTTTGTGCTGTTAATTTAAATAATAGGCTTTATATTTATATTTATTTAAAATTCCACGCATTGGAATTGATGGTAAAGAAAATGTGGATAGATGTGAAAAATTTTCAGAAATGTGGGGGAGGGTGTGTGTCTGAAGCCAAAAATGTGGAGCCTCAACTGTAGAGAGATGTGATGGATCTGAAACTGGTGCATATTCTGGTTTGAAGACAATTTACAATGGTGAAGCATTTGGAAATATTACCATAGCCCTCTGCCTTTTTTTGTCTTTGCCAATGTCAAATCATATAAGATAACCAGTGATCTAAGTTATCCTTTATGTTACATTCAACAGTGGTTCAGTCAAGACAGCCAGCATTATTTGTTTTGTCTATTGAATTGGATCTTTGCATAATCCCATCTCTGACTTTGCTGATAAAAAAGTAAAAAAAACATGAGATAGCTTCTAAAATATTCTGAATATGGTTTGTCATTATGTTTAAATATTTTCATTGTCTAGTATCCTGTTCCTTATTTAGGGACATGGAGCTCCAACTCCAGAATCTGCCACAGCAATCTGAAGCGCTGAAAGCTGCTTATGGGTTTCGTGCCTGATCAGCATGACCTGGGTGTGGGCCTGGCATGCCACTCGCCGACCGTGTCAGGTTGCTGTAACAGTTTCCATAGCTGGAACTCTATGCACATAAATATAGAACAAGATACTGGCCTTTAATCTCAGTCATCAAGTCATAACATTCTGATTGCATTTTAAAATGTGTATAGTTGCATTTTAAAATGTGTATTTTATATGTTTATTTACTGTTTCCCTGTGGCAGAAAAAATGATACAAAGCAATGTGCTTTAAGAAAGTGGTGGCAGGGAGTGGCCTGAAATTACTGTTCTGCTTTGGGCCTCATAGGGTGCAACTACACTGTGATTTGATTTGCAGCTTTATTATGTTTGACATTGCAGTCAGTGCTCACACAGGGGCTGCAGATTGATTTGGGAGTTCATTATTCATACTGGGTGTGATGCAATTTGTATTCCAGCCCACAGCTCCCCCTTCTTTCCTTCCTTCTTTTGGCCCCACCTATGCTGATCTGATGGGGAACTGACAAGGGCATAAATAGAGGAAATAATAATAACGATGATCCAGCAATAAGGTGATAGGGTGATCTAGCACTAATTTCATACATGTAAGAAACTTTAAAAAAATTAAAAAAAATTGAAGACAATCGGGAAAAGGAAAGAAGGTGGGGTCATGTTCTCCCATCCTAAACATCACACCCCAATGGCCCATATCATTTAGATAGAGCCTACAGACACCCCTCCCCATCTTTACAAGAACATATCACAACTAACCACGTGAGAAAAAACCAATTTCAGTAATCCCATCTGGAAAAAGTAGAGGCTCCCCAGCAGCAAAGAAAATATCTATTTTGGGAGCAGAAAGGGCTTGACTGAATAAAATCAGCCTTTGCATCATGTAGTCAGTAAAAACGACTTCAGATTCACCCATTCTATAAGCAAAGCAAATCCTGCAGTATTTGACCGTGTCATTGCTCACTATCTTAAAAAATACCCGATCTCTGTTCTCTTTTTGAGAGTAACATAGAGACCACTGTGCCACTCGTCTCTATGTTGTGCTTTCCCTGTATATATGGATGAATTAACTGGAGGAGTGGCACAATCCTCTGTGTTTTCTTCAGCCTTCTTATGCTGTGGTGCCTGTTCTTTGTGGTCTATTTATCTTGGATGTGCAATAAGCAAGATTAATTCTCCTCTACCCTTGGCAACCAGTTTTGTGTAGGACTCAGCTGGCTGTCAAAGCAAGCACTGACTTGGCATTGATTCCATCTTCCACCCTAATGGACCCTGTCTCTTGCTCCACTTTCTTGCTGAGGAACCAATGGGAGCCTGGGCAGGGAGCCTTCACAGGCTGTGGACCAGATTCAGCCCACAGGCCAGGGGTTCTTGTCTCCCACTGTACTGCTTCCAACCTAGAAATTCCTATCCCATATGTTATCATTTATCTAGCCACCTAACCACACTGTGCAGTAACTGGTTAACCACAAGAAATCTTGTTGCGCTGCTGCGACTGTTCTGTACAACCAGAATGACTTGATGATACATACACCATCTTCCCAGTTCTTTCAGTTCAAATGTATGGTATGTGTGGAGAGGGATCATGTGATAGAAAACGTCCTAGTGTTAAAACCTCCATGCCTATGGAAAGCTAGAATAACCAGCGCAAAATATTCTAGCTTGTGCAAAGTGTTGCATGTTGGTCTTCTATCAGCAGCGGAGGAGCTCCCAAATACCTGTACCTGTTTTGTGTTAGTGGAATGATACATGTTGCATTGCTTCCTAACATAACCCCAGATCCCCTGTTCAGCATCCACTGTAGCTTGAATCTTGTTAGTGCTCTGATTTTTAGCCAATAAGGGAGGAACAGACTATAAACCTGTACTGGCCACAGGAGACTTGTGCTTTTCCCTTTTAATAAAAACAAAGATAACTCTCTAGAGAAGATGGTCTGAGCGACACAGAAAGCTGCTAAATTGTAGCAGGTCATTTTGTGCTAATATATTTTGTAATCCTTCTGAATTTCTCCTTGTTTTTAGAATAAGGTATTTTGTGTTACTTGGTGTGAACATGCTGGAATGAAAAAGCCAAGGGCTAACTAACACTTCCAAATTCAGGAATGTTTCATAATTCACAGAAGTAATAGATGGGTAAATTGAACATAGTGTCTATGTTTTTTACAGTGTTTTAAAGATGACAGCAAAAAAGACTCACCGTACCAATGAGAGGTTTAAAACACAAATCAAGTTGTACTTCTCCAGAAGAACACTGAGTGCAGAGTTTTGTTCTGTTTCTATTTTGCTTATGATAGGCTCTAAACTGTAACATGGGAATGCTGTTTGTTTTAGAAACAATAGAAACCATTGTTTAAATTTTCAAATTCAGGTGGCAAATGCCCAATTGACTAAGTAGAGAAGATGTATTTTGCAGGGATATGTGCACAGGAGCAGTAAAATGAAACATACTTAAATTTCAGATGTTCAATATTAGTGACCTTGTTTGAACGATTTTATTTAGATACAACTGAAGATAGTTCAACATTTGATTCCTCTTATGTATATGGTTATAAAATGCTTAGTTCTAAATTGTGGATTTTATGCCTAGATATGCATTTTTTTTTCCTTTTCTGGCCTGGTGATACTTCTTAAAGATGTTCACCTAAAAACGTAATAGGGAAATAGAACAAGAAGGTCATTGGAAAAAATAGCCAAAATTTTCTTGTGCAATTTATGTCACTTTTGAGGTGAATGATATAGCCTGCAACATCAAATTGCCAGTAATTAAAATATTGCTGCTTTAATTCCTCATAGCTTAAACCTAATCTCATTGTGCACAAACTGGGTAGTTTCACTTGCAACCTAGAATTGAAGTTGGGGGCTTTTTAATTAGATAGCCACTAATTAAAGAATACTTGCTTTTATTCCAGGTTGTCTGTGAGGCCAACTACTCATGTGCAGTGATATTAAGTTTAAAGAAAGAGGAATCAAAGCAGAGACTCTTTAATTAGTGTCAATTTGCTTAGCAACTTCAAATAAATAAATAAATAGCACAACTGCACAGCGAACAGAATCACTTCAGTTACCTGAAATTACCTACAACAGCATAAATGATTCATCTTGTTAGCACCTAAAGAAACAAACAGTGGCCTGAACCAGATCAGTATCATTGTACATAGATAAGAGTGGATTAAAGGTTTCTTCTGGCAGTTTTGCCTCTTAAATTTGTAGTTTCCCTACATACATGGGTCAATCCCAACTCCACTCATGTCAATGGAGTTTTAAAATTAAAATATATATATCTTTTAGGCCTGAGCCTGGTGGCCCTAATCCAGATTGGACTCCTTGAAATTACTTGGAAGTAAGGAGGAGGAGAAACATGAATTTCACACTATGTATTTAAAGTATCATGTAGTTTGCCCCAAGTAACAAATCCAGGTTTGTTACTTAATGCATAAATCCTTTCTTTTTATAATACTTATATACTGAAATATAAACTCTTTAAGCATTTTACATTAAAATACACCTGCAATGTATAAAACACTGTAAAGCCAATGTACAACAATTAAAAACATAAAACATCACAACAAGAATGGCAGAGAGTATCAGAAGAATTATAATCAACTATGGGAAGTCTAAATAGACATGTACATTTCAGTATTATTACTATTTTTATTTATATGCCACATCTCTCCCAACAAGGGACCCAAAGCAGCTGACAACATTAAAATTCACAAAATTAAAAATACAGTAAGTTAAATATTAAAAGAAAAATTAAATAATATATGATTTAAAATTAAATTAAAAGATTAAAACATTAAAACATGGAAAAGATTAAAATTCAGTTGTAATTGTTAAAAGTCAGTAGGCATTTAAAACTCAGTAGTTTCAGTTCCCAGACCAGTCAATGGAAGATTTTCCAAGGATGGGTATGGTTACTAGCCCAGCTTTTACAAAGCTTTGCAATTGCATTCCGATGGTTGAAGAACAGCCAATATGGCCTCTCTTGAGGTTTTGGTCAACTGTGAACATATAAGAAAAGTCAGTGGCTTAAACATGTTGGCTATTACATGTTTCAGCCTTTGTATACCAGTAACAAAACCATGAATGTTGCCTAATTAATAATAGGTAGAGGTGTGTGTGTGTTGTGTGTGTGTGTGAGTGAGTGAGAGAGAGATGTCCTGTCAAGTTGGGACAGAATATATCTGTGCATATAAGATATATTCCATGTGCCAGCCCTTCAGTTCTCTGAAGATGGCCATCATAATGCCCTTCAGTCTTCTGCAGGCTAAACATACCTGACTCCCTCAACCATTCCTCATAGTTTTTGGTGTGTACAAAGTACAAGGCAGCAGGGACTATCATACTTGTTTTTTAACCTTCTTAATACTAGTTCAAAGTACAACTGAGCAATATGAGTCATACACTATGCTCAGAAAATGAAGTAATTCTTCCTGTCTCACTTTTAGATCATTCTTATTTCCTTATTGTAACCCTTTGACTAATGGTATTGTGATATGTCCGGTGTAAAAATGACTTTACTGAGGACTTCGTCAAATTGCAAAGTAAATCTTTTCTTCTGCTATTAAATATGAAATTGACATATGTTTAGGGGGAAAAAGCCAGCTAAATAAGTATACAAAGGCAGACAACTTTCCAGAAAGAGTTAATTTTATGCTCTCTGCAGTACCATTTCTCTACTTTTGAGGGGTGATGGCTTTCTAAAAGTAGAAGGTTTGCATTTTATGCCTGAAATGCTTGCTTCATCTATGACACATCACATGTTTATTTTTTCTCAGTTTTGGTTGAAATAAGCCTCGATTTTATGAGTCGGGAAGTAAATCTGCACAAAGAATTTCTTTTTATTTCATTGGTCAGTACCATCACGTATTGGTTCTGGAAAAATAATTTTTTTAAATATGAAGTTTGACCCAATTCCACTTTTACCTATGTGGTGTGAGAACGTCGTCATATCAGTTACATGGCTACATTGGAATCATATGGGTGACGGAACCTCCCATACCATCCTGTCATCACCCTGCCTTCTCATATTGTTCTTCTTTATATCAGTTATTCGACTGGCAGTCCCAGCATTTTTCATTAAATTGGGTCCAATACTGGAAGAGTAATCTTTGAATTGACCCTTTTTATACAGAAAGGAGCTGCCTGGATAGCTCAGTGAACTGGAACACCTGGGATTTTGATTCCCTGCTCTGCCTTGTAGGAAGAAATTTAGCCGACATAGTTTTGCATGAGCTCCACAGTCCCCAAGTGTTCCCAGAAAAGGAGAATGCTAAACTACCATTTCTGAGGGCTGTTTCCCTAGAAACCCCTGTAAAAAGTCTAATTGGGAATCCACATGATGGCATCATATTGTTGTTGTTGTTGCTGCTACTGTTGTTATACAGAAAGTTAAAATAGACTACATTTTACCTGCAGTAGGGTCTTATACTGGCAAAATAGTATTCGAGTTGATTCTTTCTAAATGGAAAGGTAGAATATTTGTATTTGCTAATCTGTACTTCATTCTTAAAGATTATGGTTTTAGCACATATGTTCCTAAAGCTCAATTCTGTCAGCATATGCAGTTACTTATATCTATCAAAGCATTATCTCATGTGCAAGCAAAAAACGGCTTGTTTATGCCTGTACCCCTATGTATGCCCTTAAATGGTGCTCAAAATGATTCCCTAACCACCACTAGCAGCTTTTTGGGAAGGGGCTGCCTTGGGCACGGAGGGAATGAAAGGCCTGTTTGTATACGTAGAATACTGCACAAGATCTTTTAGAGCCTAGCCTTTGTATTCCACCTACAAGTCACTTAATTTTTCTTCAGTAGTAGGTTAATGATGTGGGTAACAGGCAGCTGAATGTGCCATTTGACTGAATTGAAAAACATATGTTTTAAGGTATCGTGAACATTATTTCTATAATTTTATATATAATTGTATGAATATCACTATAATCACCTGAATATGAGTGATCAAATAGTGTGAACAGGTTTGAGTAAACAAAACCACTACAGCTAATTTGTACAAAGGATTTTCAGAAGCAAGATACAGCAGAACCCTGATATCTGCTGGGGATTGGTTCCAAGCCCCCCTGTGGATACTGAAAACCATGGATAATAGTGAATGCTATATACATAGCATGGCAAAAAGAAAAAAACCCAGAATAATATAATTTTCCCATTCATTACCAGAACTGACCACTAGAGGGCATCAGAGACCATGCTATGTATTCCTCACTAATAAGTATTCATAACATGGTCTCTGGCTCCCTCTAGTCGCTGGTTCTGGTAATGTGAAAATGTTTTTTTTCAGGATTTATTTTCCTTTAATATTTTTAATATTTTCAATCCATGGATAAGTGAATCAGTGGATACTGATCCTGTGTATGAGGGGGTCCTACTGTAATTCATTGTAACATACTGCATCACCTTTTTATCCCAATTTTCTTCCTCAGCACTGATACTCATAATTTTCTTACAGGTGCCTGAGATCATAAGCACCATCAGGCAAGCTGGGAAGATTGCAAGGCAGGAAGAGCTTCAGAATAATCTTTCAGATGTTGAAGATCCTTTTCGTAAAAAATTTGAGGTGCTGTTCTGTGGCAGAATAACAGTAGCGCACAAAAATGCACCCCCAGCACTTATAGATGAATGTATTGAAAAATTTAATGATGTTAGTTATACCAAAAATTTGGACTCTGGTTCATTTTCCCAACAACATGAAACTGCCAACCAATCTGGAGGATTTTCCATACGTGATAAATTCCGCTCTGTCTTCCAACCCTTGATTAACGAAGAACAGGAGAAAAGGCCAATGAGGAAATCCTACTCTCAGCCTGGACTGCGTTCTTATGCTTTCAAGAAAGATTTGCAAGCCAGCAGCACAAGGAGTAACAGCTTTGGCAGATCTTTGGATGATGATGTTGTTTCTTTAAACTTAAAAACTCGATTTATCCAAGGGCAAAATGTGCAGCCTACAGACATCGCTGCAAACCGGATTATGTTGTTTACGGTAACAATTTGCTTTTGCTAATATTTCTGACTACTGATGAGTTTATAGAAACATACTCATTTGGGACATTACTACTACTACTACAATTAATTGAGATCTCTCTGTATATGCTAGATATATGCACGTATATACAGTGGCTGAAATCCTATTGGGTAACTTTGGTGAATTGTGGTAAGTTAATAAATCTGCAGAAAGGTTATCTGTTGCATACTATGTCATGTGACTCATTGTGCAATATATATGATCTGTAGAGATTTCTTAACATACAGCCACTCACTTCCAAAACTTCCATCATTTGCATAACTGTGCAGCATGTTTTCAGCCAGTGAGTGATGAAATAATTAAATAGACCTACTAAACCTGGACAGTAGACATGGGCTGTTCTTATTCGTATCCCTGGGGATACAAATACCTACACCACAGGTGCCAGGAAGGCCCATTCCCTCCCCCCAGAACCAAGCAGTCCACTTCACCGCCTCCCCACACAGCTGACCACTCATCAGCTGAACCGGCAGACACCCTGTCCTGCCTCCTCACCAGAGTGGTTGGCTGTGCTGGGAGGTGGGGAAGCACTGGCTGGGTTTCTTCCCGGTGTCACAATGACAACGAAGGACCCCAGAACTGCACAGCAACTGATGCACCTTAAAGTTGAACATAGCCCACAAGCCAGTTAGGACTGTGGCTAGTAGCTTGCTTGCACCCCACCCAACTGTGGGTGGGTACATGCAAAAGAATAAGCTTCTTCCTCCTCTCAGGTGACTGAGATTTGATTGTACAGGAGCTCCCTGTATTTACTCAACATGTGGGAGAGGAATGATAGTTCAGTAGCAAAATATGTGTTTTGCATGCAGAAACTGACAAAAAGATCAAATATGAATTGATGGGCCTAAGAGTGGACAGTAGTGGGCCAGAACCAGGATGCAATGAATACTCACGTTTTTTTTCCTTTGGTGAAAAAGGGTATATTGGTGCATCAAGATACCCCTTTTGAAAAAGAAGTCAACTAATGTGAATTTTTTTTGCTCCTGCACAAAAGTGAAAAGACTATGACTTTTTTCAAAGCAGCATCATAACCGAAATCAAACAAACCAAAAAATCCTCTTGTTTTCACAAATTACATGCATTTTGCAATGAAAACATGTATTTTACATTAAAAACCCCTTATATACAACTTTATGCAAAAACCACTTTTGTAGATTTTTTTTTGCAAAAAGGGCCCAAAATGCAAAAAATGAACAAAAGTTTTTGGAATCTTGCCCTACATAGGCTTTTTATTCTCACTTCCAGAAACAAAATAAGTAAAGATTTTTACTCAAATATAAGGCAGCTTTGTATGTTCTGTATGGGCAAGGGCCTGCTTGATTGAACTAAGCTCCTACACAAGTATCCTATGCTTTTATCAACAAGACACCCCTAGTAAAAAAATTGCAGCATTATAAAATTAATAGCAAAATGTAAATCCTACTTAAGTCCTTTTTCTGCAAACTAGTAATGTGCTGTAGACAATCTCAAGATGCAGAAAGTACAGTTTAATATTTTTGTCTATGAACTATTGGAAGGGCAGGTAACTAATGATCTCTTTGTTCTTTTTCAGATTGGGCAATCTGAAGTTTACATCATCAGTCCTGACACCAAAAAAGTAGCCATTGAGAAAAGCTTTAAGGAAATTTCCTTTTGCTCTCAGGTAGCAAAATTCTGATTCCTTCTTGGTTTTATGTCACTGATTGACTAATAGATGTTGGTTTTCACATAATTTCTGTGTTAGTAGGAATGCACCAAAGATATGTGCACAATTTAATCCAAGATGTGTGTGCAGTTTAATTGTATAACTGCATTATTGTATTTTTGGACATAATTGGTAGTTCATAGAAATTTCCTCCTGATCATAAATTTATAAGAAATTGTAAGGAGCACAAAATAACAATCCTTAAGAATTTCTAGAATTAGAATGATTTGGGTTTATTTCTATTCGCTCAGAACATTGTTGGTAGCAAATACATCAGACCAAATTAAAAAATTGCTCCACTTATTGTACAGAATACATTGGCTAATATCTTGTTGGCCTAAATTGGAGTGGAAGGGAAATCATAAGTGTCCTCCCCTGCTTCAGCAAATGCTTCATCTCATGCCCGTTCTTGTGCATGTTGCAACATCAATCATGCAACTGGTCATGCAGTGGGAGTCTACCAAGGTAGGTGAGATTCTTATGTGATTTCCCTCCCACTCGGCATTTAGGTGACAGGCATAGCAACTCACACTTAGAGTAGGGCCCTTTGAATCGTTAGACCTTATAGAGGAGTCGAGTCACAAAATCCCCATTGAGTCAGTGGGCCGACTTTAGTGTAATTTGCTATGCTAAGCAATGGGATTTTGTCCATTGTGTTGTAGAACTATATTCTTTGTTCATTGTGTGACAGTGCAGGTCTTATTAGAAATATAGCATTCATATAAATTATTTTCCATTTTACTTTCAATTCTGTACTGACATGATTCTGGCTCATTTTCCTGGTTAAGTAACATAAAGCCAGAGTTCCACAGTTTGAATTTAACAGATAATTCTGGCTTAACGCTAACCAGATAAAGTCAATGCACAAAGAAATTAGGAAAGGAGTAAAGAAGGAAGTAGCCATGGTGCTCAACCATAGGTTAGTTTAAAAATTGTTGCCTTACAGTTCCATCTTAGATTGTGCTGAAACCATTTTATTATTGATTGGAAGTTGCACCTCATGGTTGATTCAAAAAACCATTCTCCCCAACAAGTCATAGTGACATCTGCAGTCAGTATATTGCAGGATCAGCACATACCTATTATTTCTGTGAAATGTCATTCGATTTCTTTGTATTTGCTTTCAACAAGTAGAATCTTGTTTTGCAGATTCTCCAAAGCAGAGATAAACATCCAGGTTTTGTAGGAATTGTTTTTTATATAGGAATTTTAGGTCCTTGTGGGTGAAATCTGAATGAGTACAGCTGTGGTGAGTTATAAATGGGGCTACAAAATAAGCTAGCACAAATCCCAGAAATCCCTTTTGCAAAGGAAATTTGTCAAACTTAAAAATAATCTCCCTGGAACTTTTCTGAGTCAGCACTTACTAACTTGCCCTTAAGGTCAAATTCTATCTTTCTCAGACCAACAGGAAATAAATTCCAAATGTAATGGTCCAGCTCCCTTTTCCAGTCAGTTTAAATGCTTAACTCATGGTATAGCAGTTGGAAGAAAACAGTACACATGCTGCTTTTCACTGTCTCAGGAGAAAGAAGGACCTCTGCTACCACTCTACATTTTTTTTACCTTGGGGACCAGCCACAGAATCTATATCCATGGTGCTTATTGGCAGTGATCCCTTACTCTGTTTAATGCTGCAGCATTGAAAAATCATTCTGTTTTGTTTCTATCCTTAGCAGCCAAAACTATATTCTCATTCAACATACTGTATTGTGCTTTAAAAGAAAAAAAAGGAAAGGAAAGGAAAAAAGAAAAGAAAGAAAAGAAAATTAAAAAATGCACTGCAGATAAAAATTGTGTTATCTGGCAAGCCAAATGAATATTAAGGCCTAAGCAGCTCAGCATCCTTTATGGATATTAAAATATCCTTTCTAGATATTAAAATGGAACACTTTGGGCATATGAAATTATCTTCTGACTCTTCATTAGTTTTGTTTATTTTAAAAAAATCACTCTGTATTTCTTACTGTTGACTCCAAGTTCCAAGACCATGTGGAAACAGCATTTGTCAATAAGCACCAAATTATAGCTAGGAAGATAGTGATAGCTGTGTTTATTGCTGAACTTTCGGCAATTTCATCAGCCTTTATTTACCTTATCTTATGTGTAGGTATATAATATATTATGGGTTTTCACAGAATCCTCATTATGTACATACAGTATTATTATTTGTTGCTTTATACTCATTCATATTTGGCTCATGATCATTGCTTTCTGATGGACAATAATATTCCCCATAATGCTGCCCCATTTAGTGCTGTTTCAGTTAGCATTCCTTTTTGCTAGGGTCATATCCTGAGCAGTAAGTGGGGTATTACTGTATGTTTCAATTGTTCTAGTTGCTCTTCTTACCAACTGTGTTGTGTTTTGTTCAGTTCCTGGATATCTTGGAATTAAAGCCACGACGTGGCTAGAACCACAATGATCCTGTTTAATCCGTTTATCCCATCTTCAGTCTAACCTGGTGTTTGATTGGTTTTTCTCAAGAAAAGTACAGGCAGGGAATTATTGCCGCTCACTTAAAAATTAGACATGGAGGTCACACCAGCACTTGTTGAAAAGGAAACCCCCATTCAAGTATTCCCCTTTGAATTAAACAACCTTTGCTCAAGCACATTGTAAAATGTTCTCCAAACATCTCTCAAAACTCAGCCACTTTGCCAGCACTGTAAACACCTAGCTTAATTTGTGGTTGAGGACATTAATCTATGTGCTTTCTCTATTATTTAAAAATGATTGGATGACTGCTTTCTTTTTAATACTTTGCAACTCATAAAAATGGTTGCTGAAATGAGCAGGGGAAAGTTTTGCATAAACTGAATGAAAGTTTGAAACAGTTGTTTGAAATACCTGAGATATATATATCTGTCTACTTATTCATATATGTGTCAAGTAATAGGCACTGGGGCTCACACCAAATAACAGAATGTGGGCTTGTAAACATTCTGTTACTCCAGTCACCCTGCAAGAAAAATGCTCTGCAGTCTCCATGTCACCTAAAGCACACATAATATACATAAATATAACTGATTTTATCTATCTATCTATCTATCTATCTATCTATCTATCTATCTATCTATCTATCTATCTATCTATCTATCTATCTATCTATCTATCTATCTATTTTAGGAAGGTATCAGTGTTAATGTGTTGCAGCAAAAACAACTTCTGGTATTTCTAAGACTAAGAAATTTTATTTGGCATGTGCTTTCATGGATATAGTCCACCTTCTGCGATGCCTGGGGCGCAGTATTCAAGCCACAGGTTTATATGCACATTGATGCGGGTGTGACAGAATTAGATGAGATATAGGAAATAATATTTTCATTATTATTAGTGGTTATAATGACCAGTATTCAGAATACAGTTAATATTTTTGATACCAGATGTTGGTATTGGATCAGAAATGCAAACTGCCAACTTCTTGGACTCTTAAGTTTTTGAAAACTATTACTGTAAAGTTAATAGAAGGTGACAACTCTGATATTTTATTGAAACTTAGTCTTTTCAATCAGATGTGTAGAACAGGAATGATTCCTGAAATTTGATTGAGGTCAACCATTACGATGTTACCCAAAAAGGAAAATGCCAAAGCTTGCACGGGATATGAAATGATGAGCTTAATGAGCCAGATGCACAAATTTTTCTCAGATAGAAGTGTGAAGAAAGGGCAGAAGCCATACAATTTCCATTCAGAGGCAGATTTGGAACTATTCTGCTTACATGTGCTTGTGAAGATATGTCATATCATGAGTGGAAGTATATGCTTGCTTTATTGACTACAAGTAAGTAGAGATGGACATGACTTAAGTCATGCTGCATTGTATGACTTGCACCACATGGCACCACAGCTACCATGCGTTCCGTCCGACCACCCCCTGGCCGGCTGCCCCACTCACAAGCCTCAGTGTGCCGCCTGGTTTGTCCTCCATCACCAGCTGCTCAGCCCGGGAAGGAGCTCAGGCTTCTCTTTCCCACCTCCTCTGGAAGCTGACCACTCTACGGCTGTGCAGAGAGACTCCCAGTCCTGCCTCCTTGCCTGAGTGGTCAGCTGCTGGAGAAGGCGTATGATGCGGCATGACTTACATCATGTCCAACTCTACAAGAAAGCCTTTGACAAAGTTCAGCATGGGAAGCTGATGGAATTGTTGGTAAATACAAGTCTTGATTCAAGATATATTTATAGAATAGCCTGGATTTTGGCCCAAACAAAAAATAGACATACAAAAAAGACCCAGCCTGCAGTAAAAGTTGAAGATCAGATGACAAGAGGACATAGAGGTATGAAGACAAACATGATGAGGATGTAATCTGTCACCACTGCTTTTTAATTTGTATTTGAAGAAAATCTTCAGAGCAGAACTTGTTGATTCAAGTGAATGTATCATTGTCAATAGAGAACAACAACATCAACAACATCCAGTATACTGGTGATGCTGACAACCTGGGAGCAGCCACAGAAAGACCCTCTCTATGTTCCTACAAATGGGACTGACAGGGCACTGGGTTTGAGAGAAGGGCATCCCCTGAAGATCTTAGGTGCCAAGAAGACTTAAGCAATCCTCCAGATAGCCTAGACCCCCTTGTGCAGGCTCATCTCAAGTCTGCTGCATAACTGGGTCCTTTGATGCAACTGGTTTACTGGCTGAGATCAGCCAGCAGAAGAGCCAAAAAGGGGGGGGGGGGAGTGGAAGCAAAGAGGAAGAATGCGGAATACCTAAATTACTCTAAATGTAGACTCCCCTCAGCCCATATGATAGCCACAATACTGGCTCAAAGTTAAGCCAGGGTCAGGATGGTGCTAAGTACTTTCCAACATTGTGCTGGGAGGGGTTTGAATCTGCCCTATTATTATTATTATTATTATTATTTATTTATTTAACTTATATGCCGCCCACACTACCCAAAGGTCTCTGGGCGGCTTACAACATTTAAAATACAATAAAAGGACAAAACAATTAAAATGCAATTAAAATATATACTCTAAAAATTGCCATCAGGACCCACAGCTGATATTATTTCAATTAAAAGCCTTCTGGAACAGGAAGGTTTTGACCTGGCGCCGAAATGTCATCAGCGTCGGCGCCAGACGAATCTCAGTCGGGAGGGCATTCCATAGTCTGGGGGCAGCTGCCGAAAAGGCCCTTTGTCTACAAGCCATCCCTCTTACCTCCTTGAGGGACGGCTCTTTCAAAAGGGCCCCCTGGCTAGATCTTAACTGCCGGGTAGGTTCATATGGAAGGAGGCGGTCCTTCAGGTATCCAGGGCCCAAGCCATTTAGGGCTTTATATGTCAAAACAAGCACTTTGAATTGGGCCCGGGCAGCAACTGGTAGCCAATGTAATTTAAACAGAATCGGCTTGATATGTTCCCTAGCGGCCCCACCACTCACCAGCCGCGCAGCTCGATTCTGGACCAGTTGCAGTCGCCGGACCGTCTTCAAAGGCAGCCCCACGTAGAGCGCATTGCAGTAATCTATGCGAGATGTTACCAGTGCGTGTGTAACTGTCATGAGACTCCGCTCGTCCAGGTAGGGCCGTAGCTGGTATAATTTCCGCAGCTGAAGGAAGGCGCCTCTGGCCACCGAGTCCACCTGGGCTTCCAGTGTTAGACTGGGGTCCAGGAGCACCCCCAAGCTGCGGGCCCTGTCCCTTAGGGGGAGTGTAACCCCATTCAGGGCAGGGAAATGGCCCTCCAGCCTGTCCGGTGAAGCACCCACTAACAGCACTTCCGTCTTGTCTGGATTGAGTTTCAATTTATTAACCCTCATCCAGTCCATTATCAGGTCCAGACACGAGTTCAGCACAGAAACTGCCTCACCTGGATTGGTGGAAAACGAGAGGTAGAGCTGAGTATCGTCAGCATATTGCTGACTCCTCAGCCCAAACCTCCTGATGACCTCTCCCAGCAGTTTCACGTAGATGTTAAACAGCATGGGGGACAGTATTGAGCCCTGAGGAACCCCATGACATAAACGCCATGGGACAGAGCAACTGTCCCCCAGCACCACCCTCTGGACATGGTCAGCCAGGAAGGAGCGGAACCACCGTAAAGCGGTGCCCCCAACTCCCAACCCAGCCAGCCTATCCAGAAGGACACCATGGTCGATGGTGTCGAAAGCCGCTGAGAGGTCCAGGAGTATCAACAGGGTCACACTCCCCCTGTCTCTCTCCCGGCAAAGGTCATCGTACAGGGCGACCAAGGCAGTCTCCGTACCAAAACCCGGCCTGAAACCCGATCGAAATGGATCCAGAAAATCCGTTTCATCCAGCAGCGCCTGGAGTTGCCCGGCCACAACCCGCTCCAACATTTTGCCCAAATAAGGGAGGTTCGCCACTGGTCGGTAGTTAACCACCAGTCTTGGGTCCAGGTTAGGCTTTTTTAGGAGTGGCCGAATTACCGCCTCTTTCAAGGTGGTAGGGACCACTCCCTCTCTCAAAGAGGCGTTCACGGCCTCCTGGACCCAGGTGCGAACCCCCCTGGCAGATCTTCCAATTAGCCAAGATGGGCAAGGGTCGAGCAGAGTGGTGGTAGAACGGACAGATCCAAGCACCCTGTCCACATCCTCAGGTCTCAACAATTGAAACTCATCCATTAATACTTGACCTAAGCACGGCACACTGGACACATCCTCTGATTCTGCAGTAACGGTGGAGTCCAACCCACTGCGAATCTGAGCGTTTTTCCCTCAAAATGAATGGCAAACTCATCACAGCGAGCTGATGAGCAGTCTGGGACCTCCACCAGATTTCCCGGTTGAAGAAGATCCCGGACCACCCGAAACAGCTCTGCTGGATGACATTCTGAGGAAGCAATACGGCTGGAGAAATATTGCCGTTTCGCCAGCCATATTGCCACGAAATAGGCCCGATAATGGGCTCTAAGTCGTGTTCGATCGGACTCCCAGCGGGACTTCCTCCACCTGCGCTCCAGCTGTCTCCCCCCTCGCTTCATTGCCCGCAGTTCAGAAGTATACCGACGAGCTGTCTGGGCTCTGCGTGCAGGGAGAGGGCACTTAGGCGCAATCGTGTCAACTGCCCGGGTCATCTCCCTATTCCATAGGGTGACCTGAGCTTCGACAGGAGCGCCGACCATATCAGACAGATAATCCCCCAGAGCGTTCAGGAAACCATCCGGATCCATTAGTCTCCGAGGGCGGATCATCTTAATAGATCCTCCACCCTTGCAGAGGGAAGAAGCAGCTAATAGACTAAACTTGACCAGGAAGTGGTCTGACCATGACAATGGGGTCACAACCAGCCCCTCCACATCCAAACCACCATCTTCCAGTCCCGTTGAGAAAACCAGGTCCAAGGTATGGCCCTTCTCATGTGTCAGGCCGATGACACATTGAGACAGCCCCATGGTTGTCATGGCGACCATGAAGTCCTGAGCCGCCCCAGTCAAGGCAGCCTCGGCATGGATGTTGAGGTCCCCCAGCACCAACAGCCTGGGAGTCCTCAACACCAGGTCCGAGACTACCTCCGTCAGCTCAGGCAGGGAGACTGTTGGTACGCAGCAGGGTGGGCGGTACACCAACAGAATCCCCAATCTGTCTCGCAAGCCCAACACACAATACAGGCCCTCAAGACCTCCTCTCAAAGGGATAGGAAGGCTGGTCAAGGAGATAGAACTCCTATAGACTATAGCAACTCCCCCTCCCCGACTCTCTGAGTGACATTGGTGCTGGACCGAGTACCCAGGCGGACTCAGCTGGGAGAGGGGAACACCACCCTCTTCTCCCACCCAGGTCTCAGTAATGCACGCCAGGTCAGCACCCTCATCCAGAATTACATCATGGATGAGGGCAGTCTTATTTTGTACTGACCTGGCATTCATCAACAGCACTGTGTGGCTCGAGGGTTTCCTGATATGGTCACCTGATACCATCTGGTTGGGGGTAGGACTAGAAGAGGGGATAGATGTAAGATATCTAACCTCTCTTCTCCTACGTGGGCATGTTCTACCCCCACCGCCATTCCTTCCCCTACCCAGCACCACCTCAATGGCTGCCCCCTGCAACGCCCTCCCCCCTTCCTGTTCCCTCAAATCCACTGTGGGTCTTTCTTAATTGATGGCAATTAATAATTACATTTTATAAATAATAAATAATAAAAAATAAAACCCTAGGCAGCTTGGTGTCAGCTGAGCCTGCCCTAGGCCTTCCTGGTTAGTTAGATTTGTGGCTGAAATCTTCAGCCAGTCACACTGATGCAGAAAAGGGAGAAAGAAGAGCAGGAGAGTCCTGGCACTTCAAAATTTGAACTATTTAAACTAACTTTTAAATCCATCCTGTGATGAATGAATTTTGAGACATTATGGCTGGATTGCTCCTTGCCACAATTTTTATTAAATTCAGTGTTTTTAGAGGTGTTTGGAGAGAATGGATCAATACTCTCTTAATGGATTGAAGATTTACTGGTGAAGGAAAAGAAAATGAATGAGCAGACAACCACCAATATAGCAGGTTCTTCAGAATTTAATTTCTAAAACACTTGTTGGATGTCCATTTTTATAATGAAAAGTTAGCACAGAAATGAAGTACTGCAGTGAATATTGTATGCTGGAATTTCAGGACAAAAGCTCATTTGTAAACAGTTCCTTCATTGCAGTTAACATATTTTGCACACCTGTAACTAAACTTTATATGTTAGAATGCTGCTTACTATGAACTACATCCATTCATATCATCAACCTTTTTTGTTACAGGGAATCAGACATGTAGATCACTTTGGATTTATCTGCAGAGAATCTTCAGAAAATGGAGGGTTCCATTTTGTCTGTTATGTGTTTCAGTGTACAGACGAGGCCTTGGTAAGAGTCTCTTGGAAAATGTTATAAAAATGTATTTACAGCTTTACTAATTACCACAAAACATTTTACCAATTTAACCACCTGCAGAAGGTACAGCTGCTTTAAAGGCTGAGGATTGTTACCTATTCTTTTAATAGCTAAGAGAAGCTTAAGTTCCTGTACTGTATTCTTTTTCCCTGTAATTATTGAGACATCGTTCCTAGTATTGAATTTCAACGGTTAAATTTTTAATTAAGATTAAACTAATCCACACAACCATTTTAGTATGGTGAGATGTGTATATTACTGGATAAATCCAGTGACAGTCTTAGGGTTCTTGACTTGACCTTGTGCAATGGTCAGCCTAATTTCAGAAGCATTGTGGCTCTTCAGCAGCCTACTGCACGGGGTAGAGGAGGTAGAGAGGGAAAGAGTGAGCTTGGATGGCACAAGAAGTGGGCTTGCCTAGTTTTGGCCCTCAATCTGTCCACCCCTAGTTTCAGCTCCAACAGACTATCCCTGAGAGAACTGGGAATGTGAAGAACTTTCATGGAATTGCTTGTTCTTGCTAATCTAGACTGTCTCAATTTGACAAGACAATGTGACAAGGAATGTTCAAGCCCTGCGAGATTCTTGGTTCCAGGAGAGAACAAGACAGAAGAGTACTGCTTTGCACATCAGTGTCTCAATAGTTTGTTCACACTGTCTCTGTGCAAAGCTAATGTCCTTTCACTTCAAGAAGAGAGCACACACACACACACACACACACACACACACACAAAGAGTAAACACAGATGATTGGTTGATAGTTTTAAAAGTACAAACAGTGGATGTCTGTAATCTTTCAACATTCATGCAATAAAGCAGCTGCCTTTGTGCAATTTTGCACTATTTGAGTTACAATATCATTTGTGTTGCATTATTTGTCTACACTTGTTTAATATGCCCCAAAATTGTTCTCAGTCATTCCCTTCCCGCAAATACTTTGTCCTTTCATGTTTTAAAAATAACAATTCTATGCTTGAACTCAAGTACAAAACAAATGATGATTGTCCATTAACAGAAACAACATCACCCAAGGGTAATGGGTGACACTGAATGTGCAGCAAAGAGATAATCTCTGAAGGTCTCAGGAGACGTGGGTTCAAATATCTGCTTCTCCATTGAAAGTCACAGGGAGGTGGGTGTGGTAGTGGTAAAACCACTCCTTAAATATCTCACATACCTTGAAAACTCTATTAGAATCACTCGAATTTGGAAGTACTTGATGGCACATAATACATACTGTTGTTGACACCAATTTTGGGAGTTCTGTTATGTTCTAATAAACAGTCAGTTATATCATTATTATTACTCAGAATTTATCTAGTGATACTATCAACAATAAAACATGAGACCTCCCCAAGCAAGAATAATCCACAAAAACAGCAAATATAATAAATCAGATCTGATTTGCAAGATGATATTATAAAATATGTTCCAGTTTGAGAGTAGATTTAGAACTCATCCAGTAGGCAAACTTGTCACCTTAGTAATATGTAGTGAATTCAGCAATGTATTTACATCCTTACATAATATACTTTTCAGAACAGTGTTCTAAAGTCATGCTACTTACATTAATTCTACTTCTTTTTGTTGGCTGGTAATGGACCTGGATTTATGACTATTTTGAGGTGAATTGTAGGCATGTTTAAACTTAAGAGTTTATTCTTGTATTATACAAGCTTATAAGCTACATTTCTAGTCTAAGAGAGGTAGGGTGAACATTTTAAACAATGTTTTCATTCACTTGCTTGATGCTGGTAATTGTTGGGCTCATAAAACAATTGCTGATTTCTGAACTACCCTTTCCAAAGGTTGTATCTTCATCTTTCGTTTTCTTTCCTTTAGGTTGATGAGATCATGATGACTTTGAAACAAGCGTTCACAGTAGCTGCTGTCCAACAGACCTCCAAAGCACAACTCCAGCTCTGTGATGGCTGTCCTATGCAGAGCCTTCATAAACTTTGTGAAAAGATCGAAGGTACAGATTGTGCAGTGTGGTACCTACTTAGAAGTGTGTTGTGGGGCAGGAGTCCCCAACCTTTTTCACCCTGCGGACCGGCTGGGGAAGGCGGCCCCCCCTGCGCTCGTGCGCATATGCGAATGAGCGTGCTCGTGCGCATGTGCAAACGGCAGCGCGGCACTTCTGTGGGCGCTCGCTCGCTCGTGCGCATGCGCAAACGGCAGCACAGCGCTCGCACGGGCACGCTGGAGCGCGCGCGCAGGCGCAAACAGGCTGTGTGGGGGTGAGTGCATGTGGGGGGGGGCGGGAGGTCTGTCTTTGCGGCCCGGTCCGGCTCAGGCCGCGGACCGGGGGTTGGAGACCTCTGTTGTGGGGTATTGCTAAGTATAGCATCAGGAATAAAGTGCTTTATTATTTGTTCAGGATCCTGTTATGCCATTATGCTTGTGCAACATTTGTTTGTGCAATTGGAGGTGTTTCTTCCAACATCAGTGTAAAATTTATTCAATACCTACTTGTGCAAGTAGTTTTCACAAGAAAGGCATCACAGGGGAGCATTATCTAGGGCTGGAAAAGCAGGGGAGCATTATCTAGGGCTGGAAACAGAGTGGGAGGCTTCCCATTTCCATTCTTGGCCTTAGAAGGATAGAGGGGATACAGTTCTGTAGAATGTGGGCACCAAGGAGTCATTTACAAGTGTGGCTGCAGGGAATCAGAGCACTGGTGGGAAAGAACTATGGCTCCTATCACAATAGGGACATGATTGTATTTACATGCTTTAGCAACTTTTCTGGATACGAAGCTAAAAGTGTTAGGTGAAGGTGGGCAGTCCTTCATTGCCCACAAGCTGAGGATTGAAGGAATGAGAGAGTGGATGGGCCACTACACTTCATCTTTGGTAGCAGGCAGGTGTTCCTGGGTTTATCAACCACAACCCATCTGCCACTACTGTCACTCCTTATGTTGGAAGGATAAAAAGAGATGGACCTCCAAACAGTGGGCCAACATCTTCTATCCTGCAGCCTGCTGTTGATGTACCTTCTTTTCTGAAGGATATGCTATTGTGCACTGGGCATACTTATAGTCATGCATGACAAAGGGCTGTGAGTCATCCTCATAGTTTCCTGGAGCTATTTTTGTGGCACAAGAGATAAGGGGGAACAGGCATTACTGTCTTCAGCCTATTGTTGAATTTGGAGCAAGAATTCAGAACTGAAATAGAGCAAGGTTTTATTCATAGCACCTACATTAGTGTTACAGGAGGTTGTACAATGGCATACTTGAGCAATCAGTCAAGAAGTCTGGTAGCAGTTATCACTCAGTTGGCATGTACTAAGACTTAAATGCCCTTTGTATTTAAAATTAATTCTTCATCTTGAGCAGTATTTGAAGTTTGGTAAGAAATTCTGGCTGCCCAAATGCCAGTAGCTGTGATGATACAAATTTGGAGTGGAGGTTCACAGCTATCTTTTCCGCTGCATGTGTGTTTGTATAGTAAATGGAAATACCATAACAAAGGAAAGGCCAAAATATATATTCTGACTACCAGGAAACTTTAGAGATATGCAGGTCATTGTTTTTGCTTTAAAAGACTTATTAAAAGATACGCAAAGTATGCTTTTTAAACCAGTGGTTCCCAACCTTGGGTAACCTAGATGTTCTTGGACTGCAATTCCCAGAAACCCCAACCAGCACAGCTGATGGTGAAGGCTTCTGGGAATTGCAATCCAAGAACACCTGGGTTACCTAAGATTGGGAAGCCCTGATTTAAAGGATTGGGCCTGTGTTGATTCAGTCTAAGTGGGCCTAGCTCTCATAGTATCAGCCAAAATGACTTCACTGAGTTGTCCTCTCACCAGCTATACAAACAATCAGGCAGTAAGCATAAACTGAGCTCCCAAGAATATGGCTGCTGCCTGGGTTTCTTAGCTTACTGCCTTAAGGCATTCTTAGCTATACTCATCACCTCCTCTTACTTGTGAAAACAAGTAATTTTAACTGAGGATGTTGTGGTCACCCGCGTATACCTGGACCTTAGTTCACTATCGCTGCTGGTGCTGCTCATCTGTGAGTGACAGGCAAGTCTGTTGTTCTCATGCCCTGCCGTTGACCTCAATGTGCTGACAGAGTTCCAGCTGAGATGCCTTGTATGAATTAACACAGCTTGAGTAGTGTGTGATTAAGTATTTGCAACAGGATTTTTTTGCTGTTGTTTACTCTATATGTGTTTACTTGCTAGGGATGCCTCCTTCCAAAACTAAACTAGAACTCCAAAAACATTTAACAATACTGAATAACCAGGAGCAGGCCTTGGTGTTTGAGGAAGTTCAGGTAACCCTCTTTTCAGTATCTGTCATCTGGGAAAATATGCCATGGATTCTTTTATATTGATATTTAATCTTCACTTAGCAGCAACATGCATAAATTAATGTTTATTGGGTTTAAGAGATAAAATGATAGTTTATAATTTCTTGTTGTTTATAAAACTCCACACAATAGCAACAATGTTTGTATTTTTTAGAGATGTGTTAGTGTTTGTTCTCTCAACACTGGATTTTCTTATTTATTATTTATTTAGTACATTTATATCTTCCCTTTCCACTAAGATATAGCACTCAAGGTGGCTTACAAACTTCTTAAAAGAATAAAAACAGATAAAACCACATTTAGCTAAAAGTCATAAAATCTAACCAATCCCAGTGTAAAAGAGTTAAAATAAGTAAATACATTAAAAACAGTTGGAATGTGCAAAGGATATAATTAAAACAATCCTGCGGGGCAGGATATACAATATAAGCCAGTCTAAAAATATGTGGTTTTACTCCTTTCTTAAAATTGGTCAGAGTGGAAACAGATCGTAACTTGGAAGACAGTGTGTTCCCTCATCTGCTTCTCCAAGCAGGAGAAGGCCTTCTCTCATGTACTTTTTAAAATCTGTTGGTATTTTTAAGGGCCTCTCTTGCAAATGTTAAATTCCAGACAGGTTTATAACAAGATAGGCAGTCTCTTAGATAGCTACCGTGTTTCCCTGAATATAAGACAGGGTCTTATATTAATTTTTGCTCCAAAAAACGCATTAGGGCTTATTTTCAGGGGATTTTTTTTTTTCATGAACAACAATCTTCTTGTTGTTGTTTAGTCGTTAAGTCGTGTCCGACTCTTCGTGACCCCATGGACCAGAGCACGCCAGGCCCTCCTGTCTTCCACTGCCTCCCGGAGTTTGGTCAAAGTACAACAATCTACATTTATTTAAATACAGTCATGTCATCTTCTGGTTGCTGCACAATGCCGCACAATGGTGGAGGGTGGGGTTTCACTTAACTGGGGCTTATTTTTGGGGTAGGGCTTATATTACCAGCATCCTGAAAAATCATAAAAGGGCTTATTTTCAGGTTAGGTCTTATTTTCGGGGAAACAGGGTAGGCACCAAGCCATTTAGGGATTTAAAGGTGAAGACCAACACCTTGAATTGAGGTGTCCTGTGCATCTTTAATATCTCTCTTTCTCTAAAGCAGCTGTCTCCAAACTTTTCAGTATGAGGGCCACATCATATATTTTACACATTTTCGAGGGCTGAAGGAGGATCGCTTGGGTCCCTCTTCCCTCCTCTTCCTATGCCAGGGCCGGATAAAAAGGCAAGGTGGGCCGGATGTGGCCCTTGGGCCATAGTCTGGAGACCCCTGCTCTAAAGCAATGGTTCCGAACCTTGGATCCCCAGATGTTCTTGTACTACAGCTTCTGTAAGCCCTGGCCAGCACATCTAGTGGTGAAGGCTTCTGGGAGTTTGAGTCCAAGAACATCTGGGGCCCAAGGCTGGGAACCACTTCTCTAAAGGCTAAAAACATGTGTATATGGTTGTCGAAAGTTTGGCATCTGGGCCAGCTGATTGTTTAAACAGGCACTTCTTTTTCTATCTAACTGTATACTGTTTGGGATGTGATTGCCATCTAGTGGCATTTTATTATACAAGCACCAATTCTATTATGTAGTTTGGTGTCTTCTTTTCTTTTTATAGAAAATGAGACCAAGAAATGAACAGAAGGAAAATGAGTTAATAATCTCTTTCCTACGACGTATTTATGAAGAAAAACAGAAAGATCACACTCACCTCTATGAAGCCAAGCATGTAGGCAATTATAACTACTTATTTTCCTTTCTTATTGGTGGAAAATGCTAATTTGCAAACGCTGTGTGGGACTGAGTCAAATTCCTGCTGTGACACACGCAATTAGCCCTTAACAATTTTTCTCTTCATTTGAGACGTTATCTATAATGTCTGCTTTGTCAGAAATGGAATATTAATTTTATGCATGCATGCATTCTTATGGAAGGAAAAATAATAATAAACTAATCCATATAGCAAATAGTTAATTATTCAGTATTGTTGTGGGTCAATTCTAAATTTAGAGTAGTAAGCATGAGTACCACATGATGGAAAAGACGGGAAGATGCCACAGTAATATGACTGCTCTTTTTTTACCAACTCTTGTTCTGTTAATTTTTTTTTCTTATCTTAACTTCCTAGACCTCACAACCATCAACAGAGACCACAGGAAATGAGATTCCAAGCAGCACACCCCGATTCAGGCTAGATGTATTAAGGAGCAAAGCTAAAAGGTCACTTACAGAGTCATTAGACAGCATTTTGTCTCGAGTAAGGTTCTTGCACTTCTCTTATCTTGTATTTAATGGAATGATTTTCTGTTCTAACTTCCCAGTTGAAATAGTTAGATATCAAACCTGTTATTAGAATTATTTCAAATCAAGTCAGCAGTATAAAATATTCAAAGGATCCTTACAAGTACACTTTAGTTACCCTCATTTGCAACTATTACTTATTTCTTATGTGTTGAATCTTCGCTAATTGCCATTAAATGCATGTTTAGCAGTGGTGTAGTACTCATGTGAACAGCTGTGTCTGAAAGCTGTGTCTAAAGAAGCAGAAAAAACAGAAGCATGTGTAGAAAAAGCTGTTGACTCTCTTAGAGTGAAAGTTATGATTTTTTTTTTACACTAAGCAACAGGATTTCAGCCCCCCAAAAAACTTCCCACAATTTTGTGTGCCTAAGCATTAAATCAAATTCCATTTGATTTGATCTGTGCTGGCCTCTGGAGTATTCTGCTGCCAGTCAGTTTGTATATTTACATTATATTTTATGCTTGATTTTTTGAATTCATCAGTAGTTTTGAATTATATTGAACACTGCTTAAGAAACAAGTATTGGTGTAAAGGTGGGCAAATTTTTTTTTAAAAGGTGGATATTTAATCATCGGTTCAGTAGTTCAAAAAGATCCAAGCTCATTTGTTTCAGGATAAAAATTAGTGATTATCTATGAATCAGACATTACTTGCCAGTTGGTTGTTTTTTCTTAAATTCTTCATAATGCTGGACAGTTCTCTGTGAAGTCAACAGAATTTTATTGAACTTTTTTTCTGATGCATGTACAGAAATGTAGAGGGCCATTCTTGATAGAACTGGATTTTAACTGGGTTTTATTCAGTTAGATTCCTGGTTTCAGGAAGGAATACTGCTTTGATGGCTTGAAATGTGCTTGTTGTGATGATAAATGAAGTGTACTGATAATAATTATGAATATATTGCAAGTATTCATTCATTGACTGGCAAGTTCTTAAAATAGCAAAAAAATCCACTAGTTCCATAGCTAAGAAAAAGGAGCACTTATTAAATTTCAGGCAGTCATGTTTTGTTAGTTTCCAAGTTGCTCTCAAATGTCAACATGAGTGTCATTTCTGCAAGAGTCTGTTATTTCTTATACAGAGTAAGGCTATTCTAAGTTCATACAGAAATAATTACCCCAATACAGTGAGACTTCATAGCTTAATTTTTCCCCCCAGCATTGTTGCAGGCAAACCAATTGTGTTGGTTTTTAGATTCCTTGTCTATGCCGGTGCCAATCTAACATGATGATTTTCTTGTTAGGGAAATAAAACGAAAAGTCAAGCAGAAAGTTCTGGAAGTATTGATTTGGATAGCTCCTTATCTAGCACACTCAGTACCACAAGTAAAGTAAGTACACTGCATGCTAAATAGGTAAGGTAAAAAGGTATGCTAAATACCGTGTTTCCCTGAAAATAAGACAGGGTTTTATATTAATTTTTGCTCCAAAAAAACTCATTAGGGCTTATTTTCAGGGGATGTTTTATTTTTTTCATGTACAACAATCTACATTTATTCAAATACAGTCATGTCATCATCTTCTGGTTGCTGCACAATGGTGAAGGGGCAGGGTTTCACTTAACTGGGGCTTATTTTTGGGGTAGGGCTTATATTACGAGCATCCTGAAAAATCATACTAGGGCTTATTTTCAGGCTAGGTCTTATTTTCGGGGAAACAGGGTAATAAACAAAAAAATGACAGTAAATGTAAATAGTCTTTTGATACTCTTTCTAGAATACCTTTAAAGAGAGTGTTACATTTTATTTTTAAAGCTATAAGCATTCTATTCTATTCACTATATACTTGATAATAAGCCTAGAAACAATGTTATCCCATAAAGTGGGACCACTTACTGCACGCTCATTAGGTTCTGGTACATCAATTATTTGAAAGAAAACAGAAACCTCTCTTTTTTATGTTGGAAAAGTGTCCTGCTTGATTATTTAAGGGTGCAACTACACAACGGGGAAAATGCCAATGAATCCACTGTGAAATTGCACCTCCTCCTGGAGGAATTCACTTCAGCTGAACACACAGCCATCAGCAGAGAGAGGGGAAGAGAGTGGCTTGTTTGCATTTTATTAAGGTAGCTCTGCTGTGGCTGTCCAGGTTTTTTGTTTGTTTGTTTGCTTATTTGTTTAAAATCTTTTTAGTCTGCCTTTTCTTAAAGGGCCTATGTTGGCTTACATCATTAAAATGCAATATTAAAACTAAAAACAATGAATTATTCAAATAATAAATGAATTAATAATATAATTAAAGTTAGGTAAAGCATTACTAAACCAGATTTAGAGGCAACAAAATGCAAACCATCCCTTTTTAAAACCTAGACAGTCTGTCACTAAGGAAAAGCCTGCAGGAAGAGAAAAGTCTTCTCTTGCTTGCAGGACAGCAATGATGGGGCCAGCCTAACTTCCCATTGGAGGGAGTTCCAGAGTCTGGGAGCAGTGGCAGAGAAGGTCCTCTCCTGTGTTCCCACCAAGCACAACTGTGAGCATGGTGGGACAGAGAGAAAGGCCTCCTCTGATGATCTTAACATGCTCATAAATGGAGATATGGTCTTTGAGATAACTTGGACCCAAGCCATTTAGGGCTTTATAGGTTAAAACCAGCACTTTGAATTGTGCCCAGAAATGGATCAGCAGCCAATGGAGCTGCTTTGCAGGAGGCACAGCAAGAGCAGAGCTATCTTAACAAGTTGTAAACAAGGCTGTTTTATAATTTCCTCGTCTCTCTGCTGATTCCTCACTCTTCTTTTGCTTTATTCACCTAGCTGTCCATAGCACTAGAACAGCATTCCTTTAAAGGAAAAAAGAAGGGAAAAGAAATAGAAGAGAAGGGAAGAAGAAAAACAAGCAGATCCAGGCACCAGGTTTAGGGGAGAGAGGATTCGAATGGCAGTCAGTTTCTCCACTGCTCTGCCTCTCTCACTGCTGTTATATCTAGGTAGAAATCACTTTAAATCCCTCCACGTCAGCTCAAGTCATCAAACTGCCTCAAACAATGCAAATACATATGATTCCTGAAAAGTAGAAGCCCCAGCAGTTGAGGAGAAAATTAGAGCTTGCAGAGGGAAGTTAGAGACTTATTCATATTGAATTGCACGTCATGTAGTCAATGGAGAATAATGTGAATCTGACCATACCAGACCCAGAGGATTTCCCACATGATTTCTCAGTGTAGTTTCATCCTCAGTCAACTGTTGACATCAGCTGACCGATTGTTTATATGTCTTTTCATCTTTGACTTTGGGCTGCAGCTTTCTGTTTTAAACTTCCTGTAATTATCCTCATCCCAAACCAGATATACACTTTTGCTTGGATGTTCTGTAGCAAGAATTTATTCATCATTCAGTTGGTGTATCAGACAAGCTTATGATTCTGTGACAAGAATGATAAAACAAAAATTGCATTTTTGGAGGGAGGGATTCTGAGTAAACCCTTCCTGGTTTTCCAAGCAGAAATAAGTGATCAGTGTGTGCCTGCTAAATTCAACATAGTCAGAATATAGCCATCACATTGCAAGTAGTTTTTGGTGAATTCAACACTTCTCTTACTATGTACATTAAGGACACTCTAAGGAAAGGGGTAATGGATAAAATTGCTATGGAACTTTACATGGACACTGTAGAGAATTGAAATGTTTGTTACAGAAGTGCTTACAAAATGGTTTAAAGTTACTAGTATGCCTTAGGTGTTTGTCTGTTTGTTTGTTTATTTATTTATTTAACATTAATAGGAAACATCTGTATGTGAGGGAGAAGGCCTTCTTCCCCCAGAGAGCCCTCTGAAGGTGAATGGATCAGTAGGCAATGCCTCAAATGAGCCAGAAAGCCCACCCATTGAAGTGCCTGAAAAACCAGTTTATCATGGATTCAGACGGCGATCTAATACCCTGACCCATGTGCCAATGGAAAGCCAGCAGTCTTTGGAAGCTGCTGAAACATCGCCATCTGTCCACCAAAAGAAATTTATGAGGTATCATTCCGTGAGCACAGAGACTCCTCACCTGCAAAAGTAAGATTAAGCTTAAAGCAAGATGCTGTTGGGGAGAAATATGGGGATACTTTTTCAAGGTATGTTAATTTCAGGGAAGGGAAATTATTTTTTTCAATAAGTTGGTTTAATATAACCGAACAGATCATAGATATAAATGTTAAAGTTCTTGGACAATTCGAGAAAATATTCTTCCCACAACTACATGCTCTGTGAATGAAATCTGTGGAAGTGGGCGGTTGATCAACCACATAGTCACTTGCAGCTTTGGAGCCTCTCTCACCTTAGTGTCCTCACTTGGCAGCTCATTTATACTGTGGTTCATGACTGAGAGTGTAGAACTCAGACATAGGTTTGTACTTGCTGATATTTGTCTGTTGTGATCTCTGGGGAGAGTGCTTGTCCCCAAAATATATGTGCGGGATTTCCTAGTGAAGCAGCAAATGGTAAATATCTGCATAAATAAAGGCTAAATGTCTAGCCAATTCTAAACATATTAAAAGGGTAGAAAATACTTTCTCCAGCTCCTGAAATTGAACTCTCTCTCTCTCTCTCTCTCTCTCTCTCTCACACACACACTCACTCACACACACACACACACACACACACACACACACACACACACACACACACACACACACACACACACACACACACACCATTCTGCTTCTACTATGTGGCTCTATTTTTTTTTTTTTTACAGAAGTGCGGTATTTTTTTGCTGACACTTCTCGTGTCCTACTAGTGCTAACCTAACTCTCCCATTCTTATTCTTTTTATGCTCTTCTCCAACATTAATGTGCACTCTGCCTGAACTCTTCCACAGCTCTGCTAGAAAAGCTGCTTTATGCAAATTGTAGGATACTGCACAGACTATTAGAAATAGTGTGCTACTTTTAGTAGACTAATAAATAAAAAAACCAGGCTTGTCTTATTGTTACTGAAAGAAAGAAAGAGGATGAAGAGTAAAAGAGCAATTTCATGTCCAAGGTTTCTTCTCCTGTGTTTGAACCTTGTTGCTTATTTATTTCCAAAGGCTGTTGGACTGTTGTAGCTGTTTGGTACATTATAAGAATGTGTTCACCCCATGCTCCATTCCAGCTCTGTAGCACAACATTAGAAATGTATCTTCCAAAAAAGAACCTTAAAAACCTGCAAAATGTCTTTAACCATGTTTCCTGTTTGTGTAATTGCATCTGTATAGTCTGAATGAGTGTGGATGCTCAAAACATTGAAGCCTTGGAAAGAAACCACTGTTTGCATCTAAGGGTCCGATTTTGGCTATGAACATGTGTCGGAGAACTCCGCATCCTTGTATTTTTGACTATCCTTCCTGTAGCACAGTGGTGAGCAACGTATTGCTTATGGGCCACATGCAGCCCAGGGACATTTTGTGACCATCTAGTACCTTGATGGTTAAATTATTAAAATGAAATTAAATTTGCTTGGTAAGTCCCCTTGTGCCCTTCAGAAGTCATGGGGAAGTTCTGCTATGTTTTGTGGGGGCCCTCAGCACACTTTGGGGTCCCATGCTATCCCCCTCAGTTTTTGTTTTTTAAATTGGTCACTGGAGTACATGCAGTGGGGCCTTTCTAGTTAATAAAAAGGCTTTTCTGGTTAAATCTGTTTTTTTTTCCCCAGTTCACAAAAACCCACTGTGTTAATCCCACTTTTTTTCAAATTTAAGAATTAAATACATGAATTTATTTCTTTGGCCACATCCCTCCCCTTTCGCTCTTCCCTCTTGGAAGTGCTGCTTTGAGGTTGCTGGCAAATCTGAAAAAATGGCTGTCAGTGCATCTAAGATCACCTACCCTACTGTAGCACAAAACCTTTGTAAGGTGTTAGAAATGGAGCCCTCCTTGTTCTCTCAAGGATTGAGAAAAGGAGGTAGGCAATCTTGGCTGTTTTAGGGGCAGAAGGTAATGCAGCTAAGTAGCTAGGCAACATTATATTCTGCTGTCTAAATTATTGTTCTGTTGACATATATACCTTTCACAGTGGTGGCTGGAACCCATTGCAGTTAGTGGGGCAGAAGCACAGCAGCAAGTGGCGGACAAAGCCAGGAATGATGGCGTATTGCTGACTGCTGACATTTCCGTCTTCTTTTCTCCCACCTATACACTGAAATAAGGCAGAGAGTTGGGGAGAAAGGACTTTGACTCACTCACTGTCTCTGATAAGGAGGCAGGGAGAAGTGAATGGGCTGGTGGTAAACTAAACCTGAGGTACGGAATACCCCACTTGCCCTTGTGGGCCATCCACCACTGATCTTTCTAATAAGGATCTTTGAATTAGGCCAGGACTGATTCAAAGATATTTATATTTGTGCTTGTGCTGTTGCTTATCCATGTATCCATGACATTCTTAATAAAAAGGCAGGGACCTACATGACCTTTAAAAAAAAAACCATTTTCTTTGATTTATCACATTTCTTCTTTCTTTCTTTCTTTCTTGGCTTTATTTGAATCTTCCATGCTGGATCCCTCCCCATAAACTTTGAACACAGCAGCTCAAAAACTTCTTCTGATCAATCACCACCAGCTCTTCCTCCTTCTTCTCCTCCAGTATGTCTTAATCCCTCAGTCTCCTCACCTAATCTGTTAAAACGTTTTAAGTATAATTCAAGTGAAGAACAAAGCAGTCGTATTGGGCAAAAGAGGTGAGAGAAGAGATAAATGGCAATTGCGTGTGGTTGACAGTAAAACAGTTTATATGCATCTGTCTTTATAAGTACATAATGTAAATGTAGATGGTGAGACTATCAAAAAGTATTACCCACAGGAAAAAATATACTGGCCTGTAAGAATGGAAAATAATTTTGTTGGATTCATTAGTCTCAACAAAATTAGTCTTTCATATCTGCCACAGCTTGTCGCAAAAGGAAACACACCTTATCTCGAGAATCTGCTTGTTTAAAAGAGTCTAAAAGTTGGTGGAATAAAGTATGCACAAAAGAAGATACACATTTTATAATGTGAATGGCTAAAAATGTGCATGGTTGAAAAATGCAAACAAACTAGTCAATGGGAGAATGCAAAATATGTAAATAAATGTGTGTGAGAGTAAAAATAAGTAAATTATACTTATCAATTTTAGTAATAAAAAAAAACACTCCAAGGACAACAGGACAAGGAAAGGAAGAAAATGCCGGTGGAATTCATAACAACTCAGTGAAATAGAGACTAAGAAATGTTCACACCAGTATTACCCTGTCATGCTACTTACATCTGTTAGGCTTACATGACCTAAAAATTGAATCAGGGTTAAGGAGAAGGAAGACGTAAAGCCAACTTAATTAAATCCTCATTTTATAATAGCCTGGTGAAGGTTCTTACTTCACTGGGTAAGAAAATACCAAATGACAATTTACAAACCAATATACTTTTTAAACTACTAAAAACAATGATTTCCCATTGCCACTCCCTGAAATAAACTGCAAAAGTCAGAAAGATTTCTGCTGAATAAACCTCTAGGAGGTGATCTCTAAATATGTATATCTGAAATCCCTTGCAGTGTTAGATTTAGATTTTTGTTGTTTGTTTGTTTTAACACTTAAAGTATTTTTCCTGATTTGATACTGACTTCTTTCTGTTTTGTGTTTCTGATTTTATTTGGCATGTTTCTACTTCCTCATTCTGAACTGCCCCCTTTCAACTGCACTCTCAGCACCTCCTACCGTTCTGCTTTCCGGAAAAAGCTTCACTCTTCCTCTTCTGTGCCAAACTTCTTAAAATTTCTGGCTCCTGTAAATGAAAATAACGCCTCTAACTTTAGGAACAAAAAAAGGTAGGATTGGTTCAGAAGCGTTGTTTCATAAGCCAATAAAATAGCCTACAGTTGGAATTATTGGTGAAATCTAGTTGGTGTTATAACAATGGGAATTTCATTAGATACCAAAGTTGTTCACTTCAGTGTCTCTCATTTCTGTTTATAAGTAATTGTCATAATTTGAAGACCATGAAGGTTACATGATGATGGTGATAATGTAAGCTGCAGACCTTATTAAATAGCTTTCAGTTGGCATGTTTATGATTAAAAATTGGTTTGAAAATCAAAAGTTGTAATATTTCAAGTTGTCCATCACCTTGTAGATTCACCTTACCTCACAAAAATGAATGTATTGTATATTTTCCATCAGCTGTGCTATCTTTTAAAAATGCATTCTGCATGCCACTACTTTTATTTTGAAGGAAAATAAGCTACTGAATCCTGATTCGGTGTCATGTTCCCAATGGAAGAAAATATGTATGGGTTTTATTTGACCCTGAAGGTGTTGTTTCACATAAATACTTTAGGAGACACATAACAGCCTGGGGGTTTGAGGTAACAAACCAGAGTGGAGTCCTGAAGGAGAAGGAGAAATTGACTCACATTGTGCTCAGCAGAAAATATAGAAATGTACTTGGAAACTGTGAAGTAGAACGAAGTGTATCTGAAAAGGAAGTTACCAATAGGATGCAATGGCTCCTAAGATTCTCATCAACACAAATGCAAGCAATGTACAGTTGTTGGCTATTTGGAAAAATTGTGTTCTATGGAAGTGTTTAAGACTTTTTTGGAACACTACCTAACTGGGCTGTTCTTAGAAAACCAAGGGAGTGAGGAGAAGTCTTTTTGCCACAGAGATTGGAATATAAGCCTGAAAGAGGAGAAAAGTTAGGGGAAAGCTGCCTGCCTTTTCAAGAGCTTTCATACTGCCTCACTCTCAGTGCTTGGTTTTAAGTTGGTGGTTATGGCCAGAGGCAAGAAACCATTTTTATATAAGTTGATTTTTTTTTCATGGAGGATCTGGGAGAAGTGGTGGCAATAACAGAATATTATTTTTGAGTGATATTCACATGGTCTCATCTATGGTAGTGAGCAAGGTGGTAGTCACCATGGGGGGAACTAAGATAATCTGAGGGCAGGACCAGGCTGAACTCATTGGCTGTGTTTCTTGAATGTACTATGTGAAATGAGCTAGCAAAAGACAGGAACTGCTATAAAACAAAATATGAAAATAAACCTTGTGCTGGTTGTGCTGTCACTGCTGAGAAAGCGCTTTGGCTTATGCAAACTGTTGTACTATGGCTGTGAAGTCAAAATAATGAGCAGTGTGTTTCTTAATGGATAGTCAGCACTAGACAGTCACCCCACTCCACATGAAAGAGATGTCAGTGGGATCCTGGAACTGAACCCAAGGTGCACTGAAAAGCAGAACAGCCAATAAGAGGTAGCCAGCTTTGAGCCCTTTCTCATATACATTGCTGAGTAAAACCCTCAGAGTAGCAAGACATGTTAGTTGCACTGCTATGTTTTGCAATCCCACCCAACCCATACAACTTGGTTATACAACTGCTGTTCTGAGAGAAAAGCAACTGGGGCAGTTTCCCAGGCCCTGCAAAGCAAACTGGTTCTTTACTTCATTTCCTGTGCATGCCATTGGCCTCTGCCACACTGCTCACCAGAATTCATGGTGTTTTGTTCAAAAAAAAAAAATCCATAAAAAGCGAAAAATATGTGTATGTGTTTTAGATGCTACTGAATCTCAATGCATACTTGTGACATTATGGAACCTCTCTCTAACCATGGTGACATAAATAGTTTATGTAGTTGGTGTGAAACAGAATAGATGCTAGTTTGAAGTTGAACAGTTGTTTAAAGGATTGGTATGTGTTTAGTTGGAAAAAGCAGATTAAATGAATTGTTTTTGTCCATTCGATCAAATAAGATGGCTGTAAAATGCATCCTGGAAAGCCTGGAATTGAGGGAGAAGCTTGCTTATTACCTTGACTTGTAACCTAACTACAAGGGAGTTTAAACCCATTAGTCAGGGGAAACCTTTCTTTATATCTAGGCAGCAATAGAAATAATATTGTTTATGCAGAGTAATATTTATCTGGGGAAAAAATTGTTGCAGTGGGAGAAAGAACAGGGAAGACTTTCAGGCCAGCAGCAGAACACAACCAGATGACCAATGAGACTGAGAAGTCCTGGGGGGGCGGGGGGAGGTGGAATTTGGAGGAGGTACTAAAGAGAAGTACAGCCTAATCTGTACACTCTTATTTCCATGTAAGAAAAAACAAAGTGCATGTATCATTCTGGGTGGTCCCAGGGCAACAGGGAGCTGAAAGCAAAAAGTCTAACATATAGTCCATGCATGAAATAATTCTCACATTGGGCTCCAGCTTTGTACACAAATACATGGGGCCTTTTAGGGGGCAGCAGTAGGGCCCCAGTATTACAGCTGCTCCAGACTCCATAAAACCTCTCATGCACAGGCTACTATTTATTCCGGGGCCACTCCTGAACTCAGTAGGTCTGTCAAGAGCCTAGTGGTTACTTAAGAAATTAAGAACTGTAGTGCATGTGTTCTTCTGTGTTTAATGTGTTTTTGTTAATATTGTTTTTTAAATTTTGTTTATTCATTCCTTTTGACTGAGCACAAAATGTACTCAAAGAGAATTGGAGTTCTGTAATTCACAATTTTACAGTTATTGCAAAAACTGCTAAAATATTCTCCATGCTTCTTTTAATTTCAGTGACTACAAGTTCAAGTCAAGCGACGCAGATTCCATCCATGAAAGTCCTGTGAGGACCCGCCGGCATTCATGGAGACAGCAGATATTTCTAAGAGTGGCAACCCCACAGAAAGGATGTGATTCTACCAGTTGGCATGATGGTAAAGAAGCTGCCTAAGCTGTGTTGTATATGAAGCAGTTGTCTTGCTTTTTGTTTTCTAGTTCAGATGGGTGGCAGCATCTTGTATTTCCAAGGATGCATGTATATAATTGCCAACCATTCTTTCTCCTATCATGAATTAGATACTTGTTTTTCAGTGTCATTGCTCTTCCACACCTGCTCCACTCCTCTTCTTTCTCCCTTCATTAGAGTAACATTTTCATTCTCCTACTGAAGAGTAATTATAATTGCATTATATTGCATTATATTGTATCAACAAAATCAAAACGAAGAGAGGGAAGATATACAGGTAAAGTCAGGAATCTTCTGAAAATATATTTGTATATCTATTAGAAACAGGCCCAAAAACGTCATTCAAATTGCACCCACATTTTTCAGGATTTCCTTATTGTTCTTAAAATAAAGACTACCTGATAAAGAACCATCATCTTTTGAAGCTGTCAAATAATGTACAGTTAATATACTTCTATTACTACTGCTATTACTATTTATAATGATGATGATGATGATTATGATGATGATTGATGATCATGATAATGATGACTTGCCAGCCTCCAAAAAACCCATGGGAACATCAGGTAGAGAAGGTGTCAAAAAATGACAAAGTCATGATCTTGTGGGATTTCTGGATCCAAACTGATTGACCCTTTGAACATAACCCACCAGACATAGTGTAACAGAACGGATAAATGTCTGGATCATTGACATTGCAATTCCAGGAGATGCCAGAGTTGAAAATAAAGAATTGGAAAAACTAACAAAATACAGAGACCTGGCAATTGAAATATCTTGTTTATGGATACGTATCTCCAAGCGGTGAAGTGACAAATGGTCCAAAAAAACCAAAAAGCCACTTGGTAGGAGTGTAAAAGGCCCACACTTAATGTTTTTCAATCTCATTTGATATAAACACATATATGCTTTTTTAGATATTGGCAGCAGATGTTTTACCAGCTACCCTCTCTGGCCCAGTTTTCTACAGTTAAGGTGGTTTGTCATTACTTTGGCACCAAATAATAAAATACAGGTGAAAATGAAGACCTTTATTTGCCCCATTGTTAAGTCAGAAAGTCTCAGACCTGAACTATTTTAAGAGCCCTTTAGACCTTTATAGACTTCTAGGAAAAATCAGAAGCCTGTGTTCATTGCAACTAGCATTTATCCCTGGAAAAGGGTCCTGGAGCTGGTCCTTTAGCTTGCTGGCAAAGGCCACCACTTCAAGCCTGAAAAAAAAATGCTGTTCTCTCTTGATGGAATCCCCCATCCACCTAGACTGTCACCCATTACGCCCTCCATCATACCAGCCAAGCCCTGAAACATCAGGATTTCCTAGCTGAGGATGGCTATCTCCCCACTAAGGACCCATGTTGCACTCTCAAAACTTTGAATTATTTTTGTGCTAATGGAACATAGAAGCAATGTAGATGAATAAGGTTTATAGAAATAATCAAGCTGATGTTGCCTGGCGTCATTCCAGCAACTTATTTTACCTTGATACCCAGATGAATTTTGATATGATTGGAAAGACGGTCTGGTTCACACACCGAGAACCAGGGATGAGCATTTGGATTCAAAATTTTTAGAATTCACTGAATAATGTCATATTTGGATAGTTCCAAATATATTTGAATACAAATCGGATTGTTCTTAATATCTGTAATAATAATTCTTAAATATTCAGAGTCCCATTTATTCCTATAGATTAGACAGTAAAAGGCTGGGTTTCTGCTTGCTAGAGGAAGAAATGAAATGAAACTTAAAGACATTCTGACACCAAGGGTAGTGGGAACAGAGAACTCAGTGTCTCCTTATTGGGCTTGTCACGGGTTCCACAAGGGGGGGGGGCTGAGGTGAGAGCAAAGGTGGCATCAGCAGTGCCACTGCTGTTGTGGTTGGAAAAGAGATTTATGAAAATGAGAGCTCCCTCAGGACCTTGGTGCAGGCGCTGGTCATCTCCCGGATCGACTACTGCAATGCTGTCTATGTAGGGCTTCCCTTGAGGCTTATTCAGAGACTACAGTGAATCCATAATGCGGTGGCCAGACTGGTGGCTGGTGCGAGTAAGTTTGACCATATCACCCTGGCTCTGGCTCACCACCAGTGGTTACCCATTGCTTTCTGGATCAGGTTGAAGGTTTTGACACTACGTACAAAACTTTCCACAGTTTGGACCCATGCTACTTGTTGGAGCATCTTTCCCCTATGTCATCTGCCTAATCCACAAGATCATCTCAGTTGAGGCTCCTCTGGGTAGCCACCCAGAGGGATGCCCCTAAGTCATCCACTAGGAGTAGGGCCTTCTTTGAGGTGGGCCCAACCTTGTGGAACCAGCTTCTGGAGGAGCTTCACCTGGTCCCCTCCCAGTGGACATTCAGGAGGCAACTGAAGACATGGCTTTTCAGGGAGGGAGGCTTTCCACACGAAACCTAGCTGACCGCCTTTTGTCCGCTATTTTGTTGTTCTGTAGTCTGTGCCATCTGGTCTTATTGGTTAGTTGTTATTTATTTTAAAATAGTTTTCATTTCGTTTTGTTTTGTTTATTGTAAACCGCCCAGAGTAGTGCTTCGGCACTAATGAGGAGTGGTATATAAAGTGAGTGAGTGAGTGAGTGAGTGAGTGAGTGAGTGAGTGAGAGCACCAGACATTGCCTTCCATATTCATGCCATGCAGCTCCCTCATATTCAAGGAAGTGTTTACCCCCCCCCCCCGCCTCCATTCCCAGCAAATCTCTCCTGTGCAAAGCAGCATGGAGGTTGGTGGGAAGTCCCCTTCAAGTACATACACATCTGATGAGGGAGAGGAGGAGACTGAGTGGACTTCGGTGAGCACTATTTCAGAAGCATGTTACACTGAAAACACCCTACTTTCTCCAGCTGCACTTACCCCACCAGTTGTGAAATGCTGGTGAACAAAGTTGGTCAGGTACCAATTTGGTCTATCTGTATTTTGGTGCTACCAGTTTTTTCCTCCTTTTGTTTTTATTTTCTTATCATTTTGTACACACATTCAGCTTTCATCTAGTTTATGAAAGATTATTTGCAAGGCAACGTTATTTTACATTGATCTTGCTTTCAGACTTTTTGCACTTTTAGTAAACTATTGGTCAAACCTCATTTTCTTAAGCACAATGTACATTTTCAAGGTTTCATTTTTACAGTCTCTTTAATTATTTTAGCACTCTATATATACAAATTTTCAAATCTTGACACCAGTGGGCAAAAGGTGTAACCAGAAATGATCTGAGGCTATTCATAGGTACAATTAATTTGGATATTTATTTAAATCACGGCAGATAAACAGGGAATAAGATCCATGAAATGAAAGCACAATATAAAAGTAATCAAATGAAAATCAATGAATATCTAACAACATTGATGAAATGAAAAGTGTAATGCAGAGCAATCTGGATTAAAATATCAGATTAAATTATAATTATGCAAAATCAGCCAGTTAACCCTTTGTAAAACACTATATTTGTCCCTAACCTTTCACCAGTCCTCTAGTTAAAGCTCACTATGTTCCCAGCTGTGTAGTAGTCTTTGACCTAAAGACTGAAAAAGAAAAATACGCAGCTGCTTATTCCAAGGAACAGGCTTGTGAAGACTTCGGGGAAATGTGCAGGAAAATTGATCCAGGAAAATCAGAAGGAAAAAAGTAAAATAAAGTAGTGAGATCACTGGTGTGTGTGTGTGTGTGCATGTGTGTGTAAGGAATAAATAAGACATTAAGGGAGGTGTAGAATCTTCCAGAAGCAGTAATCTCACCCATTGTAAAAACAGAAGCTTTTCTCAGAATCAAGGCAATCTGAGGTTTGGAGGCCCCAGACCAGTCAAAATCTGCAAAAGTAAAAATCACATGAGCAAAAGTAATACAAAAAGCGTGTGTGAGAGAGTGTGAATGAGTCTGACTCTGAGTCTCCTTGTCCCAAGCAACAGTTGCTTTTTGTTCCATTGATTACCCTAATTTTCCTGTATTCTGCTTGGCTTTCTTATCTTCATCCCTAAAATTCAGTTCTGTATGGGTAGATGGCAAGTGGGGGGGGGGGGGGAGTGCAAGAAAAACCTTTCTTTATTCCCAGAGGCTAAATTATCCTTTTGTCCTGCAGCATCTTATCAGGGTATATTCTGGGCATGGAGCCACTGAAAGTATTCAACTTTGGAGTCTGTCCATACAGTTTCTTTTTCTTCCACTTTGACCAAAGCCTTGTTGCCACAGTAATTAAACATCTGCCTTTTTCCTTATTCCATTGTGCAAAAGTCTAGACTGGGAGAAATCCTTATCCCTTTTTGCCAACAGGAAGCGGTTCATTGTGCTGTTTATGAAACAAACCAGGGATTTCCTTGATGCTGTTCAGTAGGCAGGCCATTCCATAAGTCAGTAATCCAGTTCATATGCCATGTATCGGTAGGCCTTTCCAATCCAGATGTCTACATGCCTTTTGCCAAGTGAACCCTTAGACCCTAAAAAGAGTATTCCATTAAAAATGGACTCCGCTTGTTTTATTTGTGTTGTGTTTTATTTATGTTGTTAGCCTACAGTCCCCCTCAACCCTAAACAGCATAGCCAGTAGCTGGGAAAGAATTGCTGTCCAACGTCATCTGAGAACTAACAGTTTCAAGCCCATAGTTAAAGCATCACACAAGTTGAAGGAGAAAAATAGATCGCTTTCTTTCTTTCTACCATGTACACTAGATGGTACTGTTTCCCTGCTTCTAAATATCGAACATTCAGGTTATTTAGTTTGTCTCCCTTGTGTGTTTTTATCAAAAATTGCAAATGTGGTATTTGTATTATGATGTTCTGGGTTGCTTTTGAGAACTTTTCCATTTTTTTCTTTGTCTACACATTGATAATTTACATGTAAGTTTAGATTCTTATCTTGAAGAAGAAGACACATTTCTAGAACTTCTAAGGCTAAATGATTGTGTGTGCAGAGAAATTGGCCATTGGCTCACTCTCTTTTCCAGCAGATACTTCTCACTCCTTACGGTATATTTCCAAAAGATTCCTGTGATATTTGGAGGGCATTTGAGGAGGCTGCTGTTGAACAGAATTTTAAAATAAACATTTAAAAAGTGTGTGCGTGTGCGCATGAGTGCGCACGCGCATGTGCATCATGTATAGCATTTTGTTAATATTTTAAGAACTACTGAAAATAAAGTTCAAATAAGCTTGATAACCTCTGTAGGGCAGTTTTTGTAGGAACTATGTGATTAATCACAGAGTGTACATGCAGCCATGATTTTGATATCAGGTATCCTGAAAATCTTTTTTCATACTTTAAAAAATGAGTTTATCTTCCTTATAACTGCTGAATGAGCATATTCTTATATAGTTCTTACATAAATCATGTATATGTGTCTAAATTAAGCAGATTTTCAGATACTTGCTAATTTTGAACAATTTATTCAGTCTCTTGTAGCCACACAGAAGTAAAGCAATAGAAAGAAATAAAGCAATTTTACTAAATTAGCAAAAGCTGGCGGAGGGGAGAGGTTCAGTAAAATTTACTTTGTTGCTTTCTATTTTACTGACCCTCTCCCCTCCACAAACAAAATCTTGATAACAGTTGTGTCAGTTCTGAATGGAGGTTCTAAGAAGTACTGTATCCTAAAACAAGTTATTAGGTAGTAATTTCTGGACTGAGATACCTTGCAATGTTTTAATGAACGATAAAAAAAAACACTTATCTGGCTGAGAGCCAAACAAATGCACAAATTGTTCTGTATGCCCAAGATGGTTTCTAAAAATAGAGAGAAAGGTTTCTTGAACAGCAGACCCTGGTGTCATACAACCAACTATTTTTGAAAACGAAGAGGCTCTCCATATGAGTTTTCTATGCAGAGATGAAGTCAACTGTTCAAAGAGAAGAGTAAAAAATCCAGTTGAGTGCAGTCAATGCATTGGGCTCCTTTGCATGACAAAACTCTCAGTATAGATTTGTTTTATTCATCCTGTCACAAACATTCAATACGTCATTGCAAAAAGTGCTCCTTACATATATTGGGCACCCTTCTCCACAAAGGACTTTTAAGAAAGACATGGTGATTAGTATAAAATGTTTTAATCCACATAGGAGGGCATTGTTCTCAGATAACTTGTCATGTGAGCAGTCTGAAGTGATCAGCGGTCTGAAGAGGCTTCTTTGTGACAACCTTATTGTGTTCATCAACAGCACGAAAGTCACAATGTGGGAACAATACTTTGTTACCATAGGGTTTTTTTTTTTCCTATGTGCATTTAGGAAATTGATATTTTACAGTATAATAAAATTATTACATAAGGTTGGGTGGTGTGGTTTGGAAGCCTAATACATATTTATACATTTATAACAAACCTATGAATGCTTCTTTCATGTTTCATTATCTTATTAAGACTGTTCTGAGTTGGGAGAACTTCCGCCCAGGTCACCATTGCAGCCGGTTTGTGAAGATGGCCCTTTTAGGACAGTACAAGAAGAGAGGAAAAGGACATCTAAGGAGCTTCGGGAACTGTGGCAAAAAGCTGTTCTGCAGCAGATACTACTACTTAGAATGGAAAAGGAAAATCAGAAATTGCAAGGCAAGTAGATGGAAACCTAGGGGCAGGGCTGGAGAACCTACACCATTGCAGTTGTGTCTATGGCAATCAATAAGTGCTGTAGAGATATGGAAGATAGCATTTCCCTCATGTTTATTCAGAGTCTCTTTTCCCAATAACCTGTTCTATTTGCTTTCCCTCTCTGGCTGTACTTTACCCATAGCTTGTTTACTTTATCTTAATAGCCCCTTTGCTTGTTTTGTCAATGGCAGTTCTTAGCCTGGTTCCTGGAAGTGCTGATAATATGGTTAAATTCCATCTCCTTTGAACTGTGTCTTTGGTTTCTTTGGATCCACCTGTTTATGTTTAAAGCAATGGTCATCATGGTATCTATTAGCATCCTCTTTGGTCTTTTTGAGCAAACTCTCCAAGGATTTGTCCTTGTGCTCTAATCCACTGTTTTAACTAGACTTACTGATGGAAATTGCATATCATTTACAACTATCACAAAAATGTCTCCTTTCGTACTACTATGAATTGGACCAAATACTAATTAATTTAAAAAGCAAAATGGGAAATTGATGAGCCATGCCGTCCTTTTTGAAGCCACCGTTTTCAAATGCACCCTTTCCCCATCTTCTGTGCCTGTGAACAGGCACGATGATCTGTGTCTATGCTGGTCTTTGGTGCCCCTTTTTGTTCTTCTTCACACGTAGGATCACAAATTGAGTGAGACGGTATCACAGTTATGCATTGGCCATGAAAAGTGTCTTCATGACCTTGTCCAAGTGAAGTTGGAGGAAAGGAAGTCTCAGTAACTGAATGGCTTTCTTTCTGTTCAGGGCTGCAGCATAGTCTAGGAGAAAAATAAGTAGGTGATACGGGGGTATTCCCTATCATCCTCTCCTGTGTTGCAAAGCTATGGTGCAGGAGGTCTTCTCCATAAACAATGTTAGCCCTGTTCACAGTCCTCATCAGAAATTATTTTTAGGTTGCTTATTAGTGAAGTGGTAGTGGTGGAGGGGGGTAAAAGAAAAGACTCCTGTGCCCAGAACTATAGGAGAAGAAATCTAAAATGTGGGATGCAGTAATTAATATAAATGATGTTACAGAATATGGCATTTTCCATTATATTGGATAAAGCTATGAACTGTTCAGTGAACAATTAATACACATAGAATGACTAGACAAGTATAATAAAATAATGGCAAAATGTCACCTGAAAGAGTTGATGGGGTAAAGAATTGTTGTATGTATTTTCTTCTCACAAGTACATTGGCACTGCAATAACTTAGAGGCAATCAGAATAATAAAAAGAACCCTAAATGTCTCTCATGCAAAATATTTCAAAATCTGTTCTGACCTTGTGAGTTATGCTGTTACCATAAATTATTCTATCAGAATCAGCAGCAAGGTGGGGGGAAAGATCCTAATTCTTGGCCCACGTTTACCTTTCAGCGTGCCAGTGATTTTGGCAGAACTGGCAAAATCAAATTAGAAAATAGGCATTCTTCGTTCTGTAAACTGATTTGCGATGAATGACTAAGCTGTCCAAGACTTCACTTCCCTGCAGATTGTCTCAGTACTATAATAAATGGAAGTGCTATTTTGATGATACATTATGCTATTAAATCATCAAAGTGACAGCTTTCTTATGACATATTGGAATAGTATGTCCCAAAAATGACAGTGTGCTAGTAATGTATCTTCACAGCAATGGCTTGTTACCCATATATCAGACTAGACATCATTAAAGGGATAGTTATGGTCTTATCCATTATTCTTCTTAAATGTAGTTCCAAATTATGCTCAGAGTCCAAAAAGCCCTTTTAATGCTGCCCTGTAAGAAAAAAGAAAGGTCCTTTAACTTCCCTTGTTTTATTTCCATCTCTCTTTTCCTCAGTTCTTGTGTTCTCCTTTGGCAGATGATAGTCCCCATGCCTTTCCATCTTCAAAGCTGTCTCCATTTTTTGTCTTTGAAATTGAAGTTAACCTGTGTGGCACTTGTCCAAGAGGCCTTAAAGCAAAACCTTTCATTCCTCCCAAGAACTGAGAGCCTCCCAACAGGCAGGCATTTGAGTATCTGTCTCTTAGACTGACAAGACTCCACAGATACGGTTGGGAGGCCCAAGAGCTCTTTCCCAACATAATCCCCCCAATTTTATTTCTTTATCTAACTTTGAACCCACCCAGAGCCTACCTGCCCCTGACACTGACATTTCTCTTACAAGAACACTGGCCATATGGCCTGTGTATGACAGCTGCCAACATGGCTACATCATAACCCATTTTTCAGCTTAACATGACTTTCAGCTCATCAAAGCACCATGTGTCATGCCTGCCTGTACCATTTCCATGTGCAAACAGTACAGCTAATGCAGGACAGGTGAGTCCTCTCAGTAACTTACATGCAGTAAATGACTGGTAAGGACAAGCCCTGTGATGTCATCTCTTGAAATGCCCATAGTGAATCTTTGCTGTAAAGCAGTGCAGTGAATATGAATCACTTCTGTTGTCATGGTTCTGTATTATTTTCTTTCCCTTTCAAAGTTGCTGAAACATGTTTGTCTTCTTTTTCCCTTGCCACAGTTCAATAGGCTGATGTTTTCAGTTAACTATCTTAACTATCTAAGAGCCATTTATCGTATGTTGAATGTCATGTACATCTAAAAAAATTTTCCAGCTTCTGAAAATAATCTGCTGACCAAGCGCCTCAAGCTTGATTATGAAGAAATCACCCCATGTCTCAAAGAAGTAACGTTGGTCTGGGAGAAAATATTGAATACACCAGGAAGATCAAAGATTAAGTTTGACATGGAAAAAATACATTCTGCTGTTGGAAAAGGTGAATATAGTTAATTATTTGATGAATCAGATATGCCTATACAGTATTGGAATCGGAATATTTACTTAGATAACGGGATAATTGTGAGTCAGTATATAACAGGTCACATAGAGTTGCTTGAACTATATCTATGGTCTTCCTAGACTAGACCAGGAGTATGGAGGTAATATGGACAGAGCCATTTATGAAGGAATTATTCATTCTTACTGTTACATTCATATAGTGGAATAACTAAAGAATTAAGATACAAATCAATTTGTGGTTTGAATGTTGCCACTGTCATGGACTCACATAGTGACCTTAGGTAACCTGCTTTTGTTTTGTTCAGCCACAATTCCATCTGCAATATGGGAAAAAATAATACTAAGTTAACTTACGCAGTTGTAAGGATTGCAAATACATAATGCATGTGAAGAGCATAGAGCTACAAATTTACATACAAATGTTATTATTATTATTGTGAATATTAATACTGGGATCAGTTAATTGATTTGTAGTATTGGTTCTATAGATCATATGCCTATTCCTAAAGCATAATGTACTTTTTAAGGCCCTTATAGATAGGGTTGTTGCATTGGTTTAGTTTTCTGGACAGAGGGGAAAAATCTATGGAGTATGTTCACTTTTCTGTTCAACACAAAGCTACAATTTTATCAGTTGACAAGATGACAAGCAAGATTACCAGAACTGTGCCAGCATAATAGATTAGTAGTCTCTCACCACACAGTGTTAGAGAGTGAGAGACTTAGGGCAGGGGAAAGTGTTTTGAAACCAATAAAGGAGCTTACAGTTCCCGTAGAGAAGCCAGTGACTGTGACACTCTGCTGCCAATCATGACATTCCCCTGAGACAATTAGGACAATTTCATGTCAACACCTGTGGTGCTGGCACCAATTAGCTGTGTCTGTCTTTCTTTCCTTCCCCTCTCTTCTTTTCAGGGAGGATCACTGGATGGAACAGCAAACTTCCACTGTTTTGGACATCTGAGCCCATAAAGCCATGGCTCAGTGATCTAGCATATTGCTGAGCAGGAAGATAGAAGCTGTGCTTTATTTCCACTCCTCCAAAATGATCCCACTCTGTCAACCTTTTTTTTCCACAGCCTTTTGCAGAAGAGTGCAAATCCCTTTACAGGTGGCATGGGTGGTGTAGATAGGAGATAGAATTCATCACAACTGCTGAGCCAAATGAGTTGGCACTTCAAGCCAAATCTGTGGGCTTCTGTTTGGGGTGAAGAAAATGAATAGTGGTGTACATTCGGAGATGCATCTGATTATACCACCAGCCTCAATTGTTTGAAAAAGGGCCATTAATTTGAAATCTTACATTGCAATTCAGGGGGACACAAGTTATAATCTTATTCCTCTTGGATGATACTTCTTATTAGTCAACTTATTTGTGACAGATCAGGTCTGATGCAGAAGAAGGGGACACAAACATTTAAGAAAGAAGTCCAAATGAACAGACTTAACCGCCGTCACAGTGCATTAGATCCCCATACCAAACAGTGAGAGGCATCAGTTTGGATCTCTGTTCTGATACATATAGCTTGTTTACCTCCATCTCTATAACAGCCATCTATTTTGCTGGTGACACAGTACACAGACCTGGTACACAGACCTGGTACACAGGTCTGTGAGCATAATATTGCACATGCTGTATGCTGTTGTATGCAAGAATCCCATCTCTGGAGTGGGTTAATAATCCAACAAAACAGCTCTAACTTCTCCAAAACTAATTAATGGAGGAGCGTTGTTAAAACAAAATTGTGTCTCTTGTTTAACCATCTGCTTCTCAAATAACATTGGATAATGGGACAATGGGAAATTAGGCTCCTTTTAAAATCTGTTTTGATTTTATAATATCTTTTGCTAAAGTGTATCCAACCTACATTTCATTTGGATAATTCAAGAGGGAAGGCTTGACTACCTCAGAATCCCGTCTCTGCCTGACTCTCTGATCTCAATATTTAGTAATCCCCAACACATATCTCCTTCATTAATGAAAACTTAGTTAGATAACTTACATGAGTTAAGGTACAAATGCAGTTATGTTTGGGAAAATTTGTTTATGCAGTAATAGACAGAGTGTAATGTTCCTTCTCAAGTTCCTTCTTATTTTTCCTTGTTTCTTTGGAAAAGGAGTCCCTCGGCATCACCGTGGTGAGATCTGGAAGTTTTTAGCAGAGCAATACCAGCTTAAGCATCAGTTTACAAATAAACAGCAGCCAAAGGATATCCTACCTTACAAAGAGCTCTTAAAACAGTTGACCTCCCAGCAGCATGCAATACTTATTGACCTAGGTGAGTCTGGGGGGAGGTAGAAATAAAAAGCTTTTTTTGGTGTTGGTATGAAGAAGTAACACATTTAGCTTTAGTGCATTAATTTTAGTGCATTGCTTGTGAGTTTTGGTCTTGATGGTGTTAGTTCCAAAAAACTAGTGTCAAATTGTAGAAGCTGCATCTCCTACAGTTTCAGAAGGAAGCTTCTGGTAAGTGACCGTTGTCCCATTTTTATTAATTTATGCATATAGTTGGGATAACAGCTCTTTGAAAGAACAAGGAGTATTTTTATCATTAGGGTGTGGAGACAGCTCTCACATGGTCTATAAGATCTGACACAACATATTGCTGCCTTCCTGATGCTTGAATTCTTATTTCTCTTACTGAAAGTAAGAGAAATAAGTGATTAACAGAAATAAGTGATTTCCAAAAATGTCTGCATTATATCACTGGTAGCTATTGTGAAAGAAAAAGAAATTAGCTACTCCTTCATCATACTTATTATGGGATTTCCATTCTGGGAACTGACCACCACAATACCACTATGCAGTTTGTGCTTTCAAAGTGACTTTCAAAGACTCTGAGCCAAACAGGAACCATTGAATAGGCCTGTGGGGCGTCTGTTGGAACAGCTCCTGCACTGGGCAAGGAAATAACTGTAGACCAACACAAGCTTCTCTTCCAGTTGGGAAGCAAATCATGCTATCTGTGCAGAAGCACTAGGTCTCTTGCCAATCTTGGTAGTGAGCAGCCAGATGTAGAAATCAAACACAGCCTGCCTTCCTAGTACATGATATATAAAGCTCTAATCTACATGCAGGAAAACTTAGCTGCAGGCTTTGCCTTTGTAAAAATAAGATCTCTGATAATATCTGACAAGGCAGCACTCCTCCCATAGATACAGTGATTAAGAAATCAAAGGGTGGAGTGAGATTTAACAAATGAAAGCTACAAAAGACTTTCAGCTACTCTGGAGGAAAAGCTGAAATCAAGGTTTCTTGTATATATATGGATTTCAGAGAGAGAGAGAGAAAAATAATAATTCTTCCCCCATCCTTATCGCTTGTTTTGAGAATGGTAAATATTGTCATCTGATTGTTTCAGAAATCTCCATAACTGCTATATACATTTAGTGTGATAATTTATCATGGAAGAAGTATCTAAGTCCGAGATGAAAAAAATCTAGATTTTTCAGACTGCAACTGCCATCATCTCTCACAATTGGCTTTGCTGAAAGCAGCCGGGTGCCAGCTCTAGTCCATCAACAGCAGGAGGGCAGAACATTCCCCATCTTTGCTATATACAAAGCTCATTGGACCACACTTTTCTTTGTTTTTATTAACATAACAAGATTTTCCAACTTGCTTCATTTCATAAATTCATAAACTTGGTTATAAGGAAATGGGGATTTCAAGTGGCTGTTTGACTGGTGTTAAAAATGTGGATATGGAACATGTGGATATGGAACATGTGGATATGGAACAACTGATTGGTTCAAAATTGGGAAAGGAGTACGACAAGGCTGTATATTGTCTCCCTGCTTATTTAACTTATATGCAGAATACATCATGCGAAAGGCAGGACTGGATGAATCCCAAGCCGGAATTAAGATTGCCGGAAGAAATATCAACAACCTCAGATATGCAGATGATACCACTCTGATGGCAGAAAGTGAGGAGGAATTAAAGAACCTCTTAATGAGGGTGAAAGAGGAGAGCGCCAAAAATGGTCTGAAGCTCAACATCAAAAAAACTAAGATCATGGCCACTGGTCCCATCCCCTCCTGGCAAATAGAAGGGGAAGATATGGAGGTAGTGACAGATTTTACTTTCTTGGGCTCTATGATCACTGCAGATGGTGACAGCAGCCACGAAATTAAAAGACACCTGCTTCTTGGGAGGAAAGCGATGACAAACCTAGACAGCATCTTAAAAAGCAGAGACATCACCTTGCCCACAAAGGTCCGCATAGTCAAAGCTATGGTTTTTCCTGTAGCGATGTATGGAAGTGAGAGCTGGACCATAAAGAAGGCTGACCGCCGAAGAATTGATGCTTTTGAACTGTGGTGCTGGAGGAGGCTCTTGAGAGTCCCCTGGACTGCAAGGAGAACAAACCTACCCATTTTGAAGGAAATCAACCCTGAGTGCTCACTGGAAGGACAGATCCTGAAGCTGAGGCTCCAATACTTTGGCCATCTCATGAGAAGAGAAGACTCCCTGGAAAAGACCCTGATGTTGGGAAAGTGTGAAGGCAAGAGGAGAAGGGGACGACAGAGGACGAGATGGTTGGACAGTGTCATTGAAGCTACCAACATGAATTTGACCCAACTCCGGGAGGCAGTGGAATACAGGAGGGCCTGGCGTGCTCTGGTCCATGGGGTCACGAAGAGTCGGACACGACTTAATGACTAAACAACAACAAAAAAAACATGTCATACAGCAGTGCAAGTAAAACTTTTCTAGTGGGTAATGGAAGAGCATATTTGTCTATACCACGTGGTATGATCAGGAAATGACTCTTCTCTTGACTTATTAGACTTATTACACTCAATCTGTGGGCAGTTTTTGGCCTCATGCAAGTCTGTTGAGCTGACCTTATTTCCCCTTCTGGTGTTGAACAGGGTCCCTTTTGTTTTGTAGTACCACTGAGGGCATGGAAGCAGTGACCTTGGTGTAGCCCAGAACACCATCTCAGTGAGGCTGAGCAGAGTTGCTTGGATGGCAGAAAGGTGAACACCTCCCCATACACAATCCCGACCCTCTGTATCTCTCCTGTATATGTGCACACCCATGTACATGCAGTCCCCTGTCACCACTGGATTCTGCCCATGGGGCTGAGAAGGTTGTGCCTCTCTGGTATGCACCATGAGAAAAGCCAGAGGCTTACAGTAGAAGAGACTGGCTGCCCACAGACGATTTCTATTCTGCTTCCCTAGATTCCCAGTCATGTGTGTGCAACAGAGATCATGAATGGATTCTAAACTGCAGGATTTATTTATTTTAAGCAAAAGCTTGTAAATCTATTTCAAAGATGAAACCAATTTCTCTACAATGAAACATAATGCTATGCTTTAAGATTAACAATTTCTGTTTTAACCTACTGCCCAAGAGCTTTTCAGTCTCACAGGTAAAGCAGAAATGTGAACAGCCACCTAATCCTGCTTAAATAATGATTGCAATGTTTGTGGAGCAATGCACAGCACACTGTGAAAGAATCCAAACAGTGCACCTGAGAGTATTTTTGTTCTGCTGATGATGATTGGCAGCAAGCCTCTGCATGCATATGTGAGGGGGGAGACAGAGCAAGTATAGTAATAATAGAGAGAGTATAATAAATCTAATAATCAAAGAGAAAAATCATTTTCTGATCATGCCACAAACATGGACAAAAGTATTTCAAAATGTGTCCAGCTATACCTTCTGTTCTGCACCTGTTCTCAAACCCCATACGACCTGTCAGGGAAGTGGATACAGAACCTCCAACAGACTTGCTCTGTTGGAACTTTGTTCACTTAATCTGGAATCTGCTTTATTGAAACAGATATCATGTTTCTATCTGGCAAAGCAAGAATCGTCGTATTTCTGGGAAAAGTTACTTTTTGGACTACAGTTCCCACAGTACTGCAGCCATCAAGGCCAGCAGCTGTGCTTGCTGTGTGTTATTCTTGAATGTATAGTCCAAAAATCAGTTTTCCTCATGTGCGCTCTACAGTAGCAAGAAAATATGGCTTTATGGTTTCTTAGATAAGATAACCTGAAATTTCTCCTTTGTGCCATATGGCAACATGGCACAATTACATTCAGTAATATCTGTTTTTCTAACTTTGTTTTCTCTCCCCCCCCCCCCCCCAGGGCGCACCTTTCCAACTCATCCGTATTTCTCAGCCCAGCTTGGAGCTGGGCAGCTCTCACTCTATAATATCTTGAAAGCCTATTCCCTCTTGGATCAGGAAGTAGGTTACTGCCAGGGCCTTAGCTTTGTAGCAGGTGTGCTGTTGCTTCATATGAGTGAAGAAGAGGCTTTCAAGATGCTCAGGTTCCTTATGTTTGACATGGGCCTCAGGAAGCAGTATCGACCGGACATGACCATTTTACAGGTTTGAGCTCCTGCTTATGTTTCATTTACATTTTTGATGTTAATACAGTGACAGAAGAGGTTTATATTATATTTTCAGCATTGAATGATAAAAAAAGGGGGATGTTTATGATTACCTATATGTTCAGGGGTTAAAAGGAAAGATGCAAAATGGCAGTTCATCAAAGCTTATACCAGACAGATCTTTCTAGTCTTTAAGGTGCTGCAGGGCTGTTTTTACTGCAACAGACTAACACAGCTACAGCTACCTCCTCCCTGAAAATTGTCAGTTGCGTTTGATGAAGCTGAGACGATTCAACACTGGATCATGTTGATAGATCAGTAGGCTACCAGTAGCCACTGTTCATCTCAGGACAGGTTTTCTTCAGAGAAGGCTAAAATTTCTCTGGTAGAACTGTTTTAGAAAAATGCTGGCGATCTCTGCATAACAGTACTAGATTATGCAGAGGTTACTTTCTGCTGGGAGTAAGGTAAAGGTAAAGGTTCCCCTTGACATTTAGTCCAGTCGTGTCCAACTCTAGGGGGCGGTGCTCATCCCCGTTTCCAAGCCATAGAGCCAGCGTTTGTCCCAAGACAGTTTCTGTGGTCACGTGGCCAGTGCGACTAGACACGGAATGCCATTACCTTCCCACCGAGGTGGTACCTATTTATCTACTCGCATTTTTACATGCTTTTGAACTGCTAGGTTGGCAGGAGCTGGGACAAGCGACGGGAGCTCACTCCGTCGCGTGGATTCGATCTTACGACTGCTGGTCTTCTGACCTTACAGCACAGAGGCTTCTGCGGTTTAACCCGCAGGACCACCACATCCCTGGCTTGGGATTAGGCAATATTAAATGGATATTTCTCTCTCTCTCTCTCATTTTCTCTCTGTGTTTTGAGTTTATAAGTGCTCATTTGTAGTTCTGAATATTTTAGATGATGATCTTTAATATGCTTTTTAAATATATTTCTGCATGACTACAGGGAAACATTTCCAAATTGACTGGAGAATTAGACTATGATGAATTAAATTTGTAAACTTTGTTGTGTTGTAGGATGTCATTCTGATCTACATCTTCTTAATAGACTATCAAGTTGTCTTATTCTGTGACAAGGAAGAGAGTAAGGGAAGCATTTGAAAGTCTGCCAAATCAGAACTCTTTCTGCATTTGAGTTCAGAATATTGAGTATGTAGGATGAAAGGAAGAACTGGCCCTGAACTGTATGTTTGAACAAACATTTTGGCAGCATAGAACACGACCCTATCTACTAATATCTACCTGAAGCCTCATACTTACCCTTTCCCATCAATCCATGCGGTTCAGCACAGCTACATAATGCATGCATGTGAAAGATTTAATTCAGCAGTGCTTTGTCATTTGTGCATCTCTTTCTTGTGGTCATACTAACTGTGGTCCACTTATAAAGTGTTAAGGATCACATGCAACTTGGAGTTCCTATTTCACTAACATTTAAGAAATGCTTTATTTGCCCTTGCAGATTCAGATGTATCAACTTTCTCGGCTCCTTCACGATTACCACAGAGATCTCTACAATCACTTTGAAGCACATGAAATTGGGCCCAGTCTATATGCTGCTCCCTGGTTTCTTACAATGTTTGCCTCTCAGTTTCCCCTGGGGTTTGTAGCTAGAGTGTTTGGTAAGTCACTGTTACTCTTAAGGATAAGTTGGAACCATGTTTCATATCTTTTTGTCAGTCACCATTAAGGATATAACTTGTTTGAAAGTAAAGAGGTTTTTTCCTTTTTTTATGACTGTGAAAATATTGGCAAAGAGATGGATAGAAACACTGATTAGGAAACAGAGACAGATAAATTATGGTAAATGCAGATACTTGCATTCCACCCTGTTGAACTCTTTATTGGCATCTGTTGACAGAAGCAGAAATTATTTATTTTGCTGCTTTGCCTAAATTGTATTTTGTGTCCTTTAAAACCCATCAATGAGTTGCCGTAAGGAATAAATCCACTCAGGAAATTCTGAAAACAATGTATGTATGTATTTGCATTGCAGTTAATGCATTTGATTTTTTCAATAACAATATTTGTCTTGTTTGTAAAAATAGACTTGTTTTAAATGTCAGTAAGCAAATCCCAACAAATAGCCAATTGTTTAAAATAGTGCAAAATCATTAGAGTGCCATACTTTTTTATCAAAGAGATTTGAGATGACCAAATTTCTCAAGGCCATTTTATTAATTTGTGATTAGCATTCTAATCTGAAATATTTTGAATGATTTGACTACCTATTTTTACTCCATTCCATGATTGCCAAAAATTTGATGGAAATCCTAATCTCTTGCCAAATCAGTTGATTTCATCACACTTTAGTATGAAGTTAAGTTGAAACATGAAGTAAATAACACATTGTAATTAAATCCAACATTACACTTCATAACTGTTCATAATAAAACATGAACTTTGGCATTACTTATTAATACCCTGTTTCAATGCAAATAAAGTAAAGCATGTTATTGGGATATTCTCCACCCTATATATTTCTAATGTAGGGTTATTTTTAATTATCACACATTTTTCTATTTTGTTTGTTCCTTAAAGGAAAATACATATAACTTTCCTTTAAAAATGCATGTATTTAAAAGAAACTGTCAATATGTAATAAAATACAGACAAGCAAAGGGGTTTAGAGGAATTGGGAAAGGTAAAAAGTAGAGAGAAAGCATGACAAAAAAAAAACCCTGCTACACTGGAAAGCAGTGCTTTGCAACCATTCTTGCACAGTTACTCACACAGTAAGATTGCTTTGTCTTCTGGAAGATGAGTTCCAGGGAGTAGCAAAGCCAAAGAATATAATGGACTCTGCAATAAAGTTTTGGGTCTATTGTACAAAACAATAACAAAACTATAAATTTGGTAGCATTTATAAACAGCATCAGATAATTTGCTGATTTCACTGAAATATGGTTTTCTTGGGGAGAAGAATATTTTTATTTGAACTAATGCAGCAAATCACATCCATGTAGCAATATTGTATAATCCATTTTTGAAGGGTTGTTTAGAGGGGTGCTGGCATCACCAAGCTTGTGACATAATTAACCTAGAGAGAATGTAGCTTGCAAAGGTTACCCAGTCAGTATTATGACTGGATAGAGGTTTGAACTGCTGATATTTCTTCCAGCAATCTTGATTCCGGCTTGGGATTCATCCAGCCTTTCGCATGATGTATTCTGCATATAAGTTAAATAAGCAGGGAGACAATATACAGCCTTGTTGTACTCCTTTCCCAATTTTGAACCAATCCGTTGTTCCATATCCAGTTCTAACTATTGCTTCCTGTCCCACATATAGATTTCTCAGGAGATAGATAAGGTGGTCAGGCACTCCCATTTCTTTAAGAACTTGCCGTAGTTTGCTGTGGTCCACACAGCCAAAGGCTTTTGCGTAGTCAATGAAGCAGAAGTAGATGTTTTTCTGGAACTCTCTGGCTTTCTCCATAATCCAGCGCATGTTAGCAATTTGGTCTCTACTTCCTCTGCCCCTTTGAAATCCAGCTTGTACTTCTGGGAGTTCTCAGTCCACATACTGCAGAAGCCTGCCTTGGAGGATTTTGAGCATAACCTTGCTAGCGTGTGAAATGAGTGCAATTGTACAGTAGTTGGAGCATTCTTTGGCACTGCCCTTCTTTGGGATTGGGATGTAGACTGATCTTTTCCAATCCTCTGGCCACTGCTGAGTTTTCCAAACTTGCTGGCATATTGAGTGTAGCACCTTAACAGCGTCATCTTTTAAGATTTTAAATAGTTCAACTGAAAAGCCATCACCTCCACTGGCCTTGTTGTTAGCCATGCTTTCTAAGGCCCACTTGACTTCACTCTCCAGAATGTCTGGCTCAAGGTCACCAACCACACTATCTGGGTTGTCCGGGACATCCAGATCTTTCTGGTATAATTCCTCTGTGTATTCTTGCCACCTCTTCTTGATGTCTTCTGCTTCTGTGAGGTCCCTCCCATTTTTGTCCTTTATCATGTCCATCTTTGCACGAAATGTTTCTTTAACATCTCCAATTTTCTTGAACACATCTCTGGTTTCTCCCTTTCTATTATTTTCCTCCATTTATTTGCACTGTTCATTTAAGAAGGCCCTCTTGTCTCTCCTTGCTATTCTTTGGAAGTCTGCATTCCATTTTCTGTAACTTTCCCTATCTCCCTTGCATTTGGTTTCCCTTCTCTTCTCTGCTATTTGTAAGGCCTCGTTGGACAGCCACTTTGCTTTCTTGCATTTCCTTTTCTTTGGGATGGTTTTTGTTGCTGCCTCCTGCACAATGTTACGAGCCTCCATCCATAGTTCTTCAGGCACTCTGTCCACCAAATCTAGTTCCTTAAATCTGTTCTTCACTTCCACTGTGTATTCATAAGGGATTTGGTTTAGATTATACCTGACTAGCCCAGTGGTTTTTCCTACTTTCTTCAGTTTAAGATTGAGTTTTGCTATAAGAAGCTGATGATCAGAGACACAATCAGCTCCAGGTCTTGTTTTTGCTGACTTTATAGAGCTTCTCCATCTTTGGCTGCAGAGAACATAATCAATCTGATTTCGGTATTGCCCATCTGGTGATGTCCATGTGTAGAGTCGCCTCTTGTGTTGTTGGAAAAGAGTGTTTGTGATGACCAGCTTGTTCTCTTGACAAAACTCTATTAGCCTTTGCCCTGCTTCGTTTTGAACTCCAAGGTCAAACTTACCTGTTGTTCCTTTGATCTCTTGACTCCCTACTTTAGCATTCCAATCCCCTATAATGAGAAGAACATCTTTCTTTGGTGTCAGTTCTAGAAGGTGTTGTAAGTCTTCATAGAATTGGTCAATTTCAGCCTCTTCAGCATCAGTGGTTGGTGCATAAACTTGGATTACTGTGATGTTGAAAGGTCTGCCTTGGATTCGTCTTGAAATCATTCTATCATTTTTGAGATTGTATCCCAGTACAGCTTTTCCAACTCTTTTGTTGACTATGAGGGCTACTCCATTTCTTCTACGGGATTCTTGCCCACAATAGTAGATATGATAATCGTCTGAATTGAAATCGCCCATTCCCGTCCATTTTAGTTCACTGACGCCCAGGATGTCAATGTTTATTCTTGCCATCTCCTGTTTGATCACATCCAGCTTACCAAGGTTCATAGATTTTACATTCCAGGTTCCTATGCAGTATTTTTCTTTGCAGCATCGGACTTTCCTTTCACTTCCAGGCGCGTCCGCAGCTGAGCGTTATTTCGGCTTTGGCCCAACCACTTCATTAGCTCTGGAGCTACTTGTACTTGTCCTCCGCTCTTCCTCAGTAGCATGTTGGACGCCTTCCGACCTGAGGGGCTCATCTTCCAGCGTCATATCTTTTAGCCTTTTGTTTCTGTCCATGGAGTTTTCTTGGCAAAGATACTGGAGTGGCTTGCCAGTTCCTGCTCCAGGTGGATCGCGTTTAGTCAGAACTCTCCACTATGACCTGTCCGTCTTGGGTGTCCCTGCACGGCATAGCCCATAGCTTCTCTGAATTACTCAAGCCCCTTCGCCACGACAAGGCAGCAATCCGTGAAGGGGGACCAAAACGGTACATTCTGTTAAACAGGCTACAGTGACACAGAAAGAGGTACATTGTAGCCAATGTATCAGGAGAACAAATTGCTCCAGGTGATTCTAATAAAACATTACAATACATACTGTGAATTTACCTAATATTCTTTTTTCCTATTTTTCCTCTCTGATTTTCAGACATGCTACTTCTTCAGGGGTCAGAAGTTATATTTAAAGTAGCTTTAAGCTTGCTTGGAAGCCACAAACCTTTGATTCTGCAACATGAAAGCTTGGAAACTATAATTGATTTCATTAAATGTATTCTCCCAAACCTGGGCTTGGTACAGATGGAAAAGACTATTAACCAGGTACGAAGATGAATACTGTCAAGGGAGATGTGAAACTATGAGCTATTTTAGACGTAAGAATTACCTTTGTTACACAGAACCAAAGTATTTTGGGATGTCCAGATGGAACCTTTGTGTGATATTATAGCTAGATTTCCTACTGTGTTTTCCTAGTAAGTTTTGTTTGTTTGAACAGTGGAAATGCTTTGGATGCTTGCGCAGTAGTAATATATCCTGTGGGTAGGAAACAACACTGATTGTGAGACTTCTGTCCAAAGAATATAAAGCAGTACTTCCTGAAAGTGAGAAATGGCATACCTCCATAAACAAATGGGACTTAATACAGTCCACTCAGCTTTGTAGCAAAATGGCTAAGAAAGAGAAATAAATTATAGGCACATTATTATTAGGACCTGTAATCAGATTACTATTTTACTTGTTCAAATCAACATTTGGAATCCACTTCCCCTCCATATCAATTCATTATTTAAAAGCTCCACCACATTTCTTTAAAACTTTTTTGTTTCCATACAGTTTTCCTGAGGCCTTCAGTCTACTAAATGCTGTGTTCAACTCACATCAAACCCTTTCACTTTTTACTTCATTTCTGCCCAGATTCTCAAATGTCAGGCTTTCTGCAAGCCTGATGCTCCATTCTCCCAACCCCCTTTTCTGACCTGCATACAGCAGGGATACAAAAGCTCTCATTAGATTCCAGTTTCCACAACCCCCAGATAGTATGGCCAATGGTCAAGGTGATAGGAGTTGTCATCCAACAACATCTGGAATTTTATAAACTCCCCAGTCTGTTTAAGCTTCCTTTATTATCACATAGCATGTGGTAAACTAGTAATTGTAAATTGCATGACATCAGCCCTGTAATCTATGCATTCTTAGCAAGGTGGAAGGTCATTATGAGAGCACCGTGTCTGGTTTTACTATGTAACACCCAGCTGGTTATCTCTCTGACAGGAAATAAAATTCTAAATGCTCTTTTTCATAACATTCTTCAGAACCAAAAACTGTTTGGATCATAGCTTCTCGATGCCTAGACTTCCTCACTAATTTTGAAAATCCTCTGGTAACTTTTAAAGTTGCTGTGTTAGCTGGGCAGATATATTTTTAATGTCCTGTTAGTATCTCAGTAGGCTTATAACATTGGTGTAACTCCAACAAGAGTAGACCCATTGAATAAACTGCTGAATGGTCAATCAACACTTATGTAAGACCCATTTATTCAGTAGGTCTACTCCACTTGGAACTACCAGCTGGATTACAGGCCATAGTCAGTAATAAGAACATGGTTATTATAATGAGTGAGTCATAGAAACTGAAACATTTAATCACACATACACACAAAATTACATAAGAAAATTGGTTAATAAGAATTTTAGCTAGAATGGTCACACTACTATTGAATAAAGACCAATAAAGATCCAATGTAAAGGAAAAATAAGAATCTGATAGACATGGATAACTGTCCATGTCAGGTTTTCTGGGTTTCATGGTCGTTGTTTGTTTGTTTGTTTGTTTTTCCTGTAAAAAAGACTTTTCCATTTTTGTATGTGCCAGGTATTTGAGATGGATATCTCTAAACAGCTACAAGCTTATGAAGTTGAATACCACGTACTTCAGGATGAATTGATAGATTCTTCTCTCAGTGACAATCAGAGGATGGATAAATTAGAAAAAGTCAACAGTAGTTTACGTAAACAAAACTTTGGTCTCCTTGAGGAACTGCAGGTATTGTATTCTACATTTTACAGTACGTGTTAAATATAATTAACAAGCAGTGGCTAGTATCTTACATACTTACACATGCATTATTTATATTTCAAATAACATTTCCACAACTGATTCCATAACCATAATTGGTAAATGGTAGGAAATAGACATATGATTTTATTATCATTCTAAACTTGAAAATCTTCATATAATATTTAATAGGAGACTTCATCCTAGTGCGATTTCTCCTGCAGAAGCCATGTACTATGCATTTAAATACTAGACTGGTGTACTATATGTATATTGAACAATTTCAAGGTAAAAAGAAAGATGAGCTGAAGGGATTACAGTTATGAGCTGCTTAGTTGATAACAGAACAATTTCATGAATTATAGCATCAATAGAGATGCTTGAAACAGTGGAACCACTGCTCACCAAAGCATACACAAAAGAATAGTATCAGTTGTTTCCCATTTTTGGAATTCTCTGCCATAGTGACCAAAACTCAAAACAGGAAAAAATGTGCAGAACATGCAGGTTAATATTGCTAGCTCAAAACTTGCTAAGTACAAGGAGGAGAAAAGGCAATTTCTCAGTCCTTGGCAGACATCATTTTATTTCATCTGAGTTGTTTTTCGCATTTCTTTACCTCACTATCAATAAGGTTTGTACTAAATGTAGCCCTGCAATAAGAACACTATACTTAATTAAAAAGTCTTGGTTAATAAATTTAAACATCTATTAGTCATTCTGGCTCAGATTTATTATCTTTAATGTTTTTTCTGCTCTCTATTATGTTATACAGGCTCCACTCTTCCAGAGCTTAAATAATCAAGATTTGGCAGGGAAGAAGAAAATATATCATAGACAAAAATGAATTTATTACTAAGTAGCAAATCTATATTCCTGTCGGTGTCTTCCTGCTGAGTGGCATTTGGGGGAATTTAACACATACATTCAAAACTGTCTGTGTCTGGGGAAAGAGCCCCACTCATCCAGATTTCAGCCCAAATCTGTACTGTAGATCCCAAAGAGCCACTGAAAAAACAAACTAGCTTCTTTTATATTGCTGTAGAATCATTAAATTTTACTCGGCAAGTTACTATGTGGCATAATGGGATTTCAGAAATGACTGATTTGCGTGCCAGTTGTACTTCTGCATTTGATTGTTCTATAGGTAAATTCCAGTTTGAAGCATGTCTAGTTTCACACAGGATGGTTGCAAACCTGCTGAACAAACAGCTGTATGTTCTTCCTACTGTCTTCACACAATGTGTATACGTTTCCTGTTTTATTCTTTAAGGTGGCAAATGGGAAGATCCAAAACCTAGAGGCCATGGTTGAAATTTTGCTCAACAGTGAAAGCAAGCTGAAGCAGATGATCCTCAGTCTAGAACTGGAGAAGAAAGCATTGTTGGAGAGAGTAGAGGAGTTGAGCATGCCATCGGCAGAGCCCAGTGGCAAGCCTCTGCTTACCAGGCAAAAGCATATGGATGGTGCTAATTGACAGCTGCAAACATAGTGGAGGAAATTTCTGCAGAGGAGAAAACGGAAGAAACTTTCTGAAGTTCCCATTTAGAATCTTTCACATTGTTCATGCCTTAACTTCAGCAGAAAGAAGCAAAGACTTTGCACAAAGGAGAAGCACGTTACTAGTAGAGGACCCTGTTGTTTGTTTATATAGAAAACATAGACAATTCTTACATATATGCAGTATAAGAAGCAGAAAAACCTTTATGCTGCCTTTTTTTGTTTTTGACTGATATGTTGCCAGTGTGCTGTAAACATCTGCAGTTCAAGACTCTATAGTAAATGCTTCTGCACAAGGGCTTCTTATTGCTTACATCTTAAGCATTCAGGAAACTCCTCCTTAATCATCACCCGTTCCAAGGGTGCTGGGGAATTACAGCACCAAAACCTGAACTGATTTATTTTCCTTATTTAAGGAGCTACAGTATATTCATCAGTGACTGGAATTTGTTGTTTGTGACATTTCTTTTGAACTGTTCTTTACTGAAGCAGGCTCAACTTGTTCCCACTGAGTTTTTTAGAACTTTTCATTGCCTGAAAACATTGACATATCAAAAACTATGCAGTTTTTGAGGTTATTACTGCTATTAAAAATGTGCTTTTTGTTTTTAATATACAACCATAATTGCATGGTTTAGTGCCCTGAAAATAAATCTTCTTTTCTTCCTACTTAATAATATGCATATTAACAAAGTCTGAAACTCATGTCATTATAGTGGATCATGCCTTAAAATGTTGTTTTATTTATTTTGAATCACTGTATGTTTTAATTGTTTGGTTTCCAAGTGGGAATCTAATGATGGTTTGTTTTAATTTTAATATTTAATTGGACAACCAGCCTACTCTGAAGAAATCTTGTTTTTCAAACATTATTTCCTGAAGTTATAAAAAAATTGTAAGAGTTCGTTGAATTACCGATACACTTATGACACTATCCTATAAATGTCTTACTTAGAAGTAAGTCCCAGTGGGTTTACACAAACAGCTAATATTTGAATTAAGAATATAGGTATCCTCAAACAAATCTTTTGAGACTGACATATGCCTTTAAAATATCTTTTCCTTCCCATTGGTGAAAGTAATTGGATAGAGGCACAGTTCCAAATACTATAGTGTTCAATAGTGTGCATCGTATTATTAACAATATAAAGGGATGAGTTGGCAATGCAAATTTTCAAATTTGCTGGCTTGAAATGTATAGCTTTTACCTAATCTAGTCATGTTACAATTCATAATTGATATGTTAGTGTTTTTTCTCTTATTGGTGGTTGATAATTATGATTATATTGCTTGGAAAATAGAGATGCCAAACTATACACGGGGATCTTTAATGTTTTGTGTGTGCTTAAGTCTCAGAATGGGTTTCGAGAGGGAGAAAACCAAGAAAGGGCTCATCTACATGGGCTCTTGTGGAGCACGCTAGTGCAGGTTAAAGAGGGTTGCTTGGGGTCAGGTGGAGGTGTGATATACCATTTGGTGTGACCCTTGCATCCCAGTGGTAAATCAGAGCTCAGGCAACCCTATTTGGTTTAGCTTCTTCCAATAATATGGCGTGGCTTAATAAGCGAGAAATTTTTTTAGAAGATTCTGGTAGACTATAGTTGAGGCATTGCATCACTCTAAAAAAAAAAAGTAATATTTTCTTTGGTTTGTCTGAAGGGCTGGATGAGAAGCTGCCTGCAGCCAAATCCATGAAACTGCTATTTGGGCAGTTTATTGACCAGTCTAAGAGAAACCAAAGAAAATATATTTTTCTTTTTTAAAAGTGATACTGCATATCAATTATGGTATATCAAAATCTTTTTAAAAAATTCACTTCCTCTGCACCTCCACCAAGAAGCAGAGGAAATGTACAATCAGCTGATATCCTTAAGTGGCTCACTTTTGGTCTATTCCCAACAATCACACATGCTGGAAATGGACCAAAACAGAGTGATCATCCCCTCACCGAAGAAAGCAGAAGCCCCTGACAGGGGCTCAGAAAGGTGCGGGTAAGACTGCTCTGGGGATGGTTTAGTTTAATCCAGTAATTATGTTATGTGATCAGCAGAAAAATGAGCAGACAAACCCATCCCTGCAGTGGACCAAACAGCAGGATAAATGGCTGTCTCATCAAGCCCAAAGTATTCCAGCAGCCTTGCCAAGCTAAATTCACAGCATTCTTTAGAGAAAACAATTACAAATGAATTGCTGTAAAAGAGCTGTAAGTTATAGTGCACATATTTAATGCAGTATGAAGAAGGCAAATGATTCTTTGCTTTCTAAATCCCTTAAATTAATTCCTTGAAAACATGGTCTTCATACATTTGTTATCAGGTTTTGTACTCTTAAACATTGGTAATGACAGTCTAATAACTTCTTTTGTGTTTATTGTGGAAGTCAACTTTTAACTCTTCACATGTTTATTTTTAAATGGTAGCTTTATTTGAGTTTCTTAGATAGTTCATTTTATTTGCTCTTATTTGCTCTCCAGCAGTATTGTATTTGGACAGGCAATAACTGATACACATGCTTTTAAACACTAAAGAAAAGCAATAAAGAAAATATGATGCACACTGCCAAATTCCTGTTGTGAAGCTTCAAAATCCAGAATAGTGTTTGCTGTGGGGCTACTAAATACAGAAATTAAGAGCCAATCAGCAGACGAGCCCAGAAGCCCATGGGGTATATTTGTGAAGCTGTCAGGTTAGCAAAGTGGTGAGCCTTCCTACATGTAGATTCCCACAGTCAGGGTGACTTATGAATGACTTATTTTTAACAGATTAGTTCATCTCTTTCAACTTGGAGTTGGTCAATTGTTATTGTTAATTAAACTATTATATTACAATTTAATATCTACTTAACTGGCTAAGACAAACATTTCTGAGATTTCTTATGAGGATGGGGTGTGTCAACCTGACTAGTGTTCATTATCACTCTTTCAAACCAGAGAGAGTAGGTATCTGAATTCTGACTTTCTTAAGAAACCTTTTCCCAGATAGCATGGGCCATTTTGCAATTATTTGCCATAGATATTTGAATGACAGTAGTGTTTCTCACAGCAATAATATAGAGTTTAAATGACAAACGCACATAAGCAGTATGCATGCACTAGAGGATTCACAGCTATATCACAGCTTCCAGGCACATCGTCGCTATCATCATCATCATCATCATCATCATATTTAACTGATACGTAGAATGTTGGTTAAAACTTGCAGCTGTCATGTAATACCAGTCAAAGACTGTGTCTTGTATTTTCTAATAACAACAATAATTATGGTGATTATATGCCATCAGATTGATTCTAATTAATGATGACAGGTCTAGGTATACAGTAGTCAAAAGTAGTTTACCAGTGGCACGTTCTGGGATGATACAGCTTGCCCAAGGCTACACAGATTGGCTCTTTTCCTGAGAGGCACAGTGGGGAATTGAATTGCCAACCTCTGGCTCCACAGCCAGGTACCACCTCACGGAGCTTTCCAACCAGCATCCAGAAATGTGTGAAAAATTAATGTATACCTGTCATTCACACTTCTGTATCTGCCATCCTCACTAAGGGTGTGACTACAGTAACAATGCAGGAAACACACCAGGATGGGACACTATTTTTCATTGACTACATGACATAAATGTCAATCAGCCCAGAATACTCCCCCACAAATCTAGTTTTTTCTTCTGCTGCTGGGTCTTTGACCTTTTTATTCCCTTCAGGCGGTGTGATTGAGCCAATGTGGAGGGGGGTGTAGCTGTTATATTTAAAGGCAGTCCAGCCAGCTCCAGCAACAGTGAGAGAGGCAGGGCTGTTTGAATCTTCTCCTCCCCACACCTGGTGTCTGAGTCTGCTTTCCTCTCTCTTCCTATTCAGTTACTTCCTTCCCCACTCCCCCCCCCCCCCCTTTAAAGGATTGTCAAACTGCTTCCAGCAAATTTGGACAGGCAGAGCAGAGCTACCTTAAGAAGCTGGAATGAGGCTAAAGTGAAAATGTCCTCCTGTCTCCCTGATGACTCCATGCCTTTTCACTGTCTCTTTGGTCACCTAGCTGGTCTATCACTAGGACAGCAAGTGGAAGGAACGAACGAACGAACGAACGAACGAACGAACGGGGGGAGGGGTAAACAATCAGACCAAGGCAACTGGTGTGGAGAGGACAGGATTCAAATGGTTAAGAAGCTGCAAACAAGGCTGATTCGTTCTGTCTCTGCTGACTCCTGTGTGGTTGGCAGAAGTGAATTAACCCCAGCAAGCACAAGTTCCTGGGTGTAACTTCACAGCAGATCCATTTGCTTTTTCCCTGCTGTGTAACTGCAGCTTAATGCAGCACATATTCTGTACCTTGTATGGTTTAAGGGGAAAATTTTGCCTCTGCCTTGTCAAAATTAAAGCAAGCCACTGTGAAGGCTATACACTAATCAGACTTTGTATTTCAGGGAATGTAATAATAGGTCTGGAGGAATGTTAAAGTATTATGGAGTTGTAGTGAGGATATATGGTAGAGAGAAAAATTGCCATTGTCTTGATCTCACAGCAGGAAAGGTGGGGTATGACAATAATTAACTAAGAAGTTTTTTAAAAATAATAAATCTTATGCTGGCTGAGTCCCTATGGGGTACTGCATGCAGAACAATGATGGCAGCACAGTTGGAAGCATCCAAGAAATGCCTGACACACTTATGAGCCAGCAAAGAAAACACCCAGAAGCACCAAAAAGTGCACAGGGAGCAGTGCCTTCTTCCTTCAAGAGATTTCACTGTGGAGGGAAAAAATAGGCAGCTGAAAGCTGACAGTAAGTAATACTCAGGGAGCATTTTATATAACCTGACGTAGGAAGAAAGAAACAATTTGAAATAGCAGGATCCAGTACCTCAAAGCAGGCCTTTTCAGTCTAACCCTGCAGGCAGCCAAGAAATATTTCATAATCATAATGCATCTATAAGCTCCCGTTTATGTCACTGGGATTTAAAAATGTTTATTGTGCTGATAAACGAAGACAATTGGTTATCATGTTGACAAGAAAAACAAGGGTAAGTAATTACACTTACCGTTCTTGGTATCTAGTAAAGAGCCAAGCTGTACAGGTTTCTGAAAAACTGGCATTTGAAATGCCTTATACTTCCAAAATTCCAGAGGGAAACCTTCACACAGACTCTACAGCATATATTTATGAGAAAAAGGAAGTACATCTTTGGATTCTATGGTTTTACATACCAGGGCATAATAAAAATCATCTGTTCCTTAGCAGACCTGAAAATTAGGTAAATGCAATCTCAGATGAACAACACATGACATATTACCATGTCATGATATATTTTACAAAAATAAAGCCAACATAGAGATGCCATGTGTGAAAAACTAAGTACACCTTTACTGCTTCCATAGGAATTAAGAGGCTAAGGAGTAGCCAGGAGCTGCTAACCAAATGCCCTTCAGTAATTGACCATCAGCAAGTGTGACCGCCTCTATAAAAGCCAAAGTTTTAGCAGTTTGCTGGTCTGGAACATTCCGGTGTGTGTCTTAACACCATGCCAAGGAGGAAACACATCAGCAGGGATCATAGAGAAGCCATTGTTGCTGCCCATCAATCTGGGAAGGGTTAGAGGGGCATTTCCAAACAATTGAAAGTCCATCATTCTACAGTGAGGAAGATTATTCAGAAGTGGAAAACATTCAAGACAGTTGCCAATCTTCCCAGAAGTGGACGTCCAAGCACATTCACCCAAAGTCAGACAGTGCAATGCTAAGAGAAATTGCAAAAAAGAGGAAAAAACCCCAAACAAACAAACAAACAAAACAACCAAGAGTTACATCTCAAACTCTACAGACCTCAGTAAGAATGTTAAATGTTAAAGTTCATGACAAAACAATTAGAAAAAGACAGAACAAGTATGTTTTGTTTGGAAGGGTTGACAGGAGAAAGCCTCTTCTCTCTAAAAAGAACATGGTAGCATGGCTGAGGTTTGTGGTTCTGTTAGAATGATTATTATTAACCTTTGATCCAACATATGTTTTGGATTTCAATTCCAAGATGACCCAGACAACATAAACCACAGGCAAGGATTACAGAACACCCAGAGTGAGAACCATTGCATTAGATTATCACAGTTGCTAGAGAAGGGATGAGGTCCTGAGGAGATTGTTTATGATAATGAAGAGCTTATCTAAATGCTGGTTTTCTGCAATGCATATTTGCTGTAGGCCAGCAGCACTGAGTCAAATTAGTTAGCAAGTAACCAGCAATGCTTGCTCTGAAAACATATCCAGTTGAGTCTGGATGTCAGTAGACACTGAGTTGTCATAGTCCAAGTTGCATCAGTTTGAAGAAAACCAAATGTTCCTCTTAAAATGTGAACACAATATAAATATACCAAAAGGCGGAAATCCTCTGTTCTAATTCACCTAACTCAGTGTCTGTGGAGTTGGTGCTCCCATCAGTATATCCATCCAGTAGCCATTCACCTTGTGGGGTCAGAGAATACATTGACAGAGTCCCTGTGTTGCTTTTATACCACAGGCATGGATGAGAGCCACAGCACATATCCTACTTCCTAACTGAGAAGTGGAGTAACCCACATGGATATGTTTGCCATCAAATGCAACAAAAATAGTCACTAATTCTACAGTAGGGCAGGAATAGAGGATGGTTCAGTTGGTGGTGCCTTTGTGGTGCCTTGGAATATAAACCTCTTCTACTTGTTTCCTTTGTTTCCTTTTGAACAAACAGTTGGAAGTCTTGTCGAAGAACATGCTACAGCTAATATGATAACTCCATGGCAGCCACGACAACCATAATTTACACTTTTGTTTTGTCTCTCAACAGCAGTTTTTAAAGCTTCTTTTCTGACTGGATTTACTCTCCTAGTTGAAGGTCAGATTTGGCACCCAAATCTTCCCTTGTTGTGATTCACTGGAAGATTTGTACACCCCCTCCATGACACCTGAGGTTTCAGCTATATTAAAAGCTCTCAAAAACGATCTATGCAATGTTCTTGAGAGAGAAAGCGGAAAGCTTCTGTGCATTTTGCCTTTCATAAGTTTCAACCTCACTTATCTTAAATCTCCCATGTTCTCCAGTTACTTCTTTTCCTTCAGGAAAGGGAACTTTCCCTCTCTTCCGTCGAAGTGCATATAGCTGCTGTGCTGGTTTATCACTCCTCATCACCTTACTCACTGTTGCTTTTCATTGACCGTACAGTGAAGACATTCCTGAAAGGTTTTAAGAATTCCATATCTGAAATTTGCTTACCCCTCCCAATTTGGTATTTGTCCATCATTTTCTTGCAGTTGATGCCTAAACATTTTGAACCTATGATGCCTTGTGACCTCCAACTCCTAACATGGAAGACAGTCTTTCTCATTCCTATAAAATCTGCACAAAGGGCATCTGAACTGTGTCTATCCTCTGATTCTCCATATTTGGCTTTCTGCACAAAGTGATTCTCCATCCTTGCATTTCCTTTCTCCCAAAGGTCATGTCCTCCTTTCACCTCAGTTGGAATCTTATCCTTCCTGCCTTTTTTTTTAAAATTATACATTGGGCCTGAAAAATGCCCTAACATTTGGATGTTAAGAGGCCAGGCGCCTTCTACATATCTAGAACTGTATCATTGTGTTAGTTTCCACACCTTTTCCTCTGTTATGCTGGATGATGTGAAGATTTTTCAGTACCTCCTCAAGATTTCACACATTGGGTTATTAAATGCATTAACTTTAGCTTACAAGATAGCTTGCATCCCACTTCCCACTGGTGTGAAGTGCCACTCCACTAGATCCCTGGGTAGCTTGATTTGTGCCTTCTGTGGTATTCTTCCACTGAAAATATGTACAACTGCTTCATGGTCTCACTGGTCAACATTTTTTCCATCATTATCGGCTTAGCATGTGGGCTCATGCTGATGCTGTTCTTTGGAACGGCAGTCCTCTCATCTATTTTGAAGGGATACCATCATCCTTCAGTAAGATAGCTTGTTAGTCTCCCAGTTGACCATGAACAAGAATAATAGGTTGCTTACCTGAAACTGTGGTTCTTCAAGTGGTTGGCATGAACTCATACATTTCACCCTCCTCCCCTGTCAGTGTTTCTCCTACCTGTGTACTTCTTTAGTAGCGGACAGGAACTAAGAGGCTCAAGTTGAGATATCCCTACACATGCAGCTCTGGAAACTCTCTGCAGGTGCAGAACCCAGTTATGTGAGTTCTCAGATAACCACAGAAAGAGGTGCAGTTAGCAGATAAACAACCTGTCATTTTGTGCGTGGCAAGCACTGACCAAATTCATCACTGTACTGTTTGCCTGTTCTATCTTGTCCCAGATATTATACGTCTTTTTTCCCCACAATACTCAAGGGACAGAAATCGATTGTTCCACCCACAAGCAGGCAAATCTGCATTATTTTGCAACTGCACAGTTTCAGATTGATAAGAATGTGCAGTAGAAAATTCCTGAGTTCTAATGGAAATCTAAAGGTCTTTTTGAAAAGGACCATTTATGAAGATAGAGGAAGAGGAGGGAAGGGGGACCCACACAAAGGGGGACCCAAGCAAAGACAGCGGGGGTGGGGAATCACTTGGGTCCCCCTTCCCTCCTCTTCCTATGCCCAGGCTGGATAAAAAGGCAAGGTGGGCCAGATGTGGCCCACAGGCCATAGTTTGGGGACCCCTGCTATAGAGCAACATTGCCAACATTCAGGCTGCCCTTTGCTATGTAAAGTTTGGCATCCATTTTCCTGCTGACAATGCAGGCACAACATTGTGCAGCAATATTTGACCATTTCCTGGAGTACTGAATTGTGAACACAGAACACAACATCCCACATTATGAACTGGGTTTTCTTTTTTTTGAGGAACTGAATATCCTTGTTTTTTAAAACAGAAGTGTAAGTATACATAAACTACACACAAATTCCAACAGAAACTTCCCTCCTTTAGAATTACCTAGTGCTAGAGGATCCCAGAAGATTATATCTAATATGCTTGCTGAGGAAAGTCAGAACCAAGAACAGCTGGGATATTGCTGCAGTCTCTCTGTGACAAAATATTTCAAAGGGCTGTTTTTGGACTTAATAAAATGGTGAAGCAAAGGTGTGAGTAAGTGCAACCCATACAACAGAGAAACACACCCTTTAACTTCTCAGGTAAACTATGTTGCCATGTCTGTATCACAGAATGCAGATTAGAAAGTTATCTTCCAATTTCTAAACAATGTCCTTGGGGCAAGCAATCTGATGAAGAAAAAAAAAATGGAACCAAAAGCTCTAAGAACATATTGTGTGCATGTTTTTCAAAATATGTCCCTATACCTTTTGAAATAAACCAAGGTCAAAATCATCTATACCGTGTGAAAGAAAGACAGTGAAGAAAGTCAGGGACAAAAATCAACTCATTTGAAATGTGGTGTTGGAAGAGAGCCTTACAGATACCACAGACAGCGAGAAAGGCAGAAAAGTGAGTGCTCAGTCAAGTCAAGCCTGAACTTTCACTAGAGCAAAAAGGAATAAATTGAGGTTATCCTACAATGCACATATAATGAAAAAACAGAACTGACCAAAAAAAGCCCCTTAATATTGCTGGGGAAGTAGGAAGAGAGGAATATCTAACATGAAACAGGTTGTTTCAATAAAGAAAGTCACAGTTATTAGTTTGAAAGACTTGAGCAGAACTTACTGGAATAGACAATATTGCTGAGGAGGGGGCAATAGGAAGAGAAAACAACCTAACAAGCAATGTTGTAGGTTTTCAAGATCTGAGGAAAGCTGTTAATGATGGGATGTTTTGGAGGTCATTAATTCATATGGTTACTACACATGAGAAGCGACCTGATAGCACACCAGATTTTTGGAGGTTTTTTTCCTTAATGAGTAGACAATGACCAGACGGGTGGAATGGTTCAAACTATGACAGGATGTAGGCACCAAAGCTCTGCTAACACCAAGTCAGACCATCCCTAGCCACAAAGCAAAACAATAATTTGTATTCTTTTTTAAATACATTAAAAAAATATTTTCAGTATCTCAATTTAATATATATATATATTCTTTTTGTGTCTCCATTTTTACAACCAAACACAGAATTCCCTTGTGAGCATGATTGTGATAAGCATGTTTTGCCAGGAAGAAGTTAAAAAGTTATAAAGTTAGCTAAGTCAGCTAATTGTGTCCTTACTGACAGGGTCAAAAGCACCAGCTGTGGAGCTGATTTCCACTAGGAAAACTTATGTGAGAAGACTGTTTGGTCTCAGAAATCCTGAGAAAATATTTACTGAAGATATATGGAAAAAAATTTCCCCTTTCTGGAGAACGGTCTCTCCATTACCTTCTGTAAAGCAACTGTTTTATTTTTACTCTTTAAAGAAAACCTGTCTTTTCAGTCTGTTTCTGTGACCTTTCTCTCTAAATCTCTCTCTCTCCTCTCACCTAAGAATGCCTAAAATGTTTCATTCTGCGAAGCTTTTGCTGCTCAATCTTATGAAAAAGACTGAGCAGGAAACCTTTTACCTTTTGAATGCCTTTACTGAGAATTAATATTTCAGCCCTGGCAGCCTGGATTCTTTTTTAAAAAATGGGTGGAGCCAACCATTTTCTTTCAAGATAATCAAGATTGTTCTCTCTCTCTCTCATTATTATTATTATTATTATTATTATTATTATTATTATTATTATTATTATTATTATTATTATTATTATTATTATTATTATTATTATTATTATTATTATTATTATTATGTGATCTGTTTTAAATCTGGGGATGATTAGGGCCATCTGTTTCTCAACAGAAGGGAAAACAGTTTTACTGTTTAAAAAATTCATAACTCAAAATCCAATTTCCAAACTTCCCCAAATTTGGTTCAGAGCAATAGCAGACTGTCTGCTACAACTCTTTCAAATTTGCTGCTGATCTGAAGCCCAATTTAAAAGTTACAATTTTGTGTTTGGGCTGTCCCCTATTTTTAGAATTGCCTTAAAGAATGTTGATTTGCTCTGTCAGCACATGATCATTGCTGCACTCTCATACAGCAATAATAACATGCAGAATAACTTGCAGACTATTATAGTATATACAGTGGTGCCTCGCTAGACGATTGCCTCGCAGGACGAGGAAATCGCTAGACGATGCCTTTTTGCGAGCGCTACTGCGCTTCGCAAAACGATGTTTCCCTATGGGGAATTTCGCTAGACGATGAGGTTTCCCCATAGGAGTGCGCCGACTAGTGGTGAAAAGCTGTCAGTGCAGCTGTCAGTGCATTCCTATGGGGACCCTCACTCGCTAGACGAGGTTTCCCTATGGGAAATTTCGCAAGACGACTGCGTTTTCCCTTGGAACGCATTGAAGCGATTTCAATGCATTCCAATGGGAAAACGTGCTTCGCTAGACAATGTTTTCGCTAGACAGCGATCCTCGTGGAACGGATTAACATCGTCTAGCGAGGCACCACTGTACTGAATACTGAATATTCAGTATATACTATAATATTCAGTATATAATGTACTTTATATATGGTAGATAAGCTTGAGGTAAATAAACCACCAAAATCAACTTAATCTTGCCCTGAAAACATTCAAGAACTGCTTGCTTCAGAGAACAGTACATACTTTTTTTAAAAAAATCAGTGTATTTGGAAGTTAACTGTGGCACTATAAACCTGGCACTGTCCCTCTAAAATGCAAGCGCTGTCTAAATGTGGATGATGAAATACAAATTTTCTCTTAATCTAAACTGTGGACTGAAATATAGGTGTGCTGGCTCTCAGTTTAAGTTTCCTCAGGCCTGGGCACTGTTAATCAGGAAGTAACCCCATAAGGGCAATGTTCCCAGTTTCTGTCTCTTGCCTTTCCAACATGTTTGAGCTACTGGTTGCAGTTTTCCTTCAGCCAATAAGCTAAATAGCACCTTGAGCCAGGCCACCTAATAATGGAATAGAGGATCTTTACTGTGAGACTGATTCACATCCTCCTCTTCCATGCAAGATTTTAGAACCTTATCCAGTAATCCAGCAGCTAAAAATTCTCCTTGGTTTCCAGACACAGCATGACTAGTCGTGTTTCTCCAGGTTTATTTATGAAAGTTATTATATGATGAATGAACGTCTGCTGTTACTCTCACCTGGATGGATACTGTTTCTCATACATTGTAGGGATGGACAGAACTTTCAGTTCTACAATATTATGGTACATTTTCCAACAGAATGCCCTCTGCATGCAGATTTGAGGGATCAATGGCATAAACCCTTAACAACCGAGATAAAGAACAATCCCCCTTTATGTACAGTTTTATTTCTACTAGCTGGCACTGACTACTATATATCCTATAGGACCGCTAAATTCGTTAAATGAGCCATAGAAAGACAGAACTCATTGCCTGCTTCACAAGCTCTTCAAGTTAATTTCACAACTTGATACTGGTTTGAGAATGCTTATTTTATCATTTTATTATTTTATGCTTTCCTGATTGTTTATATGTATATTAAATGTCAAATACTATTGTTTAAGAGTGATTTAATTTTTGTTTATGCATACAGCCTGATTGCTATGGAGCAATAAAGTATTCATATTTGTAATATTATCCCTAGAACAATTTTTATCTGCCAAACATAAGAAGGTTTTTTAGTTCTGATCATTGCCTAGACCTTATTACAGGTGCGTTGTGCTGGATTGCACTGAAGAGGTTACTAAATCTGGTCAAAAAAAATTGGGTATTTTGATCACTCTATTTATCCACTCATCTACTATGAAGCACAGTTTCTCCCAAAAAGGAATTTCATCCACTTTGAACATCTCAAGGTACTCTGCTCCAAGGAAACAGGTACTAAAGCCTTTTGACAAAATGTGTGTGTGTGAGGGGATATTTGGTTTGGGGCATTCCAGAAGTTGTAATCTCAAAAGTAAATTTTCCGTTGTATACAAGATGATATGAATGGTATACAGGTGAGTGTTTTGAACTATTCATGTGCTTCATTACCTCAGGTCTGTGCTTTCATCATTTCTACTAGAGTGTCACAGATTCATGGTACTGCCTTAGATGGAGTAGGATCACTGGTCAATTAAGCAATAATTGTTTGCTGTGATCAACTAGAACTCCAGGGTTCCAGGCAGAGATTATCTGATCACTTGCATTTGGTGATATTAGAGACTGAACCCATGACCTTAAGCTTGCCACCATCCTATTAGACCTAGTTGTTAAATTATTTTCATTCTGGGTAGCAGTAGCCAGAAATGGGAAGTAAACAGCAGAGTTTGAGGGGGCCTCCAGCAAAGTGCTCTCTGGTAGGTAGGCCTGCTGCAGTCATGGGCCTCTGGTTTTAGGCTTACCTAACAGTAGTGGGCAATTGTTTAAATTACTCACAATGCCCAGAATAGTATATGTGGGGCATGATGAGAAGTTAAAATGGCAGTCTGCGGGTACTATCGCTGTTACCACTACTGACATAAGGCACCGGAGCCCCATGGTCAAATGCCCACAAATGCCAAATACTGACAGAGTCTGGGAAACAGACTACAATGACATGACATTCGGTGAACAATAATAGGTGTTATGCAGGAAAAACTGGGGAGAAGGAGGCCTTAATAAGGCATTGAATTGTTGCTTTTCTTCTCTCAACAACAGCCTACAGTTCCCATGTTTTAGTTCTTCTGTGAGAGTCTCCACACATTTTCCCATACAGTTGTGTGGGTACTTGAGTTAAAGAGATTATAATTGATTCATCATACAAGCAGTATATGGTGCAGAAATAAAAAATAGAAAAGCTTTTGTGGATTAAAATTTAAAATAAGAAAAAAACAAACCGATTGAAAATACTGGCGTTGAGAAAATCAGGTCAGGTTGAGAGAGTTTCGTGGGGGAAAGACATTACAGATTAGCAAAGAGATTAGAAGCAAAAAAAGGGGGGGGGGAACCCACTCTGATTTCTGCCCCGTCTTATCTTTCTTTCTTTTTTTTTACTTCCCTCAAGTTCAAAGCTTAGTCAGGAAAAATTGCTGTCAGCTTTTTCTTTAAAAACCAAGTAGGAAGTTCATTAGTTAAAGGAAGTATTACAACAAAAGCATATGATAGGGAAGGAAGAAATTAGAGTAAGTATTAACAAAGACAGCTAGTTTCAAAAATAAGAAATAATATGCTGCCACTTGCAGATTTAGCTGGCGATTCTTTAAACCGTCTAGGTAATAATGGAAGACAGCATGAATGAACCCAAGCCAAGATCTTCAGAGACACCATTTTAGATTTCAGTCACATGGTTAAGAGACTGGGCCAGAGAAGAATCGCTGCCAAGAACAACATTCTCATCAAGACTTGTTTTTAAGGGCATTACTGTGGTTACATTTTATATCTCACACTATAAAAACATTTGTTTATTTAAACATGTTTATCCCACTCCTTTGTGTTTCTGCTCCCAGGTCAGGTAAGAAGGAAAGCCTGCTTGATTGTTTCTAATATTTACAAAGGCCTGAGAGAATTAAAAATATATATTTGTCTGTCCCAAAAGAATGTTGCTAAGCAAACACCACTGTGGAGAGCATTTCAAAGATGGGGTACCGAAACTGCAAAAGGTTTTCGCTCCAGTTGCTAACTGCCTCAGCTCACAAGGCAGAAATGACAAGCAAAGGGTGTCTGGGGACATACCTCAGTGTACAGGCAGCCCCTGCAGGATGCCCAACAACACAGGTCAAACTGCACTTTCCTCTCCCTTTCTTAAAAGCCAAGGGGTATGCGTCTTTGGCTTGCATTTTCTGTAGAGAATGCAAAAACGAGAAAGCATCCAAACAGAAGTCATGTATGTAAGAGACACATTTCAAGGTACTATGAAATAATGTTTATTATTAAAATGAGCATAATCTTTTGGGCTTTCTAGTATTTCCAAGAGTCTAAAGAAATTTCAGTTGGCAGAGTTTCTGATATTTTACTGGCAACTAAAAACAATTTTAACAGAACGAAACAAATTGGTTATTTTAATAATAAACATCACTTCAAAGCTTCCTAAAACCATACATCATATAGGCTGCACTTTTTAATATGAACTTCCATGTAAGTGAATGTAATAATAACCACTCAGTGTATAGAATGAGTAAGCGGTCAGAAATCTAGAACATTTACAGAATAATCACAACTAGACTGGCACACAGGACATGCGAGGACATGGCAAATCCTGCTTCAGCTCCCTAAATGTACTATTCATTACCAAATACACAAGTTCATTTCCCAAACTGCACAGAGAGTTTGCTCAAAGCCTCCTGAGAATTTGAGGAAAAGCCCAGTAAATTCCATGAAGTGAATGGCTAAAGTATAAACCAAAATTATTGCGTGAGATTTCACTATGGAAACCCTGAAAAAAGCCTACTATGTCCTAAAGGAGGGGTCCCCAACCCCCGGTCTGCGGCCCATGCTGGTCCGTGGGCTTCCCAGGACTGGGCTGCGAAGACATCTCTCCGCCCCACATGCACACACAGGGCGCGTGTCGCGCTCGCAGGGGGTGTGTTGCGCTTGCAGGGTGTGTGTCACACTCACGGGGGGTGCGACACCCCCCACGAGCACAGCACACCCCCTGCGAGCGTGACACACCCACCCACAAGCGCGGGGGTGCCCCCGCCACCCCCGCGCACGGAGCCCGCCACCCCCAACCGGTCCGCGGTTCCAAAAAGGTTGGGACCGCTGTCCTAAAGGATAGTTACTCCAAATACATGATTAACATAACAATCCCAAGAGCTGACTGGAAGAAGAGAGCCTGTGTGGTGTAGTGGTTAGACTGTTGGACTAGGCTCAAATCCCTAGTCAGCTGGGTGAAACTTACTGGGTGAACTTGGACAAGCCACATATTCTCTGCCTAACCTACTTCACAGGGTTGTTGGGAGGAGAAAGAGGGGAGAAAAAGAATCCTGTACACTAGCTTTTCATGTGAGGAAGAGTGGCTATAAATATACCCACTGTCATTTGATATTCCATCACAGTGGTCGCTTACCTTGGATCCCCCCGTTTTTGTAGGACTGTGGCTCCCATTAGTCCAAAAAGCATAGCTAATAATGACAGGATAGTGGGAGCTGTAATCTGGCAATATCTGGAGACCCAAAGTTTGGAAGCATTGTTCTAATGATGTTGGAACTAAAAGGTATGAACTGACCCCATTAACCAGACTACAGAAACGGGCTCCTTGACCAACAGATATCCTTATGTAAGGCTAAAGCCTAAAGTGTCCTGTTCCATAAGGTACTTTTCTTAACAATTTGAAATGGGGAAAAAAATGCCTTGAAACTAATGCAAAAGTACGTATATTTCACCATGTCTCACTAAATGAAAGATGAACATGTAGAACACCTTTAACTGAACTAGGGAGATGTAGCTGGTTGAAAGTCATAGTGTGCATCTGCAAACATTTCTGTTTGAGGACATCTGTACGTGGAAGGACATCAACTTATCTGATTTTAAAGATTTCATTGTTTTAGGTGGCAACAACTCCCTTGTGCTGCCTGGGTGGGGCTGTTGTGGCAACCTGCCTGGTGGAGCCAAATTTGGAATAAGTTTGGAAATGTTCCATGTTGTGATCCAGAGACAACTGATACTTTGTAAGATATCTGGATACTTAGAAGGCTTGTGAAACCAGGCTTACAATGGAGACAGTATTAGATGTTATATGTTGATAAGCAACTTGGTGTTACGTAATTCATGGGCTCCAATTTTTAACAAATTAATCCCTTGAAAAACTTGGTTAACTACAAAAACACATCAGCATGTTTACATTGAAAGTATATTTTTGTACGCATGGGCACATTCTCCTGCCCTTCATATAGCTGGAGATGTCTTTTCTAAGATAAAGCCTAGTGAAACTTCTGAATGCATTACCTAAAAACAAAATGAATTTCTCCTTTTCAGAACAATTATTTCATTCATATGCAATTATATGTAACTTCAACAGATTCTAACAAACAATTGAGAGATTAGACAATTTTGTCAGTTTAACTTCTGTCACATTTACATCTTTATAATCTCAAGTTCTTTCCATGTTGTTTATGAACAAATTGGGAATGTATTGTAGAGGATACATATAAAGCATGCACTTTGTTTAAATTTAAATATTTTAAAGCAATTAAAACATTTTCAAAGACATGTTAAAACAGCTTAACAGAACAATTAAGACAAAGAACATCCAACAAAAGGACACCTAAACCATGGTCTCTCTAATTACTAAGTGCTTGAGTAATTAGCCAAGTTTTAAGTAGGCACTGAAATAAAAGCAATGTTGGCACCAGTTGAGTCTCCAAGAGGAGGACATTTCACAACCAGGGTGCTACAGCTGAGAGCCCCCTCCCACATCTCTGCGTAATCTATCACTACTAATGGTGGGCGATGAAGGACCCTCCGCCCCCACAAATATCTTGATGATCATGCAGATATATGGGGTGGGGGAGAGAGGTTTTCCCTTAGACATCTAGGTCCCAGGCTGTTTAGATTATTATTTCTTTCCCCAGCTGACAACCACCTAAAGCAACTGTGTGGTTTTTTCCCCCTATGCTCGAGGTTTGTACCGTGCATTTGTCATGTATAGTCATGGACGTTGCCTACAATGAAAATGCTTAATACAATTTGCAGTGTTTGTTTTTAAGATCCAGTTATTTCACTCAGTTTTGTCAGGGTGTGAATGGTGTCACCGTAGCCATTGTCCTCATGATAACAACATTCAGTACTTTACCTAGGTTTTTACATCTTTTGGTAACACTCATTGCCATATCCACCATAATTATCCTAAGCTGCCAGGTGTTTGAGCAAATTTATTTTGCTCTTTCTCCCTGCATCTCCCCTCCATTTCACAGATCAGTACTCCATGGCTCCACTGTTCTTCATATTGTATGCATTCTGAAAGCTCACATGTCCTTGTCTAGTCATTTCTACAAACATGTTCCTCAACTGATAGACATCTGCATGTTTCCCTAAGTATTTAAGAATCATTACTTGTTTTGGCTTCGTGATTTCACTTTCAGATTTGATAAGTGCTCTACCACCTGGATTCAAGATTAAAGGGAAATGATAGATAATGCTTTGATAAATTAAATCCAGTGAGTTGATAATGTACGATTGTGACTTTCCAGTGGATTAACAGATTTAGTTCACAAGATTTATTCACAACAAACTTAACAGAATAAAAAAAAGGAAATCAGTCACATCAAGGCCTATCTAGTCCAGTGTTCTGTCCACACACTGGCCAACCATTTGGCCATGAAAAGCCTACAAGCACAAGCCAGATGAATGCAACACACCCTTAAGTAATGTAAAACCAACACTGAACTGTAGCATTCTCTCACAACTTTTTTGCCTCTTTCCATCAGCAAAAGTGAGGTGGAGTAGGGCAAAGACTGTCAGAGTGATGTGGAAAACTTTGAATAATCTTTGATATCTTCAGAGTGATAATTTGCTGCTCATTGCTTAAATGTAAAGACTTCAATTTGTTTTTAGATGGAGTAGTGATATTAACTTCAATACAAAACAGGATCTAAGAGTGAAGCTTTTCTTGCTTAAAAAGGCAGAGCACCATCATGACTCAGTGGTTAAAGTTCAGTATTTCAATGCGCTGATGCTAAGTTTTCATTTTTTTAAGTGAAACAGGTGAAAAAGATACCAATCTATTTCACTCTGCTAATGAATCAAAATACATAAGTCTAGAGCTGCATTCATGGATACTGTGGTGCCCCAACTACCATGAAATTTCCTTAGGAGAAAGTGTAAGAAATTTTCTCCTTATCAGGCGGTGGCAAGAATTATTCTCATTAGTCTTTGAGAGATTTTGCATATTTGTGAGACTCATTTTTGCACATGTTTGGAAAATTTGCACAATCGCAAAATGTGGTGTTTCTTCTTCTTCTTCTTTTTCTTCTTCTTCTTCTTCTTCTTCTTCTTCTTCTCATGAACAGCACAATTGAATGGATGGGTTGTGTATTTGTGGTTAGAGATGGGCACAAACCACCAGTTCAGTGGTTTGTGTCAGTTCGGTTTTTTTGGTTGAACAGGTGTTCAACACTTCTCAGTCCCGCCTACTCCGGTGGGCACCAACTCCGAGGCAGCACCTCGGGTATACTTTCTTTTTCACATGACTGTATGTAGTAATGGCATTTAAAGAACAAATATGTAATGTGCTTAATCTTTGTAAAGTGCTTTTGCTGCTTAAGGAGAAGGGGCAGGAGAATGGAGATTCTCTCAGAGACTGCTACCAATGTTACTCAACTTGCCCTTGATAATATAGGCTTGTCTACACCATTTCTTTAAAGCAGCCTGGAATGGGTTTAATAGGGTGCTAGGAGATCCCGTCATTGCTTCCAAATGGCATACAGGCCTAAAGCAATCCTATTTAGTCTGCACGAGACCACTGTCAATTTGCCAATATCGTGAAGTGGCTTAAAGAAACCATTCCAGGATATTGCCAAATTAATCACTTCTTTGGCTCCCTGGAGGGGCAGAGGAAGTGAAAAAACACTTTTCAAGTTAAAATTCATCTGTGGGCAGGTTCTTGACTAGACCTTTATGAGAAGAGCAAACAAAATTCCCCCTCTTGGCCCCTCTTTAAAAAAAAGGTTTGCTTCCTCTGCCTCTCCACAAAGCCAAGGAGTATTTAATTTGACAATATCCTGAAGTGGTTCTCTTTTCTTAAGCCTCTCCATGATATGACAAATACAAAGAGGAAGGCTTGCTTTGGTTCATTTCCAGTGACTGCACAAAATAACGTGATCCTACCTGCACCAAAAAAGTGGAAGCCCCAGATAGGGCTAGAAAGATATGGATAGGAACATGCTGGGGATAGACTGGTTTGCTCCAGCAAATGTGTTGTCTGATTGCCAGCTTTAGAAGCGAACCAGCCTGTCCCCACAGCAGACCAAACAGCAAGCAAAATGCCCGTGTAGTCACCCTCCATGTGACCAGAACCCAATGTTTATAGCCATGCAGGTTAGAAACTTATTGGTTTTGTTTGGTTTGGCTCTTTGTTTTGTTTCATTTTTAGAAAAGTGAAGTTTCTTGGGATGCTAAATTTTTCTTGTTTGGCATGGAGCCGGAGAAGATATATAGCCTAATTATGATGGTTGACCTGGGTAATAAAAATAGTAAAATATAGTGACTTTAAGCCAGGAGTGAAGAACGTGTGCTTTCCAGATGTTGCTGAAGAATGATAGGAGTTGCATTCCAATAACAGATGTTCCCCACCCTTACTTGAAGCACAACACAGTTATGTAATGTGCTTGAATGACTGGAGCCCATTTCAGGAAATGCACCAAGTCTACCTTTCCATGAGGGGAATTTCAATGGCAAACGTACCTTCCCACTAGATGGCAGTAATGTACCAAGCAGGTCATGGAAACCAGCAGCAGGTCTTTTGTAGAATGCTAATTTTAAAGGTAGTGGATAGTGTCAGAAAATGCTCTTTACACAATGCAAACTAGGAAAGTTAGAAGGAAGTGTGTAACAAGGAGGCCACCAAAACAAAACTATGCATTCATAGAATGCCCACAGACATAGTTCACATCAGAGCATGGAATGTTACATTTTAAAAGCAATTACTTATTATTACAAGTTCCAAGCCTACTCTCAAATGTTGGAGGTGTTGATCTGTGGTACAAGCTACTCCCTCCTCCCATCCACCTTGTCATCATCTCCACATCCACAACAGATTATGAGGCGCTGTAGCAGAGCTTGTACCATAGTACAAAAAACTGAACTTGGAGCCTTCTATCAGAGGGATGCCTTGGACATGCTACTATGGGTATTTGAGTCACATATAGCTGAATAAGGTCAGTATTCAGTCAGGCAAGTAAGCAAGCAGCCCTCTCCCCCCCCCCCCTTTTCTTCTACTCTTTGTGAAGAAAGAACTAGCCAGCTTCAGATGACGACAGCCATGCCCAGGAGAAGATGCAGAAATTCTGTGGTTGGGCTGTGGCAGAAACCTCCCAGCTACATACTGTGCTGGCAAAGACTCTTATCTGCAGTTTACAGGTTGCAAAATGGGGAGAGTCAGAGGTGAAAAGAAGCAAGTGCCACACCTATACATGTGGAGGAAGAGGAATCATATCCAAACATGTTTCAAGCCTATTTTTATAAGTCTCTTAATAGTCTTATAATTCACTAACTAATTAGCAACACACACACACCCTTTTGAAATATTTTAGGAGAGGATAGTCCACTAGAATTTTTAGAGTACAGCCCATCTCCTTACTGAAAGGAATTGTTCTTCAGTTCAGTTAAATGTTAAGGAGTTATACTGCAGTGTCACCAAAATGAGGAAGAACGCAAAAGCAGAATTAATTAGCCTCACCTATTGTTGATTTTGGCTTCCCTTACATTGGCTATGCTGCCTTACCAGTTCTGACTAGTCACAGGATTTCTGCATGCAGGGACGGGGCTTCTCCATGTTTTGAGGGGTTGAGTTTCTGTTTTTGTTTTGAACATAAGAGAAGCATTAAAATTGAGTATTTTGATAATGTGTGTGTCTATAATCATGCTGAGAGCTGTAATGTGATTATCTTGAATGGAAAGATCTTAAAAATCATCCCTCATATTTTGTTCATTTTTCCAATATGTGACCCCTAACATGAGGCGTATTGCTGATCCTCCTTTCAACTAGCTAGTGATATAATGTGAATTAAAAACCTGACAGTGCACTCACATACAAAATCCTCTTTTCTGCTCACCCCTCAGACACTCATACCAAAAGGATGAGGTATTACTTCAAGACAATTTAAGACTCATTGTGTATGAAGCGGACCTTCAGCTATAATTCATACATGCAGTCCATCATGTATGAAAGTAGCTTTAAAGTCCAGTCCAGTCCCACTGAGGTCAATGAAATGAATTAGTCACAACTAAAGTTCTCTCATTAAATTCAATGGGCCTCAAGTATGAGTACATATTCCCTGGACCAGTAGTGATATTCTACTCACATTTATTCAAGAGTGAGTCCCCCTGGGGCTTACCCCTGGGGCAATGTGCAGGGGGCTGTAGCTTTAGTCTCTTAACAAAAGCACTAGAACAGGGCAAAAATTGTGCCACTTCCCCAGCCTCCACTTCTTTTTTCTTGCAAGAATTCTTTCCTGATTGGACTGTCAACGATTCCTCTATTATCTTCCCTTCACTTGGATTTGCTCATGTGAGCCAAATGCTATTACACAAAAGTTTCAGGAAAATGAACCACACCAAATCCTCTGAAAGAGAGGAAAGCAGCTGTTGTGTCACCCACACCCTTTTGTACACTCCCTTGGCATAAACAAAATCACAAAGAGCAAAAGAATTGAAGGCTGTGTGTGTAGATATTAACACAGCTCTTTTTGTCTTCAACCACATCACAAATACAGTCTCTCTGATGTTGTAAAGGTAAGGTCTATGATGGGCATGTAGTGAAACAGGCTGAAGCCAATGCTTCCCCATTACATTTCTCATGTTTTGCACATGTGTGTGTTTTATCCATATGCTTACATCAGCACATACATTTTCTGTAGTACATTTATTTGAATCAGCCACCTGCCATGCAATTCATACACCAGAGGAAGCGAACTTTGGTCCACAAAAACTCACTTTAATCTTTAAAGTGGCACAGTATTTGTCCCTCCCTTTTCTTTTCTTTTTTTCCTTTTCCTTTTTCCTTTTGCCAATGTGGTGAGCTGAAGTAACCCAGTGTTGTCCTTGGAAAAGACCTAAATAAAGCAAATGCCCAAATTAAACATTCTAACAAATTAAGACTCGACCTACCATAGCGGGCCTTAGCTAAATCACCACAAAGAACAACCGGTCTTTCCCTCCACTGGATTGTCTTGATCTGCAAGGTGATAAAAGAAAAATCCAAATCAGAATAAGCAGAATAATGCCTTGGTGGAGAGATAAACAGAGTCTTTAACTTTTTCAACAAGTTTTTTTTTTCACAGAACAAAATAACCATACAAGCCATTGTCTCTTCGTATTTCCATCTTCACATGGAGTGAATATGATTTTGCAGTGGCACATCCCTGAAATGATCCCTGAAATGTGCCATATCTCTTCCTCCGGTTTGCTCACATCAACTTATCACAAAGTCAGCTGAGACTCTCACAGTTTGAGGACTGCCTTCTCCCCAAATCCTATTTCTTGGGATTCCCCCCCCCCCCCCGGCAAAGGTAGCTGAAGATGCTGTATAGCAATCAAGCTTACATCATGTCACACCACATGACTGAAGATTAAATCTGGGTGAATGCTAATGTGAGTCATTGATCAAATAGTAGTGTAAACAAAGTGCATGTAACCACTTGGCAAACTGGTTTGTCTTTGTCCTGTCCAGTGGAGAGAAAAACCTTCTGCCCTTGATCAGTGAGTGACTCATATTAACAATCGAATGACCCTACTATGTGGGCGGGGTCTGGTAGTATGGATCTTAGCTGTATTCCAGTAGGCTGCTGCTTCATTGGCCGAGACCTGTGCCATTAAAATAAATCCGAGAGAAGTCCAGCCAGGAAACAAGTTGTAGGATCAGATATGGGAAACATTATCCTTTTGGACGAGACCTCCCAAAATCTTACTGCTGGCTGCAGGATTCTGGGAAGAGGAGGAGGCCAAAGAAGCAGAAGAGGAAGAAGAGGAAGGAGAGGAGGAGGAGGAGGTGGTGGAGGAAACACTTCTCATCCCTGCATATTCTCCTTTGCAGGACAAGACAGAAGACTGGTGTATCAACTGATCACAAAGTAGGGATATTTGAAGAAGTCAGTCTTTGAGTTGTGAACTGGCCTGATCTATACTTTCAGACAGGGATTCGGCAGTTCATGCTGGTTTGGCCGATGGCCCGACAGGTATTCCGCGGTTTGGTGCCCTGCCCCCTCTAGCGAGTGTCCACTGTGAGGCGGGGCAGGGAAGCCGAGATGCTGCCTCCAAGTGGGTGCCCGCTGGAGGGGGTGGGGCGCTGAACTGTGGAACATCTGTTGGGCCATCAGCTGAATCAGGATGAACTGCTGAACTGATAGTTTGTGTCCATCTCTACTTTCAGACTGATGTGAAAATGACAGCATTCTTATCCTTCAGATTTCACCTTTTCCAAAATTTTGCAATGTCATTCCCAGCTCAAAAGATTATACAATGCATCAAAATCAGTATTTTGAGAGAGCATATGTTCAAAAATAACTATTTCAATGCAACTGCATTACAGATTAATGCAGAAATGAGACAGAAAGGACTTAAAACATATACAAAAATGATAACTTGCGATCTACAGTTGAGGACATTGGGGTAAATTGGGGTACTAGGTAAGTACTCATCTGTCTCTCCCCTCATTATCTGCACAAGGGACTTACATTATTAGACCACTAAAATTTTTTAATTATTTTTATTTTTAAAAATAGCTAGCTTTAAAATAGCTAGCTGAGGCTTCAATAATTTGGCCATCTCATGAGAAGAGAAATCTCCCTGGAAAAGACCCTGATGTTCGGAAAGTGTGAAGGCAAGAGGAGAAGGGGACGACAGAGGACAAGATGGATGGACAGTGTCATCGAAGCTACCAACATCGAAGCTACCAAACTCCTGGAGGCAGTGGAAGACAGGAGGGCCTGGCGTGCTCTGGTACATGGGTTCACAAAGAGTCGGACACGACTTAACGACTAAACAACAAGCTTTCAACCTACACTAGACTTCAACAGGTTCTGCACCAACATATTATGGGTAGTGCAGAAGAAAACATATGAAAGCCCCCAAAGTCACATCAGATTCTGTGTCAGGACTGTTTCTTAAAGATGAGTTTTAAAATGCAAGCAGGAAATACAGACCAGGAGTGAAGCTTTCAAATTCTACTCTTGGTGGCCATTGGTTCAATTTTCTCAAACAAAGGGCTGCCACATATTTAGCATTTCTCTCTCCCTTATTGCCTTCTTTTGAAACTCAGTGTTCCTATTTATTGGGGGGAAAGGTTACAGAGAAATGTGGCAAAACCCCACCAGAGAATTGGGAATAAAGGTTTAAGTCTGCCCACTAGGTCAAGCCAATTGAAGCCAAATTAATAGTATTACCTTATCGGGTGTGTGGCCATACAATAAAGATTGTATTGTTGTATAGTATTACCTAGTGGTTGGAAGCATATATTTTCTTCAGTTTGCAGACCTTCTTGGCTGTTGTTATGTGCCCATGTCTCCTTCTCCTTTGTCTATGTTTAGTGGTCTAATAAAGCTATCACCTGCCCTTGTTTTGTATTTTAAAGCCTTATTTAAGAGCCTCCAAAGGAGCGACTGTGCTTGACAGTCTCACTGTCTCTCCTCTTGAAGGCTGTTTCCCATATAGGTATCTCTGCCCATTTTATTATACCGTGTTTCCCCAAAAATAAGACAGGGTCTTATATTAATTTTTGCTCCAAAAAACACATTAGGACTTATTTTCAGGGGATTTTTTTTCCATGTACAACAATCTACATTTATGCAAATACAGTCATGTCATCTTCTTCTGGTTGCTGCACAATGGTGGAGGGCAGGGTTTCACTGAACTGGGGCTTATTTTTGGGGGAGGGCTTATATTATGAGCATCCTGAAAAATCATTCTAGGGCTTGTTTTCAGGGTAGGTCTTATTTTCGGGAAAACAGGGTAGCTGCACAAGAACAACGAGGATATTGTGCAGCAGACCAAATCAACATTCTACAAGACAATTCCAAAAATGGGAAAAGCCCAAACAAAAGATTATAACCTTGAAACTGATCAGAACCAAATTTGGCACAGTTTCGGCAAACAGTCTGTTCTTGCTCTGTACCAAATTTGTGGGTGTTTGGACAAAGGACTTTTGTGTAATGATTTTTAAAATGTAAAACTGTTTTACCCTTTGTTTAGAAATAGATGACAATAAGCTCCTCCAGATTTAAAAGAGTTCACATCAGTTGAAGAGACTAATTTTGCTTATCATGAAAGTGAATGTTAGCCCCACCTACTGTTCTTTGTTTGGAAAGAATTCAGGCCGTAGGGGCTGAAATATTGGTCCTCAAAAAAAGGCCTTTTAATTGGGAGAAACGGTGATTTATACTGATCATGCGTGGTATGGGCTTGCCAGGCAGATCATACAATGTAACTTTGTGGGTGTGGGGAAGAACTGCAGGGCAACTAAAGTTCACTGCCATAATAGAGTGGCAGTCCTCCAGAAAGGGGGACATTTTGCCAGGGGTCTTCAGAGAACTAAACTTCAGAGAACTAAAACTATGTTTTATGTTTTTGATGCTTTTAATTGTAATTTATTGTATTGTATTTCTGACTCCACTGCATTTTATGTTATTTGATTTGCGCTTCTTAATGTATTGATGTTGTTTTATTTTGTCACTTTATTGTTCTTTCTTTTTTAAAAACTTTATTGCCATTAAAAAAAGGAACAATCAAAGTAAGTAAATAATTATCACAATGTAAGCACATAACCAAGATGACTTTTTATTACCTCTTATGCAAAATAGTAAGTTTTTAACATCTGTACTAGCAATGACAAACCTAGACAGCATCTTTAAAAGCAGAGACATCACCTTGCTGACAAAGGTCCGCATAGTCAAAGCTATGGTTTTTCCAGTAGCGATGTATGGAAGTGAGAGCTGGACCATAAAGAAGGCTGACCGCCGAAGAATTGATGCTTTTGAATTGTGGTGCTGGAGGAGACTCTTGAGAGTCCCCTGGACTGCAAGGAGAACAAACCTATCCATTTTGAAGGAAATCAACCCTGAGTGCTCACTTGAAGGAGAGATCCTGAAGCTGAGGCTCCAATACTTTGGCCATCTCATGAGAAGAGAAGACTCCCTGGAAAAGACCCTGGTGCTAGGGACGAGATGGTTGGACAGTGTCATCGAAGCGACCAACATGAATTTGACCAAACTCCGGGAGGCAGTGGAAGACAGGAGGGCCTGGCGTGCTCTGGTCCATGGGGTCACGAAGAGTCGGACACGACTTAATGACTAAACAACAACAACATCTTTACTTCCTTATTTTCCACCAGACATTTATTTTCTTTGCAATCTTAATAATACCTTTCTTAATTCTTATTTTATATCTATGTGAACGATCTGCATTACTTTGTTTTTTACCTCTACCCATGTTGAGAGCAGTTCTGTGTCTAATTTATGCATGAGTCACTTGGTACAGGTTTGGAATCTTTCTTCAATTTCTCTCTAAGATAACTCTTTACTTTCCCCCACTGAGATTCGTTCTCCATTCTACTCTTTCCTTTCAATGAGTCTGTTAATTTATCCACTAATATTAGTTCCTGTAGTTTTATTAAACAATCCTCCACCAAAGGTTCCTCCTTGTCTTTCCGTTGTTTTGCCACTTGAATTCTGGCTGCTCATAATATGTATAAACAAATTTTTGTCTCTTGTTTCTATTTTAGTTTTACCATATTTAACAAATATGTTTCGGGCTTCATTCCCATCGTTATTTTTAAATCTATGGTAATTATGTTTTCTATTTCTTTCCAAAATTTCCTAATAGATTTGCATCCCCACCACATATGATATAGTGTTCCTTTTGTTGTTTTACATCTCCAACATTTATCTTTGTCATTTTTCTTCACCTTTGCCAATTTCTCTGGTGTCATATACCATCTATATAAGATTTTCATATAATTTTCTTTCAGATCTGTACTTATTAATAGTTTTTATTATCATTCCATGCTCTAAACCAATCCTCTATTTGAATTGTTCTACCTAATTCCGGCATCCATTTTATCATATTCTCTTTAACTACTTCCTGTTCCATATTTCTTTCCAATAATAATTTATACAACTTTGCGATTTGGTGATTTTCTTTTCCCCATATTATCTTGTCTAGTTCCGTAGATTCTTTAACCAGTCCTATTAATTTATTACCCATTTTCATTCTTTCTGATAACTGTCTATGTGGAAACCACTGGCATGTTATACCTACTTGATTCATTTCTTCTCTTGTTCTTAGTCTTTGTTGTCCATCATCTCCTTCTATGAGTAGATCTTTATATGTTAACCATTCATCACTCTTTATATCTATATCACTTTATTGTTCTGTCTAGTTGTTGTAAACCGCCCAGAGTGGCCTTGGCTGCCAGATGGGCGGTAAATAAATAAATAAATAAATAAATAAATAAATAACATACAATTTTGCAAGGCTGGTTACAGAGAACATATAACTCCCCTATAACAGCAGCTCCACTGTCTGCTGATCCATTTCCAGGTACAATTCAAAATGCTGGTTTTAACTTACAAAGCCCTAAACGGCTTGGGTCCAAGCTATCTAAAAGACCGCATCTCCCTTTATGAGACTGCCTGGGTATTAAGATAATCAGGGGAGGCCTTTGTCTTGGTCCTCACAGGCACATTTGGTGAGGACGTGGGAAAGGACCTTCTCTGTTGCAGCTTCAAGACACTGGAACTCCCTTCCATGGGAGGTCATGCTGACCCCACTTCTACTGTCCTTTCACAAGCAGATGAAAACCTTTCTCTTCTTTTCTTTAAATGGCTGGTTGGTCAAGGACATTTTTCAAAGGGATTGTTTTATTCTGCTGTTTTCCTTGAGCATTTAATATTGCTCTTATTTATGAGTTTTAATATGGTGCCTGTTTAATGCTTTTTAAATATTGTAGTAATTTATTATTTTTGCTTTTCACTTTGTTTCTTCTAATACTATAAGCCAGCTTGCATCCTTTAGGAGAAAGGTGGCTTGTAAATATTTTAAATAAATAAAATAAATAAAAAAACAACCTCTCTTCATACACATCTGCAATCAGTTCAAGGGCCAATTCACTCATGAGTATGACTGATTATTTGGATATATAAACCCCTTCAATTGTCCTCACCTGCAAAGTTTGAATCATGGATCAAGTATCCCACATTCAGAGGCCTTTTTGAAGAAACGACACACACACACACCCCCAATTCTGGAGCATTTGAGTTTCTAACCAAGAGATACTCAAATATGCATTGAAGCACACTGTGGCTGAAATTCTCTTGCCTATTTTAATAAGCCACACAAGAATAGACCCACTGAATCGGTGAGGATTTGGTCAGTCAACTCCTCCATAAATTCCATTGATTTTGTATGAGCTTAATCTAGTCACACTTACTGTGCCAAAGTAAGTTGCAACTAAAGTAAGCCCATTTGAATCAAATTCCCACTGATTAAATAGGCCTATTGTAGTGTGACTGATTACACTAAGGACCTGTCCACATTGGCATATAGATATGATATATGAATCACTGATGGCACAGGCTGGATCGGTGGGGGGGGGGGGAGACTTCATTTGCAATTGTTTCTACTTAGAATGATCCATTCTTCCCCTTAAAGAGCTGTTGTGTACCTTTCTGGCCCAACAGCAGGGCATGCATTCTTTTTGGCACTCTCATTGTTTAGCCTGTTTAGCCAGGAGACCGCATCCTCCAGCAGCCTCAGCATCCAACTGCCATTGTGGCTGCAGATTCCTAGGCAGAGTGAGAGAGAAAATTGGGGGGAGAATGATGGAAGGGAAGCAGGGAGAGTGAAAGGAGAAAACAGAACACCACCAACAGAGGAGAGATGCAAAAAGATCTATTTCACTTCCCCTGGCCCACTGCAAACTATCAGGGGAAGTGTTTAATTGACAACTGCTTGGGCTACAAGGGGTCATTTGCTGTTCTGACAGATGGAGCATACCGAATTGCACATCACTGCTCCCCCTGACCTCAACAGACCCTTTGTAGCCTGATCAACCCCACACCCAAAATGGCCATTCCGGACAGGCCCTACGTTACAGTGCATTGCTTCCAGGGACACTTCCAGGGAAGGATAGCCTTATTACCCTTCGACTCTAAAGCAGAGGTTCTCACTTAACCACCCTCTTATGGAGCAGTGAGACCACTCTCAGGAAGCAATGCAAATGAGGGGGTGTTCCCTTCTTCTTTTCAGCCGAACAATTTGGAGTGTAGCAGGCAATGGCAGTAGAGAAGCATCTTTCCTGCCTTCTGGTTTCTCCTCTCGTGGTACCAGAAGTCTCCCTAGAGGATGTAGATCACCTCCAGGGCTGGAAGTTGTAGAATTACGAAAATCCAATTCCCTAGTGAAAATCCTTCAGATCCCTAGAGGGAAGATATTACCCCATGGCAAGTGCTAAAATAAGTTTCAATTTCAGTCCAGTCAGCTTCTGTGTGTGGGATATACATAGTTTCAAAGCAATCAACAAGTGTTGCAAGGATTAGTCTCTAGCTATGTAAAAAATAAAATAGTGGGTTTTTATGAAGAACAAATCAACCCTGAGTGCTCACTGGAAGGACAGATCCTGAAGCTGAGGCTTCAATACTTTGGCCATCTCATGAGAAGAGAAGACTCCCTGGAAAAGACCCTGATGTTGGGAAAGTGTGAAGGCAAGAGGAGAAGGGGACGACAGAGGACGAGATGGTTGGACAGTGTCATCGAAGCTACCAACATGAATTTGACAAAACTCTGGGAGGCAATGGAAGACAGGAGGGCCTGGCGTGCTCTGGTCCATGGGGTCATGAAGAGTCGGACACGACTTAACGACTAAACAACAACAACATGAAGAACAAATGGCATTTGATAAACTACTGTTAGGGACAAGTGATAAAATAATTAAAAGAATGTACAAATATCTCCTAAATATGAAAATGAAAGATGAAGTGGTGAAAGATTGTATGATAAAATGGACATAAAACATTGGTTTGTAATACAATTGATTTAGAACAGTGGGCACAATTTTGGCAGAATAATATTAAACTTACAAAATCAGTATATTTTGAAGAAAAAATATATAAGATGTTTTATAGATGGCATATGACTCCAGCTAAACTGTCTAAAATGTATGAAAATATCTCCAACAAATGTTGGAAATGTAAACTACAGGAGGGTACTTTTTATCATATCTGGTGGACATGCAGGGAAGCAAAAAATTATTGGAGAAAAGTACATGAAATGTTCCCAAAAAATGTATCTTGTGTGATACTATTTAAACTGGAATTGTTTTTATTGGATATTATGCCTGAAATTGTAGATAAAGAAATGAGATATTTGATAATACATGTAATTACTGCAGCAAGGATACTATATGGGAAACATTGGAAGAAAGAAGAAGTACTGTCTCTTGAGTAGTCGATAGAAAAGATATTGGAAGTGGCGGAGATCGATGTACTAACAGAAGCACTAGATGAAAGGTTATCTCAAAAAGGAATCAAAAACTGGGAATGATTTTATAATTGGATTCAAAATATGGATTGGAAAGTATAGATGAAAGAAGAATGTGAAGGTCCAAGGGAATTGAGAGATTAGTAACTATATATACTATGATAAAAATTGCTAAATTGTTTCTTTTTGTGATCTTCCTTTTAGCACAGTTGTATAAGTGGATGTAAGAATACTCTTTTGCTCTCTGGAATGTTACCTCTTCCCAATCCTTACCCATTCCCCCCTACCCCCTTTACCCCCATCCCAATTCCTATTTCCATTGAAAATGAACCCCCCAAAAAAAGTGTTACAAGGAGAAAGAAGTGAACATCAACAAATGTCTGTGAAGGTGGCTTTGGATGCCTAGTCTGTTCCATGCTGACCATCCAGGAAGCAGGAAGTCAGAGAATGGTTACATTTTTAAAAGTATTTGACTTGGGTTTAGTATGTTTTAAATTGATTTTTAAAAAGGTGACTACATGATGCACATGGAAGCGTAGATTTTTTCCCCCACAGGAAGTGTGTTTTTTGGTAGAAAAGCAAGGTATTTTATTGGGTGGCAAGAGGGTCATTTAATTTAATTCTCTTGTGAAATCAGTTGTTTTGGCATATGAGAACACCTTGCAATTTAGCAAAACATGAGGGAGGCAAATGGGAAAGCCTGAGGTGCAGGGTCAAAGTCAAGAGATGGATGAGATGTGTAGTCTAAGTGAGGAGCAATGTGCTGTCTTTTCAGTGAGGCAAAAGGAGGCACATATTCTCATGGAGCCACATGATTTTTAGATAGGATCATCTTCAAACTACTCTCCAATCACAGACACCATCTCTGCTCAAACATTGGACAGTGACTTGGGGATGATACTACATAGAGATCACGAGAATCCATGCCTTGGATCAGTGTTTCTGCACCACTATAAAGCCATGCACCCATGATTCCTTTGCTGTAGTCTGTGGGTATAAATAGGACTTATGATCTGACAGTGGTTTGGGGCAAATCAAGTCTCACAAGGTCCCCTCCTTGCCTCTTTGCAAACATCCACAGTCCATCCTGGGTTGGTGTTATTTGGAGCTGGGGTCAGAATATTTTCAGGAACCATGCACTGGGCCCTCCAACGGATATATAACACAGCTTAAAAATAGATTAAAAGTTTTCCCAAGAGGGTGCACACACCAATGTAAACACCATGTGACTACCATGTGACATTAGCCCAATTTCAAAAACCCAGATCTCATAATGTAACCATGCGCTCTGTTGAAGCAGCTCTGCCAAGAGAATGGCAATATGTATGGGTATACTATGTATATACTTACAATGACAATAAATGTATTTATTTATTTATTTATTTATTTATTTATTTATCAGCTTGTAATACCATTATTTGATCAAATTAATAAACCAATGCATATATATAATTATAAATTCCCATAACTCAGTGGTAGAGTATAGTTTGCATACAGAACATACAATTTCCTCCTCAGGATCTTCAATGCCATCACTAGAAATTCATTCAAGTTACAAGGCAGATTATTTGTGACACCAACGTCTTCTTCTATCTCTTCTAATAGGAAGAAAGAAATTCACTCTGCCAGGCTATTTGCCTTTTAAGTATCTGGGTATTGTTTGTTTGGACTGGCAGTGGCTCTTGGCTTAGATCTTTTCTACCATCTGCTACCTGATATTTTTAATTAGAGATGCTATTCGGTATGCAAAGCATGCTCGATCCCTGAGTTAGGGGTTCTCCCCCAAATAAGGAAGTGAACTGAAGAGCATTAATGCACCATTCATACCCAAATAGCAGCTTCTGTACGTGCACTGGGGAGTTAAAGAGTTGATCTTGCCTGCCACCTTTCCCTCCTATCCACGTTAAGTAAACAAAAAAGGGTGTGTGTTCCTTTAAATCAGTCAAGCAAAAGAGAGTTGGAATTAGATCACTGGGTTGCATAGTACCAGGAATCAGACTGGACGTGGCAGAAGCAGAAGTGCCTTAGTGAGAAAAGGAAGAGGCAAGGAATGCCTTTCTGTGTGTGTGTCCCATGCTGAATATCTTGCTTTGCCAGCACAGTCAGAAAAGAGTGTTCTTAATAATTAAGTGGAGGAGCTTGTTTAACATAAAATGTTTCTGGCTGCCTTCCAACATCATTTAATATATTCTTTCTACATTAACAATTGTTAGGGTTGAATTGATGTTATGATTTCACAGAAGCTCAGACGTGATCTTAGGCACAGAATTCAGTTTCCTGATGATCTTTGGCTTTTCAGTAAGAACATGTTTCTAGACCTAATAAGTGTGTGAGCTCTGCATATCAAATCTGAATATCTGAGGATTTCTGAAACAGGTTTCCAGTGGTCCCCACATTTACTTTTAGTAATCAAAAAACACATAAGGAGCTACATACTACATAATATAACTTCTTAAATCCAGTAGCAAGTTGCAACTAGAGGAGACCATTGAACCAGTAGGGATTTGGTGAGTCAACTTCTCTGTAACCTCCATTGATTCAATGGCCCTGCTCTAGTTGTGACTTACTATTGGATTTCAGCCAATTTGCAGTTTGATCCTAAAGGACATTACTGTCGCCTTAGCCACAGTTAAGATTTCACTATTTAACACAGTTGAGACAACAATGCTCCTGCAGTCTTCCTTGCTTGGGAGCTGAAGTAATCACATTCCATACCTAACAAATTCCTTGGCAGATGACACCAGACCTTACAAAAGATCAGCAGCTGTTTCAGTAAGGTTGGATGACGTAGCTTGAGAAGAACAGAAGGCTAGAGCCACCCTCAGGGTTCTACAAAGAAGGACCAATGTACGTAAGAAGCAACCTAAATCAGTAAGGAGGGGGAATGATAGACAGACAACTAAGAGGACCCAGGTGTCTTTTCCTTTCTTTTCTTTGTGTGTAACTACTTGTTGATAGATAGACTGCTATTTCTAGGTTCACTTCCTTTCTCTTTATTCTCCAAAGGTATAGCATGTTTCAGTGGCGTAGCATGGGTGGCCAGCACCTGGGGTAAGGTAAGGCCTGAGAGAAGGAGAAAACTCTGGGGGTTGTGATATAAAATATCTTGTTTGAAACTTATGGTGAAGAAGACACATGGAACAGTGCAATATATTTTCAGAGCAATTTCCATCCAAGCTAATTTAGTTAGCCCTCTGTTGAATTAAGCAGCCAAACATAATGAAAGTAAGACTTTAATTCAGAAATATTAGATATTCTGTCATAGAAAGTCTCTTTTATTCTTTCCAAATGTTTTTAATTGATGGGCAGTCACTTTTAATTATCAGGACACACACGGTTTTCTAGAAAAATATTTGTAAAAACAATGTCTACATTGTGAGGTTGAGAAGGTAGCAGTGCAATACCATTTTTAAAAATAAACAATACATTGATCTGTATGAATGCATTCCTCTTTACCTTACAAATAAACTAGAATAAATAAAATTAATAGTTGCCAAATTGGTTCACTGTCATATGCAGGTATTAATTGCACATACTAATTAATTAAATTAAAAGAAGTTTTTGCAGTGAGATTTCTATTTGTGAGGGTTTTTCCCCCCTGAAAAAAATTGTTTCATCCCCCCTTTCCCGCCAAAGAAATAGCATTCTCTGCAGAATTATTACAGTTCCTGCACAAAATGGCATATTTCCTGTGGCACGGCAAAGAGCTGTACAGAATTCGGCAATTCAGATCAAAAGAACAGGCAAAAAACAAACAAGCAAAGGTGAACTGGAACAAAAACAAAACAACTTCCCAGGAAGCTGGAAAATCTTGCTGGTACAGGGGGAAGTCTCAATGAGGAAGCTTGGTATAGTGAAACTCAGAAAATTACTGAGAATGAGACTTTTTCAAGTACTCTCCACATTTCTAGCCTACTGTAATGTACCATCCAGAATTTTACCCTTTACTCTTTTGCACGTATGCCCTATCAATCTTTTGTTCATGTCATTTTGAGGTAATCACAGTGTTCTTAGAGCCCAAGGCATTGTTTTTTTCTTGATGTAGGTATAATTATGCAGTTGTTGACCACCCTGCAGAGCTTTGCCTGTAGTTCTCCACTGGAAGCAAGAAGCACTTTGCTGCAGTACGGAGTTCTAGCTAGGTGTGGCTGGAGGTGCCCACTAGGGTTGGCCCTCATTCGCAGTGCTAGCGTGACTGGAAATGCAGCTCCTGGTGGTGCTGCTGCCGCCACACCAAAATAGTAGCGAAAGGAAAGAGGGTGTTGGCAGCTTCGGGTGTGGGACAGAATCAAGTGGGAAGGAAAGCCGTGGGGGTGGATGAGCTGGGAGTTGAATTGGGGTCAGCGGTGGTAGAGGAAAAAACCCTGTAGCACCTCCTGCTGTAGATTGCAAACAGGAGGCAATGTGAAAGAGGGAGAAAAGGAGACAATGGATTAAAGGCAATGAAGGTGGTAAAGCAGGAACAAAACCATCCTGGGCTTCTCTGGGGGTTTTTGGTCCTTGTTGTCATGATCTATTTTTTAAAAATGTTCTTTGCATGTTTTCACTGCAAATTTACATAAATTCTGTATCTTTCCATTTTACATCAATTCTATATTAGTCAACTTTGCTTCCTTCAGAGAATCCTGGAAAAGAAAGTTTGGTGAAATTGCTATCATTCTTGTTTGAAATTCCCCTTTCACTGCACTGTGGTTCTTTGCAAAGATGTAACGGCTATGAACATATTAAGCCACCTAGTACAAAATCAGAACTTCAGTCCATCTCTCCCCCTCTCCTGCCACCTCCCTACCTTGTCTTGAAGCTGCCACCGCCACATCCTCTGCCACTTCCACCATCCTGAGAGGCAAGAGGCCCAGCTCCTTGCACGGAAGCCAAGCCTGCTGCCTGTGCACATGCACCCGCCACTCAGCTGACAGACAGGCACATGTGCACACACACAGGCAGCAGGCCCAGCTTCCATGCAAGGAGCCGGGCCTCCCGCCTCTCAGGATGGCATCAACATCAGCAGCAGCTTCAAGACAAGGTAGGGAGGTAACATGAGGAGGGGAGGCACGGGCGGACAGCTCCCCTCCAGCGTAAACCCATATAATAGTTTGTGGTTTGTGGGTAGCCACAAATCTTCATGAACCACTATTTTTCTGGTTCATGCGCATCTCTATTTCAATAGGATTTTCCAGCCCTGCCTGGAAATGGAAGCATTTGAACCTGAGGCCTTCTGCATGAATGAAGTCTACCAGTGAGCCAGAGCTCCATCCCATTTTAAAGCTACGATGCAGCTGGAAGCGGTCTTCAACAGACTGCAAATCTTTGCTCCTTCCTTGAAAGCTCAAAGGGAGCAGGCAGAGATGACTAAATCATCAATAGCTGTTTGCTGCACTAATGGTACAAAATTCTATTGGAGCTTCTGCAGAATATGGGCCTCAAAGTCATGCCCTTTCCCAGGCTAAGATAATATTTAATTATAGATGAAGGAAGTTACCTTTTTAGGACTATAGTTTCCAGAAGCCTCCAACTGGCATGGCTAGTGAACATGCTGGCTAAAGAAACACAGAGAAATATTTTGAAGCACATTTCTAGCTGATGTGTGGAGGTGCCTTCCTGCCCCCATTGTAATTACTGGTTATCATATTCCTATAAACTTTAAGGAACATAGGTTGGGTCCTCCAGACTAAGTTAGCTGTGCTTTAGCTACAATGAAATTAATGTGACAAGTTAGTCCCGTTGATTTTATTTGGATTACAGAATGATTAATGTAGGTTGGGTCCAACCTAAGGTGCAGATGGGGCGGGGGCTCTACAGAATTGCCAAAAAAAATAAAAAATAAAAATAAAATGCAGAAGCAGCTTTTCCCAGGCTTGCTGTCTTATTTTGCACTGTCTGCTGAATTTTATGTGCCATTTATTAAAACGTGACAGTTGAAACTGACACCAAGTTGCTGTCACAGCCTGTTCGAAAGCATGCTACTTGCTGTTTTTCTCTTCTTAAGGCAGGATATTGGGTGGGGTCGGCTACACCATTTCTTTTCATCTGATGAACCAGATTAGCTGGGTCTGTTTCAACAGGGTGTAGTCTTACAGGCTGCTGAAGAATCCCAAGGCAAATGCCCCAAGTCATACACTTTGGTTGTTCAGCTCTTGACCTAGGGCCAGATGCCTTCTATTGTGCTAATCTACTTCAAACACACCCTCACAAACAGATTTCAGCACTAAACCAGGCAGATCTATTGGGATAAAGAATCATATTGAAACATCTGATCAATAGTCTCCTCCAGAACATAGCTAATTAGTTTCTAGAGCATAGCCTGAGAAAGTTACTTTTTTGGGCTATAACACCCAATCAGCATGGCAGCAATATTAACTTGGGAATTCTGGGATATAATGTTTTCAAGCTCTGGGGAAAACACAGAGGTAACACGTGCATAAAGAGTGTGGGGGGTATAGTTCAACAAAACATTTTTTTCCAAACTCTGCCCAGCATATGTGCACATAGTTTGCTTCTACACTAACTGGGGCTGGATTTATCTACAAGCTAAGTAATTTGGACCCTCAGATTATGTGAAAACTGAAAATCTAAAAGAAATGACTACTCCACCAACCCATCAATACACAAAAAACCCACATTTTTTTAGATAGTTCTGTGGGGCTTCTTAAACTCCACACAGCTTAGACCATCAAATATATTAACACTTGACACTCACAGTTTAGTCTGGTATTGCTGTCCTTAATTCATTCAGCTTTGTCAGAGAAACCAGGTGGCACAATTCATAGACAATTGTCTTCCATAGTCATTTGTTGTCATCTTCCTAATTTGTATCAGCTTTAAAAGTAATAAATAAAAATGGCAAAGCCAGTCTGACCAGTGTGGGCTGGCAAAGCATGACTGAGGGTTTTGTTGTCTTTAATACAAAGATTTCTCCTTGCAGATTTATTGCTTCCTGTTGAGTGCAGCTGGGTTATTAGGGATGATGAGTCTGCCCAATGATCTCTCTTAATTGTGACTTACTGTCTGTTTTTCTTCCTATATATGGTCCTTAATTACTGTTGCTGTCTTGCTATTTAATCTTCATGTTTTTTATAAATCATGCTGCATCTCAAGTAGCGCTACACAAAAATGGCTTCACCCACTGTTATGTCTTCATTAGGAAGATGAGAAAGGAGTAGTCTTTCTGGCAGTTTTCAAAGGTGTTGACATTTGTTTCAGTGAGATCCTACTGGTTACTGTGGTGAAAGCAATGTCTTTCTCTTCATAAACACTTCGGGGTTGCTGAGCAGGGGCTGCATTGCTCCTCTTAATGATCATGACTGGTGGCTTCCTGAAGAGGGATGCTGGCCATCATTTCACTGCATCATTCATTCCAAACAAACAAACAAAAAAGTGGCACCAACAGGAGCCCTCTCTATGTCACCATTTAATATCACTTCTCTGGACACTTCAGCACAGAATGGCGACTGTAGGCAGCTGGCTAGCAAAACTAATTACACTGTTATTACCAGAGGATCATGCAGGGAAGTATAAACTGGCACTGTTGCCTGCTGCTATGTCAATGAATCAGACACCAAAAGTTTGGACTGGGTTTTGCCACTCCGAAATTGCTCCAATCTTGCCTCTTTGCCAACTTTGTGGTGATCTCTAACCCAAATGCCCTGTTTTCTGATCGTTGTTAGCTAAATGGCTACAGTATGTTGTCAAAGCATAAGATGTCATCATAGTCTTGGAATAGATGGCTGGGTTATCTGGGAGCAATGACACTATGTTACTTCATTTCATAATTCAATATCTATGGAAAACGTTTTTAAAAATTAAATACGTTTTTCACTTCAGGTGAGCATCTTCCTGATTCCCTCACTAGAATAACCACTCTGATAAGTTAGCTGCAGTGATGGACAGCCACAAAGACAAAACTAAAATAAAAACAACCCAAGAAATAGAAAGCCAGTGACTTCTCGCTTCCTATGCACAAAGGGGTTCTGAATAGAAGCAGGCATGATATTTATAGCATAAGTCTTATTTCTTTCAAACGTGGTTGGTGGCACTGAATTTCCAAAACTCCCCAGTCTTGTCCTAGTTCTGGCATGCCCAATCCTGGAAGGCTTTAACTTTGGCCTCATTTCAGCACCATGTTAAAACTTGGCTGTTTGGCCAAACATTTAAGGCTTAGTAATCATGGCTTGGTTTTGGTCTATTGGATTGTGGGCTCTAATTTGGTTTGATTGGATTGTCCTAGATTGTCCGACTAGTTCAAACTATTTCAAGTAGCCTTAAACTTGTTTTAATCAATTGTATCCCTCACAGAGATCTGCAAATATAAGACAGTGTAGGACTATTTTAACAAACAAACAAACGCCTGGCTATCCATTTACTTATAAGAAGAAAAAGAAATAGTAATAGAGGAGAAAAGTCTCATCCTTTATAATAGTAGCTAAAGATAACTCACGTCAGATTCTGAAAATCACTGCTGCTGGTAAAATCATCCCACGAGCAATGATTTTTGGAAATTAAAGGCTCCCCCCTCATCCCGTGACCCCCAACAGTTTCACCAGCTTGGTTCACTTACCAGGCTTTGTGTGGCATGCCCAGTCATAATTGGAAACATCTCCCCAATCACATAAGTAGCCCAGCTGGCACTTCCCCACCTCCCTATGCTGCTGTCCACTCCAGTAAGTAGGTGAGATGAGGAGTTTCCCCGCTCAACTGCTGAGTGATCAGCTCAGCAGCACAGGGAGGTGGGGAAGCCCCGGTCGTGCTACTTCCGCGATTGGCACAATGTTTCCAATGACAGCTGCATGCGCCACACAAAGCCTGGTAAATGGCCCAGGCTGGTTCTGGGGGGAGGGTCGAAAGGGCCCAGCCATCTGTGGTGGCGATACTTGTATTAATCTCCCCTGCGAGATAAATATGAATATCCCATCTCTATGAAACAATCTTAATTTCACTCTCAGCTTCCTCATGCTCTGGCTCAGCTTTAATACCACTTCCACAGTCACCAGATTCCCATCTGGAAGGCGTAGAAAAGAAAAGCTGGATGGACTTGGTGCAGACATTCTCCTTGCGGACTAAAGGAGTCTCTGAGGCATTGAGTGAATAGAATGGAGAGGCTACCGAGCTACCCCAGGAAGTAAAACAAATAGTGAGGATTGGGTGGTGCCTTCTTATTGTGCATGTGAGTCATTTATCCATGGATCATTCTGAGCCATGGTTTTTTAAAAGGCCTGTGGGATTTTTGTTTGTTTGTTTGTTTTGAGAGCCAGGACAAAATGGAATCTGCCGGTCTTAAGAGATTCTCAGGTTGCATTTAGAAGCACATCTCCCTTAAGTGGTAAAAGAATTTGTTTGTCTTAACACAAGCTTTTCTTGCCCCCATACCTTGCATACTATCTTGCTTTAATTCACGATTGGTCATGGGGGGGGGGGGGTTAAACATGTGGTTCACTGAAAATCAGACAGGCCTACAGGAAGTTTTGCTGCTGAAGAACCAATGTGATATCAGCTTCCAAATCCTAAAATCTTCCAGTCTTGTTTGACCATCATACGAACTTTTCCTCCAGCAAGGGGAACATTCCCTTAAGTTTAGGGATAAGCCACTCCCTTGTCCATAAGCTGCTCTCACCTCATGCTTAAAGAGAAACATGTATATAATGTACATACTAAGCTTCCTCCAGCCCTTGCTTATCATTTTCCTACTCACAGCAGCCTGCCACCATTGTAGGCCCCAGGGGCCCTCACTTGGCACTTTCAGAATTTGGGGCTTTCAGATAAACACTCAACTTTTTGCAATATACATTAATTCAGAACTTAAAAGGTTTCCCCCCCTCTACTGAATAAGGTGGTGTATTTTTGAAGCCACCATATATTAAACAGCCTTTTGTAAAATGGCCCCATGACTACCTAGATAATTTCTAAATCCTGACATATAGAAATAAATATAAATAACTTGCAGTACAATCCTACTCATGGCTACTCAGCAGTAAGCCAATATGATTCACTTCCATATCAATATGCAAAAGATCGCACCTTTTAAAACACAATATTCTCATTCAATATTTCTGTTGCTACATTCTTCACTGGAATGAAGATTGACAAGATGAGTTAGCATAACTGGATTTCCAGATCACATTAATTCTCACACTCTATCTAGTCTATGGATAGGCCTGGGAAACCTTGAGAATTCAAAATTATTATGAAGTCCTACATTCACCAACATGAATACGAAAAACAAAACAGTGAATGAAGTATGCCTTTTGCCCTTAGGCTTTAGGGGAAGTTTCTTTTCTGTGTTTCAAGATAACAGTTCACTTTGATTCTTAATTAATTTCAATTAAATCTAATTAGTTCATGTTGAAATCATGCATTATTTATTCTTCTGACTGGAGCTAGGAAATTGGTCTCAAGGTCAAATCCTGACGCCATTTAATTCATTAGAAGCTTTACCGATAAGTGAAAGTAATCTGATTTCTCCCCAGAGAGCAGTCCTGACGCCACTTAGGCCAGTAACGAAATTCCTTTCAGTTTTGATCAGATTAGAACACTAGTTTAAATCTTTCATTACTCTGGGTTACTGTTACTGCTGTTGGCTCTGCTTTATCACGTTTGGAGAGACTATGTTTCCTATATTTCAATTTGATTTGTACAACTGTGTTTTAATTTAAGAAGCCAAGGACAATGATAGTGTCACTACACATTCACAGTTTTTAAAGGCTATTAATCCTTGAGGAGCCATGTTTGTTCTCATTATTATAAACCAAGCTGGTCTCTAAGCAGTACATCCAAACAAACTTTAATAGCTGCTGTCTTCTGTTTCAAAAGTATCTGTGATAAAAAGAGGTTCTGACAGTATATTTTAAGATTGGAAGAAGAAGAAGAAGAAGAAGAAGAAGAAGAAGAAGAAGAAGAGCAACACCACCACCACCACCACTACAACAACTTGAAGCACAAGAGGAACAGGGACAACATTTTACCTCATCCACAGATTTTTAGGATTTGATTCCTAATTTTTAGGCTTGACCCTTTGGTCTACCCCCGTGCACCAGCAATGCTGAGAAAAAAGAAATGCAATATATTAGTAGTAGCAGGTGTTGTAGAAATATTATTCCCTTTTAGTTAGCAGAGTAAGAAATGTGGAGAGAACATCCCAGTTTCACCATTACCACCCTTCTCACAGTGACTAGCACTTTATGTTAAAAATCACTCTAGAAGCATTGAAAGTAGAGAAACATTTCTTTACTTCCAGTTGTGATCTATAATTACAGTTAGAAGGAGAAAAAGAAAAAAAAATAAGGAAAGGTGAGTCTCAACCATGTGGGAGACAGACCCTCCATGCTGGAGTTCTTCTGCAGTCCTGCTTTGGCAATTTCTTCTTTCACTTTCATCAGAAGTCATTTCAAGACATTGCTATTTTCTGCCACTAAGATAGTGTCATTTGTATATCTTAAATTATTGATATTTCTTCCACCAATGTTCACTCTTCCTTCATCTGAATTTAATCTGGTTTTCCGTATGATAGGTCCTGCATACAGACTAAACAGATAGGGAAATAAAATGCATCCTTGTCTGACACTTTTGCCTATACGGAACCATTCTTGCTTGCATGGGGAATTTAAAAAAGGTTCATATAGTTACTGCACTCCTTGGCATCTCCTTTCTTGGGGACTGAGATGTATATTGAATGTTTCCCATCTGTGGGCCATTGTTTTGTTTTCCATATTTGTTGACGTATATTTGTTTGGACTGATTCAGTCTCTGTGACTTGAAATAGTTCTATTTTTACTCCATTTACCCCTTGTGATTTATTTCTTCCTAGTGCTTTCAGAGCAGCTTTCACTTCATTTTCTAGAATTACAGGTTCATCATTATAAGACTTCTCTTCAAAAGAATCTGCCATTCTTTTATCTTTTCTTCATAGGTCTTCAGTGTACTGTTTCTACCTTTTTTATTATATCCTGATAAGATAGTGTGCTTCCCTGTTGATCTTTCAGCATTACTAATCCAGAAAATTACTAAATTTCCTTTGATTTCTTAGATCTTCTGGAAGAGATTTCTTGTTTTCCTCTTCTGTTATTCTCTTCTGTTGCACTGGCCATTATAATAGGTCTCTTTTTCTTTGGCAGTCACTGAAAAACTGCATTCAAAATTCTGACCCTACTTCTGCCACCTTTTACTTTTGCTTCTCAGTTATCCTTTAGAATTATTAGTGTTTCTTCCATCATCCATATAGATTTTTCTTTTCTTTTTACTGCAGGAGTGGTCTTTTGCATTCTTCCCTAATAATATCTCTGGTTTCAATTTACAGTTCCTGTGATTTACTGTCAATTGTGTTTAGGAATGCAAATCTCTTCTTTATGTGGACTTCAAATTCAGTAGAACTGCTGTTTTTATGTTTTAACACTAGGATTCTTTTAGTGCTCTTCTTCAGATTTACTCTCATGTTGGACATTAACAGTTCATGTTCAGTACCACAATTTACTCCTGGTCTTTTTTTCTTTTCTTTTCCTTTTTTCCATTGCAGTGAGAATAGTGTTTCTCCTTTTTATACTTCCAATTACATAGTCTATTTAAATTCTATATTGTCAATCTAGTGACATCCACATGTACAGTCGCCTGTGCAGTTGTTTAAAGCATGTATTTGCAATAAACAGATTATGGCTTCACAGAACTCTATAGGTCCCTAGGCCAAAACTTCCAACAACATTTGGTTCTGTTTTGTTTCCTACTTTTGCATTCCAGTCCCCTATGATTATAAGTTTGCCTTGTTTTGGTGTGTGGTTTATTTCTTCTTTGATGCTTGCACAAAAGCTTTTAATTTTATCTTCTTCAGCATCTGTAGTTTTATTTATTTTATTTATTTATTATTAGATTTCTATCCCGCCCTTCTAGACAGGAGTCTACTCAGGGCGGCTCACAATATATTGTACACAAAACGGATTTAAAAACAACAATTAAAATCTACAATAATTATATAATCAAGATGGGAAGATAACAACAAAAAACCAAGAAAAGTAGAAATCAAGTACTGGCAGGAGGGAAGGCCTGCCTGAAGAGCCAAGTTTTTAATTGGCTCTTGAAAACACCCACCGAGGGTGCCAGGCAGATATCTGGCGGCAAGCTGTTCCAAAGTCGAGGGGCCACTGCCGAGAAGGCCCGATTTCTTGTTCTTTCTTTCCGGGCCTCTCTCGGCGTCAGGCCCCTCAGCTGTCTTTCCTGGCTATAGCGAGTGACTCGAGTAGATCTAGGTGGGAGAAGGCGTTCTGCCAAGTATCGAGGTCCTAAACCGTTTAGGGCTTTGTATGTCATCATTAACACTTTGAAGTCAATGCAGAAACGAATGGGTAGCCAATGCAAAGCAGCCAGAATGGGAGAGATATGCTGGAATTTTCTCGTTCCACTAAGTAATCTGGCTGCCGCATTCTGCACCATTTGAAGCTTCCGCATCAATCTCAAAGGTAGCCCCACGTAGAGCGCATTACAGTGGTCTAATCTCGAGATTACAAGTGCATGGACCAGAGTGGTGAGGGCCCCACCATCAAGATAGGGACGCAGCTGGGCAATCCGCCACAGATGGTAATTGGCGGAGCAGACCACTGACGCCACCTGGGTTTCCATGGTGAGCGCCAGGTCCAGATGTACTCCCAAGCTGCGAACCTCACTCTTCGCGGCGAGAGTCACCCCCCCCAAAAGAGAGGGAGTTTCCCAAGCCGCCAATGGAGGGGCCACCCACCCTCAGGACCTCCGTCTTGTCCGGGTTCAGCCTCAACCCATTCTCCTGCATCCATTGCAGTACAGCCTCCAGGCAACGCTGAAGGGACAGAACAGCATCCACTGAAGTAGGTGAAAAGGAGATGTAGAGCTGCGTGTCATCAGCATACTGATGGCACGAGGCTCCACACCCCCTGATGACCCCACCCAGCGGCCTCATATAGATGTTAAACAGCATTGGGGAGATGATCGAGCCCTGCGGAACCCCACAATTGAGACTCCACGGGGCCGAGACATTCTCCCCAAGCTGAACTCTCTGAGGACGGTCCTCCAAGTAGGATCGGAGCCAGGCAAGCGCCAGGCCACCGATTCCCAACTCTGAGAGCCTCCCCAGGAGGATACCGTGGTAGACGGTATCAAAGGTGGCTGAGATATCGAGGAGGACCAACAGGGACGTTTTTCCCCTGTCAGCCTCCCTCAACAGGTCATCCAACAGTGCGACCAGTGCCGTTTCTGTGCCGTGGCGCGGCCTGAAGCCCGACTGGAATGGATCCAGGGCATTGGTTTCATCCAATAGTTGGAGCATAGACTTGAATGATAGTTATCTTGATAGGTTTTCCCAGAAGTCTGATGGACTACAGTGAGGATTCAAACACAGTGACTAGTTTCCAAAAGATGCATCTCCTCCACACTGCATCTACTGCCTGCTTCTAGGGTAACTTCTCTGTATACCTAGCAAATATTATAAAGAACTAAACACTTTGTTTCAGAAATCTATGGAGGGTTCTTCAACACCACGTATTTCCCTGAGTAGGATGCAACTTCCTATGGTTGGATTTGTGTTTCCAGATCTTTATTTCACCAAGCCTGTCTGTTGATCTGTGCCAGCCATTGGAACCAAGATTTGGTCCTGCTATCTCTAGTGCTTCAGAGACTTTTTCTGGAAGCACAATAAATATGATAACACAGAGTGTTGGGAATAAATGGAATAATAAACTATGTAATCCTATTTTGTGAAATCAATGGACAACAGTTTGGTGTGTGTAACATCTCTATCTCCAGCTCTTAAATTACAACAAAAACCGATGCTCAGTTTGTACCGGACTCCAGAACAATGATTCGACAGATAACTACTGGTGTTGCAGTGTCTTTGAAGCGTCTCTTAAACATATGATCTAGTTATGTCTACTTGTAGCTCCCTTTTGGAAAAAGGTTATTTGCTCAGTTACATTGGAAGAAATCTTGGGACTCTCAGATTCTCAAGTACTTCTGAAGAATCTACCTACAGTTTGTAAGCTAACTTATGGTCATCTGTTTCTCCTATTTTTCTACATTTTCCATCACCTGCAGTATAATTGGATATGCCCAACTAGGCATTTTTACTTATGTGAAGAAAGTAGCTGGTTGCAAAGCTGCATTAAATTCATTTACTGTATGGTGTGAGTGTAATTGTGGAATGCAGTGATGAAGTATCTGTTTTTAACTGATCAGAACAGATACTACAATTACTCAAAGCCAAAAGGCTGAGAAGCAGTTTCTACATATTTTTACATAGGCCTGGCTCAGGAGATTTAACTTTTGGCTACAGATGAATTTAATTCCTTTTGGCTCCCTTCATTTTGTTGCACAGGATTCCCAAGAGAGCAAGTGAATGAAAAATATTCAAATACGAGATTAATCGTAGATTAATCCTCCTCCATAAGTTCCATCAATTCCATGGGCCTACCCCACTTCAACCATTAAGTCCAAACTATACACTTTGGGATGTTCACCTCAGCACCTATTGACCACTGGTTATGGCAAAGTGAGAAAGTTGCCAAAGCAGTATTTGTAAGATAAAAGACATCAAAATAATTTATCTCCCACCAAAAAATCATGCCCTTTGTATGACTTTATTCTAGCAAGTCCCCTTCACGGATTGCTGCCATCATGGCGAAGGGGCTTGAGTAATTCAGAGAAGCTATGGACTATGCCGTGCAGGGACACCCAAGACGGACAGGTCATAGTGGAGAGTTCTGACTAAACGCAATCCACCTGGAGCAGGAACTGGCAAGCCACTCCAGTATCTTTGCCAAGAAAACTCCATGGACAGAAACAAAAGGCTAAAAGATATGACGCTGGAAGATGAGCCCCTCAGGTCGGAAGGCGTCCAACATGCTACTGAGGAAGAGCGGAGGACACGTACGAGTAGCTCCAGAGCTAATGAAGTGGTTGGGCCAAAGCCGAAAGGACGCTCAGCTGCGGACGCGCCTGGAAGTGAAAGGAAAGTCGGATGCTGCAAAGAAAAATACTGCATAAGAAACTTGAAATTTAAGATCTATGAACCTTGGTAAGCTGGATGTGGTCAAACAGGAGATGGCAAGAATCAACATTGACATCCTGGGCGTCAGTGAACTAAAATGGACGGGAATGGGCGAATTCAATTCAGATGATTACTATATCTACTATTGTGGGCAAGAATCCTGTTGAAGAAATGGAGTAGCCCTCACAGTCAACAAAAGAGTGGGAAAAGCTGTACTGGGATACAATCTCAAAAATGATAGAATGATTTCAATACGAATCCAAGGCAGACCTTTCAATATCACAGTAATCCAAGTTTATGCACCAACCACCGATGCTGAAGAGGCTGAAATTGACCAATTCTATGAAGACTTACAACACCTTCTAGAACTGACACCAAAGAAAGATGTTCTTCTCATTATAGGGGATTGGAATGCTAAAGTAGGGAGTCAAGAGATAAAAGGAACAACAGGTAAGTTTGGCCTTGGAGTTCAAAACGAAGCAGGGCAAAGGCTAATAGAGTTTTGTCAAGAGAACAAGCTGGTCATCACAAATACTCTTTTCCAACAACACAAGAGGCGACTCTACACATGGACATCACCAGATGGGCAATACCGAAATCAGATTGATTATATTCTCTGCAGCCAAAGATGGAGAAGCTCTATACAGTCAGCAAAAACAAGACCTGGAGCTGATTGTGGCTCTGATCATCAGCTTCTTATAGCAAAACTCAATCTTAAACTGAAGAAAGTAGGAAAAACCACTGGGCTAGTCAGGTATAATTTAAACCAAATCCCTTATGAATACACAGTGGAAGTGAAGAACAGATTTAAGGAACTAGATTTGGTGGACAGAGTGCCTGAAGAACTATGGATGGAGGCTCGTAACATTGTACAGGAGGCAGCAACAAAAACCATCCCAAAGAAAAGGAAATGCAAGAAAGCAAAGTGGCTGTCCAACGAGGCCTTACAAATAGCAGAGAAGAGAAGAGAAACAAAATGCAAGGGAGATAGGGAAAGTTACAGAAAATGGAATGCAGACTTCCAAAGAATAGCAAGGAGAGACAAGAGGGCCTTCTTAAATGAACAGTGCAAAGAAATAGAGGAAAATAATACAAAGGGGAAAACCAGAGATCTGTTCAAGAAAATTGGAGATACTAAAGGAACATTTTGTGCAAAGATGGACATGATAAAGGAAAAAAATGGTAGGGACCTAACAGAAGCAGAAGACATCAAGAAGAGGTGGCAAGAATACACAGAAGAATTATACCAGAAAGATCTGGATGTCCCGGACAACCCAGATAGTGTGGTTGCTGACCTTGAGCCAGACATCCTGGAGAGTGAAGTCAAGTGGGCCTTAGAAAGCATGGCTAACAACAAGGCCAGTGGAGGTGATGGCATTCCAGTCGAACTATTTAAAATCTTAAAAGATGACGCTGTTAAGGTGCTACACTCAATATGCCAGCAAGTTTGGAAAACTCAGCAGTGGCCAGAGGATTGGAAAAGATCAGTCTACATCCCAATCCCAAAGAAGGGCAGTGCCAAAGAATGCTCCAACTACCGTACAATTGCACTCATTTCACATGCTAGCAAGGTTATGCTCAAAATCCTCCAAGGTAGGCTTCAGCAGTATGTGGACCGAGAACTCCCAGAAGTACAAGCTGGATTTCGAAGGGGCAGAGGAACTAGAGACCAAATTGCTAACATGCGCTGGATTATGGAGAAAGCCAGAGAGTTCCAGAAAAACACCTACTTCTGCTTCATTGACTACGCAAAAGCCTTTGACTGTGTCGACCACAGCAAACTATGGCAAGTTCTTAAAGAAATGGGAGTGCCTGACCACCTTATCTATCTCCTGAGAAATCTATATGTGGGACAGGAAGCAACAGTTAGAACTGGATATGGAACAACTGATTGGTTCAAAATTGGGAAAGGAGTACGACAAGGCTGTATATTGTCTCCCTGCTTATTTAACTTATATGCAGAATACATCATGCGAAAGGCAGGACTGGATGAATCCCAAGCCAGAATTAAGATTGCTGGAAGAAATATCAACAACCTCCGATATGCAGATGATACCACTCTGATGGCAGAAAGTGAGGAGGAATTAAAGAACCTCTTAATGAGAGTGAAAGAGGAGAGCGCCAAAAATGGTCTGAAGCTCAACATCCAAAAAACGAAGATCATGGCCACTGGTCCCATCACCTCCTGGCAAATAGAAGGGGAAGATATGGAGGCAGTGACAGATTTTACTTTCTTGGGCTCCATGATCACTGCAGATGGTGACAGCAGCCACGAAATTAAAAGACTCCTGCTTCTTGGGAGGAAAGCGATGACAAACCTAGACAGCATCTTAAAAAGCAGAGACATCACCTTGCCGACAAAGGTCCACATAGTCAAAGCTATGGTTTTTCCAGTAGCGATGTATGGAAGTGAGAGCTGGACCATAAAGAAGGCTGACCACTGAAGAATTGATGCTTTTGAATTGTGGTGCTAGAGGAGACTCTTGAGAGTCCCCTGGACTGCAAGGAGAACAAACCTATCCATTCTAAAGGAAATCAACCCTGAGTGCTCACTGGAAGGACAGATCCTGAAGCTGAGGCTCCAATAATTTGGCCATCTCATGAGAAGAGAAGACTCCCTGGAAAAGACCCTGATGTTGGGAAAGTGTGAAGGCAAGAGGAGAAGGGGACGACAGAGGACGAGATGGTTGGACAGTGTCATCGAAGCTACCAACATGAATTTGACCAAACTCTGGGAGGCAGTGGAAGACAGGAGGGCCTGGCGTGCTCTGGTCCATGGGGTCACGAAGAGTTGGACACGACTTAATGACTAAACAACAACAATTCTAGCAAGTCACCCAAATACAATGGCACAGTATCCTCAAGTACTAACAGTTTCTAAATACAGAAGGGCCTTTTCTCGTACATGACTTAATGTCATATCTTTAGTATTACTTTAGAAGAATTCCAATACAAAATTGTGGAGATAGTATTGAAATACTTGCAGTTTTGTTCCTTTCATTGAGATGTGTGGAATACTTAATTTGTCCTTCATTGGTTAACACACTCATCACACTTTTATGTATCATTTCTTCTTGAAGACCAAGACAAGCAGGTTACAGTACAGTGTGATCCCTACCAGCTTCCACCGGGACCATAATGTCCCCATCTTCCATATTTTGCTCCAGAGAATAAGATGTTATATCATTTGAACAATTTTTTTTTCTAGACCCTACAGACAACTTCTCAACAGGATAAACTTCCAGACCTGTAGAACCAACTCCAAAACTTTTCCACTTAACCACAAGTCTTTTATCTGGCTTGTGGTTCCCCTTGGCTTCTAGGCAGAATCACTTTCAGCAGGGGTCCTACATAGGCTAAGCAAGGGGTTCTGCAGCAAAGATGACCTATACAACCCCACTGATGGGTGGTAATCCCTCTCTCCTTCCTTTCCCTATTCTAAAGGCCAGGGGATGTTGACAACCCTCTTCTCTGGTATTCTGCCAGGGGGGATTAGGGGGAATGCAGAGTTCTTCTTCGTCTCTCCCTCTGCTCTCCCTCTCTCCCCAATAGGTGGGTTTTCAAGAGGGTTGTGGGTCGTGGTACCTTTTGGCTTCTGCATTGGGTACCCACAATGAAACAATCACCCCAGTCCATGGGCCCTCCTTTAAGATGTATCCCCACTCTCCCTCAGGTTTCTCTTTAACAGGGTCTCTACCTCTGCTAAGCAGGCGTCTCCCACTTGTTCTTTAAGGGGTCACCCCAGTTTTCTTATTATTCCATAAAAGCTTCCAATGAGTTTGTTTCCCTCCTTTCCTGGGCTTTCTGGGCAGCTTGATCTTTGAAAGTCAGCCAGTCCCAGGGAGAAGCACGATAGCACACCTACAGGGGCTTTATCATCCCTGAGTCCCTCCTCACATACAGCCTGCAATATTGTTGGTAGCAGCAATTAAAATTAGGTTCAATGTGGTTTCTGAATTGTATTTCTCTGCAGACTTAGCTATTTATTCTTGCTAAATATGTATGCGTGTCTGACTGATTAGGTACCTACCGTTCTGATTCTTTAGTGTGTTGGTCTTACATTATGGTAATATTTTCTGTGCAATCTGCAAAGTGTATGGATCTGTTTTTAATGTGGATTTTCCTTTCTTATGGTGTTGTGATTGCAATAATCTCCAAAACTGAAAACAGCTATGAATATGGAAATTGAAATAATGAAATATATTGAGTTCAACAGATATTCAAAATTGAATGTTGAAGTATTTCAGATGAAATCAATTAAAAATAGGTATTGAGCATCACATGACAGTCTGTGGAAAATAAAATGGAACTTGATTTTTCTAGAAGTCAGTGAGAGGCATAATATTTCTAAATCTGGCCTGTTACAGAAAAAACATTTGCATCCATGGCACCTTAAAGCTTTTATCCTTCATTCTGTGAGTGTTTGGTCTCCTTTCTATTAACTCTGTGCAGACAGCTCTGCAAAACATACCTCAGCTATCTGCCCTTCAGGTAGGTAGGCTTTCCCATAATTGAACTTTACCCAGGAATTGGGAGAGGACAGACCTCTGTGCATGATAAATCTATGATCTTTTCAATCAAACTGCCAACTGATTGGCTAACTATATTGAAAGGCAGTAGTAGGTCTATTTCATAGAAAACAGTTGGACAGGGAAGTGTCCAAATGTTTTGTCTTATACGTAACTCTGCTTCTTTTAGATTTGTTTAAAATGACTGCTTGGGAATTTGAGAATCCCACTGAAGCAAAGAACAACGCAAGTTTCTATTGGGCATTGCTGGGAAATCACAGGAAAATAGGATGTCAGAAGTGTGTGGGTTTCCCCCTCAGTTTGGGGGGAAATCTAGTAGGAGCAGATGCCCACATCATCTCCTCAGGGCCTTGGATAATCATGGACGTCAGTGGCTGCACTAACAATCAAGAAAAACTCATTCCACTGTTTGTCATGTCTCTTTAAAGTCAGATGTTGTTCTGTGTTCCAGAAGACATCTGTGTGTAGCACTTGTTTCCCATGTTCAAAAGTTTATTCACCTTGCATGATCTGCATGTGAGCACTTCACAAGCATCACAACAAAAGAACAGGTCCAAAGAGCTTCATCTAAAATTGTTATCACTCTGAATTCTCCCCCAAAGCCAAATAAAAATAATGTTGTTGTTGTTTGTTGTTGTTGTTGTTGTTGTTGTTATAAAACACCAAGCTCAGTCAAAATTATAAAAAAATTGACTGGTATTATATAACAGATACAAGTTTTAACCAAAAACCTAAGTATCTGTTAAATATCGACGCAGTATGTGTGCTGTTGTTGTTGTTGTTGTTGTTAGTAGTAGTAGTAGTAGTAGTAGCGGTAGTGGTGGTGGTAGTAGTAGTAGTAGTAGAGTGGAGATTTAGGGGAAAAATTAGGAACCATTCTTGCTAAATAAAGCATATGCTTTCAACATGTAGAAGAGAAAAAAAGAAACTGCTGACATCAGTGTCCAGGACTAGTTGCTATGTTTGCAGAACATGCAAGACTCTGGCCCTGTAGTGTTCCATGTCATTTCTGCTTTCAAAATTATAACTTTTTCCTCCAAAGTAGAGATGGGCACGAACCACAGGTGCCGTGCATTCCCTTCATCTGCCTCCCCAGTCAGTGACCCACTCACCAGTTGGAGTGCACACCTCTCCTCCTCCTCTTTGGCTGTTTGACCAGACCCCAGCAGGAGCATGGGGTTGCCTGTACTGCCTCCTTGTCTGACTGGGCGATCAGCCAAGGAGGCAGGGTAGGGAAACCCGGGCTCCTGCTGGAGACTGGTTGAACAGCCAAAGAGGAGAAAGGGAGGAGCGTGTGTCAGCTGGTGAGTAGGGGATCTAGCCAGGGAGGCGGGGGAGGGAACGCTCAGCACCACACGTACAAACCACCACAAACCTCTGAAGCAAGGTTCGTGCCCATTTCTACTCTAAAGCTGTGCAACGCATTGCTGTGCTGACCATTATGTTATTATTGGGATGTATCTGTCCAGCCTGCTACATGTGAGAGACAACTAAGTGACATCATTTCTAGAGTCTCATCATGCCTCTGCATCTAATCAATTGATATGATTTTAAATAAATTAGCATATTATCATAATTGTTGGATTTAAAATAAATTGGCATACTGTATTATCTAAATCCTAGTATAATTGCTTTTTCAGAAGATGTTGAAAGAAATGTATATAATTTGGTATGATAAACATGCAGGTGCTATCCAGATGTCTTCTTTGGACAGAGGGCTGGGCCTCTGTCCCAAAGATATTGCATGCCATAAAAGAGAGTCACAACTTGGCCTGGACTACGGAACACAAGATATGACCCAGACCAGGAGAAAGGTAAAGGAGGGAGTCTTGAGTCCATTCTTAGAATGACTCAGAGATGCAGTGGTCTAACAGGACGATGTCTCCCACCATGTGCTTAAGTTCACACATACATCTCCACGGCTTTCCTTCTTTTCTCACTTCAGCATCAGACCCATGCTACTTCTGTATATTGTTGTTTTGCTACAAAAGATCTACCCTTGGGTGGGTGGAAGTCTTTGATTAAAATCTGACTGTGAGGGCAAATGGCTTCCTTACTGTGAGAGGTAAGAGTCATTGGAAGGCAGACGTTGAGCCACCAGCTCAGGAAAGCAAGGAGGTAGAGGTGCAAATGGCAAGAGTTGGGAGGCAGCAAGTGCAAGACCCATATCTCGAGAATAAGTTCCTGGATGTGTTGGGGGGCAGGGGTGTGCAGGAGAATTTTATTTATTTATTTTAAAAAAATTAACCTGGAAAAGACCTACTACTAATGTAAAAATGTCAGGATTACTAGAAGACTTTCTTTCTTTCTTTCTTTCTTTCTTTCTTTCTTTCTTTCTTTCTTTCTTTCTTTCTTTCTTTCTTTCTTTCTTTCTTTCTTTCTTTCTATAAACTGCCCCATTAGTGTATAGCACTATTCTGTGTGGTGATGACAGCCCTAGATGACCAATCATTCTCTCTGGTGGAGAACACTGCATTCCGTAGGCTTGTGGCAGAACTGGCACCCTATTACCAACTGCAATCCCAAACAACCCTTATCCATAGAGTGGTGCCAGATTTATACTGAGGTGCCAGGCAACTGATGCAGAGGCAGTTGGCCAGGGAACAGGTATTACATTTTACAAGTGACATCTCAAGCATCCAGAATGCAAAATATGCCTGTCACTCCCTGACAGGACACCCATGGGAGGTGGAGGCATCAGACATAAGGCAACACACAAGGGCAGGATACAGGTGGGCCCTGGTGAATGTGGTGGTGATGGAGGGCAGCCACACAGTTCACAGCATTCAAGAAGCTCTGAGGGACATGCTGCAGCAGTGGAGTTTAGCTACAGAAAGGCAAGGTCTGTTTGTCACAGACAAGGAGGCAAACATGGTGGCAGCACTGCAGGCTGGGAAGATGAAACGGGTGCAGTATATGGCCCACACTCTCGGCCTAGTTGTTCAGGGTGCTTTGCAGGGTATGGAAGACATATGCATACCTAATTGACTGGGCCAGAAAGGTGGCAGGGCATTTTCACCACAGTGTCTGGGGGAGTGAGCTGTTGTAGCAGAGTCAAGAAAAATAGGGGTTGGCACTGCATCACCTAATCCAGGACGTGGCAGCATGATAGAACTCCACTTTCTGTCTGCTTGAAAGTGTGCTGGAGCAACAAAGGGCACTCCAAGATTTGGCACTGAAGACTTCCATCGGTGAGGCTGCTCCTCTGGGCACAGCGTTATGGGTAGAGATGGGGGTATTCGTATATGAATATGAATATCCCCGGACAGCTGGACTTAACGAGGGTCCGGCCTCTGGCAATGGGAGGGAGGATGAGTCTCCCTGCAAGGCTGCTGAGTCGCTAGCTGAGCAGGAAGACAGTGGCACTCCGGGAGTGATTGGAAGGAAGAGTGAGGCTGCCACCAGTGGAGGCGTGAGTGGACGGTCTGGCCCTAGGGGCCGGACCCTCGCTAAGTCCAGCTGCTCAGGGATATTCGTATTCAAATACAAATACCCATCTCTAGTTATGGGTCAAGTGGTCTATGTCCTCCTTTGAGAGTGCAGCACAGGTCCTTAGTGGGGAGTCAGCCATCTTTAGCCAATGTTTCAAGGCTTGGTTGCCATAATGAGGGGACAGTCTAGGTGGATAGGGTATTCCATAAGGAGGAAAAAGCATTTTTTCTGCCTGAAGTGGTTGCCCTGGCCAGCAAGCTAAAGAACCTGCTCCACTTCAGATTTGCCTCCTTGTGGAAGAAGGAGGAGTATGTCCTAACAACCCTCGTGTGCCCCCAAATTAAACAGTGGACAATAGATATTAAGCAGCAGCAAGAGGGGGGAAGCAATGCCAGCCATATTTCCATCACATGCAGTAGCAGTAGTGAAGAAGGTCTGGCTAGCTATAAGGAGCCACACAAAGCAGGAAGAAACCAGCAATGTTCATACCACCCCCAACAGCAATACCTGCAGTTGAACTCTATACTCCAACTCCCTCACCCCTGCAACAACAGGGCAAGCTTTCTTGGACATTGTATTGAGAAGCATGGCAGGGGTCTGTCCTTCAAAGACACCACCCCAAGAGAAGGACATGGCAGAGGCAAAGGTATAGGCAAACATGCAGGAGCCCTGCAAGCCAAAAGAGACCGATCCCCTGTCTTATTTGGCTGAGGAGGAGTCTGTTTGGGGAGATCTGGCCTAGGTGGCAGGGGGTCTGCTATCTTGCCCACCAACTAGTGTGCCAAGTGAGAGAGTGTTCTCTGAGGGAGGGGAAATTATCAGTCTACACTACTCATGCCTGGATCTATAGAAAACTTATTTTGACTTAAAGTCAACCGACCATTGCTGAGCTGCCCTGAAGCCCACCTTAACTAAGAGAGAATTGCACACTGCTCAGCGTTCTAGATATGCCATGATTCTGTCTGCTGCCCTCTCCTTCTGCCTTTTTCATTCTTCCAACTGCTACTCCAAGATTGTGCTTACTCACTCAACTGTGGGCACAGTTCCCACCCAACACAGGATATCTGCTGCTCCAATCTGCCTTCCTGTGCCACCCAGGGTCTTTGCCCGCTGCTCAGTGCAACCTGTCCTCTGCTTTCCCAAGGGGAAAACAATGACTGTGTAGTATTCATATTGATTGTAACAGAGTTCTAGACATCTGGAAAATCTGAATTTTTAAAATTCCAGATTCCAAATCTGAAGAGCTGTCATTGCAAATTCTGATTCCAAATTCTGAGTCAAAATCTTGGTGCTAGTGAACTGCTGGATAGCTTCAGTGGCAGAGGTTGGGAGTTCAATTCCCCACTGTGCCTCCTTGACAGGGGCTTGACTTCATGATCTAGAGGGACCCTTCCAGCTCTGCAGTTCAATGGTGGTTTCTCCTACTATTTTTTTTAACAGAACTGTATTAAAATAAAGGCCATATACTAATTTTCAAACACTCAGTTTGATGACATTGTTGAAGCAATGAATTTAAGTTCTAAACACTTGTAAGGAACAATTACTAACAAAGTCATGGAAGCTGCAAAATTAAATAAGCAATTCAAAAGATTGTACAGTTCTTCCCAGCAGAACTGGATTCTGAAAAAGCAGTGAAGATTCAGGCAGTGCTGTGTGATTTATTTGGGGAAGAAGTGCTTTGAAAAGTTGCAGTCATAGAGATCCTGTGGCCTGTATTCACTGTCCATGTGAAAGTACCACCATGTCCCTGCCAACAGCACCTTCACTTGAGGGCCTCTATTTGCTTCAAAGTTGATCATACAGTTGCCAACATCATGGACCAACTATTCCTTCTGGGGGAAAAGTTGTATGCTTGTTTCACAGAGCTCTGCCACCTTAGCATAACAAGAAACAGGACTGGGAGGACCAAGAAATGCATAAAATATGTCAAAGCTATTCCTGTTTTTAAAAAGTTTAATAAAATGTATTCTGTTCATAAGGACACAAATAGCCACAGACCAGATGAACAGTCAATGGAAGCCACAAATATTAATGAGGTTTGTTCAAATTTGATTTAATTAAAATGTTACTGTTTGCAAAGATCAAAGAGTGGAGTCTTTTAAAATTAGCAAGCAGACCTTTGCTAACCAGCTCATAAACACTGCATATGAACAGCCTAGCAGCATCTGGTTTTTCACCAGGTTATAATTTTTTTTAATATCTTGGCAATAAAACCAGACACCATTTCTAGTAAAGCTGCACCTAACATCCATTCTCTACAGAAAAGCAAACAGTTCTATGACTGTACATTGGGACCACACAGTAGTGGGGTGGATTCTTAATCCACTAAACCAACAACAGCATTGTCATTGGTTTGCAGTCGGTCTGGCTGCAGCCACTGTCTGAAATCCACATGCTAGGATATTGTCATCTACTAATTTGTTACCTATGGCCTTTCCATCCTTTGTGTTGTTTCTTTGTTTGTTTTAAAGGCTTATGTGCTTCTGAACAATCTACGTTCTCTTGAGTTGGAGGATGAACTTCCATAAGAAACCACATGCATACATATTATGTGCTTCCTTTTGGAAGAGTGCTAAAAGAGTGCATGAATACACCCACACACTTTCATCCTTCTTTTTAAAAAGAAAGCTAAAATTAACGTCAAAACTAATTTGAGAATATTGTTAAAATATGTGTCACAGTCCTCCAGGGAGTGTACCACCTCACAATGCCAACAAAAGACAAGCATATCAAATTGCCTCCTCCCATATAGAAATAAATCCACAATTTTATTTGAATGAGATAGTTCATCCTGTTTTTACAGCAGTTACTTAGGAAACATGGAGTCAAAGAAAAAACAATAAAGATAACATTGTAAAATTCAAAATATTAAATTCATCAACAGCACTACTAAAAACCATGTAGATCTTTTTGTTTCTTAAGTATCTTGATGCTTCTTGTAAAAGAAAATCAAGTGGAGAACAGTCCCAGCTCTGAAAGAAGGGTGTTCTACAATTTGGAAATCACACAGGAGAAAATCTTCTCACCCATGCCCATCAAGTGGGTATTTTGAAAACAGCCTCTACTGCTGATCTTAATAACCAGACAGGTCATCCTTAGACAGCCAAGCCCTATGCTGTTCAGTGCTTTAACAGTTGAAAACAATGCCTTGAACTGAGCCCAGAAAACCAGAAATCAGCTCTTTCAATATTGGAGCAGTATGATCTCAATACCATGCACTACCTGACGGCCTCATTGCCTGACTTTGTACCAACTGAAATATTCAGAAGCTCTCCAAGAGTAGCGCCACATAGGCTGCCTTGCAGTCTCTCTGTGACACAACTGAGACATGGATAACTTTGGCCAAATCAGACTCACTCAAGGAAGAATGCTGCTGATTTATTAAACATAATTGTGCAAATTGGCTCCCTATCACCAATGTTAGAATTGAGGGACAGAACACCTAAAGAGGCATCCCTGAGCCACAAACCTGATTTTTTTAAAAGGGAATACGATCCCTTTCAATTGCCAAAGACATCTGAAAGTTTTAGTCAAATGGTGTTTGAGTTGTATGTCTTCTGGGGTGGTTTCATCTGTTTATGTGTTAATCAGATTTGATGCTAACTTTACTATTAAGTAATTGGTTAAGCTTTTGGGCAGTTCCTTTGATGATAAAAAATCGGAATTGTCAAATTGTGAAGCATTTACGTCAACATATACTGGGAAGAAATCTCCAGTTGTAACATCTGCCACATTTTAAGCTCCATATAGGTAAAATGTTAACCACTTATCATCATTGTCATTGTCGCAAATATTTACACTTGGTGTTTTCTGTCAGTGAGGTTGAAGAAGCTTTTACCGTCTGTACATAAAGCTCTTTTGTAAAATGCATAACAACACTAAATAGAAAGCTAAGGAGGTGCAGCTGTTGATTGACATCTTGCATACCACAGCAAACACAAAGGGTAAGGTGAGTTTATTCCCACATGGGTTGGTGTTGAGTTACTTCCCAGGGCCTTCAGACGTCATCAAAGAAAACAGTTTTTTTTATATAAAGAAACAGCAATCCTTAGAATAAACTTATCCTAAGAAATTCTGCCATGTGATTTTCTCTAGTCAAAATATGCAATGCAATCACATTACTGAGGGGTAGGAAAATATCACCATTACAGAGAAGATAGAATTTATAATGTCCAAGAACAATTTCCAGGACAGATCACAAAGTTTTCACTTCAGAATAGGCTGAGACCAGTGCAGGCCTTGGGCTTGCTGTTACCCGGTTACCCTTTTTTCCTTTGGTTTCATTATTAACGACACTCTGTTGAAACAATGTCCCATTATTCATTTTACTAAGACTTGCCCTGATAGAGTATATTCAGGCTCAGAACAGCTAGCTGTTATTGGGAAACACCCATCCAGCTAAAGTCAAACCAAGTGAAATGTCTTTCCCTTGGGTCTGAGTGGGGTTTGCTGCACATTTTCATTTTGTACCATGTGTATTTTGAAACCTATATTAGCATAAACAGATCCATAAATTAACCTTTTGGAACCTTGATAATACTTTACACTGGCTAGCCTATGAATAGATAATCCCAGTTTCATATCTTATAGAGTATTCAGTGAGTTAATATGAATAGATATTACAGTGGTGCCTCGCAAGACGAATGTAATTCGTTCCGTGAGTAGCGCTGTCTTGCGAAAAAATCGTCTTGCGAAAAGCAGTTTCCCATAGGAATGCATTGCAATGCATTCCTATGGGAAACCTTGCAAGACGAATGAATTAAATTAGTCTTGCGAGGCATCGGTCGCGGGGGGAAAAAATCTTGTGAAGCACGGCCATAGAAGAAGCCGTCTTGCGAGTCAGCAACATGATCGCAAACGCTTTCGTTTTGCGAGTTTTTCGTGGCGCGAGGCGTTCGTCTTGCGAGGCACCACTGTACTATATAATTAAACCGGCTACAAGCTAACCAGGAGATGATCAGCTACTGGAAGCCAAGAACACATCTCCACGACCTATTAATAGTTACCCTGTGACAAGACCCACCCCCAAGCATAAAGCAACAGTGTGGGGTGCAGACAAATGGAGGCAAGAGAACATTGTCATCTGTCACGGCCTTTTTCATTGTTCTATGTCTGATTCTGATTCTAGTTTACAAGCACTGGTCTGCCACACTTTGCTTGAATCCTTGCTGCAGAAGCCTCTTGTTCAATTTTTCATTCCAGGCTCTTGCCACTTGCTTCCATCTACAAAGGCCTATCTTTAGTTTGCATACTAGATCTAGTGGCTTCTGACTGATGAATGGCGATTGTTCCATGTACTGTTCCTCGTCAATCTCTCTATGTAGGAATTTGGTTTTGATGTTTGAGTGCTTTGTTGTGACTGAGATTCTGGTTGCTATGAATCTTAATTGGGGGGGGGGGGATTCAGACAATGATAAGGGACTAATTCTATATATATTTATCTTAGTATTTGTCTCTGAACTGCTTATTCAGATGTATGTCCTGGTAAATTAAATGAGTCTTACACCTCAGTAAGTGTTCAAAGGGAATTGATGTATCTATATTCATTACAAATGGGGGGGCCTAGGAAGCAGTTGGCTTACTGGATTGGAACTGGCTTTTGTATGTGTGTGTGTGTTTCTGAGTGTGAAAAGTCAAATATAACAAAGTTAAGCTAGGATTGTAGAGGATTCCTATGGTATTCTCATGAATTTGTAGCACTTTGCCATCAGTAAAAACTGAAAGCAAATAGTAATAGTCATTGTATGGGAATATTACTACAAGCCCAACATATGCAGCAAAATGTATTTATTTATATGTAGCAATGTGCATACCTGCTTTATATCAGGTAGGGTTGACTGAGCTGTACTGACTGAGCCAAGATACCAAGTAAGGTTTGTGACTGAGCAGGGATTTGAACTTGTATCTCTCTGTTCCAAATCCAACACTCAAACCATGACACTCTATACTAATTCCATCAGATAAGCGGTTACTATATGAATTATTCCAAGGCTAACATATGTTGACCAGAATCCTGTTGCATAGCTATAGCGGTGTAGCAGAAATTATATCAGCAACAGTGGCAGATTGCTGTGAATTAAAGAGTGCCTGTTTTGATTCAGAGGTGCATACAATCTCATCTCACTGTCCACAAGTCATTCACATTTCAAAACTGCATCAGGGATTCTTTAATTTATGGCAGTTTGCTGCCACCACTGAAGTCATTCCTGCTAGGGTGGCATAATTATACAACAGGATACCGGCCATTGGTAGAAAAATAATGCAAGAACTAATGTATAATATGACAAAATCTGCATTAATTAACATAGTTTGCAAATTTGTATGGTTTGCAAATTGGATGCTCGAATTTGCCTAATATACAAAATAGATTGTCCAGGTTTGAAGAGCTAGGATATGACAATCCTTCCAGAGGTAAGAATTTGGCCTCCAGTCCCTCTGAGATCACCCATCCTAGGTCAGTGGGGCAGATTAGAAATTTTGCTAGCTAGTGATGGTGGTAATTGTAGTCCAATGCATCTGGAAGGCATCTGGTTGATGTAGAGGGTATGATACCTGAGAAGAAACAGGGGGTCTACTCCCTATGCATCAGCATCTTCGGAACTCATGGTAGCATATAAGGGTGTGATTCCCTCCTTGCCCAATTTCATCCACTTTCAATGTTCCTGTGAGATAGAGTAGGCTGACAGACCTGACTGGTCCAAATTCCCTCACTTAGCTTCAGACCAAGAACTTAGTTTCTTCTTTATCCACACAGCACTTCTCTCTCTCTCATTGTAGTAGCTACATTTCTTCATTCATCATCAGAAGCAAGGTTGTATTTGTTCTGTTATCTGCCGTGTCTTGTCTACTAAACTTGATTCCTTCCTTTTTATTAACAGTTCCGATAGAAGAGTGTCAGTCCACTGGTCTACTGTAAGAGAGTTCTTGTTCTTCCTCTGCTGACATATCAAAGATTTCGTTGTATGCATGTATAAAAGAGCCCCTACTGTGCCTCCTTGATAGGGGCTGGACTCAATGAGGTGCTCTTTTGGAAAACAATGAAAGAACACGAACATTTTAGAAAGAGCCTCTCTGTACAATATATGTGCTGTGGCCCTGACAGTATGCTTTCTGAGCAAGCTTGCAATGTGAACTGAGAAGGAGCTACGTCATACCAAATTTTAGTCTTGGCTTCCTCTACTCAAGTAGGTTTCTAGGCTTTATGATTGCAGTGGAGAAGTGTTTGGGCATGTGTGTACAAGTCAAGAACTTCCATTGGCACCAGCACTCAGCAGAAGTTCTTGGAGTGCTTGGAATTACTGGTAGGAGCAAGTCCCAGCAGGATGATGGCTGGCATCATAATGGCAGGAGAGACAGCATGGGAGTGCCAAAATTTGATGGAAGAAGCAGGTTAGTGCAGATGTAGCAAGGGCAGTCCAATAAAAGGTCAGTCATAATTTAGAGTGAAAGCCAAGAGTCCTTCCTAAGGAGATTGTTAGAAGAGGCAAGAAAGAGGAAAGGAGGCAGACAGGCAGGCAGGCACACATGCACAGGAAGTCATAGAAACCAGACAGACAAAACAGACATTGCCCCAGCAAAAGCTGGCCCAATTGTCATGGGACCAGATTGGTTCAGGGCTGGTTTTTCCCCTTTTGTGCCTTAAACAAATCAAAATTTTGCCATCTACTGCTTCTCACTCCCCCTTCTTTCTGTATGTTATTGTGGTATGCTCAACAAGAAATAATCATTTCATTATCACAACAACAACAACAAGCAAACACTATATCTTCCTCACTCTTACCCACCCTCACTAAATGTAGGTGATTTGGGTGTAGCTTTATGGGACACACAGAGCCAAATCAGACACTATAGTTAGCATGTCATTAGAAGAAGAAAACAGGCTAGTATTCCAGCCATGCAATCCTCTCCCAGCATCCTCTCTGAAGAATCAAAATGATCCTGATGATGAATCGCAAAACAAAGCAAATAAACTTGCAAGCCTAGAAAATGAAAATAAAAAACTCTGGGATTATAATCAGACATCTTTTGACACTTTTGAACTTGCTACTTATTTCTACAAGCTCTTTGTAGTTTCTAGTTCATTTTAACAAGGTGACTGATAATCATGTTATTTTCAAAAGTTACCTAGCAGATAATAGTCACTGGCACTGCAGCATGCAAGGAAGAGAGTGTGGAGCCTTTCCTTTCCAGTTATAATCACAGTAAAGCAGGGATGGGGAACCCTGGCTTTCCAGATGTTAATGAATGATGACTATGATAATCCCTTACCATTAATCAGGCTGGCATAGGCTGATTGGAATTGGAGTTATGATCCTAACTTTCAGTATTCCATACAATTTGTATTGCTGTCCCTTGGCTACCATCTGCAGTGGTATAGTGGTTAGAATGTAGACAGGGACTTAGGAAATCCAAATTCTAGTTCCCACTTAGCTTCAAAATTCACTGGGTGACCTTGAGCTGATTATGCTGATTTAGCCAGAGCTGCTTCACAGGATGTTGGGAGGGTAACATGAGAAGAGCCATGCATGCTGCCTTGAGTTCATTGAGTGTTGAATGGAAGTTGGGACATGAGTGTAGCTAATAAACAAATAGATCCTTATATCTTTGCCCATAGTCTACATGCCCTGCATTATCTAAGCCCTGCACTATTCGCTATAAATGTTTTTGCTCCAGTTTCTAAGCATGTTGGAAACCAGTCACATGAAAGCTGAATACATTTTGGCATCATATATAAATATATATATATATATATATCTGTGCAGGAGACCTCCAACTTAAAACAGCTGACTTTTTGAAAACCCTACTCATATGATTGCTCCGATATTTGCAAATCCCCCACCAGTGTCCAAAACTCATTTTTACAACCAGTGTGACTGGTGCTGTAACTAGCATGTTTTCACCACCAGTCTTAGAACTGCAGAGCTGGAAGGGACCCTATGGGTCATCAAGTCCAGCCCCTGCCAAGGAGACACAGTGGGGAATTGAACCTCTGGCCCCACAGCCAGATACCTAAACCACTGAGGTATCCAGTAGTTCTAGTGTGATAGCAAGAGACTAGAGGCAGGAGGGAGAAGGGAGAAGACAGCATAGGCCAGCAAGCAAATGAGAGGGAGGAGGTGAGGCGGAGAAGCAAGAAGGCAATGGAATTTAGAGGGCACCCAATTAAAGCATTAAAGAGAGGAGGTATGAAGAAGACGTGAGAAGATAGAGATGCCTAGTAAGGATGTGCACAGTGGGAACTTTCATTTCATTTTCAGTTTGGGGGTTTTTGGTGGGGAGGCACCTCTTCCATTGTCAGTTCTTATGTACATCAATCAATCCTTCTATTTGCCATGAACGGGGATGCATCTTTTGGGTCCTTTTAGTTTTGTTTTCCCCATTCAGTGGAGCTGGTTAGGGAGGAATATGCAGTGGAGGCAATAGGAAGAGAGAGGGAAGAGCAGCAGGGGTGGCTGGGCAAGAGGATAAGCAGGGTAGAGGGAAGGAGAGGATGGGGTGGGCTAGCTGCTGGGCAGTGTCTGGAAGAAGGGGAAGGGAGAGCAGTGGGGCTGGATGGGCAAGGCGATGACATCCATGGCAGTGGCAGTGGCTACACAAGTAGAAGAAGGGAAAAGAGTGGGGGCAGGTGGGTTGTCTCACACTGGAATAGCAGTGTGAGACAATTTTATGTACATCAGGTGAATGAAGGCAACAGAGGATGGAGAAACAATAACAAGAGATGTTATCAAATAATTGATATCTATTTTTTGTCTTATAATTTTCCATCTTGGTATTGATCTGGTCTAATTGTTTAAAAATTATGATGTTTTTATGATTTTAAATTATTTGTTATATATGATGTTTTATAATTTTGTGAGCCGCCCCGAGTAGACTTTGTCTAGGGGGGCGGGGTAAAAATCCAATAAAGTAAAGTAAAGATGATTGTGTCCCTCATACGTATTCATCAAAATGGACCATTAGCAATTCTGAGGCTTTCTCTCAGAAAGCAACAGAAGCTGATGAAAATGGATACGATCACCTCCTCCATGCTTTTTTTTTTTTCATTTGTTATGACCCTAAAGTTATGACCCTAAGTCCCATGCCTGGTGGCCAGAGGGGAGCAAGAGAGTGGAGAAGGCATGTGGGAAGAGGTGTGAGAGAGAAGTGAGAAGACAACAGAGGTTTCGTTTATTAGGCATGAAAATTCTCCAGGAACCAAACCCTATTTTACTGAGAAAATAGCGTTTGATTTTCAATGATTTTCTCCACAACTGTTAGAAGGGAACCAATTAGGTGGTAAGTGTAGAGCTGTGCTGTAAAATGTTCCCATTCCATAGTTGGATGGAAAGGTCATGTTAGTATACATATGCAAAAACATATACAGAGAGATGCAGTTATGGTCACTGAACCATAACTAAATTCCACCAGCATGTTTGAAAATGCTGTTCAATGCATCATATTAGATATTAGATACCAGAAGATGTGACCGAACTGGGCTTTTTTTAAAAATAGAAATTACTTGCTTTCTTCCTTTTCATTTCATTTGCAGCTCCTTTTTTATTGCTGTTATTAGCACATGGTTGTACAATACCCTCTGGGCACAAATTATTGTTCTAATAAGGATTATAAAACACTGAAACTTCAAAGATATTGGGCAAGGGCTTGGAAGTATGTCATTCTCTCTGCAGCAACTTTCTCTGCCCATAATTCCTCAGAACTAGACTTCTTCTGCCCTGTGCTGCCTTCCTTACTGAGAAACCTCTGGGCTAGGTGTATCCCACACTCCTGCTTTGGTTGACCTACATTGTTCTTCGGCAGGCTCTGCCAGAGATGTTAAACTCAGCATTGCTATAAACACCTCAGCCCAACGAACAGAAAGAGAAAACATTATTACAGGTACTTGATATTGGCCAGGTGTGTAAACATGATGACTTGCAGACTCAGCTCCTCAAAGTATTCAAGAGAACTTGGTGCAGTTAAATTACATCACCCTTATTTGACAACATGCTCAATTGAGCTTCTCCTCTTGTTAGGCACTGGGGCAGGACTGCCCTTATCTTGATGCAGAGGGACATGGATGACACAAGTAACATGTCTGTTATCATTTTGGGGCTGTTTTGACCTGCTAAGGAAAACGTATACTTTCAACATCTTCAGTCAGCCCCACCTCAGGCGTTCATTCCAGATTTCAAGCCAAAGATTTATTCCATTAATGTTTTAGTGTTCTGGCCCTTCAGAATCAATCTCCATCACTATGTATAATTTGAACCTACAGCAGAGCTTGTGAAAGTTACTTTTGTAGACTACAACAACTGTTCTGGCTAGGGGACTCAGAAAGGTAATTTAAAAAAAAAAAAAAACACTACTTTTCCAAGCACTGGCCAACAGTTACAAAGACAACAATCTAACAAAAACCTCTGATTTTTCCCCCTAATCACAACCCTAGACATCTTTACCTGAGACTAAGTCCTGCTGAACTCAGCAGAACTTCTAAATAGGCATGCATCATAAACTTCCTGTTACCATAATTAAGCTTTGTGGGTAACCTTGGACTAGTCACGATTTCTCAGCATAACCTACTTTTTGGACTGCTGTGACAATACAATGGAGGAGGGTAGAACCATATATATCACCCTGAAACTCCTTGGAAAAAGGACTGGCTTTTATTTTATTTTTATTTTTTAAAGTCAAATGCAGTATGATAGATATGCAGGAACACTAACGCTCCATGTAATAGAAATCTTCCCACTGAGGACAATATATACCTGTCCACAAATCTAATAGAAAGCCTCCCGCTGAGGCTGCTAAGAAGGAGTAATTTAAACTACGAGAACTTCAGGTACAGGACTGTCTTCTGTAAATTCGGACATGTGGCCACCCTAATACGCATTCAATAATGGGTCATAGGGGTTTAAATATTGACCCATTATGTGGAAATTCATGTGTCCCTATTTTACCTGCGAATTGTGGGGGTGAGTGGGCAGTATGGACTGCCAATAAATTTGACAAACTGTAATTTACAACAGTGATCCAAAACATTTTGTTGCCTAAGGCATACATTTTGTTGCCTAAGGCATCGTAGCAGATAGCATGCCTCCCACTCTTCAGTCAAGATATATAGATCTCTAGGCCAGCTGAGTCTAAGGGAGCAACCAATGGTGGGTTTTCTTAGATACAATTTTTTCCCCCAAAATGAACTTTAAAATAACAAGTAACTTACTGGAAAAGTAGATTTAAAAGTTATTTTAAAAGCTTAGAGCAAGTAATAGTAATATTCTTTTTCCAAAATTACTTTCAACTTCTGTGCCAGCTCTGCAGACCGGGTCCAATCCTGTCAGTGAAATCTTGAAACAATTTAGATTCATTTGTATGAAGTCCACTTCAAAGTGGAACAGCGATATTTGGTTCAGGAGTGAGGTGAAATGACAAAGTCTGAAGTGATTCAGATTGATTCAGATATTCAGATGTCAAAAATGTGTGGGGAAAAGCCAGGCAGTATACTGTATACCACATAAGGAAAATGCCAAGATAGAATGATCTGGTGAAAGGCAGGGAACTGGGCTTTGTTTGTTGACAACTCTAACATGCAATCTAAGGCAAGAATCTCACCCCAACTTTCCAATCAATGCTTGTTGTAGGTTTTTCAGGCTGTCCGGCCGTGTTCTTGAGGTTTTTCTTCCTAACGTTTCGTCAGTCTCTGTGACCCGCATCTTCAGAGGACAGGAGTCAGAACTCAGTCTGTACTTTGGTGCAGTTTGTGGGATAGTTGAGTATTTATAGCTGTGGGATCAGCTTTTTGTCCTTTTCAGGAGATTGGGTGATTATGGTGATCAGCGTGTTTTTTGTTGTGGGTGTATTGTTGTGATAAGGGGGAGATATGATCTGTTACTGTGATTGATGGGTGTCGTTAGCTGGTCTTTTGTGTGCAGTGATCACTGGTCCTTGTGGCTGGGTAGAGTTTGTTGACCTTTTGCAGGCTGTGTTTTTCAGTGCTGGGAGCCAGGCTTTGTTGAGTTTTAGACTTTCTTCTTTTTTGTTGAAGCTCTGTTGGTGTTTGTGGATTTCAATGGCTTCCCTGTGTAGTCTAACATAATGATTGCTGGTGTTGTCCAGTACTTCTGTCTTTTGAAATAGAATTTCATGTCCAGCTTGTTTCAGGGCATGTTCAGCTACTGCCGATTTTTCCAGTTGTTTTAGTCTGCAGTGTCTCTCATGTTCTTTGATTCTGGTGTGGATGCTGCGTTTTGTGGTTCCAATATATACCTGTCCACAACTGCAAGGTATCCGGTATACTCCTGCAGTGGTGAGGTGGTCCCTTTTGTCCTTTGGTGACTGTAACATTTGTTGTATTTTTGTGGTGGGCCTGAATACTGTTTGTAGGTTGTGTTTTTTCAAAAGTTTCCCTAGGCAGTCTGTGACCCCTTTGATGTATGGCAGAAATACTTTATTTGTGGGTGGCTGTTTTTCCTCTTCAGTTTGGTGTTGTTTTCTTGGTATGATGGCTCTTGTGCTTTCATTCTTGGAATAGCCATTTGCCTGTAGCGCCCAATTCAGATGGTTGAGTTCGGTGCTGAGAAACTGAGCTTCACAGTTCCGATTTGCACGGTCTACCAGTGTTTTGATTATGATTGGAAATGTTGGAAAACATTTCCAATCAATGTTTTCAGGAAGAGATTGAGTGAAGTCACTCAGGTTACAGAGCCAATGATCTCACATAGCTCCTGTCATTGTTTAGCTTTGCAGTAGCTTGTTAGCTGTAGTCAGATTGAAGGATCTCTGAGAACACTGGTAATTGTGAGGTTAATCTGAGGTTTGTTTTTTGTTTTGTCTTGTTAATGTGATTCCTATAGCCTTTTGCCTAATCCTCCCTTTGCCTTTCTGTAAACTGTTCATTTCATTGGTAATCTATTGCATGTGAGTCTATTTATGCTGCAGGTAATGAAACTTATTCTTTCCCATCAACTTTTGCATTAGCTGTTGTTACTTGTCTGATTTGGATTCTCATTGAAGCAAAACACATAATCACCATCACCATTATCATTATTATTAGCAATGTTTAATTTATATGGAGAAGCACACTGTGAACTGAAGCACAGTGATTTGTTTATTGCCCATTTCATTAATTTCAGTTCACAGAGCAAAATATTGAATTTAATTTCTTTCATGTCTGCCTCTTAAACATATATATCATTTAGTTTCTGGATTTAGTATTATTACCCTTATATTTATCATTAGTTTAACTTAATCAAGAGTCATCTGTGCACCAGCAACACAAATGGTACCCACAGGACCAGGGAGAATCACACTGGTTTGTCCTTGCTCCCAATAAAACCCTTAGGGGTGGGATTGGCCAGCAGGTTCAGCAAGGCAGTAATAGTAAGGAGGGCTCAGTTTGAATGTGAAGATCAAAGGAAGATGAGAGGTAGCCACAGCAGCATAAAAAGGCAGCAGCTGGGATGGAGTTACCACACAAAAGGACCACTTTGAGGTAAGAGAGGATCCCAGAATTATTATCTGCCTTCACCACAAACAGCAAATGAGCAGGAGTAAATTGTCATGGTATTACATCATGAGCAGCCTGCTGAACCATCTCAAGATGGTGCATTAAATAGTGTCTGCAACAGAGACAGAAAAGTTACAGCAACCAAGCAACAGGGGCAAGGTCCACAGGGCAAAAACTACAAATGCTGGATCCACTGGGACTAGCTATCAGTCTTCCCCAACCCACAAGAGGTTTAGGCAGGCAAACTATGGAGGAGATAAGGTGGAGGAGTAGGGTGCCACAAGATGGACATTTCCAATGCCAGCGCAGATCACCAAATACCTCAGTGTGACGGTGGCACTGCATGACTAAATGGTATTTGCTCTCCCTTCAGCAGCAACTGAACTTGGGGCATTCTGATGCCTCCAACACTATGCCAGCTTGGGACTTATCTCTGGGGAACATGGAAACTGTGAGTATCCCCACATTGGGAGGCACTTCCCCTGTCATCCGAGTAGGATGTAGTAGTCCACTGCAGGCATTTCTGTCAAGTAGGGGTCTGATCCAGGAGTATTAACAGACCTCAGACACTGCTTCTCTGTTTAAACAATCAGTTAATACAGTCTTCTGTTTTGTAATACAGTGGTGCCTCGCTAGACGATGTTAATCCGTTCCACGAGGATCGCTGTCTAGCGAAAACATCGTCTAGCGAAGCACGTTTTCCCATTGGAATGCATTGAAATCGCTTCAATGCGTTCCAAGGGAAAAGGCACTCGTCTTGCGAAATTTCCCATAGGGAAACCTCGTCTAGCGAGTGAGGGTCCCCATAGGAATGCACTGACAGCTGCACTGACAGCTTTTCACCACTAGTCGGCGCACTCCTATGGGGAAACCTCATCGTCTAGCGAAAATCGCCATAGAGAGACATCGTTTTGCGAAGCGCAGTAGCGCTCGCAAAAAGGCATCGTCTAGCGATTTCCTCGTCCTGCGAGGCAATCGTCTAGCGAGGCACCACTGTATTAGATTGGAGTCATTCTGAAATGCATCTCATGCTTTATAAAGTTACTGAAGCTATATATTCATAACACCATTGTATCAGTTTGGTTCCACTTTAACCAGCATGGCCCCACCTCAAGGAATCTTGGGAGTTGTCATTTGTTGAGATACTTAGACTTGCCTGCTATAGTTCCCTGGACCTCCCTAGCAAAAAATTCCACTTATCCCACAAAACTACAAAGCCCACAATTCCTTAGAACGGAGCCACAAAAATTAAGTAAGACAACTGTGTAGTACAAACATATTCTTAATGAAGTTATTTCTGACCTCAATAGCTGATTGCTGGTTGGACAGCTCAGTGAGGTAACCACCTGTGGAGCCAGAAATTCAGTTCTCCATTGTAACCCCTAGGAGAAGAGCCAGCCTGTGTGGCCATGGCCTTGGACACAGTCCCAGGGTGCACCCAAGAAGAAGGCACTGGTCAATCAGTTCTGAGCACTTTATATCCAGAGAACCCTGAGAAGGGTCACCATGTATTGGAAACAACTTGATGACATGCAATTAAATTAATTAATAGTTTATCAGTGAAGTGCCTCTCTCAAGCATAGGAGGCTTCAGAAGTTCACTGTACCTACTCTATGTTATTTATAGATGTTTCCTCTCTGCTGCTTTCTGTTCTCTAGTGAACTGGAATCACAGCTCCTCCAGCACAGTTGTTATGAAGGTTGGGCAGGAATAGCTTGGAATGCGCACTGCCAGACTGTGAAGCATGATTGTGCAGATATGCACCACCCTTCATTACAGCCAAGGATAATTCTTCACACCCTGTCCTGCCTGGCAGAGGCAAGGTTGCACGTATGCATCCAGACAATGAGGCTACTGCAGTTTTTTTACTCTAATTAAAGGGATTAAGAAGGAGTGGGTCTGAAGCGCATTTTAGGATGTGCATGCAAGGCAGCTGCAGAGATGGAGCATTCAGATGCACATTGCTAGTTGCTGCCAGGTAAGAGATTTACGTATAATCCTTAACAAAGCATGCTTGCCCAACCTGTGGACTGGAAACCACCACCATCACCAGACAAAATTGATCAAGGCTACACAACTTTAAATGCATTCTGATCCATCCACATTGCTCCTAGCCTATGTCTGAAGCTGAGATCCACTCCAGCTCTACAGGAAACTAAGCAGCCACAACCTTTCTTCCTGATCAGCTCACTATCAAGTATTATCCTTAAAACCATCCTGGATTGGTATGGTGATGAAACTGTGGTTGCTCACAGTACCACCTCTTTGCCCTGATTGAAGAGGAATCGCCCTCTATCTCAATGGAGTCACACAGAGAAAATCTTGGAAAAGGAGAAACTTGGTGGCTTATAGTGGTCGTGGGGCTCATAACACACCAAAAAAGGAGAGAACGTACTACCAAAAAGACAAGAAAAGGAGACAAAGATCTAATGCATACATGCTGACCTATGTATATTTAGAACATTTAGAAATAATGGCAAAAATCCCTGTTGGTTAGTCACACTGACATAAGGGCAATGGCATGAACTGCAGTGGTGAATTGGAGCTGTAAGTTGCCACATGTGCCCCTTGTTGCATGCCAGTTGCATGAGTGGGTGCACAAGGGCTACAAGCAGCAGCTTGTTAAGAAGAAGCGATTTGATGTTGTAATGTATGCCACTGCAATTACATCAGCATATTTAACCAATAGAAATCTGGCCAAATAGAAATCCAGTAAGTCTCCCCCAAGTGGGCAAGATTGCAACCACGTGCCCTTATTCTGCAGTCCAGGTGCTGATGGGAATCTTCAAGATACAAACAAAACGCAAACCCTCCTTCTGATTACTTGGGTGTAGTATAGCAACCCAAACGATCTTCCATTAACAAATGAACCCAAACTGCTTTCAGAATTTCAGATATGAAAGGGGATTGGGGTTGGGAGACAAGTAAAGATGGTGGGTACTATATGACTTTAGGATGTGCATGCAAGGCAGCTGCCGAGATTGAGCATTCTTATGCACATTGTTACCTGAAGAAGGGGAGACTGTTGGTTGGTTGGTTGGTTGGTTGGTTGGTTGGTTGGTTGGTTGGTTGGTTTATTTATTTATTTATTTATTTATTTATTTATTTATTTATTTATTTATTTAATTAATTTAGATCCCAACCATCTAGACCGAAGTCTACTCTGGGCGGCTAGTTCAGGTGTGGAGTCTCATGTGGAATACTTATTTATAACAGGAATCATGGGAGTTGTAGTTCCCAGTGCCTCCCAATATGGGGCTTGCAGAGATGAAAACTCAGGCTCAAATTAAATGGTATGCTTAGATGTGGAACTTCCTCAAGTAGCAAAAGGTGTCTGTCATTACACTGCTTTTTCTCACTTCTTTATCTTGAAAATTAGTGTGTTTTGTTATGATTGGTCATTGGAAGGTAAACACAGGCTTATTTTGCAAGTCTAATTACCGAGGCACACAACTCTGGACCACTAACCTACTGCAAACTAATGTGTCAAACAGAAGTTTTTCTTTCTTTCTTTCTTTCTTTCTTTCTTTCTTTCTTTCTTTCTTTCTTTCTTTCTTTCTTTCTTTCTTTCTTTCTTTCACCCATCTGGCCAACAAACACAAACAACATAATTAAAATACAATTTAACAGGACAGAAAATAAAAACAATTCTTGACAGGATACTAGCCCAAGGAAATAGCCTCACTTGGAGGGAACTTACACTAATTAGAAGGAATGCAGGTATCATTTAATGCTAGCTTTGGCCCTTATACTCCCCTGCTTTTTGAGACAATAGGTGCTCGATGTGAGTGTCTATTCCTTAAAGAAAAAGGTGTAAATCTAATTGCCAATATTCAGTAGAGTAGACCTACTGAATCAATTGTGGAATGGTGAGTCAACACTTCTGCAAAGCTTACTGATTTGGTGGGTCTGTTTTTATTTGGGACTACCAACTGGAGTCAGACCAAAGTTTTCTCTCTCCACTGGCTTCCACAACTATTGCCAGCCCTCCTTATCATTATCCCGCTTCTTTTATGAGGATAGATTGTAGGAAATGGGGACAGTAGCGAGTGCTGATAGGTCTCCCCATCCGCTTTTAATTCTCCAAGAACTGCCCAGGAAACTTTGTGGTTTCTCGAGGTCCCTGCCAAAACTCAGAATGCCAATCACAAAGCAAACTAGAAGCAAGTTACCATAGAGAGCCAGCCCAGTGCTGCAAGGAGTAGAAAAAGCATTTACTTGCCAGATGTGGCTTATTGCCCTTATGTTACTTACGCCTGGTACAGTATAACAAGGTAAGACCAAGCAGCAGACAAGGCATGTTTCCACTTGAGGCTTTTATGATCTCATTGCCTTGTCTCATTCACAGAATTTCATGGGAGGTCCAGACATTGTCATCTTCAACTTGTGCGTCTTTCCACTTCTACCTTTCACCGCCCCGCCCCCACCATCCACAAATACTGGCAAAGAAGGAAAACAGTTGCAGGAACAGAGCCTGAAATATTTTGAAACCCTGGTCAGGGTATGACATTGGTGCCCTTCAACACCACTGCTGTGTTGAGGGGCACCAATACAGCAACTGAGTTAGTTAGTTCCTCAACGGCATTAGGTAATATTGCAGACTGTTTGGAATAACAAAAACAATTAATTACTCTTACAAGTAAATTCCAACCTCAGTGGCTAGTTACCATCCACTAGACCAGCCCTCTCTTTTACAGCAGCTGGAGACATCTTTGTTTATACAAATGTCAGTAGTCTTCCACGCTGTCTGTATCCCGTTTGTATCACAAGAAGGAGGCAAGAATCTCTGTCTCTGCCTCCCCCCACCCCATAGTAAGGTAAAGGTTCCCCTTGAAATTTAGTCCAGTCGTGTCCAACTCTAGGGGGCGGTGCTCATCCCCGTCTCCAAGCCATAGAGCCAGCGTTTGTCCATAGACAGTTTCCGTGGTCACGTGGCCAGCGCGACTAGACACGGAACGCCGTTACCTTCCCACCGTGGTGGTACCTATTTATCTACTCGCATTTGCATGCTTTCGAACTGCTAGGTTGGCAGGAGCTGGGACAAGCGACGGGAGCTCACTCCATCACGTGGATTCGATCTTACGACTGCTGGTCTTCTGACCTTGCAGCACAGAGGCTTCTGCGGTTTAACCTGCAGCGCCACCACGTCCCCTTATCAGCTTGTAATTTCCCTCTCTTTGGTCACCCACCTATCAAATCCCATTCTTCCATTTCATTCAAACATGTTTCAGAATGTTTGGCTTCTTCTCCTACCCGCTTCCCATGGCGATGTCCCTACAGACAGGCTCCTTCAAACTTTAGAATGGCACAAAACCAATAATTAGAGGAATAAGGGAATAAAACACTTGAGCAAAACCTCAAAGCGTTTCTTCTTGCTTGGCTGAAAGGTGTGGTTTTGTCTGAGATGATCAAGGCAATTTCTAACTCATTTGGATCAAATTCACTGTATAATTAAGGAGTGGCTCAAGAGTAGAATCTAATTGTCAGCATTTCCCCCGAGGGTGGGGAATCCATCAACCTTCTCATGTCTATAAGATGCCAAAGTCTCCTGCAGAACTCAAAGCTGACTACAGAGGTGTGGCTGCAGATTCAGGCAACCCAGAGCTCCTGTCTGAGCAAGATAAAGTAGAATCCATCATGTTCTCACTCTTTATTTGATGCTTATCTTGTAGCTATGCATCTTGATTTCATGTTCACACTTTGACCACCCTGTCCAAAATTAAAGCTAGAGGGAAGCATTCTATATCAGTGGTAGATCCCGTGCTTTGCATGCAGAACCATTTTGGTCTAATTCTTGGCATCTCAAAGTGGGTTTTTAAAAAACTATCTCACTCCAAAACCCTGAAGAACCCTGTTTGCACTCTTATCCCACCCTGAGCTTGGAGACAGAGTTACAAGTCACATTTTTAAGGGGAGGGGAGGGGAGCGGTATTTGTATAATATGTAATGTGACTCTGAAAATGTTGTTCCTATGAGGTAGTTTGGAATTTTTTATTATTTTTAAAGTATGTTTATGTAAAAATAAGAAAAAGAAAAGAAAAAGAACATGATTAACATGTTTTTCCTAAAGCAACAAGTAGTGACCAAGACATTAGAAAATTTTACAATGTTAATGTGTTGCATTTTAAAGATAGCATTCAAAATGTTGGTCCCAATATGGGAGAAACTGGGGAATATTTTCAGCTGTCATATTCCTGTAGCTGTTCAGGAAGGTACTGAGACTGGGAGACCACACCATCAAAGGCTTACAAGCCCAACTCTATAAACTGTAGGGCTAATATAGAGTGTAATTACCATGATGAGCTTCTCTTTGGTGTTTACCCTGTAGAAACCTGTTATCTTGCTGCTCAGGTGGGTTGCTGGGAAACACAAGTGGGAGGGGGAATGTTATGCTCCTGTCCTGGTTGTAGGTTTCCCCTAAACATCTGGAATGCTGGACTTTGATCTGATCTGGCAGGGCTCTTGTGTGATTATGAACAGGTGACTCTAAATCACAGGCCCAGGATTCGTGGTCCAGCAAAGCAATTTCAAACACAGAGGATTATGTATATCTGTGTGAATATGTACGTGCTGTGTACAGTTTAGCATCCTAAGTCAAATGTCACGTGCTGAATTCACACTTCCTTTTCTGTCCGGTTTTTCAGCAAAAGGCCCTTTGATACAGTTCTGTGTTGTGAAGAGATACCACCCATCTACTGACACATACCAATAGGGCAATCTATACAGTTCATATCACCATAAGTCTGTGTTAAACATTGATGCAGTGTTCATCTCGCCAGATGTCTCAAACAAGGCAGCAATTAGCACACAAAACCTGAAATTTTTAAGAGGGAGAAGGATTGAAGCATCAACCTGTAGTGTCATCAGACAGGTGCCTTCCAGAGGTTTTAGATGACAATGCATGTCATTCATGACCATTGACTGTGTAGTTGATGGCTAAGCCAAAACATCTGGAGGGCACCAGCAGGAAAGATGATGGTAGGGAATATGAGCAAGCACTTGGCAGCACTGTGATGCATGCTCAACTTCTTTTTCTGCTCCTTTTGACTTGCCCTTATGGTTTGGCTTCATTTCTCTCAGGAGCCAGTAGCTCATCAGGAACCTTCAATGACAGATTTGTCATCCTGTGAGCACCCCCAGCCCAGTGGGGGCAGCAGGGAGGCCCTCCTCAGCTATGGCTGATTGCATCCCATCCCACCAGGGATGGTTGCATCCCATCCCACCAGTTCACAGGGAGACTGAGTTGACTTCAATAGCTACCCACCTATTCAAGTTCTTGCCCTAATCCGAATTCCGCTCACTGGGTTCAGGCTACCTACAGACCGTAATTGGTGCTGAGTCATCCAAACAGTCCCGAGTCAAGTAGCTCCTTTCAGAGAGGGCTTGTATTGCCAACTGCTCACTGGCCTCTGAATCCCCCAAGTCCTTCCTCCTGGCACTCGGCTTCTTCGCCAAGGTGTGGCTCATCTACCCTCAGCTTCTCCTCCCACCTGGTGCTTCTGTCTCCCTCTCTGCATCCTCCTGACTCCCAGCAGCTGGAGCTTTCATCAGACCTGCCAATGAGAATGAGTTGAGGGCAGATGGACCACTAGGGATGCCTGGAGCCTGTGTGCCCCTCACACATTAGAATATCTTTTGGACTGGTTAGTGAAGGGGGGTATTTAACTATGGAAGCAACAGTGGGATTTAGGCTAGGCAGAAGAGGGAAATGCTCAGCTGGGCAGAAGAGGAAAATGTTTAATCTGATCTTTCCCAACTAGACACTCTCCAGAGCTGTTGGATTATAATGTCCATCATCCCCATGACCATGCAAGTGGGGGGTGCTGGATATAAGAGTCTAACACATGCAGAGAACAGCTGGTTTGGCCCTCTCCCCACTTCAGCATTTTCCCAGTTTAAACTATCCCTCCAGTCCCAGCAGCAGGGTAGACCACTCCCATATTTATGGTGGAATGTGAGATATGTGCAAAGTAAGAGGGGTCAGATTGACTAAATGTTGCAAAACTATTTTGCAACTCCTAATTTGGACCAGGTTCCTGAAAAGCTTCCATTTTCCATAACTTTTGATGTACTTTTTTCACTGCCAAAGAGTATTGCTCATTTAGTAATCCAAATCAATTTAGCAGCAATATTATCATTACTTAATCTTTCATGTAGAAGCAGTAAAGGCAGGTAATTCCAAATTTGCAGCAGGCAGTGAATCTGCTCTGAACTTTATGCTAAATTTAATGGCATTTACAAGTTCCTAAACTGATTTTGGGGGAAGGGTTCAGCATCCTGGATAGTGCCTATGAAGTTTGGACTAAAACCCAGAGTGGATTCATCACCCCTATGCAATTGAAGTCACCAGTGCAGTAGTACAACTGGTTGTGACAATATTATTTTTATGTGCTGCTTTAAAAAGGTATGCACTCATCATTCTAAAAAGAACAAACGTTAGATAAAATATATATTCCGGTTTTAGTGAGAAATTCTTCAGTAAAACATTTTCCAAAGGGATCCCTCCCCACCTTCTGAGCCTCTTAATCCACCCAAGTTCAAAGAACAGTTGGAATTCTCTTGTAATTCAAGGAGCAAAATTCAAGGCTTGGACTATCAGGTCAGAGAAGTCTCCTCTCAACCTTTCTTCCAGCCAAATTCCCATTTCCTTTGGAGGAATTCTGTTTGCTCTACAGGCTGAAAATCCTCCTCACAGTCAACAAATAAATGTTTTATGAATGCCTTGCAAGCAATGTAGAATGTTTGTTTGCAGTTGGAGATAATTAAGGTGCCCCAATGGTACTTTATAATGGGGTGCCACACCTGCTTTGGAGTAGGAACCTCATTCCTAAGGCAAAGGGGAACATTCCCAGAACCACTACATCTTTAAATATGAACATAAGAAAGGTCATGAGAACCTAGGTAAAGGTAAAGGTTCCCCTTGACAAATTGTCCAGTCGTGTTCGACTCTAGGGGGCGGTGCTCATCCCCGTTTCCAAGCCATAGAGCCAGCGTTTGTCCGTAGACAATTTCCGTCGTCACGTGGCCAGCGCGACTAGACACGGAACGCCGTTACCTTCCCACAGTAGTGGTACCTATTTATCTACTCGCATTTTACATGCTTTCGAACTGCTAGGTTGGCAGGAGCTGGGACAAGCGACGGGAGCTCACTCCGTCGCATGGATTCAAACTGCTGATCTTTCGACCTTGCAGCCCAGAGGCTTTCTGCGGTTTAACCCGCAGTGCCACCACGTCCCCCATGAGAACCTACCACTGTCTTATTATTCTCAGGTTTGCTGTTGGTGCCCAAAAAGATACCAAGAGAACTGTCAGTCATTTGAGCTTCTGGAACCAATGTAGCAGCAATACCATAATATGAAAGTGTGCAACTTTTGGCCCTGCAGGGGTTTTTTTGGACTACACTTCCCATAGTCCCATACATTGGCCATGCTGGGTGGGGGCTGATGGGACTTGCAGGTCAATATTATCAAGCAAGCACAAAATTCCTCAGCCTACCTTAATAGCAGCACCAGTTTCGAAAATATTGTTAGAATTGTCATATTCCAGGTCTTGGAATCTATGCAACCTAATTTGCATATTATGGTATTGGTGTATTATGCAAATTTGGCAGTAGATTGTTGCATTGTTTGTCACCATTTATAAAGTAAGCACTAATCTCAGAGAACATGTTGTGGAGTGCTGATTTTGGACCAGAGAAATCTACGTTCAGATCCTTGCTAAGTCACAAAGCTTATACCACAGGGAGTCTCAACAAGGAATGCATTGTCATCTTATTTGTAGAAAAGAGGGCAATGAGAGGAAACAGAAGGAACTGCTAGGAAAAATACAGTGGCTGAAATCCTGTTGCTTAGCATAGCAAGTCACAACTAGAGTAGGCCTATTAAATTAATGGAACCTATGGAGGAGTTGACTCACCAAGTCCCCACTCATTAAATGGGCTAACTCTAGTTATAACTTACCACACTAAGCAACAGGATGTCAATCGGTGTGATTTGCTTCATACGTATGTCCAGGTGAAATATTTTATTTATAGGTAGAAAATACTCCACTTTAACATACTCAATCCTGTTTGACTACTCAGCAATGTTCTTCTTTTGTTGCAACAGAATAACAGATTAACACAACTAAGCCCTCCCTAAAGACTTTGAAAGGTATTGAAGGGTATTCTGTTGTGTTAATACATGTGACAGAGGAGTGTGTCCCTCTTCGTTCTGCTGGTCCTCTCAGCGGCTTTTGATACCATTGACCATGGTACCCTTCTGGGCTGTCTGTTTGGGATGGGACTTGGAGGCACTATACAATTCTTGATTGTACTTTCTTGGCTTTTGTTGTTTCCTCCCATCTTGATCATATTATTATTGTAGATTTTAATTGTTGTTTTTATTTGTTTGTATACAATATATTGTGAGCCGCCCTGAGTAGACTCCTGTCTAGAAGGGCGGGATATAAATCCAATAATAAATAAAAATAAATAAATAAACTATGTTATGTTAGCTCTGGTCCTTCTTGGAGTGGAGAACTCAGAAGCTGGTGCTGAAGGACTCCTGTTTAACTCCCTGGCCACTGGCCTGTGGTATCACCAGGGTTCTGTTTATGCTATTTAACATCATGTCAATCTCATCAATATATGGACTGTATCTCTTCTTTCCCAAAACCACTGTCCACTCATAGACCCCATTTGTGCCCATAGGCTGCAACACGGAAATCATGGGTCTCCAAGCACATGGTTTTGCAGTGGTGCAAAAACACCAATCCAAGGCACAGATCCTCATGGATCCACACAATTTTTACATAGGACCATCCCTAAACCACTATCAAATAATACGGCCCTTCTCTGCCCACAGATTACATCACAGTAATCATGTGTCTCCCAGCGCATGACTTTGCAGTGCTGCAAAAACATGTGTCTGATGCACTGATCCTCATGGATCCACATGATTTTGGTGTAGGATCATCCCCAAACCACTGTCCAGACATAGGCCCCATTTGTGCCCATAGATTACAACAATGAAATCACTAGTCCCTGAGCACATGGCCTTGCAGTGGTACAAAAAGATAGATCCAAAGCATAGACAATAGCAATACCAGCAACAACCTTAGAACTGCAGAGGGACCCTACGGATCATCAAGTCCAGTCCCTGACAAGGAGGCACTGTGGGGAATTGAATTCCCCTCTGGCTTCACAGCCAGAGCCCTAAATCACTGAGCTATTCAGCAGTTCTTGGATCCACATAGTTTTTACATAGGATCAGGAAACAGGGATCCAGCCTGTGCTGGGTGGAGTTACGCTCCTTCTGACAACACAACTGTGCAACATGGGTGTGCTCCTGGATTTGTCCCTAAGCCTGGATGTCCAGGGTTCAGTGCTGGCCAGTTAAATCTAATGAGACAGCTGCATGTGTTCCGGGAGATGTCTGATCTGGCCAAGGTGACACATGCCTCATTTCCATCCCAGCTGGATTACTGTAATGTTTTGTAGGTGGGGCTGCCGGTAGAAAGTGTTCAGAAACTTCAATGGGTACAAAATGCTGCAACCAGATTGTTAACTGGGGCTCAGGACCACCACCACCATTACAGCAGCTCTACTGGCTGCCAGTCTGTTTCCAGATACAACTCAAAGTGCTGGTTTTGACCTATAAAGCACTAAACAGCTTGAGTTCAAACATCTCCCTTTATGAGTCTGCCTGGGTTTTAAGATCATCTCAGGGCCTTTCTTTTGATCCCACCATCCTCACAGGTGCTTTTGGAGGAGACACAGGAGAATACCTTTTCTGTTGCTGTTCCCAGACTGTCTCTCCCATGGGAGGCCAGGCTGGTCCCATCTTTGCTGTGCTTCTGCAAGCAGGGCAAAGACCTTTCTCTTCAGGTAGGCTTTCTCTTAGTGACTGGCTGCCTATGAGTGGGTTCTTGAAACAGGACCATTGTGGTTTTGTTGTTTTTAATGTGTTTTTAGAACTGTTTTTATCTACTATTTTTAATATAATATTTGTTTTTATTCTTTTTCTTAACTTTTAATGCTTTTTGTTTTAATAGTGTCTTGGATCCTTTTCAGGAGAAAAGTGAAGTATAAATATTTTGAATGAATAAATACATTTTTGCAGCTAGGGCCAATCTAATGGAACAGACCAATCCAACCGTTACTTCTTCCCTTCTACATGCTGCTTCCATTCATTGGGATGAAACAATTTGTTTTATTGCTAAGGGCTGCACTGCAGGGTTCTAATAGTTTCAAATATATGAATGTCTTCTGCCCATTTTCTTTGCTGTAAGACACATTTACTTGGACATGTGTCTGCGTAAGCAGTTCTGAAAGTCTTTGTAGCAGGGAATGGGGTTCCTAACAGAGCTTGGAACAGTTACTTTCTTGGATTACAATGTCCAGAATTTCCCAGCCAACACAGCCATTGACAATGCTGAATGGAGAGTCTAGTAGTTCTAATTCAAACATAGGTTCCTAATAAGTACAGTTAGATTTATCTCCTATGCACACTTACTTAAGTGGGACATACTGTATATCCAAATAAGTTGTTATAAGGGCTACACCATATTCCGAATACAAGTAAATGTTCCGTTTATATTTCTAAAAGGATGCTATAAAATTCTGATAATTGGCCAGAAGCCTACTGGTATTTGCATAACTTGTGGCTAATTGATGAGGTACTGGGGCATGCCTTGGTCACATGCCTGGTCACATACTCAATTGCACAACCATGATGGGCTGCAGCACCTCATCAATTGGCCACAATCAGCAGTGACAGGTTACACAAACCTTATATTAGCATCCGCAGGATTTTGGCCATTGTTTCAAACTACTTTTCATAAATCTTGAAATTCACAAGCTTTAGTTCAATAAGCCTCTGTCTATCAAATCCTATTGCCTTCCCACAATTCCTTCTTCCCCCAGGATAGCACCAAGCTAAAACTTTTTTTCTGTAAGCCCCATGAATAAGATGCATAGAAGCAGACCTTGAACTTTTTGGGATAACAGTTTTCAGAATCTCTTCAGGTAAACAGGAAGTAGAGATTATAGTTTTTAATTTAAAACTAACTTTTCCAAGCTCTGCATAATATTGCAGCAAAAGCAACACAGTCCATGGCACCTTAAATCCTAAGATTTTATTGTGGCGCCATCAACTTTCATCTGGGCCCTTTGTTTTGTTGTAATCCTCCTCTCTATTTTCATCCTCCAGCTTCATTGGGCTCTATGGAGCATTTTCAAGCAGTTCTGCAAAACAAGTATCTGTCTTCAAACAAGCTAGGCTCTCTCAAAATAGCAACATTTATTCAGAAAACGGGAGATGATGCATCATCTTCTAAATCTACGATCACCTTATTCAAGAAGATGCTAAAACATCATGCAAACTGCTGGTGGCTTCAGTCATCAGCCTAAACAAAGGGAAAGGCAGTACCTGGCTTACTTCTCACAAAACAATTGGACAAAATGGGACGTTTGCCTTGTATCTTAAGTACTACAAGGGCTGGGTATTGTTTTTTTTTTCTTTTCCTTGCTTCTCTCCCCCCCCCCCCCCCTTTAATGATAGTTGGGAATCCAGACCAGCTAATGATCTAAACATTAGCTGGCTTCTTGGACAATATGGCAGTGCTCCCAAACCATTGGCTTCCAGCAAGAATTCTGGGAGACCATTCAGATATTTGTTCAATGTGTGTGCGCATGTGTCCATCTGTGCATGTGTACATGCACAAGTTTGTGTATGTGTTAAAGGTAACAGTTAGGACAGCAGTCCCAGAATTGTGTATTGTAGTATGAGAGAACCTGACTGTGGCATGGGAAGAAACAATGAAAAACTCTGATAGGGCCAGAGATTAAGTAGTTTTGGAGAAACAATCCACATGACTCACCACTCTGGCCTTGCCACTTTCCAGTTAGAGCAGGAAGGCATGTCTCTGGGCACAATGTCTTTATGCAACCAAAGGTTCCAATGACTGCTGGATAACTCAGTAGCTTAGACAGGTTGGGAGTTTGATTCCACGCCTTCCCTCCTTGACAGGAGATGGACTCGATGATCTAGAGCAGGAGTCTCCAAACTTTTCAGCGTGAGGGCCACACAATATATTTTCCACATTTTCGAGGGCCGAACCACCTGCACACACACACGAATGGGCTGAAGGGAATGGACCTGAGCCTGCGGACCTGAGCCTGCAACATTCACCTGGCCGGATAAAAAGGCAAGGTGGGCTGGATGTGGTCTGCAGGCCGTAGTTTGGAGACCCCCTGATCTAGAGGGTCCCTTTCAGCTCTGTAGTTTTAAGACTATTATTTACTGCTGAATAGCTCAGTGGTTTAGGTATTTGGCTGAGGAGCCAGAGGTTGGGAGTTCGATTCCCCACTGTTTCTCCTTAACAGGGATTGGACTCGATGATCCAGAGGGTCTCTTCCAGCTCTGTAGTTCTATTTATTATTTTATTATTATTTTCCTTTGATGAAATTTGCTTTCATTCAGGTGATTTTCCCTGGACAAAACCACCAATATAAAGGTTTTCTGGAGTTGCAGCAACCCTAAAAGTGACCCTTAGAGAAGTACATTTCTGGATGAATTTCTGAAGTTCAAGCAACCACAACAAAAGGTCAAGTGCACTGGTCTTGAACTATTTCAAACTTATACAAGGCTAATAATTAACTATTCTAAATCAGAACTTCTATGAACACCCCACTTCCACTAAAGCACAAAATTCAGAATATGCCCAAATGTGATGCTACACTTTTCTAGCCTTAAATATTTAGAAGTAATTTTGACAAAAGATATAAAGCAACTATTTTGAAGAAATTATAAAATATTAGGTAACTGGGAAAAACTAAAATGAGAAAGCGGAAAGGTCTTAGGCAGTCACAGCTTGGCACAATTTTAATTCTTAAAATGTTTATTATGCCAATATTTTTATTTTTATTTCAAACAATACCTGTTGAGCCAGATAATACTCTATTTCATAAATGGCAAAGGCAATTAGATAATTTTGTGGCTGGAAGAAAACAAATCAGATTTTCTTTAAAAATTATATACACTTCAGCATTTAGAAGAAGACTGGCAGTCCCCAATCTGAAATTATACTTTCAGGCTTTTCAGTTAAAACAATTAGTCCAGGTAATTAGAAATGATAATTCCACAGCATGGGTTGATATGGAAAGTGGACATCAAAATCAGATACAATATTCTCTTTCTCCATTTCAGTTTCAAAAGTTGTACATTACTAAGTTAGAAAATCTCTTTCTAGGTTCTAATAATGTACAGGGGTACTGGCTTAAATTATTGGCTTCATCTCCTTCTTTTCCATTCCACAAATCTTTTCTGAAGAGGAAATCAATCAGTATAAAACTTGGAGATCACATGGTGTCTTTAGAATGTGAGATCTCTTTTACAATGGATCACTAATCAGTAGCAATGCTGTCCAAATAATACTTCAATGTAGCAATTTTACTTGATATCAAAAGTTCCATAAACAAAGTTTTTTAACACAACACTCAGGGACCACCAAAATCACTAATACCATAAGAAGAACTTTGTGTTTCATCCACCAATGCAACTAGGGGACAGAGATCAAAAATTTGTGAATGGCTATTAGAACACACATATAGAAAAGTAAAGGGATTAAAAATAGTATAGAAAATGGACCTTAATTCTTCATTATTGGACTCTGGTTGGGAAAAGATTTGGTCCGTGTTCCCTTTGAAATTAGTTTTTGCCCAGTTCTGTAAAAATATATTAAAGGTAGTATGCCAGGATTATTTAATACCTGCTAAAATATGCAAATTTGACAGCACACAGTCAGCAACATGCTAGAGGGGATGTGGTCAGTACAATTTATTTATTCATCTGTGGTTGGATTGGCCTTTCTGTAGTACAATATTGGAAGAGTGTTGTCTTAATTCTAAGTGAGATAACTAGCCAGACAATAGATAACTGTGGTCAGCTCTTACTTTTATCAATTTTTACCCATAATAACAGCACTTTATTGCATAAGGAACTGAGTACAATGCTATTAGCAGCTACAAGGATGGGAATTTCTGAAAAATGGGAAAAAGTTTCTTGATAGATACTTGGATGAGTTGGGTATGGTCAGTAGTACTCAATGAAAGACAGACATGCAAAAAGAGAGTAGCAAAAGGAATTGAAAACAAAGACCAATTTATGGAAATCTGCTCACCATTTTTTATATTTATCAATAACAACTCTACTTTCAAGGGACTGCCACAAGACCTGCTTGGATTCTGAAAAGGTATCATGTAAACTATTATGAAAATACAATTTTTTTGCCAAAGGATGACAATTATCTTCTACCCAGGAATAGACTCTGGGTTGAAAATGTTTTAATTTCCCCCACTTTTCTAGCTAATAAAGAATGTTATCAATGGTTATTGCTGTTTTTGTTACTCTAATATGTTTATTATTTAAGTATATTTGCACTGTAGTTTGTTATTAGATTTTTCTTAAATGTTTCAAAGTGCACTAGCCTTCACCCCTTTCCAGTCAGGAGTGTGCTAAGAACAGAGGTGGGGAAAAATTGTGGTTACTGCATCTTCCTGTCAGCGTGGCTACTGTCTTCCTAAAGCTCTAGCTGAGAATAATGGCTTGTGGAAAAATAAAGAGGTGTGGAGTTCCACCAGGGGCAAGTAACTGTAATACTTACAGTCTTCTTTCTTAGTATGCCAGTCTTTCTTCATTGTGAATAACAGGAATAACAACAACAACAATAGCACCTGCTCTCTGAAGTTTAGATAACACAAAGATAGGCTTTCTTGCAAAAACATTTCCTTTGTTTGGTGGTTTGCTGGAGAAGCACCAAACTGAATTATTGGGCATCTGAAGAAAATGGGGCACTGGGACTCATTCAAAGGGGGAAGACACTGTCGCCATTCAAAATCTTCCAGCATCTGCACTCAGCATGACCTCCTCACTTACTCAACTAGAACCAGCTTGCAGAAACTTTTTCCTATGGTGTGTCTGGAATGAGCCCCTGTGGGAAAGGCTTACAGAACCTTATTAAATCAAAGCACACTCTGGTGCTCGATTTCATGTGATTTAACGGTTTCACAGCAACACCCAGGTGAGCTTTTATAGATTTTCCTCCATTCAGGTAGCCTTCTGCTAGCAGGTCCAGGCAGAGAGGGAAGCAGCCGGCATGTTTGTAGCACTGACGCTAGTGTTTTGAAATGCAGCCAGCATGCCACCCCTCCAATGCTTACAAGTTTCTGCTGTTCGCTTAATAGCTTAGGGTTGATAGATGGGTAGAAGGAAAGACAGCTTTGTTTGATCGCCTAAGGCGAGGGAGCTGAGAAACAAGTATCAGCAGCATAATTTGTGCAACAACCTGCTCAAGAGGATTGGGTATTATTATGATTAGATTGTGGCCTACATCCTAAAAGACCACCACTTGTTTCTCCATGTCCCATTCATGACTCTTAAGCAAGAGACAGCACCATCTTAACTTTGCTTGGTTTAGTACTGCAGTCATAGTTACAGAAGTCCTTTCTCTCAAAAAGTTACCCAAACACAAGCCTGAACATTGTGGCTAAGTTCCTACGACCCCCTCACTCTTGTTTGATATTTGATGACTGGAAAGGAGAGGGTTGTCTGAAGTTACCGTAAAGACTTTTGGCCACAACATTCAAAGTGGAAGTGCATAGTAGTGTGGAAATACCGGGTGATGTCTCATGGTAAGAAATACTTGAAGAGAAGAGTCTATGATTTTCAGATAAGCTAAGATTTTTAAAGGACATGTATAGGAAATGGAAAGAGAGGCAAATCACCAAAAAAAAGAGAGTACAGTACAAATGAGTAGCCAGTATCTCCAGAGAAAAGATTACAGCTCAGAATGAGCTCAGAATTGCAAAAGAGGTTAAAAATAGCAAAAAGGGGATTTCGGCTATGGTTAGAGCAAGGAAAGGAACAAGGAAATGCTAGGCAGAACTGCTGATGCTGAATATCTACTTTGCCTCTGCCTTCTACCAAAAGGAAGACTTGTTCTCCCTCCCCCTTGCTTGAGTGGCTGGGCGAGCAGGGAGTTGGGCCTGCGGCAGCTGAGCTACTGCCATGGTTGGGGAGCAGAGTAAGTGGTCCGGCGGGGTCTTGGGGTGGGTGTTCATCAAGCCGGCCACCTGTGCCAGTGGGCTTCGTATTCGTATACGAATATGAAGCCTCCATCTCTAATTCAAATTATAAAAAAGGAGATTTTGACTAAATATTCGCCAGACCTTCCTGAGAGTAAGAGATGTTGAACAATGTGATGAACTACACCAGAAGGTGGTAGACTCTTGTTCATTGAAGATTTTTAAACAAACGTTGGACAGCCACCAGTCAGGGGTGTTTTAGTAGTTGGTTTTTCTGCATTGGCAGCGAATTGAACTTGATGACTCTCAAGGTCACTTCAGTAATTCGGTGACTAGTATCATATGGGAAATTGCATGAGTGTTCCCCTGCTCCAGCAGCCCCATCATGCAACCAATCACACAAGCAATTCCATTACCAGTTTATAACCAGTATGAGACTGGGCATATAAGAGGTAGATAGCTGGAGTTGAGGGAATGCTTATGTGATTGTCCATCTGCAATTGAATAATGCAACTCAATAGTAGCATGGGAGTTATTTTAATTGATGGAAACTGTAGTACACACTTCCACTGGCAAGAAGTTGGTATACATTGTTTTTATCTTATTCTTCCTATATTTTATTTTTATATTATGTAGTTATTCCTTTCCTGATCATGTGTCCTTATTGCTATTTTTCTCTGCCTGCCTGTCTGTTAGTTTTTTCTGACATTTCTGCTCTCATTTTTCATCTCTTTTTTTCCTGTTATAACTTGATGATTACAAAACTTTTTTTTTGTTTTTTTGTTAGCTGCTTCAGATGCTTTTATACTATAAGGTAGTGGTAGCCATGCTCTGGAGATCAGCGCCTACTTTGTAAAGTCCAAAAACTCTAGGTGGGTCATATCAACCCCCCAAATAAAACCTTTTTTGTAGAATTACTACTACTACTACTACTACTACTACTACTACCCTGTTTCCTCGAAAATAAGACCTAACCTGAAAATAAGCCCTAGTATGATTTTTCAGGATGCTCCTAATATAAGCCCTACCCCAAAAATAAGCCCCAGTTAAGTTAAACCCCGCTCTCCACCATTGTGCAGCAACCAGAAGATGACATGACTGTAAAATAAAACATCCCCTGAAAATAAGTCCTAATGCATTTTTTGGAGCAAAAATTAATATAAGACCCTGTCTTATTTTCAGGGAAACACGGTATTATTATTATTATTATTATTATTAGTAGTAGTAGTAGTAGTAGTAGTAGTAGTAGTAGTAGTAGTAGTAGTAGTAGTATAATAAAACACCAGGCACAGTCAATCAAAATTATAAAACATTAACTGGTATTATACAACAGATACAAGTTTTAACCAAAAATCTAAGTATCCATTAAATATCAGCGCAGTATGTATACTGTTCCCAATATTGCTGTTTTTTGTAGCTCTTATGGTGTTGTTTCTGAGATCCACAACTGCTTATAGTATTGTGTGAAATTTCTTGATATTGTTCCCAAAGCCCTGTCGACAACAGGGGCCACTGAAGTGTGTTTCATCCACAAGCGAGATGTTTCAATTGCCAGGTCTCTGTATTTTGTTAGTTTTTCCAATTCTTTATTTTCAACTCTGGCATCCCCTGGAATTGCAATGTCAATGATCTGGAGATTTCTTTGTTCTATTATTATTATTATTATTATTATTATTATTATTATTATTATTATTATTATTATTATTATTATTATTATTATTATTATTATTATTATTATTATTATTATTATTATTATTAAAAACACAAGGCACAGTCAATCAAAATTATAAAAACATTGACTGGTATTATATCACAGATACAAGTTTTAACCAAAAATCTAAGTATCTCTTAAATATTGGCACAGTATGTATGCTGTTCCTAATATTGCTGTTTTTTGTAGCTCTGATGGTGTGGTTTCTGAGATCTGCAACTGCTTATACTACTGTGTGAAATTTCTTGATATTGTTCCTGAAGCCCCAGTGAGTACGGGGACCACTGAAGTGTGTTTCTTGCAGAGGTGAGATGTTTTGATTGCCAGGTCTCCGTACTTTGTTAGTTTTTCCAATTCTTTATTTTCAACTCCGGCATCCCCTGGAATTGCAATGTCAATGATCTGGAGATTTCTTCGTTCTATTACTACCATGGTGTGTTATGTTCAAGGTGTCTGTCCATTTGGATCCAGAAATCCCACAAGATCTTGACTTCCTCATTTTCTGACACCTTCTCTACTTGATGTTCCCACAGGTTTTTGGAGGCCGGCAAGTTATATTTTTTGCATAATGACCAGTGCACTAACTTTGCCACTCTATCATGTCTAACTTTGTAATCTGTTTGTGCAATCTTTGGACATTCACAGATGAGGTGTGACACAGTTTCATCTTTTTCTTGACAGAGTAGACATTTGCTGTTAGCACTAATTCCTTGGATCTTGGCTTTCATCACATTGGTTTGGAGTGCTTGTTCTTGTGCAGCAAAAATCAAGCCTCCAGTTTCTTTCTTAAGGGTCCCCAGTTTTAGCCATGCCCATGTTGAATTATGAATTATGCTTTCCATCCATATTTCTCAGGTGTTGTCCATGTAGTGGTTTATTTTTCCAGATGTTTAATTTCTTTTCAAATTGTTGTTTCTTATATTGAGCCTTTGTTTCTGTTGTTTTAAAAACAACTCTTTTATCCTGACCTGTGTCACAGGATTGCTGTGAAGCTACAGAGAGGAAGAGAGCCTTCTATGCTGTCTTGAGCTCATTGAAGGAAAGGGACAGCATAAATGTGACTGAATGGGGCTGCTTTATGTGCACGTGTGTGAGAGGAGAGAGAGATAATCAGACTAGAAAAGAAACAGCAGCAGCAAAGGAGGACGTTAGAAAGTGAGGCTTAGGTTGGGAGGGTGATCATTTGCATGCCACCTTACCAGTTCCATTGGATACCTGCTGTCCCCAGTTGGGTCTGGTTTTTCAAAGCTCCTTGCATGCAATGGAGGTAAAGGAGGAGGAGGAAGAGGTGGGGAAAAGGCACACCTAATCTTCTTTTGTGTCATAGGCTTCTGGGACCTGATCTGGATGCTTCCAGAAAAGGAAGAATTGGGAAAAGACAAGAAGAATAGATAGAAAGACAGGTACAGTGGTGCCTCGACTTACAAACGCCCCTACTTACAACCATTTCGACTTACGAACAGCTCCGGTCGCAAATTTTGCTTCGACTTGCGACTGGAGCTTCGACTTACGACCGGGAAAAAAAACCACGGGGAAGGCGGGGAAAGCGAGAAATTTGAACTTTCAGTTAACCGTTGGTCAGCGAAGAGGCTGATTCTCTGCTACCTCGTTTGCCCCAGTGGTTACAGAGTGTGGATACGGAGAGAGACTTCAGACTGCCTGGTACTGCCCGGTACTGCTTGGTACTGTACTGTACGCACTGTATATTTTTTTGGCTTTTTTTTTTAAATTTTTGCTTTTTGGATTTTTGACTTTCTTTTTTAAAACAGAGAGACTGCCTGTTCTGGGTGAGTACACTGTATTTACTGTACAGGGTTTTTGCAGCTTGGGTTTGGGCTAGGTGGGAGGGTTATGTTTCTGTGCTCTGATGGGTCTTGCGATGTGGATTTAAAATATGAAAAGTAGACTGTAATATTAAATTTAAATTAAATGTGAAAATTAGACTGTAATTTTAAAATGTAACATTTATTTATCTATTTTTGCATTCTGTGGCTCCTAGGGTTTGTGTACTGTGACCTCTCTTTTGTTTTAAAATGTATGGGTTTAAAATGTGACTCCAAAGTTTTTTTGTTTTAAAATCAGAACATTTTCTGCAAGGGTCTGCTGTGTTGGCTGGCATGCTGTAAAATGGAGTTTAGACTCCAAAGTCTTTTTGTTTTAAAATCAGAACACTTTCCGTGCGGGGCTGCTGTGGCTGGCATGGTGTAAAATGGGGTTTAGACTCCAAAGTCTTTTTGTTTTAAAATGTGTGTGGTTTTAAAAAGTGTTTGGTTTTAAAATGTGTTTTGTTTAAAAGGTGCTTGGTTTGGTTTAAAATGTGTTTTGTTTAAAAGGTGCTTGGTTTGGCTTAAAAGGTGCTTGGTTTAAAATGTGTTTGGTTTAAAAGGTGTTTTAGACTCCAAACTCTCTCCCCCCCATTGTCTTCTCTCTCTCTATCTTCTCTCTTTTTGTGCTTAACAGCACAAACCTTTGTCTGAGGGGTCTGTGTGCCCCAGTGATGACCTTCTTTCTTTCCTCTTTTCCCCATTGTTCCCTTCCTCCCTCCTTTCCTGCCTTTTTTTTAACCTAAGTCATCTTAGGTTAAAAGAAGAAAAATTCTCCCCCTAGTGGTAGAGGACGGATTAACCGCTTTTGTAGTTCCTATGGGAACGAATGCTTCGACTTACAACCGGCACCTCTACATACAACCAAAAAACAGCCGGAACGGATTAATCGGGTTTCAATGCATTTCAATGGGAAATGCTGATTCGACTTACAACCATTTCGACTTACGACCATTTTCTGGAACGGATTATGATCGTAAGTCGACGCACCACATAGAAGCTTATTGAGGTAGACACTTGTTGTAAATACTAGATTTATGGAAAATGGTTTCAAATAATGATAAAAATTGATAACAATCCTTTAGCAAAGACTGACAGAATGAGATTTACTTTTCTTGGAAGAATGGTAAGACTTTTTTTAATGGTCCTACAGAGTTAAAGAGGTATTACTCCTCAGTAAATATACAAAGGAGATTTACATATTTTTAAATTAGAAATCTTATTCACTACATCAAGATAACCCTGAAAATGGAAGCAAAATAGCAGCTCCTGGGGGTATAGGATGCAGAAAGCTTTCCTTGAGAGGTAGTGAATAGTGCAAAGTGATTCAGAAAGCCTCCCTGACTGAAGAAGGATTTGAACCTGGCTTGTCCTGTTCAAAGTCCAGCGGTGTAACTGTTATGAGATACTGGCTGTCTCCCAATCAATGCTCACTATATAAATAATGGCAAAGCTGAAACGTAATGGTAGACTCCACCTGCTAGACAAACAGTGCAATACAAGTCTTATGTGCATATTTTACAGATTAACTTGAATGATATACATTAATTTGCATACTATGCAAATTATATTTGAATACTTAAATATGGCAAACCTGTGTATAGAACTGCACTGTTTATTGGCTTGTTAAAAAGAAAGTAAATTTATGGCAAAGATGTGACTTTTTCTCCATATAGCCAAGAGACAATAGGTCGTCAGGGCCATTTGTGAAAACAGAAATCATCATATTTCTCAGATCAAAGAAATTCTACTAACATAGTGTTTAATTCTATTTTATAATGCTATTTTATATGGTGTCATTATAATAATAACACTTAGCATTTTAAAAGGGGTCATGAGGACACAAAGCATTTCCCCACATCAACTGTAATCTTTACAGCAGCCATTACCCTGAAGCAATATGATTGGCATAAAGCTCAGCATAGGTGTAGCTACACAATTTTCAAGTTAATGGTCATGAAAGAAAGAGAGAATTGTTGCTGTCAGTGGCTGAAATCCTGTTGCTTAGCATAGTAAGTCACACTAGGGCGGGCCCATTGAATCAGCTGGGGATTTAGTGAGCCAATTCCTCCTTAGGTTCCATTGACTCTAGGGGTGACTTTAGTTGCAAAAACATGAGCCCAGCTCAAGCAGTGGAACACCAGAAGGAAAGTGCACCCTCGCTCCTCTTCTGGAGGGCTTCCACCACACCTCCACTCACCTCCCTCCCTCCCTCCTCCTTCTGTGTGCCTTCTCTGTGCCACCCTGCCTTTCCTTGCTTCCAATTCCTTTCCTCCCCTTTCCTTGCACCTCACTTCTCACACTTCCCACCCTCTCTTCACCCCTTCCTTTGCCCTTGCTTCAAGTGTTATCATGCATAGTGATACTATATAACTGCTCTACCTCCCGCATTACACCTTGTTCCACACCGGGGTCACATTCTCCTCCACCCTTCCTTCCTCTCACTTACCTCACCTCAAACACCAGCCTGCCCAAAGCAGCATGAGCAGTACAAAGCAGACAGTCATGTATTAAACAGAGCTCAGGTATGTAGGCAGAATGAGGGCAAGGATGTAGCAAGGATCTGGCAGTTCCAGCAAGAAGAAGAAGCAGCAAGGTGGAGCATGGGAAAAGGCAGGGAGCAATGGGGCAGGAACTACATCTTTGCAGATAATTCACAGTAAGATTTCTACTGCAGGACATTCACAAACAGGTGCAAAAGCACTGGAAACATGCATCTTGTTTTAATCCAATTCCTTACATTAAAGCAGGATGTGTAATTCCAGCAATCAGCCAACCAGTGTTGGGAGGCTTCCTGGCTACTGACAGCACCAGAGTTGAGGTAACAGCCGAGAGTCCTCGTCCACTTGCTATGTGTAAAAAAATAGAGTAACTGGAGCTGGGGATGGGAGGTAAAGAAGAACAATGTCATTGGCCAGTGCTGGCCAAGTGGCAATGATGTTCTTGCCCAAGGGGCAGCTCCAGCAGCTCCATTTTCCGTGCATGTTGAGTGGGTGAGGACTCTGCTTCCCTGACCCTCATACTGTCAGAAGTGGGGAAGCCTCCTAACACTGGCCAGCTAGCTCTATGGAAGCCTAATGTGATTTTTAAAAAATATGGATTGGCACCATTTTTTTAACCACGGGAGGGCTTACATCATGAGCAGCAGTAGAAGTTACTGTAAATTCAACTTGTCCCCTCCCCCCCGAGCATGTTGTTATGTCCTGGGATGTAGCTCTGGTGGCTCTTTTTCTCCCATCTAAGGTGGGAGGAAAGCCTTGGCCAACATTGTGTACTTCACTCTCTTCGTAATTATTTTGGAATTTTTCTTTGTTGATTGGCTTGCACATTCTGTTTGTGCCTGGGGCATGCTTCAGCCCTCTATATAAGGAAACTTTCCCTGCTTCCAAATAGATGCTTGCAAGAATTTTTGTTCGTGTCATTGTTCATTGGCTTGGCTGTGTGTGCCTAGAGTATGTTGAAGGACCCAGGCTTTAAAAGCTTTTCTAGCTGTGAAATGCATGCTCACAACTCTTGCTAAGATTACTACAACTGTTGTTCAATTGCTTTCACACTCTGTGCATGCCTTGGACACGTAACTTTGAAATGTGTGTTTACAAGTCTTTGTTTGACATCTCTTGCAAATTTAACAAATGTTAATACGGATCCCTCAGCGGGATCCCAAATTAACAGAATCCTTATTTCCTGGGAAATGGCAGCACTAATTATCTGCTAATTATCTGTCCCCAACAAGCAGATCTATGAGGGTGGCAGGACTGAGAGAAAGGCCTCCCCTGATGATCTTAATGCCTGGGCAGATTCATAGAGGGAGATGCAATTTTTCAGATAGCTTAGATCCAAACCATTTAGGGCTTTATAGGTGAAAACCAGCCCTTTGATTTGTGCCCGGAAACAGATCAGCAGCCAGCGGAGCTGTTGTAACAGGAGTGTTACATGTCCCCTGTAAGCAGCCCCAGTTAACAATCTGGCTGCGGCATTTTGGACCCTTTGGAGTTTCTGAACACTTTCCAAAGGCAGCCCGACATAAGAGTGTGTTACAGTAATCCAACCAAGATGTAACTAAGGTATGTGTCACTGTAGCCAGATCAGGCCTCTCAAGAAACAAGCACAGCTGGTGTACTAGTTTTAATTTTGCAAAGGCACTCCTGGCCACTGCTGAAACCTGGGCATCCAGGCTCAGAGATGAATCCAGGAACACCCCCAAGCTGCATGCCTGTGTTTTCAGAGGAAGTGTAACTGCATCCAACACAGGCTGCATCCCTGTTCTTTGATCTGCCCTTTGACTGACCACAAACACCTCTGTCATGTCCAGTTAAGTTTCAGTTTATTCGCCCTCATCCAGTCCATTACTGACACCAAACACTGATTTAGAATCGAAATAGCTTACTTGGGTTTAGATGGAAAGGAGAGATGGAGTTGGGTGTTGTCAATGTGCTGGTGACACCAAACTCCAAAACTCCGGACAACCTCTCCCAGTAGTTTCATGTAGCTGTTAAATAGCATCGGGGACAAAACAGAACCCTGAGGAACACCACAGGCCAACAGCCAGGGTATCAAACAAGAGTCTCCCAGCACCACCATCTGAGTCCTCCCCTCTAGGAAGGACTGGAGCCACTGTAAAACAGTGCCTCCAAGTCCCATCCCAGAGAGACAGCCCAGAAAGATACTATGGTCGATGGTATCAAAAGCCACTGAGAGATCCAGAAGAACCAACAGGGACACACTCCCCATGTCCAGTTCCCAGCATAGGTCATCCAGCAAAGTGACCAAACCAGTCTCTGTCCCATAACCAGACCTGAAGCCAGATTGAAATGGATATCGATCATCCGTCTCATCCAGGAATCCCTGGAGCTGAGAAGCCACAACCCACTCCAGCATCTTGCTCAAGAATAGGATTAGAGACTGGTCAGTAATTATCCAGTACTGTGGGGCCCAAGGAGGGTTTTTTTTCAATAAGGGTCTTACTACTGCTTCCTTTAAGTATGCTGGGATCCTACCCTGATGCAAGGGGGCATTCACTACCCCTTGGACCCACTCAGCCAGTCCCTCTCTGGCAGCTTTTATAAGCCATGATGGGCATAGCAGACAAGTGATAGCCTTCACCTCTCCAAGGGTCCTATCCACATCATCAGGCTGCAAAACCTGAAACATATCCATCAACTTGGGACAAGCAGGAGTTACATCTACAGGACCTGTATTAACTACAGCATTCAAGTCAGAGCAGATCCGAGCAATTTTGCCTGCAAAGTGCTGTGCAAATTTTTCACATCAAGCTACCAAGCAGTCGGCACTATCTTCCTGTGGGCCATGATGTCACAGGCCGCTGACCACTTGGAAGAGCTCTGCTGGGTGACTCTGCAGATGCAACGGTGGCATAGAAGAATGACTTCTTTGCCACTGCCACAGCCACACAACAGGCCTTCCAAAGGGTTCTAGCCCATGTTTGATTGGATTCACTCCAAGTTTTCCTCCATCGTTGCTCTAGACTCCATCCCACTCATTTCATCATCACCAGCTCCCCAGTTAACCAAGGGGGCAGTTTGGCTCTATTTCATGGGAGAAGACACTTAGGAGCAATGGTGTCAATAGCTCAGACCATTTCCCCGTTCTAGAGCTCAATCAGGGCCTCAACAGAATCACCTGCCAAGACAACAGGAAACTCCCCAAGAGCCTGAGAAGATCCAAAGAGTCATAGAGTGAAGAAACTATAAAATTGGTCAACGCTCACGAAGCCCCTTTCCTGTTCTCCCCCGCTTGTCCCTTTTTTTGTATTTTTGTTTCTTCCTTTTTTGCTCAGTATGTCTTTATTGTATTTGAAATTTAGTAAAAAATTTACAAAAAATTAAAAAGAGGAAACTCCCCAAAAGCCATCAGGAAACCATTTGAATCCATAAGCCTCCTGGGACGGAACATCTTAGTCAACCCCCCACCCCTGCAGAGGTTTTGAATACCAGTGAGTCTAATCCCACCAGATGATAATCTGTCCACGACAGCGGAACTACAGAGAGTTCCTCCACACCCAGATCAGCAACATCTACCCCAATACAGAAGCAGATACCATTTGGGACAGACCCATGGTTGTCGTGGAGGACATGAAGTCCTGAGCCACTCCTGACAAAGCTGCCTCGGCATGGATGTTGAAGTCCCCCTAACAGAACAAGCCTAGGAGACTCTAACACCACCCCTGAGGCCAGCTCAGCTAGCTCAGGAAGGGAGACTGTTGAGCAGCAGGGTGAGCAATACACCAACAGAATCCTTATTCTGCCCCATGCTTCCACTTTCAAATACACCCATTCAAACCCAGAAAACTGGAGGATGTGGCACCTAGTGAGGTGGATAGTATCATGGTAGACCACTACAACTCCACCTCCCTGCCCTCCCAGATCTCACCTGCTGCTGCACAGAGAACCCTGGTGGACAAAGCTGGGTGAGATTGACACCCCCAGCCCCATCCAACCAAGTCTCTGTGATGAAAGCCAGATCAGCCTGCTCATCCAGGATCAAGTCCTTGGTGGCTGTTGTTTTGCCATTGGCCAATCTGGCATTTAGCACCAGCATTTTCAACCCAGGGGGGCAGTCACCAAGGCTATCCAAGCTATTTAAGTTTGGGGGACAGCTCAGGGACAACCAATATCCTTTCCCCCTTCTCTCTCACATGGTGCTGTGAGCCAAATCTCTCCCTGCCCTGAACATCTCCATTAGCTGCTCCCGGATTCCACCCATTATTCTCTTTCCCGCTAAAACACATCCCTCCACAAGCAGGCAAAGACCAAATTAGCAACTTCTCCCCAGAGTTGGTTTGGACGGGGAGCGGGATTACAGAAGAACTAAAAGGAGAGGTGATAAATTAGGAAGGCTGTGGTAATTTAAACCTGCGGGGAGGAAGGTGTACAATAATGTAGTTGTTGAAAGAGTCCTCATAAAGATCTATTGGAGGCTGGGGCTCAGGTTCCGCAGTTTGACTCCTGCTGCAACTCCTCCTGCAATGCAGGGATTCATTCATTCATTCATTCATTTTTGAGAAATGGTCATGTGAATTCCTCCTTAAAGTTTGCAGTGCAAGCCTGGACCTGCCATTAGGCAGAGTCAAGCGGCCTTTGCAGGCAGCAGTAGCAAACCATTTACTTACTTTGGGAAGGAATTGTGGGGATTTTTTGCCACTTGTCAAAGTAACTTGATTGGTTCTGGGTATTATGCACTTTAGCAAGTATGAGGGAGACACCATTTGCTGCTCTGCCTTACAAAGCAAAATGCCATGGTCAAGGCCTAAGGAAAGCAGTACAGTCCAAACACAAATTTCATAATCTGCTTTTTTCTGAATAGTAGGTAATAGTTGATTCCCAGTGTTTTGTAGTGGATAGCGTGATGGACTAGGACTCCGAAGAACAGGATTCAAATCCCGGCTCAACCCTGGAAACTCACCGGATGAGTGGAACTGCTAAAACCACTCCTTAAATATATCACTTACCTTGAAAGTCCCATTAGTGTCGCTATAAGTTGGTCCTGACCTGACAGCTTACACACACAGGTAATACTTAGACTGAACTTTCTATTTAGATATGAAAGGTTTTAAAGTAACATCTTGGATCAAAATAAGTCATAGTTATAAAGCTGAACTTAGTATTTTTGAAAAATAGTTTTCTTTTTTGAGAGAGGATTGTATCACTGCATCATCTGATACTGTAAGTAAATAAGAAAGAGCTGAGGTGAAGTAACCAATTCTGCTTTGTAAACACAGCAAATAGAGTTCTCTAGTTAACCAAAGCTCTTCCAGCATAATTGCAATAAACTAGTTATTTGCTTATGAGAGCGAACAATATTATTTACACAAGCCCCACCCCAAGAAATCTAAGGACACGATAACTGAGTATGTTGGCAAAACTGAAGGGGAAAAAAGAAAAAAAGAAGGGTTGCGGGCAAAATATTTTAGAACACTGAAAACTAAGAGCCTGCCCAAACTGGCATATACATAGATTGGTATATGGACCATTGTTGGCACAGTTTGGATCAAGCCAAATGACAGCACCCACATGAATTTCCACTTAGACCAATCTGTCCTTCCCCTTTAAGTGCTCTCATGCGCCTTTCTGGCACAGCAGAAGGGCATGTATTCTCTTTGGCATGATTCAGTGTGATCCTAATTAACTCTTTGTTTAGCCTTTGAGGACAGTCAGCTTACACCAAAATGGAACCATGAGCAGCAATAAAAGGAGAGTCACCCCAGCCCCCTCAATGATGGCTGTGAGAAAAGGCAGGGAAAGGGCTATGTTGACTGCCTAGACTCCACTCCACAAGGAAGCACAGTGCCAGGTAATGAGAAAGGCAGGAAGGGGAGGGGGGAGTTACTTCCCTTCCATCTCCCCAACCTTCATCCCAACATTTTTCCCTTGCACTGCAGCGATCCTTAGTTGCTGTCGTGGCTGTCTCCTTACACATGAGTAAACCAGGGAGACTTACTTGCAAATAAACTGGTTAACCCTTGCTTGCAAGTAAACAAGGTAAACTTAGCTCTGTGTGGACCTGTAACATAGGAGAAGAGGACCTGTCGCACAAATGTTAACATAGTCGGAAAGATTGCTTGAGAGTTAAAATAGATCACATTTAAGAAAAGAACCTTTTAAATGCAGACTGGACCCCACACCAAATGTTGCAGTGTGGACAGGCTCTAACTAGAGATGGGGGTATTTGTATTCTTCAGGCCCAAGAAGCCCCCCCCCCTTTTGTGCCTCTAATTTTGTGGAAGTTACCTTTAAACAAATATGTTAGTTTTTAAAATGCTAAATATTTTGTCCTTATTCTTCCCCACTCCCCTTCAATTCTGCCAACATGCTGATATAGACTAATACAGCAACTTCTTTAGAAAATGTCTGTGATTACTTTCAACATGCCTCTTAAAGATTGTAAATGGTTTTTTAAAGGTGCTTTGTTCAAAAATGTTTACTTTGTACTTTCTAAGATTTCTTAAAGCAATATAATAATACTGTAGAACAACATATTTTTAACAAATAAAATAAATTTAGAAGATGGTAATGCAAAAATGTAAATGGATGAGTGTCGTGAAAATATGGCTACAGCTTTACCCTCAAAATCTTAGCTTTATTATTTTATATAATGCAATGTTTTTTTAAATTGAAACTCTTCTTTTATGGGAGTAGAAGGCAAAGTGAAGCTGTCCAGATGCTGATAGACTTCAACTCCAAGTCTTCTCCACTGGTTATGCTGGCCATGGGAATTGCAGTCCAACGACATCTGGGAAGTCATACTTTGCCCACCACCCATGTACATGTACTAATGGTATGAGAAAGAAGGGCACCGAACCCCCCCCCCCATTTTGAGCAAGAGGGGCACATTACCCCACTCCACTCAGACCAGAGGCTATCCAAACTAAATAACAAGACAGCTTCTCCAGAACATCTACTTCTGATAAAGTTAACTTCCACAAAAACAAGGACCACAAAAAGGGAGGGCTCATTAAACCCATGGGCATTTTAGTCTCACCTCTGCGCCACCTAATGACAAGGAGGCTGGAGCTTTATAAATGGCAACTTCACCAACTGAAGGAACAAAATACTTTAAAACCATCCGTACAAAAAACAATTTTTCAAAGCCCAAACAGGCCAAAATAAAAATAGTACTTTAACAGAGACATTAGGCAGGAAAGCCAAGAGTGTCCTTGGTAAATAGGAGGCAGATTACAGTGCATGTGATGGGTCACTAAAAAATAAAAATAAAAATCATGAAGAAACATGTTCTAACTGGCACTTTATTGTTGTTAGATCTAAAGGTTACATTAAAACAGGTTGTACTAAGCTCTGAACTGTATTCCTGTCTTTTTAATTCTTTATCTCTCTTGCTTCAGAAGGGATGTGTTTGTAGTTGGGAGCTGGAGAAGCAGTGTGAACTTAATAAAACTGGGGAAAACAACAACATTTGGGATTTATTTGAATGGAAGGGAGAAAAAGAAGAGGAAGCAAGAAGGGAGAATCAGATACATTTTAAAGATAAATATCCAAACAGTAAAGTAGGAGAGGTTGTAGTCCAATCAACCGGTTGTCCCCAGGCAAATGACAGCCTGTCAGGCCTGTCTCTGGCAATTCAGTCTCGGGCAGGGATGCAGCTCTTGGTCTCAATCTCTGGGTGGCTTTAGGCTGTGCTTTCATTGTGAGTTTAAAATGTCACATTTACTAAAAGGTCTGGAGGATCTAGATGACGCTCCCTTCAACCACTAGGCCTCCCATGTTTTCCCTCAGTGTATTCCACTCTTTTCTCTACATAGGGAAATGCAGTATTTTCTTTCACATTTCAAGGCAATCCTTGTAGCATTAAAAAGTGCAGCTTCCTACAGGACTAATGGTTGGTGGAGGGAGGGGAGAGTCTGATTCAGCTAATTATATTTGAAGGAAGCTACACAATATACTTGTGTGGCTCCTTACCTGAGGAGACCTCTGCCATTTTATAGCTGATGGTGGGGAACTCTGGTCGCCTGCCACAGAAGAGATTTCCCTGACAATTAATAGTGGCATGCTGCCATTATTTTATTCACTGGATGAGATCCCTAGGCCAGAGGTTCTTCTCCAGGATATATATAAAAGCATATATATATAAGCAATGGAGTTAGATCACCCAGTCAGATTGCTATAGCTATTGTAGCTTGGCATTTATCAAATGCAGGAAAGTCAGTTCTTGCACTTGCTGGATATTCTGGCTTTTGAATCCTTATTGCCGATAACATATAGTCAGGAACCCTAAACTGCCCATACAGCCATATCTTCATGTCCAGCATCAACTCACACAAAGTGACAGCAAAGGAAAGAAGACTGAAAGACAGTCTGAGGCCATGTCCCTTGTGAAAGTTTCTAACTGCAGCAAATTGAAGACTGCAGTATGTTCAGTTGGTGCTCCTTCTGGAGAAAATTGTTGTTGATAAGGAAGAGAAAAACAATGCATTGGGTGAGGCAAGAGTGAAATATGAGAAAATATAAAAGACATGGAAAGCACAAGCAGTTTGCCCAGAAGCTTAAGATTCTAGTTGCGTGACACCGTATCAATAATGCTCCAGTGCTTCCTTTTAAGATTTACGACATAATTTATTACTATAAAGAGCATGGGGAGGGAAAGTCAAACAAAGGCCCGTTTTCTGCTAATGCAGTGCTGCTCCAGGTATTACAGCAGGTATAATGAAAGAGACATGAACTGTACCTATAGTCCATCCATCATTCATATTATCACATCTGTTCCTCATTCCCCCCCATCAAATTATCATAGCCTAACTTACCATACATTGTTGTTGTTATCTGCCGTCAATTCAGAATCAACTTATAACAACCCTAACAGGGTTTTCAAGGTAAGTGAGATATTTAGGGAGTGGTTTTCCCAGTTCTGTACCTCCAACAGATTTCCGTGACTGAGCAGGGACTCGAACCCAAGCCTCCTGAATCCAAGTTCATCATTCTATCCACTGCAGAATGCTGGATATCCCAATGTACTATGCAGATTTATCCACTAAAAGAAGGTGAGTTCCAAGATATAGACTCTTGTTTAGTTCTGAAACAATACCACATCGATAAACTGCAGTCCTTTGCATACAAGAATGTATATTTTACCATCAAGTTTGTAACCTGAAAACAATATTTATTTATTTATTTATTTATTTATTTATTTATTTATTTAAAATATTTCTGTCCCACCTTTCTCTTCAAAAGGGACCCAAGGAAGCTCACATCATTAAAACAAATACTATATTTCTTTAACACGGACAATTTTCTGGTTTCTGATAAATCAGAAGAGTTGTAAAGCTCTCACACAGCTTTACAAGCTTCCCAAAGTTTTGAGTGCTGCTACTAGAAATCAAGTAACTTACCTGTTGTTTTTATTTTTGCAGACACAGATTTATGGAATATGATCCGTTCCAAAAGGTAGATAAGGGATTGGGTGGGATATTTTATCTTAGGTTGGATCTAATTCTTACCATGAGTGAGGAGGCATTATGCTCCAGAATTATCCAGATGGATGAAAGAAAGAAAAAGCTTGGTATCAGGGATCTGGAAAAATTTTGTCACAGTAAAGATTTATTTATTTATTTATTTACAAAAAAATTTAGCCGCGCCATTACCAATGGTCTCTGAGCGGCGTACAACAATATTAAAACTTTAGAAAAACATTAAAACCATTAAAATTTCCAATATTATAATAATACCCTATATTAAAACAGTTAATTTATCATTAATAAATCCTGCTGCTCATACGGCCAGCTAAAGGATATTATTTAATCAAAATCCTGGCTAAACAGAAAGGTCTTTGCCTGGCGCCGAAAAGTCAAAAGTGTCGGAGCCAGGCGGATCTCTATAGGGAGGGTGTTCCAAAGTTGGGGGGCAACAGCCGAGAAGGCCCTATTTCGACATGCCATCCCCCTCACCTCTTTCAGGGATGGCACCTTCAGAAGGGACTCCTGGCCTGATCTTAGAGTATGGGCAGGCTCATATGGAAGAAGGCGGTCCTTTAGGTAAGCAGGTCCTAAGCCGTTTAGGGATTTATATGTCAAAGTAAGCACTTTGAATTGGGCCTGAGCAGTAACCGGCAACCAGTGTAAATTTTTCAGAACCGGCGTGATATGAGTCCACACGGTGGCACCACTTACCAGCCGCGCAGCCTGGTTCTGTGCCAGTTGCAGTTGCCGGACTGTCTTCAAAGGCTGCCCCATGTATAGCGCATTGCAATAGTCCAGTCTGGTTGTTACCAATGCATGTGTGACTGTTGCTAGGCTCCACTCATCCAGGTAAGGGTGAAGTTGATATATTCTCCACAGCTGTAAGAAGGCACTTCCAAGGTCAGACCCAGGTCATGGAGCACCCCCAAGCTGCGGACCCTGTCCTTTAGGGGGAGTGTAACCCCGTGGTGGCGCTGCGGGTTAAACCACAGAAGCCTCTGTGCTGCAAGGTCAGAAGACCAGCAGTCGTAAGATCGAATCCACGTGACGGAGTGAGCTCCCGTCGCTTGTCCCAGCTCCTGCCAACCTAGCAGTTTGAAAGCATGTAAAAATGCGAGTAGATAAATAGGTAACACCTCAGTGGGAAGGTAACGGCGTTCCGTGTCTAGTCACGCTGGCTACGTGACCACAGAAACTGTCTTCGGACAAATGCTGGCTCTATGGCTTGGAAACGGGGATGAGCACCGCCCCCTAGAGTCAGACACGACTGGACTAAATGTCAAGGGGAACCTTTACCTAACCCCGTCTAGGGCAGGGAAATGGCCCTTTAACCTATCTGGCAGAGCACCTGCCAGCAGCACTTCTGACTTGTCTGGATTGAGCCTCAGTTTATTGACCCTCATCCAGTCCATTATTGAGTCCAGGCACGAGTTCAGAACTGTGACTGCCACACCTGGATTGGTAGAGAATGAGAGGTAGAGCTGGGTGTTGTCAGCATATTGCTGACTTCTCAGCCCAAACCTCCTAATGACCTCCCCCAGTGGTTTCATGTAGATATTGAATAGCATGGGGGACAGTATAGAACCCTGAGGAACCCCATGACGCAACCGCCATGGATCAGAGCTACTGTCCCCCAGCAACACATTCTGTACCTGATCAGCCAGGTAGGAGCGGAACCACCATAAAACAGTGCCTCCCATTCCCATCCCAGGCAATCTGTCCAGAAGGACCCCATCGTCAATGGTGTCAAAAGCAACTGAGAGGTCCAGGAGTATCAACAGGGACGCATTCCCCCTGTCTCTCTCCTGGCAAGGGTAATCAAACAGGGCAACCAAGGCAGTCTCCATCCCATAACCCAGCCTGAAACCCGATTGAAATGGATCTAGATAATCCGTTTCATCCAGAAGAGCCGGAAGCTGCTCAGCCACCACACGTTCCAACACCTTGCCCAGAAAAGGGAGGTTTGCCACTGGTCAATAGTTGATCACTAGACCTGGGTCCAGATTAGGCTTTTTTAGGAGTGGGCGAATTACTGCCTCCTTTAATGGGGCGAGGACAACTCCCTTTCTTAACAAGGAGTTGATAACCTCCAGGACCCAGGTGCGAACCCCACCCCCAGCAGATTCCTTTATTAGCCATGATGGGCAAGGGTCAAGTTTCGTAGTGGTGGCACGAACTGATCCAAGCACCCTATCCACATCTTCGGGTCATAACAACTGAAACTTATCCAATAAATTATGACATAAGTCCGGAGCACTGGACACAACCATAGGCTCTGCATCAACAGTGGAGTCCAACTCTTTGCGAATCTGAGGAATTTTTCCCTCAAAGTGTGTAACAAATTCATTACAGCGAGCCACTGAGCGGTCCGGGACCTCCACCGAACCATTAGGCTGAAGAAGGTCCCGGACCACTCAAAATAGCTCTGCTGGACGACACTCCGAGGAAGCAATATGACTGGAGAAATGCTGACGTTTCGCCAGCAATATCACCACAGAGTAAGCCCGATAATGGGCTCTAAGCTGTGTTTGGTCATAGTCGCAGCGATATTTCCTCCATCTGCGCTCAAGCATTAAGATATAAAGATATACTTAAACAAGCAGTTTGCAGGTGTGTGTGTGTATTGAAGGTTTTTGTATAAAATAAAGAATGATATAACATTCAGGTAGAATTTTACCCATAGGCCTTAGGTGGCAATACAGGAAACCTAAGGCCTATGGGTAAAATTCTACCTGAATGTTATATCATTCTTTATTTTATACAAAAAAACTTCAATACATCATTTTGCTGCATGCATTTGCTTCCTTTAACTGATACTACAGTTCAAAGTCTGACTGATAAAATCCTTTAATATTTTTGTCACCGTTCAACAATCAACTCTGTATGCAACTCATTTGGGGCATTTTCCTGGACTGGCAGGTATGAATCAGACAAAGGGCATGGACATTTTCACAAGTAATCCCACTAGCCATCTCCAAACCCACTTCTAATAATGGTTTCGCATGAAATAAACCACAGTTAATATTAATGCAAACATAACATTATATCATATCAGATCCATAAAAAGAGAGAGGGGAGAATTAATGTGTATGGAGAAACAAGGATAAAGACCGAACTGACCTGTTGAGCATTTCCTAAGAAGAAGGGAGGGGATATTGTTTGGCACGTTTTCATGCAAACCAACTTCTTTCATACTTCCTGAACCAGAACACTGAAACCAGTACATGATTATCCTTTGGCTTTTATGCATATACGTTATGCATATTTTGCAATACAATTCTTCTGTTTAAAAAAGCATGTAACATGCATGCATTAGAAGAAATTGTATACAACAATATATACATGGGGGGGTATGTACAAAAATGCATGCACTGAGGAAAACTACATACAAAAATGCATTCTAGTTTTTGTTTGGGCTTTTAAACAAAAATGTTCGCAACTGATGCGGAAATGGAGCAGAACACATTTGTGCTTTTAAAAAAATTCAAATATTGCAGAAAATAAAATAGACAGATTTGTCCAGCCCAAGCACTTTCAATTTTCTCATAGCTGTAGATTAGGAACATTATCTCCCCATATCAGCCACCCCAAGAAAGAAGATTCTATAAATTCCAAATTACTGTCCACCACTCTTTGAAAACAAGGTTCCTGTTGCCGCAGTGGGCAGGAGGGCATAACCAGAAATGATACTAGGCCGCTTGCAATTATAACTAATGGAAATATTTATTTAAATCACAGCAGGTAAACAAGGAATAAGATTTGTGAAATGAAGGCACAGTGTAAAAGAAATAAAAGGAAAATCAATGAATTTCTGACACAACACCATGCAATAATGAAATGAAAAGTGTAAAGCAGAACAACCTATATTAAAGTATCAGGTGAAATTACAGTTATGCCAAATCAGCAATAGTTAGCCCTTTATGAAGCACTGTATTTGCCCCTAACCTTCCACCAGTCCTCTTGCTGAAGCTCATTATGTTCCAGTTCTTTGGCCTAAAGATTGAAAAAGAAAGATGTATAGCTACCTATCCCAAGGAACAGGTTCTTGAAGAATCAGGGAAATGTGCAGGAAAATTGTTCCAGGAAAATCCAGATAGGAAAATCATAAATTAAAATGTAAAATAGATTAGTGAAATCAGAGAGAGAGCGAAAGAGAGAGAGTAAAAGGTAACAACAAGGGAGGTGTAGAATCAGTCCACCCCATTGTAAAAACTGAAGCTTCTCTGAAAATCAAGGCAAGCTAAGGCCTAAAGGCCCCAGAGCAGTCAAAATCTGCAAATTACATGAGGAAAAGTGAACTGAGAAGCATCTGCACATGCGTATTAAATGTGATGCTGAGTCTGAGACCCAAGCAACAATTGTTTCTTGCTCCACGGATGCTCCTAATTCTCTTGCATTTTGGCTAGCTTCTTTACCTTCACCCCTAAAATTCAGTTCTGTGTTGGTAGATGGCAAAACTGGGAGAAAAAGTGCATTGCCTCGCTTTACTTTATTCCTAGAAAGTGAATCACCCCTTTGTCCTGTGGTACATGTGACCATAGCATCTTATCAGGGTACGCTCTGGGCCTGGTATTCGACCTTGTACCCTGTCCATACTGTTTCATTGTCTTCCAGCTCAGCCGGAGCCTTGTTGCCACAGCAACAGTCTTTCTTGCTCATTCCATCATGCAAAAGTCCAGGCTGGAATGCATCCTCAGCCCTTTTTGCCAACAGGAAACAGTCAGTTGTGCTGTGGATAAAGCAAACCAAAGATTTCCTCAATGCCATTTCATAGGCAGTCCATTCCACAGGTCAGTAGTCCATTCCATAGGCCATCTATCCATAGGTCAGTTCAGTCCATATGTCCACAGGCCTTTTTTTCAGTGTACCCTTGTAACATAAATGTAGGACCTGATTAAACACTCTTGGCCAAATTAAAGAATAGAAAAGCCCTATGACAAATGTTTTATCTCTCCATTTAACCAAGACTGGATCTTCCTCAGCCGTATCATGAATGAAAATTCAGCATAACAGAATCAAAAACACAGCTTTTCCACTATTTGCACAACTGATTCACTAGATTCAATGTGGGGCTTAGGAAACTGCAGCTAATGAACATTCCTGATTTCTCCTTGGTTAATCTAGAAGTGAAGAAAACAGTTTGTGCATTTTGTTTTATACGTTAGCAGAAATCTGGCTCTCAGTCCTCAATCCTCAAGAACATTTAACCATGTGAACGTAAGAATGGACATTTGACTCTTCAAGTATTCCCGGAGGGCCCCCTCCATCGCAAACTGCTTGCAGATTGTAGCAACCTCTATTATTTTTAACCTACAGCCATGATGGATTGGCTTGGAAGCTCTTTTGCCACAAGCTCTAAAAGAAAGGTGAGGAAGGAGGTGGTGGGGACATAAATTTCCACTGGTGATAAGCTCACATCTGTTTTAAACTATAAAAATGGCAAAGCCATTGTGAAACCATCCAAAAGGCTCTCTCTTGGATGCCAAATAAGCACAGCCCTGAAAAGCACATAAAGAAATAATTGAAAGACACTGGAGGAAAGCCAAGGGAACGTGGCTAATGTTTCACCTAATCTTTCTCTTTCTCTTTTCCTGTAACAGTTCTGCCCACATGACATGAGCTTCACGGCTTGATTGGACAGCTGCTCCTTGACTGTTTGCACTGTCTGCCTGCCTGCTGGCAGGAGAACAGAAAAACAAAACAAAGCATAGAAGCCCAAAGCTTCAAACACTCTGGGAGGAACAAGAGTGTGGTGAATGAGAGGCCAGCAGAATTCACAGGGACAAGGGTCAAAGGTTGTCTCAGAGAACAAGCTTGGAGTGGCATTGGTTCAGCAGCACTGAAGCTTATGCCACTGCAGTACCAATATATGCAACTGAAATCTATGTGCTGCATGCTGAGGAAAGGGTAGAAATAATCAGCTGGCAGCTGAAATGCATGAAATGTCCTTGACAGGAATAATGACAGGACTGTCAGGTGGCACTACTTCCAAGAGGAAATAAAGATGTAGAGTGGAACAGCTTATGGTGGCAGAAACCTAACCCTGACTGCTTTGGTCATGTGGTATTTAAATCAGAACACACATTCACTTTGACTTAAACTAATTCGATGTATTTCTGGTAATTAAAATCAGTTTGGGAATCTACACTCGAATGTCAGTTCACCTTCTTGCACCTCAACAGCCCCTTTGTTACTTTCCTCACCTTGCTTATGCCTCCCCTTCACCCCGCCACTCTGCCCTTGGATCGCAACCCTTCCCATCTCCTTCCGCACTGGTCCCCCACCTCCCCCATACTCCCTGGTTGCCCGCAGCCCCTGCACCACTTTGGTCCAGTTGGCAAAGCTGCCCTGAGCATGGGTCAGTCTGTTGGTCCCTTTGGCTTCACCTCCGACATCTGCCTTAAAGGAGCATCAGCTCTGAAATTGGGTTGGGGGGAATTTAAGGCCATGTTGCATTTGAGGCTGTGTCCTCCACCAACCCACCCTCATGCTGGCTGCTGCATTTCCCCCCCCCCCCGAGGGGGATATTGATAGTCTAACATGACTGTGGAAATTTGGGAGCCAGCAAAGAGATAAAGGGGGAAGGCACTTCCTTCCCCTTCACAAAGTGAAAATGGCCAGAGAAATTTACAATATCGGGAACTTCTTCACTTTGCGAAGGAGGGAGGGAATGATTTTCCCTGGTTCCTCAATTTCAGCTGTCATGTCAGACTATCGATATCCCCATGGGGGGGGGGGGGTGGAATTAAAAAATAAAGCAGCCAGCACAAGGCAACAAATACAATTTATACCAACAGAGGCATTCACATATGCCAAACCAATGAAAAATAAATCGAGTTTACATCCGTGTTAAAATAAACAACTCTCTGCCAGCCCAGTAAAATACCTCACTTCTGATTTTTTTAAAAAACACATGATTCCTGGGCAAACAAATCTGCACTCCCATTTGTGTTGTGTAGCCAGGGTTTTTTAAAATTGATTTTATTTAAGAAAAACTTGATTCAATAGCAGTTATTCTTGCCAGTGTGACCGAGCTTTTATTCATGTAGCTGTAGACAGGAGACCCTGTCCAGGCATATAATTTCCTCATTAAATACTTTCTCTTCACTTAGAACAGCTTTGATACAGGTTCCCAGCAGCCAACTTCCATACAAAGCCAGCATCACTGAGCCATCCCATTCTTTGGCTTCCTTCCTACTTTGCCTCCCTGTTTCCTGTTAAATCGAACATGCAAACTGCTTCTCTTCTGTTTAGTAGGAGAAGAAAAGAGGGCACAGGAGATAAAAACAGAGGGGAATTAGCAGATCATAAAGAAGCTGCAATAGCATCTCACTGCCTCCTTTTGGTTTCTACGTACATCATTATGTATCAGTCACGGAATGGAACCCCTAAATTTTTCTTCAAATCCTCCAGATGGAAACCCTCCAAATAGATGGTAATGTGTGGAGGAAACTGATGGTGCTTTATGAGCTGACATTCTCTGGGTGTCTCTTTACTCCTCCCTCCCTCCCCTCCAGCCATCTGCATTTGTAACTAACCTGGCAAGCCAGTAATACCTATTCTCACAACAAAAGAAGCTTTTTAAAATATCTGCCCCAAGAATAATTACTTTATAGCTGTTCCAACATGGTAGGAACAAAAGGTTCTGTTGAAGCCCAAAGCTGAAAATAATGCTGATGTGGGGAGTCTGATATTTACAGCAGTGACCCGAAAAATATGTCGGTTTCATTTTTATTGCATTTCTTGGAATCCCACCAGGATCTCATTCTGTCCTATTTCTCTCTTGTATTTTCATAAAAGTGTGTACACTTTTCAGTGAACACTTTTTAAAATATATCTTCTTTGCACAATTTCCCCATTAACTGACATATTGTTGTGCCCATTTGCAAATGAGCACGTTTTGGGTTGTGCATCTTTGCATTCTTGTAATTTGAAACAGAAAAACATGAATTTGACCCTCACATTTTCTTCCCAACAATGAGAGTAATAAATCATTTTTTAAAAAAAATCAGTCAATGCAAGTTTCTTTCCCATACCTCCTTACTACTCTGCCTGCTGAAGGAAATGCTGAGGAAGTGGCATCATTGGCAGTGGCATCCAGAGAAAAGTGCTGGGATAGTGATGGACAAAAAAATGAGAGGGGAAATGACTTGCTCCAAATGCAATGGATGGGCCATTAAAACCTTTCGGAGCAGAAGTGAATCTCACATCTGATCTGAAAGCAGCAAGAGAGAAGAGGAATGAACTGCCAGAGGACAGGGATAGGTTCATACCAGGCCAGCTGGCTTCCAGTGAGCCTTTTCCAGGCAAGGTGACCCGCCTTCTCAAGAGGATTTCATCATCTTAAAACCACTGAATGGAGAAAACAAAGGGGAGGGGCAAGAAAGGTCTGTAAGCATTTACAACTCCAGTAAACTCCAGTAGCCCCGATGGCTCAGAGATGTTTCTCTAGATCATTTCACAGCTTTGAGATTTAGATCAATGCATTCTGAGGGTAAAGGCAGGGCCCACACCCCTCTGTTCCCTTCATAACACTAATGTTGGGATGGATGGAAGAGCGTTTAAAAGTTGTCTTTTGAACTACAACACCCAGAATTCCCCACAGCCAGTAGGGTTGGTGGCCATGCTGGCTGGATGATTCTGGAAGTTTCCGTTTTTTGTGTGTTTTTTATTTATTTATTTATTTATTTTTGTTGTTGTTTAACTTTTTAAGCTCTGCATTTGCCAGATATATTTGGTAGACTACTTGGATTGCTTAATTCTTTCCCCACTCAGTAATTCTCTAAAAATGCAGTCTCCATCGCTCTTCTCGACACATTGGGCCAGTTGAGGGGAGGAACGTCTAACCAAGATAAGGAACCCTCAAGTCATCCTCACCCAACCTGGTGCTCTCTTGATGTGCTAGACTTAGAGGCTGAGTAAGTCTGAGTAAGACTGTTTTGTCTATCTTGCACAGTATTGTCTATTTTGATAAACCATGTCTTTTCCTGTCAGGAGAGGCAGAGATGGTCATTGGAGAGCTCAGATGAGACCTGGGCCATTTCACACCGTGAGGCTCCCTCATTGTTTGGGAAGAGGGGTAGAAGTATTTTTAATGTAAGGAATGGCATGTAGAAATTATTTTTATTCATAGAATGCATGACAGCCATGCACTCTCACCTGAGGTGACGCTACCTTGTGAGGTCCTTTCATGGCTATACAGCCCTGCTGCCCCTCTCCTTGTAGGACCTCAGGCAATGGCCTTTTATTTAATTCACTAATTGGAGCAAACCTTGGGAAACTTGTCCTTGGACTACATCTTCTAGTCTAAAGCAAAAAATTTCCAAGCACATATGTGCAGTTATCACGGTTTGAACCTGGGACATCTGGTATCCATGGATTATATCAGTTTGCTCCAAAGCAAAGCAGGAAACAATGAAGAATTATTGATCATACCAATCATAGTAAGAGCACAGAATCAATGGGAGCTAGGTAAGTGAGTACATATTTAAGTTTCATTAGCTGAAATGCTATTGTTTAGTGTGGCAAATCACAACTAGAGTAGGTCCATTGAATCAGTGGGGATTTGGTGAGTTAACTCCTCCATACGTTCCTTTGATTCATCAGTCCTACTCTAGTTGCAACTTACTATGCTAAGCAACAAGATTTCAGTCTTTTGTTGGGACTAATGATTAGATTTAGGCCTGAGGCAGCAGTGTCCTGACAAAGGAGACAGATGAGCCTTCCTTGACATAAAAGATAGGTAAGTATAAGTTCATCTGCACATTTTTTAAGGTAGGGAAAAGCCAGTTTGGATAGCTTGCAATTTTTCCCATGGTTGTTGAAAGTCCAATGAAAACGACGAAATGCTAAAGAACAGGAAATTCTTGTGGTCTTGAGGGTCTTGTGGTCTTCCTGGAGAAGGTTAAGTAGAAGCCAGCACTAGAAATCCCCCCCCCCCCCCAATGTTAAGCATTCTGAATTATATGAGAGTCTGTTTGTATAAGATGGCCAGCCAACTGTTGTAGATTAAGGCTAGCAATACATGTGATGGTGACAGAGTGATTCATTTTAAATCTAAGTGTTCTCTTACCATGCATAAAACAGAGAGAATGAGTCTAAATTTAAGAGCCAAGGGACCACTTAAGAAGAATGAAGAGAGTGGATCTCTTTCCTGGGTATACTCTTTATCTGCCCACAGATTTTATCCTCACATTTCTACCCACTCAGCCCATTTGTTGTGACTGCAGAGAAAAACACCAGGGGGAGGTATGGTTTTGCAGTCAATGTACAACAGAGAATATAAAGAAATTAGTCTGGGGGAGGGGGAGTTCTGCCCCACATGACTCTGCATATGGTAGTCAGAGGAAAAAATGCTAGAGAAAGAGGTGTGTATGCCTGTGGGTGACTGCTTGTGGGTGTACACTTTGGGCAGGTACAGTACAATACATCTGGTGCTCATCAGCATCTGCACACTCTAGGAGCCAGAATGTGGCACCTTTTCACAATGTTCTCATGCACCTGCGTAGCTATTTGAGTATGGCATGGATCCGGAAAGGGCTGTTTCTAAAGCAAGGAAAGGCAATGTGTGGCCCTCCAATTGTTCTTGAGCTACAGCTACAACTCCCTTCAGCAATTCAGCCATACCCAGTCAGCATATGAAGGAAAGGGAAGTTGCAGCCCCACCACATCAAAAGGGCCACACGTTCACCATCTCTACTTTTGGAAGAATAAACAAATTCTGGGACCAAGGGACCTATAACTATACAGAACACTAATTTTGAGGACTGCTTGTTTCATTTATTTTTATGTATTTCTACTAGCATCACTCAAAAAGTTGTTCTCTGTGATTTTTCCTTAGTTAGTAGCTCGTACATTTCAGTAAAGCGTGCTACAGTACACATCCAATCTGAGCTAATGAGAGAAAGCTGGGATTACAATCTGTAGTTATCCACATTTTTTAGAGATGGCAGATGCCCTCATATTAGCTATTTGGCTCCTGCCCATATAGCTAACATCTTTTTCTTCTCTCTCCAGCCAGTTATCACTTTGTAAGTACCTTCGTGGGAAAGAATAGAAGTTGAAAGGATAGAAGTTAGAGTCCCACACAGGTCAAAGAAGCCACTTCCTCCATTGTTTCCCTCAAAATTAATTTCCAAACAGCCAAGGAAAGACTTGATGCATCTTGGTGCCATGTATCAGATGCTAATCAGTTACGGGGTTTTCTCAAAGCAGGCTGTTCTCTTGATTAACCCATCTGGTATTGAGCCAGAATTCTCAGGAACACAAAAAGAAGGTTCAAGTTCAGTGAAGATGAGTCATCCTTTCATCCTGAAAATTAAGCCCCAATCCTATTTGAGAATTCTCTGCTGCACGCATGCATCACATTTCTGTGCGGAATTAGAACTTGTCCTGTGCCAAGGTTTTTTTCTTGGAATTCTATGGGCTGCTTCATACATCAAACATATTTTTTTAGCGCACAACTCAGGTGATTTTTGGTTTTCAAGAATTATTAATAATACAAACTTCCATAACAGTTCATAAGAGGGAAAAGATTGTGTTCCGTTTCTTAGTTTCTCATGCCAGTACATAACAAATATTACTCATCACTGATTACATTTATGTGTACCTTGCAAATAACTTCTTTGCGCCCTCAGATAATATGTCAATTTATATAACAAGGCAGTGTTAAACAAGTCCTTTACAGGGGGGATGTCTTTTTCTTCCAGTTTGTTGTTATAGCCCCCTTGATAGCAACAAGAAGACTTGAAACCAGTTCACTAACCAATTCTTTCATACAACCCAACTAAGTTACCCTCATATCCAATGGTATACTACTATGTAATAAAGATGAGCATGAACTTTGGTTTGGAACTTTGTACCGGTTTGTATGCGAGGTACCACAGGTGCCACATGTTGCCTTCCCCCACCTCCCCAGACAATCCCCCACTCACCAGCTGGCACACACTTCTCTCCTCCTCTTCGACTGTCTCAAGCAGGAGCGTGGGCTTGCCTGTCCCGCCTCCTTGTCTGAGTGGGTAATCAGCCAAGGAGGCGGGGCAGGGAAACTGTGGTGCCATGCTTAGAAACCGGCACAAACCTCTGAAGTGAGGTTCATACCCATCTCTACTGTGTAACATATCATTAATAAACACCATCACAACATGTCAAAAATGTATTTTCAAATGGAACCAAGATACATGTGATATTTCTATATGCATCTCTAGCATTTCTCCAACAATGTTTTTATATAAGTGCTAATTTTTAAGTTGTGATACCATTAAAATATTTACAAAAATTATCTTGCAAACTCATTGAAAATAACTTTGAATTGGCATTTTCCCAAATCAATTTCCATTTTGGTAAACTAATATTCAATTACAAATCTTTCCCCCTCTTTATCATATAGCTTAAAGGAGTAGTATCTGAATCTAACAACAGTGAATAAATCTGACTTACTACTCTTCCAAGACATACAATTTTCAGTTATTATTAACTCAAATAAGGTTTTTCATCTAAGCTCTTCACATTTTAATAGCAAAGTAGTCACTACATTGTAATTTTAAAAAGCTAAAAGATCTGGGACTTACTCCCTTTGAACTTTTTCATACTTTTCTTACAATTTAAGATCTACTGATGGTCGATTAACATTTCCAGTGTATTCAATTCCCCTTTTCCCCAAATGCTAAAATTAATTAAGGAAAATAAATCATGAAATTGTTCATTATACAAAATGGACATTAAAGTGATAGGCTGTGGCTTAACAAACATCTAACTTTATATCATTTTGATAATACAGAGCCTTTTACCATATTGTTTACTATAAATCCACTTTTATGAGACCAGATTAAATCTCAGTCTTAAACCTTTATTTAGTGTCAGTTCCAATACTTATATATCTTTATCCATCTGATATCACTTCTTAACTTCTGTCATCACAACTAAGATGTTTTAAGAGTACACAAATAAGCTGGATGTATCTTCCCACTTGAAAAACAGAATGTTATACAAATATTTAATGTTTTACATTATAAACATAAAAATTAATCATATTTTAAATTTGTGTGGTTGAAATATATAGAATTGTATTTACTCTAATACAGTTATTGAAATGTAACAAAAATATTATTTTTACAAAAAATTTAGGTATAAAATTTCTAAAATACATAGATACAGGATGGCAGATATCTTTGAAGAAGAATCCTGTGATGAAGAACCTCCAGTTTTAGAAACCATTGTGAAAGCAGCCCTCAAAGCACTTGCAAGAAACAAATCACCACAAGTAAATGAGACATTCCAAGTTATGGAGACTGATTCTGTAAAAATGCTAATAAGAATGTGCCAACCATTATGGAGAGCAAAGCAATGACCCACAAACTGGATACATTCAATATACATTCTAAAGAAAAAAGATACCAAGGAGTACAGGACCATTGCATTAATTTCCCATGCAAGCAAACTGATGCTTAAGATTTTGCAACAAAGACTTTTATCACATGTAGAACAAGAAATGCCTGATGTTCAAGCTGGATTCCAAAAAGGGAGAGGCATTACAGATTGTCTTGCACATATACATTGACTACAGGAGTGTACCAAATAATTTGAGAAGATCTGTCTACGCTTTACAGACTACAGCAAAACCTTTGATTGTGTGGCTTATGAAACATTTTTAAACAATTAAAATATAGTTTTAAAAGAAATGGGTCTGCCTCAATGCTTGATTGTCCTAATGTGTAAGCTATATCTTGGACAAGAAGCTAATGTGAAGACAGAATATAGAAAAAGAGAATAGTTTCCCATAGGCAAACAAGGAAATATGTTATCTCCCTATCTGTTCAATCTGTATTGAAAATAATGTACAGAAAGTTGGCTTAGATTTAGATGAAAGAGAAATGAAAATTGGTGGAAGAAACATCAATAATTTAAGATACACAGATGATACCATATTACTGGCAGAAAGCAGCAATGACTTTAAAAGACTCCTTATGAAAGTGGAAAAAAGTGAAAAAAGCAGAACAGAAGTACAGTGGACCCTCGACTTACAGATTTAATCTGTATTGGAACGGTGGCCGCAGGTCGAAAAGTCCGTAGGTCGAGGGTCCATTTCCCATAGGAATGCATTGAAAACCCATTAATCCGTAACCGGCAGAAGAAAAAATACCCCCCCCACCAAAAAAAAAAAGAAAATAAAGGCAAAAAGCAGCACCTTACTGGTCCGAAGGGGTCCGTTGCCGCCGCCGCCGCTGCCGAAGCCCTCCGAGGGCTTTCCCGCCGCTGCCGGAGCCCTCCGAGGGCTTCCCCACCACTGCCGGAGGCCTCACGGGGGTCCCTGGCTGCTGCCGTTGCTGCTGCCGAAGCCCTCCGAGGGCTTTCCCGCTGCTGCCGAAGCCCTCCGAGGGCTTCCCCGCCACTGCTGGAGGCTTCACGGGGGTCCCTGGCTGCTGCCGTCGCCGCTGCCGAAGCCCTCCGAGGGCTTTCCCACTGCTGCTGGAGGCTTCACGGGGGTCCCTGGCTGCTGCCGTCGCCGCTGCCGAAGCCCTCCGAGGGCTTTCCCGCTGCTGCCGAAGCCCTCCGAGGGCTTTCCCGCCGCTGCCGAAGCCCTCCGAGGGCTTCCCCGCCACTGCTGGAGGCTTCACGGGGGTCCCTGGCTGCTGCCGTCGCCGCTGCCGAAGCCCTCCGAGGGCTTCCCCGCCACTGCTGGAGGCTTCACGGGGGTCCCTGGCTGCTGCCGTCGCCGCTGCCGAAGCCCTCCGAGGGCTTTCCCGCTGCTGCCGAAGCCCTCCGAGGGCTTCCCCGCCACTGCTGGAGGCTTCACGGGGGTCCCTGGCTGCTGCCGTCGCCACTGCCGAAGCCCTCCGAGGGCTTTCCAGCTGCTGCTGAAGCCCTCCGAGAGCTTTCCCGCCGCTGCCGAAGCCCTCCGAGGGCTTCTCCGCCGCCATGGGAGGCCTCTCGGAGGTTGTCCGCCGCCGCCAGCGGCGGCTTTCCCAGGGTACACCGGGCCTACCAGGGGATGGCTTCCCCTGGTAGGCCCAGTCTACTGCCCGGGAAAGCCTGGTAGACCGGGCCTACCAGGGTAAGCCCTCCCCTGGTAGGCCCGGTGTACCCTGGGAAAGCCGCCGCCAGTGGACGACCTCCGGAGGCCTTCCATGGCAGCGGAGAAGCCTTGGAAGGCCTCTGGAGGTCCCCCTTGCCGCCAATCGACTTCTCCGCCGCCATGGAAGGCCTCCAGAGGTCCCCCCTCGCCACCGATTGTGCCTCCGGAGCTTCTCCGGAGGCACGATCGGCGGCAAGGGGGACCTCCAGAGGCCTTCCAGGGCTTCTCCGCCACCATGGGAGGCCTCTCGGAGGTCCCCCCTCGCCGCCGATCGTGCCTCCGGAGCTTCTCCGGAGGCACGATCGGCGGCGAGGGGGGACCTCCGAGAGGCCTCCCATGGCAGCGGAGAAGCCCTGGAAGGCCTCTGGAGGCACGATCGGCAGCCTACGGACCGGAAGGGGGAGGCGGGGAAAGCGCCAAATTTGAATTTGGCGCTTTCCCCACTTCCCCCTTCCGGTCCGTAGGTCGATTCTCTGGCCGCAAGTCGATGGGAAATTTTGTGGCCGGAGAAGTCTGCAAGTAGAAAAGTCCACAGGTGGAGCCGTCTGTAAGTCGAGGGTCCACTGTAGAACATTAAGAAAATAAAAATAATGACTACAGAAGACTTATGTAAGGGTAATGCTGACAATGATGAAATTTAATCAAAAATGTCTATACCTTTGATCAATCATCAGTCCAAATGGGACTGCAGGAACCAGAAGAACATTGAGACTCAAAAGGGCACCTATGAAGGAACTAGAATCAAGTGTAAGGAGGTCCCAAGTACCATGTGATTTATTTGAATGTATAGATGGCCTCTACTACCATTATTATGACATACTTTATCACAATTTTCTGAATTGTATTCCACCCAGGTTTTAATTAGTCAGATCACCTTATATTATGAAAGAGAGGGAAAACAGTGTGCAGTCTCTCATATTATCATCAATAGCATGCACAAAAATATGTGACTGTGAAAAGAACCAAGAAATATGAAATATGGAATTCAGTTACTGGATACTTTGATGTTTCTTTTGCATCAAAACTTCTGGGAAGTTGGCTGAACAGGCAGAGGTCAGTGTGTAGAAGGACAATTCACACCTTCAACTTAACTCCTGTTACTGAACACTTCAAAGAAAAGACTGAGGGAGGAACTGACACTTCCATATTTACTTTTTATCAAACGTCATATCAAAGCATCCCCCAACAATTGAAAACGTTAACTGTAACTTTTGACTTGAATGGATCCAGTCTACTTCCTTCTCCTAGAGTTATGCAGATTTTGGCTGTGGCAAAGGGAGCAGTACAGGAAAACACTTTTTTGTCTTGATGGAACATGAAAAAGATCTTGTTGGCAATAGGTGTGTAATGCCCCATTTACTTGTATAAAAGGGAATTAGGAAAACTAGTTAGTGGCTCAAGCCTATCTCTGAGGAGAAAGTGCTTTCCTCACGTGCTGTTTCGTGATGCCTAGAAGGTGCTTAGTCTAACTCTAAGGAGGGGACTATATCTCTTTTAAGTCATATAATACTGTGCCATCTCAGAAATACACTCATGTGAGTATTGGATAGGATAGATTAGCTTTCATTATTTTCTGGTGTGTTCTTCTTGAATGTCTTTCAGTCCGTCTCTACATTTTCTCTGCGATTTTTGGAACCTTTTCTTGTTTGAAACTTTTTCTTGTTTCCTTTATGATTGGTTTTTTTCCTTTCTTTTTAATAAACTACAAAATCCTTTCAAGCAGCTGTCTGTATTTTTGGCTGAGACAGTTTGTTGTACTAAAACCAGTCCTTGTCTTAACCATCTATTGGAATTGTTTAGTTTTGGGGGGATTGGTGGCAGCTGCCTTGCAAGGTTTGTGTGCTAGCTCTAGATACCTAGCCTTGGGAATTCTCTCTCTGTGTGTGTGTGTGTGTGTGTGTGTGTGTGTGTGTGTGTGTGTGAGAGAGAGAGAGAGAGAGAGAGAGAGAGAGAGAGAGAGAGAGAGAGACTCCCTGGAGCACACCCAAGTTTGGGAGACTGTGGGGGTGCCATTCCCAAGGTTGCTAAGCTGTTGGCTTAATCTACAGTAGAGGGCAAACTCTCCTGGATGACGTCACAGCTGCTTCTGAGGGGCATGACTGCCCACCATTCTTCTTCTTTCTCATAGGTGCTGGAGAGCTTGCAGAGCCTTTCCTTAGGCCAATTATAATGGCATGATGTAACCATTGTCCTATCTGAACTCTGTAAACTATCTGTATACTGTCCACTATCTGTGAGCTTGTAAGGTTAATAAAAGCACAGTCCTCCTGGGGGCAGGGCAGAATTCATTGGGAACCCATTCGGTGTTATTCTGCCTCTTCTACTAGTCGCCCACCAGGAGCACTGCTGGCAGAGATCCCTGCATGTGTGGCTGACTTCTTTAACGTCTATCTCTAAGAGACTCTTTGCTATCCTAATTATCTGGTGATCACCACAAAGCCCATCAGCCTGCTAAGTTCGTGACTCCAACAGGAGACAGGGGTGTTGGGAGTGATATGATTCCATTCAACTTCCATGGTCTTCACCACATCTGACTCCATCCTGCACTCTCCCATCCCAGAATGTGCAAGAGTAGTGTGGCTAAGTGGCTTTAGTGAGGGAGTCCTGACTGGGGAACCATGACAGTGGCAAATAAGATTTCCATAAATTATAGGGAGATTAAACATAGAAAAATCTGTGACTCTGGCAAACAAAACAAAGCAAAAAGATACAGCTATGTTTTGATTTAGTTGAGACTGAAACAGCTGTACTTGGATACACACACATCTCCATTACAGTGGCTTTAGAGAAATGTTCTCCATTTTCAGTAGAGAAAACATGAAAGGACTACAAATTGTTCAGTAATGTCAAGCAGCAGGCGTATGGTCTGAGGATATGCACACAAAAGTGTCCCTGATGGGCCTTGGGCTAGGGTAGGTACATCTGGCAGCTACTTCCTCTTTTGTATAAACCTGATACATTTCAGAATTGAGTCAGGAGGATTACTTGCAAATCAGTGGAAGGATGAATGCACTACCTGCAACAAGTTCCTGTTGATAAAAGAGACTAAACATGAGAGACCAGCAGAAACTAACTACTGTTATGATGGGCATGGAAAGAGTACCTGCATACTGCAGAGAACACTACACCTCCCAGAGGAACACATGTCACGCTCAGAGGGAGGGACTGCAACTGCCATGAGATCCTATTCAGTAGAATGCAGCGACCCTGGTGGTACAAGCAATGCCATCTCCCGGTTTGGGAAGACCTTGTACAAGATGCCTTCAATGAGGCTTCCTTCCTGAATAGTCCTCCTTTTAACAAACTGCCAAATGACAATTGTTGTTCTCTTTCATCGTCCTTGTTGATGAAGTGTAAGTGGTTATTGGAGAGAGGAGGCAGGTGGACAGAGGCAGCAGGGAGGAAGAGCAGGACAGGGCTTCTCGCAGTTGGGATCTGGTTACCATGTTGGGATCATATCCCAGCCTTCAGCAGGCATATCATGTGTCCAGCAATGCCAGTCTCTGGTGCCAGGCCTGGATAGGCAGCAAATCAGCATCTCCAGCATGAAACTCCCAGGGCATTCTCTTATTTTTATCTCGACTTTATGACCATGCTAGCAATTCACAGACACCCATTTCACGAAGTCAGCGGGGGCAACAATGAGTGCTCTTAAACTGAAATCTTTGACAGCGTGGAGACCTGTTTTGATCCAAAGCTTTGATTCTGCACATCTGTATGAGCATGCAGTTTGAGTAAGATCATTAACCAAGTCTGTGAAACCTCAGTAAGTGCCTTCAAAGGTCATCCACAAACAACTTGACCAATTCAGAAATAAAATATATAGATTTTCTTCTTACAGCTCTCTGCTGTCTCAGAAAGGGCATTTCTGTTGCTATAGATTCTAAAATACAATTTCACCCTAAGAAACTAAGAGACCTGCCATTAATTGACTGGGCTGGAAGCCATATAAATAGACTTGTGACTAATGGTGTAACATCTAGAGAGGATGCCACTGCCTTTTATTCTGTTGCATGATGTGCCTTTCAGTACACAACCCTCAAAATGGTTTCCGATGTGGGCTAGGTGGCTGGCCTCCCAAAGTTTTCTTAGGAGGAAAAGCAAGAGAAAAAGCACTGAAATTGTCACCATCTGACTGTGCTCCAGTATTAGAAAAATACCAAGCAAATCCTCTACAGCAGTGGTTCCCAACCTTGGGTCCCCAGATGTTCTTGGACTGCAACTCTCAGAAACCTCAGCCACCACAGCTACTGGTGAAAGCTTCTGGGAGCTGTAGTCCAAGAACACCTAGGTTACCCAAGACTGGAAACAACTGCTCTATAGGCATGTGTGGGTGCCTACAGATGTGTCTATGTGTGGGAGGGTGGTTCTTTACATGAGAGAACAAATTTATGCAGGTCTAGTGCCAAAGCTATTCAGCTGAATGTTTCTTTGAAGCTATTTAGTGAAGTGAACCTCCTTTCAAATAAATAAGATGGCCACTTGCAGAATGAAAAAAGGAGAGGAAAGGTGTGACATAATCGCCCAAAAAAGAAAAGGAGAGAAGATTCACAAGTATACAATATTTATATATGCTAATGTTTATGTATAAGCACAAATGTTAGAAATAACTGCTGTAATTCAAATGAAATTCACAATTCCATGCCAAATATTATTTATTTATTTATTTATTTATTTATTTTATTTTAATAGAAATAGAAATACAGTACACAACTCACCATAGTGGGGAAATCTGTCATTCAGTGACCTTGGTGTCTCTTTGGTCCTCTATCTGTATGGCAAGCATAGTTGGGCAATTTCAAGGTCTCTGTTTCCTTTTCTCAGTTTCTTTTAACCCAGATGTGGACTGACCAGTCATTCAGAGAATGACACTTTCAGAACAGAAATTCTACTCATGTAACACTTCTGTGATCTACTATGTTCAAAGGAGTTTACTTCCAAAATAGTGTAAACAAAATTGAGCATTGAAATCCTATGCATCTCTGCTCAGAAATGAGCTCCACTTTCAGTGAAACTTACTCCCAGAAAACTGGTGTATGCTTGCAGTCTTAATTCCTTCTCTTTTATTTTTTACACACACACACACACTTTTCCTGCTCCAATTTTATTCTCCCTTTTTTATTATTTTTGTTTCAGTCTTTTTGCTTCTGATTTTTTTCTGAAAAAACTGACTTTTTTCACATGAAAGAAAATAATCTCCTTAACTAGGGTCCTTTAACTGCCCCCCTCCCTTAAAAGAAACTACATGTACTCATCAAACACTGGCAGCTGACTGCAGTAGATAAGATATGCACACAGTGGGTCTCTGACACACCCTCATTCTGGAGGGCCACACCCTGTTGGAGCCATATGTGATGGATATCCCTGGCTAATCCCTCTGCTTAATACAAGTTAGTGTGTTGCAACCAGAAAACACTGAAGCCTCTAGGGAGGCTGACATCATTGTGAGCCAAAGGAATCTGTTTGTTCTGGTTTTGTTAGTTTGTCTTTGGTTGACCCATACAGCACCCTACAAAGTCATGCATTCCATGATTCCAACTCTCATATTTTAATCCTTATTTCTTTAAAAAAAACAACAGTGTAAACTCTGTCATGTATTTTAAAGACAGTTTAAGAATGCAGCCCTTGAAGTGGGTAGCAGATATCTCATCTATTGCTCCCTAAGTCTAAATTAATCCTAGTGTATTGGTGGTAATGCACGTCTTATCCATAATACAGTGTCCTGCTTGGTGCATTTCTTAGTGTGGTGGTAATTGCAGATTGATGAAAATCTTCAGAAGTGCATGCATGCATTGCCATAACACACAGAGACCATTAGAAATTCTGAAATGCAGGCACCCACCATGCCAATTTCTATAGCCATGGCTCCAAGAAGAATCCAAAAATAAAAACCACTGTCCTTGCTCTTTTGAGGGCGGGCCCTTGTCCCTGCTAATCAGAAGGCTCTGTTACGCTAATCCTATGAGCCCTGGCTCTGTTGCACCACTACCCATTAGAGGTGGGCACAAATCACCAGTTCAGCAGTTCGTGCCAGTTTGGCCGAACAGGTGTCCTGCAGTTCGGCACCCCGCTCCCTCTGGTGGTTGCCCACTCAGAGGCAGTGCCTAGAGGAGGTGGGCCAGAGAAGCCAGGGTGCTGTTTCTAAGTGGGTGCCCGCCAGAGGGGACGGGGCACCAACTCATGGAACATCTGTTTGGCCATTGCCTGAACCAGCAGTTCGTACCCATCTCTGCTACCCATACACACAGAGTGCATTCTTCAAGCATACCTACCTCCTCTTATCTCCAGTTCTTCATTTTGTCACCTTGCATAACAATAACAATAATACAGATTGTTTTTAAAGGACACACACACACCCCAATCCATTGCTCCACAGAAGGGCAATAGATTAAATGCTTTATTTGTGTACATCTGAAAATTGTGCCTCTTGATATAAGAATAAATGGAAGCTTTTTCCTTTGACTCAAAGAAAATCTGCAGCTATAGCCAAAGGAAGCAGCTGTGAGAGTACAGGCCCCCACATATGCATTCCCAGTGCAGAGTGGTTATATGGCTTTGCCATGGACATGTAGCAGAAGCATGACAGTATCTTTTGAGTTCTGCTTCAGAAGTTCATTGATTAGAAGATCCATATTAGTAGCCATGGCTCTTTACAATTAGTGCTGTGCCAAAAATTCCTCTCATGAGAATTTTGACCATTGTCCTCATATTTGATAAAGGGAAAAATCCTTATGAAAAAAAATTGCAAAGGAAGGGGAATGTTGGAGAAATTCCAGTAGGAGAGATTAAGGATTCATGTGCTTACCTTAGTTAGAAAGTGGATGAGAATTATGCAAATACCCCACCTCCCTTTTTTATAATGTCTGTGATAAGTAGCCATGGCTTCCCATATGTCCATTAAAGCTCAGTGGAAGACATAATAAGGTAATTTCTCCCATAGGTCTTTTTCAGATCAGGAAGGGTCTGGGAAGGTATAAAGTGGTAATGAAAGAGGTAGTAGAAAACAAAAAGAAAGAGAAAGAAATGCAATGTTATAGTAAGCTCAAAAATACCACTAAGAAAAAAAAATCTCAAGGGTCATGACAATGAAAGAACAGAATTGAAGTGTTTTTTGTGAGAGAACTGACTTTTGGAAAACTGAAAGTCAAATCATGGCGCAGTACTACGTTTACCATTTTACTGGAGATGGACATAACACTATGTTCCCTCATATTTGCTCTTAGGCTTTGCAGGAAAAGCATTATATCTTTCAGCATTCATGTTCACAATGGCACCTTAGGTGACTGAACAGCTCAGTCGGTTGGAGTATGGGGTCTTGAGCTTAATTCTTCACTGTGCTTCCCAGGAGAAGAGCCAGCCTGCTGTATGCTTGGGCAAGTAGCACAGTCATAGAGTGCCAACAGAAGAAAGGACTGGCAAACCACTTCTGAATACTTTGTACTCTGGAAATCCTGGAAAAGACTGCCATGTGCTAAAATCACTTTGACACTACATAATAATAGTTATTAAACTTGTGAAGTTACATAGTTTTAGACGCTGAACTTGGTGTTCTTAAGTGAGAGCAGGAGCTGTTTAGATGACACATGTGCTTGTTTATTTATGCCATAAAGCAGTAAATTACTTCTGCAGCATTTAAGAGCCCTCCCGTTTGTTTTGTTGAGCAAACTTTGGATGTTTTCTCAAAGGCTTTCCTTGTCAACACCCCCACTGATGTGTGAAATGTAACCTATAATCCATTTTTCAAGGGAAACTGGAAAGATGTAAAACATAGCACAATGGACTGTTCCTCTTAAAACCCAAACTTCTGCATTGAAGGCTAACACACACTTTTTGACAACCATCTGTACTGGATGTTTGAAGATCTCTTTCACTGCTATGTCAAGGTGGGGATGGAAAATAGGTTATAATGCCATTTCTAAATAATGTACTTGTGAATGTTGTGCTTCATTAGTATTAGTTAAACTAGATTGAAAATACAAGATAATATTTAATGGACAAAAGTAATCCAGCTGTTGTGAAAGAAGTGAAACCTGTTTCAGATTGATTCACATTTCAGGTATTATGGGGAAACCTCCATTCACGTGGAGATATGTTCAAAACTGGTTTCCAAAGTCTTACACAAAGGGAGGTCCCATCTGAATATTCGGCAGATTTTTGTGGTGGTGGTTTTTCTCTAAGCTGTAAATGCTGCTGCTGGCTTTGAAGTTCTGTGCACACCTGTGTAGATCACAAAGAAAGTCAGGTGAGACCTCCCACACCCTTACGTGAAATTCACAATGCAACATGTCAGGTAAGATATGCTCTCCAGTAACTTGTTTCAAAGCCAGACCCAGACCTGTTAAGTTTCTGCTTCATTTAACCCTTGCTCTGAAAAACAGAAAAACAAAACAGAGAAAATATTTATATTAAAGAGAGAGAGAGAGAGAGAGAGATTCATCTATCTGTCAAAGTTAGGAAACCAGGTAATAATAGTGTCATTCACTGCAGAACTTCAGCTGGGTCAGTTTCTTTGTTTTAATGTGGACATAACTGGTTCTCAATTTAAAATCCTGATTGGCAACTATTTTTGCTGGCAGGGTGCTTTGCTCATGATAACGTGGGCCAAGGCTGTACCTCTGTCCCCACCCCCACCCCCAAAATGACTGCCTGTCCCACCTACAGTATGAGCCCTAATAGTGTAACGGGGGAGAGAAAGCCCACCATTCTTTTACAATTCCTTCCTAGTGGTGGTGGGAGATAACTGAACTCCATATCAGCCTTCACTGTGGATGGGTAAGAACAGTATCACTGTCCTTACTTTTCTATTTGGAATAAAGCTTCCCAGTCTTTTATGCACTGGGCATGAATATTGCCCTTTCTCCAAATCTAATTCCACCCCCCCCCCTTCCTCACTAGGGATGGAAGAAGAAAACTTAGCCTGCTATTATTCTCTCTTTGTCTTTTTAACCACACAATCTCTTCCTTTTCCATTATGCTTGTAGACAAGTTCCCATAATGTTTTGATAGTCACACCTATACCTCTTGCAGTACGTAAAGAACCTGTAGACCATAGGAACATGGAGAACTGCCGGATCTTCTAGTTCAGTATTCTTTACACTGTGTGACCACAGGAAGTTCCATTCTACCTCTCTTCTGGTTCTTCACAACATCCCTCTGAGGTAGACCAGGCTGATAGACAGTGACTGCCCCCAAAATATTGCCCATAGCATTTGAACCACTCTCTCAGCATGTTTACAATTTAATTATCCAGGCTACATGCTGGGTGGGTGTGGAGGTAGCAAAAGCCTCCCTGGCCCAACTGGTGGGCTCCCCACCTCAGCAAGGAGGGTGGCAACCTTCCCCATGTTCAGCTCCTCAGTGGACTGCAGAGGTGATGATGAGGTGGAGAAAAACATCCTAGAAGCAGCAGGTGCAGCCATGGTGAGACTCCTATTTAAGGAGGGGACAGTCGCTGCAGAGGAAGACCTTTGGGTGGATGCTGTCGACTGGAAGGTGTGTGAAGCCAAACAGGTGAAATTGAGAGAAGTGCCCTCCAGAGAAGGCTGGGAACTAGTCCTCATGTGAGACTTTGACACTGGCCACTGATTGTTGTTTCCCACCGCCCCCGGGAGAAGCCACCTCTGTCTGTCGCTACCAAGCCCATTGGTACGAGGCTTGCTAGTTGGAGAACCAGTGTCAGGCTTGGCGCTACAACCATAAGAAACAGGAGCGATCACTCCAGGCCGAACCATCTCCTGCACCTCCTTGACCCACAAGGAACAAACACTGAGACTCCACTGCCTCCTGCCCACCATTCCGAACTTCTGAGGGAATCAGGTAGGTACAACTGGACTTCAGCCAGGCCACAGCCAAGAGCTACTGAATCTGCAGATCCAGGGGAGCCACTGCTGGGCACTGCAACCTGATTGGTGAAGGTGTTCACATGGTCTGTCTCCAGAGACAGCTGTCCGCCGGCATCCAATATCCAACCTGTGGCATCTCCTACCTTGCCCACCTGTGTGGCATGTTGGACCTTGTTAAGAAGAAAGGACTCTAATCCCCCAGGGTGGTTGCTTTTGCTTCTTATGGTTGCGGCATTGAGCCCAACGCTGGTTTTCCAGCTGACAAGCCTAGTGTTGATGGGCTCAGTTGCAATTCTATGCTCCAAGGAGACAGTCAGTTCTTCTACCCACTGCCCAGTGTTGGGGGTCTCACATGCAGACTACCTCCCAGCCTTCTCTGGAGGGCACATCTGTCAGCTTCACCTTCTCAGCCTTCACACAGCTCCCAGTCAACAGCATTCACCTACAGTTAAATACATAAGATGGGTCTAACGGAGAAATACTCTGATTTCATGTCCCCTCCTCAATCTCTTCATCCAGCAACAGTGAAAAGAATGAGTGTACTTCAATTGATCCTCCATTTACACTGTTGCCACATTGAAAGAAGCATCACCTGCTCAACTTCAAGCAAAGAAAAATGGAAAGAACAGAAATAAAGTATACACAGAACAATGTACCCATTTACGAAAGTCTGTCACTCTACCCACTATACCATACTGGGTATCTTCATTAAAAGATAACTTACCAGAATTCCAAAACTCTGATATGCTATTTTTTTAACATAATAAAATGACACAAAAAATAAGCATTGTTTAATAATGTTTTGTAAGATTTTTGGCAGGGAGGACAAGAAACTGAGAGTTAACTATACTGACATTCATGCTAAGAAGCATGCAGTGTAAATAAAATGTGCTTTGGCAAGGAAAGGCCTGAGACCCAGTTCTGTAATCTGATCTTTTGGGAGACACACTCTGGACAGTGTTGTCACCATTGAACTCTGCCCAGAGCAGAAAATAATATATTTTAACTTAATTGACAAATCCATATGTTAACACCACATTCCATCACCCCTGAATTCATCATATCAGATTCCTTAGCAAATTTAGGTTAAGCTAGTGATCTTCTGACAGTGTAACAAAGTTCTTTTTCTGCCTCAGAGCTGCTAAAGGATGGGCTTGTCAAAATGTTCATATTCACTACATCAGAACACTACATTCTGTTCATAGGCAATTATAGTCAGTTTGAGTCAGGATGCTCCCCAGAAGTGCTAGGAATCAAGGAGCCAAGCTCTTTCTTTCCCTCTTGTTCTGCACAAGAAGCTAGTGATGAAATTATTTTTGTTCTGTTTACTTATACATTATGGGGCATGGAAATAACATTTAGTCACACAACCCTTCCCACATCACTCACACTCTTCTCTTCCCCCCTTCTCTCTCTCTCTCTCTCATACACACACACACACATGTATGTATGCTGAAAAGCATACATTAATTTTAATTTTGCCTTAGGGCAGCAAACTATTCCTGCAAAAGGACTGGCTCACAGCGTCTGATAGCTTGAGTATTCTGATCACAATCCAGTGATTCTCAAAACTGTAATTTATCTGCAGTTGTGGAATCATGTTAAAATTGCCCTTTCCCAGGGCAGAGAGAAAGAAATACGGAAGGTACAAGCTTGCATTTGGGTTAGCGTCTGGACATGTCAAAAAGCCAGCTCAAGTTTACTGGAGAGGGTTCACTCAAGGGAGCTGCAAGACTGTATATACCTTACATCGTCTATTGAGGGAGGTGACTATAGCATTGATCCAATGAATGATGAGCATGTAGGGTGTGAGCTATTTCAATACACTCCTATGAATTAAGTGTGTTCACCAACTACAGCCCTGATCCAGCAATTCAGAAATCAGCTCTGACTGATTTGATGGTTGCCTGATTCAATTCAGATTGAATACAGATGTGAGTATAGATTCAAAATGCCAGGTATCTGTGCACCCTGTTGTCTATGATGAAAAATCACATTTTATTACAAGATGTTTGGGTTTGTTTTTGTTTTTGTTGCATCATATTGTGGCCAGTTTGATTTCCTTGCTTCTCTTATTATGCTACAATTTCATTGACTGAAGGGTAAGCTAAGAATATTTGTCATAAATAAATAAGTACATAATGGCATGAAAAAGCTAGAACATCACAGGAAAAATTATTGTGTTCTCACAAGGAATTCTGAGATAATCCTGCTTTAATCCTTAATTAATTACTCAAGTAATAAATTTTATACGGACAGAAGAAATCCCAGATTGGATTGAAATGGAAAGAGATGAGGATATTGGTGTAGTTAAGACTTATATCTATACAATGGAACCAATTAGAAAGAAGGAGCAAGTACAAAATCCTTATACTTGTGAGACATTGAAAATATGGCGTAAATTATTATTTGCTCCACCTATATCCCCTCTATGCCCTATGCTGGATTATCCAAAATTTAAATCAAGAGAGAAATATGTACAATTCAAAAATTGGAAAAGAATTGGAATTCATAGAATAAGAGACCTATTTGACACAGGGAAACCAATAACAATTAGACAGTTAGAGGATAAAACAAAGGAAATAAAAACTAATTGGCTACAATTAATACAGGTAAGAAATTTGGCAACTCATTTATACCAGAGTTATGGATCTATGAGAACGCTCACGGAATTAGAACAATATAGTATAGAAAAAGATTGAAATAAAAGGAAGGGAATAACTTCAGTAATATATAAACATTTGGTTGAGAAAGCATTTCCCAGGGGTATGGGATCTAAAATAACATGGGAAACTAATTTGAATATCAGTATATCAGAGAGAAAATGGATGGAAATATGGACTACATATCCATATAAATCAATATCAGTCAAACTGAAAGAAATGGTTGTGGAGGTAGTCCACAGATGGTATTGGTACCCCACAAAATTACACAAAATTAATGGAGAAATCTCAGATTACACAAAACTACACAAAATTAATGGAGAAATCTCAGATAGGTGCTGGAGAAACTGTGGAAGTAAAGGCACACTAGGACATATGTGAATCTCTTGCCCCAAACTGGATCATATTGGTGGGAAATAATTAAATGGATAGAAGCATTGTTGAATCAAAAAATAATTTAAAATGAAGCTTTATTATTATTTTCAATATTTAAGGACAGAAATGAAAAATTATTCAATAAAGAAGTAATTGCACATCTTATTGGTGCAGCTTAAACTTAAGAAAGTAGGAAAAACCACAGGAGTAGTATAGGAGGCTAGCATTCATCAAACAGCCATTTTGACAGTTTCAACGGCCCTGTAAGGCGGGACTTCCAGGTCAAGAATCGACTTCCGGGTCAAGGTTCAACCCTGGCCCCTTCCGGCGGAAGGGTGACGTAAGGGGGTTGTGGAGGTCACCGTGGACCTATAGGAGGATTTGAAAGATGCGTGGGTCCCCCGTGACCCATGCGCAGCCTGAGGATTGGCCCCGAAGGGAATGCCGTCCCTCCGTGGCCCTGTAGGCCAATGGATAGCGTCTGGACGGGTTTGGCTAGAAAAGGTTGGGCCGTAGGGCATGCCTTGGCATGCCCTTAGGCCTCCTGTCTCGGAAAGGCCCCAGCAGTGTTTTTGGAGAGTTCTGCAAGCGCTGACCGTTCTGTGCAGAGGCTGTGCCGCTTTGGAGACGATGGCTGACAAGGAGAATCAAGTTCCCGAGACATGCCAAAAGGAACCAGGGAGACCCAACCCCAGAAAGCGCTACATGAGTACAGATTCTGACAGTGAGAATATGTTGCCAATAGCAGTGCAACGTCTTGAAGACCCTGACAGACCCAGGCATCATATGGATGCGTCATTTGATACCGAGAAAACTTCTGAAGAGCAGGTAGGTAGCCGTTTGTGGGAGGCTGTTGGTAGAGGCTTACTATATATGATGATGACTTTGTGTGTTAAAATACCTCTTTGATTTTTCAGGAGCCAACCCACTTACAAGCAAGAGGCCATGCTCTGAAAAAAAGCAAAGCCATGCGGTCCATTGTAAGGGCCTGTCTTTATGGAATTCTGAAGCGATGTTTGTCTGACCATTTGTTTTGTGCATGTTCGGGATGCCAGGATAATCTCTCTGGACAAGCGGGTCATCTATGTTTGTACTGGAATGAAGACGATTATTCATGGATGTTGCACATGCTATGTATGAAAATTTGCTTTAAAAAAACCCTTTATATTATTACTTTGGTCGCTTACAGGAAAAAGGTTCTATCTCTCAAAAACAGAACATTGCTGTACATAAAAACTATTATGAAAGGCTTAGAAACATCTCAAAAGGCCTATTCTTTTTTAAATATATTATTGAAGCCAAGAGATGATCAATTTCTACAGGATGTCTTATTAATGATTAAAGGTTTGGATTATAAAAGTTTTTTCTGTGTTTCAAGCATTGAAGAATGAATAAATCCTTTTAAAATGATCTGATATGTGTTATATTATTAACTCAGAGAATCATCCTATGGCTCTCTTAGATAGAGAGAGAGACAAAGCTCCTTATTAGTTATAAAATGAATGAATAATAATAAAACTTTTGAACCTAGCAAATGTTTCTGTATAACTTCTATATATTCAGTACTCACCATGACTAGATATTTTAAAACCTTTACTATTGAAATGGGGTTTTTTTCTTCCAAGAAAATTGCTTATTTAGAAAATATGTGTTTTGATCTTAAGGCAGTGTGACTGAGCTCCTGAGTTCTGCAGCTTACAAAATCTAATAGGGTGGGGAGAGAGAAATGCTCAGCCGGCTTCTGCTTCGGCTTTGCGTTAAATACGTATAGGTCTTCTGTAGTCTTGCATTTTCTTCTTAGCTTTTCTGGGTCTTCAGGCAGGCTCCCCCTCAGCTTTGTAGGGGTTCCTTAGGGGTACAGGGGCTGAGAAAAGCCCACGAGACCCTGGTAGTAGCCTTGGGGGCGCAAACGCCTTTTGGGTCTCCCCGGTTCCTTTTGGCATGTCTCGGGAACTTGATTCTCCTTGTCAGCCATCGTCTCCAAAGAGGCACAGCCTCTGCACAGAACGGTCAGCGCTCGCAGAACTCTCCAAAAACACTGATGGGGCCTTTCCGAGACAGGAGGCCTACGGCCCAACCTTTTCTAGCCAAACCCGTCCAGACGCTATCCATTGGCCTACAGGGCTACGGAGGGACGGCATTCCCTTCGGGGCCAATCCTCAGGCTGCGCATGGGTCACGGGGGACCCACACATCTTTCAAATCCTCCTATAGGTCCACGGTGACCTCCACAACCCCTTACGTCACCCCTCAACCCGCCCCTTCCGCCGGAAGGGGCCAGGGTTGAACCTTGACCCGGAAGTCGATCCTTGACCCGGAAGTCTCGCCTTACAGGGCCGTTGGAGCTGTCAAAATGGCTGTTTGATGAATGCTAGCCCCCTATACTACTCAGAGGGCTAGTCAGGTATAATCTAAACCAAATCCCTTATGAATACACAGTGGAAGTAAAGAACAGATTTAAGGAACTTGATTTGGTGGACAGAGTGCCTGAAGAACTATGGATGGAGGCTCGTAACATTGTACAGGAGGCAGCAACAAAAACCATCCCAAAGAAAAGGAAATGCAAGAAAGCAAAGTGGCTGTCCAACGAGGCCTTACAAATAGCAGAGAAGAGAAGAGAAAAAAAAATGCAAGGGAGATAGGGAAAGTTACAGAAAACTGAACACAGACTTCCAAAGAATAGCAAGGAGAGACAAGAGGGCCTTCTTAAATGAACAGTGCAAAGAAATAGAGGAAAAGAATAGAAAGGGTAAAACCAGAGATCTGTTCAAGAAAACTGGAGATATTAAAGGAACATTTTGTGCAAAGATGGACATGATAAAGGACAAAAATGGTAGGGACCTCACAGAAGCAGAAGACATCAAGAAGAGGTGGCAAGAATACACAGAGGAATTATACCAGAAAGATCTGGATGTCCCGGACAACCCAGATAGTGTGGTTGCTGACCTTGAGCCAGACATCTTGGAGAGTGAAGTCAAATGGGCCTTAGAAAGCATGGCTAACAACAAGGCCAGTGGAGGTGATGGCATTCCAGTGGAACTATTTAAAATCTTAAAAGATGACGCTGTTAAGGTGCTACACTCAATATGCCAGCAAGTTTGGAAAACTCAGCAGTGGCCAGAGGATTGGAAAAGATCAGTCTACATCCCAATCCCAAAGAAGGGCAGTGTCAAAGAATGCTCCAACTACCGTACAATTGCACTCATTTTACACGCTAGCAAGGTTATTCTCAAAATCCTACAAGGTAGGCTTCAGCAGTATGTGGACCGAGAACTCCCAGAAGTACAAGCTGGATTTCGAAGGGGCAGAGGAACTAGAGACCAAATTGCTAACATGCGTTGGATTATGGAGAAAGCCAGAGAGTTCCAGAAAAACATCTACTTCTGCTTCATTGACTACACAAAAGCCTTTGACTGTGTAGACCACAGCAAACTATGGCAAGTCCTTAAAGAAATGGGAGTGCCTGACCACCTTATATATCTCCTGAGAAATCTATATGTGGGACAGGAAGCAACAGTTAGAACTGGATATGGAACAACTGATTGGTCCAAAATTGGGAAAGGAGTACGACAAGGCTGTATATTGTCTCGCTGCTTATTTAACTTCTATGCAGAATACATCATGCGAAAGGCTGGACTGAAGGAATCCCAAGCCGGAATTAAGATTGCCGGAAGAAATATCAACAACCTCCGATATGCAGATGATACCACTCTGATGGCAGAAAGTGAGGAGGAATTAAAGAACCTCTTAATGAGGGTGAAAGAGGAGAGCGCAAAAAATGGTCTGAAGCTCAACATCCAAAAAACTAAGATCATGGCCACTGGTCCCATCACCTCCTGGCAAATAGAAGGGGAAGATATGGAGGCAGTGACAGATTTTACTTTCTTGGGCTCCATGATCACTGCAGATGGTGACAGCAGCCACGAAATTAAAAGACGCCTTCTTCTTGGGAAGAAAGCGATGACAAACCTAGACAGCATCTGAAAAAGCAGAGACATCACCTTGCCGACAAAGGTCCGCATAGTCAAAGCTATGGTTTTTCCAGTAGCGATGTATGGAAGAGAGAGCTGGACCATAAAGAAGGCTGACCGCCAAAGAATTGATGCTTTTGAACTGTGGTGCTGGAGGAGACTCTTGAGAGTCCCCAGGACTGCAAAGAGAACAAACCTATCCATTTTGAAGGAAATCAACCCTGAGTGCTCACTGGAAGGACAGATCCTGAAGCTGAGGCTCCAATACTTTGGCCATCTCATGAGAAGAGAAGATTCCCTGGAAAAGACCCTGATGTTGGGAAAGTGTGAAAGCAAGAGGAGAAGGGGACGACAGAGGATGAGATGGCTGGACAGTGTCACCGAAGCTACCAACATGAATTTGACCCAACTCCGGGAGGCAGTGGAAGACAGGAGGGCCTTACGTGCTCTGGTCCATGGGGTCACGAAGAGTCGGACATGACTTAACGACTAAACAACAAGAGCAAACTAAGAACAAACTGACCAAACTGACTTCAACTCCAGGCAAAAGAGAGGGGGGTGGGAAACTCTCCACAGAGAGGCAGGGATCTCTTTGGATTCTGAGGCGGGCAGGAATAGTTGGTTAGTGCTGGATAGATTGTCTGTCACCCCAGCCCAGAAAGGCCCCTGTCAGCCAAACAAACTTCAGACAGCATGTGAGGCTGTAAAACCTCCAACTTCAAGGCATATTTGAAGGTTTCTTCCTCTCTTGATAAAGAGCCAAGCAAATTCATGGCAAGCAAAAACAGTTTTGATTAGTCTAGCAGTATTTCAGGGAGGGGGTACATCTCAAAGATGAAACTGATTTTTCCCTAAGGAGGAAAAGGTGAATAATTCCTACTCAAGTGTTTCATTTTGTAAAAACAAAATGTTGTACAAGATTTTTGGCTTGCAGAAGAAAGTGGCCTACTCAGAACAAGCTAAAAGTAGGAAGTGGAAGAAACTGGACCTAAATGAGTAGAGAGGAAATGATGGATGGAGGAAGAGAGTAACTTCTAGGACAATGGGAATGAGCAGAAGGGGAAGGGTAAAAACCATGATCCTTCTACTGAAGGAGTTGGCAGCTATAGGCTTCTGCAAACGAGCCTTGGTAAGTCTCACGTGCACTACAACAGCTTAGCAGCATGTCTGGTTTAAATTGTAGTCCACTCCAATCCTTTGGTATAGGGAGCACAATGAATGTAAATACAGGGATAGTGTCAAAGCTACAAAACCACATGGCCACAAGAGATGGCACTCGTTTTTGACAGAAATGTTAGTGGACTTCTCCAACTTTTCTTCTGCTCTGGGATATGGTTGTCGGTTTCTTAGATCCAGTTTGTTTCAATGTCTGGCCGGTACCACTGCATTAGTGGGAAAGCTACGGCTCTTTAGCTGAAACTTCCATCATCCTTCACCATGGGTGAAAAGATTTTGGATTTTTTGGTTTTTAGTTTTGTTTTGCATTTCAGGATTTCTTTCTTTTTGTGTTTGTGTGTGTGTGTGAACATTGGCCTAGGGCCAATTCTTTAAGGTACCATGAGATTCTTTGTAAATTTGGGCGCAAAAGACTGACATGGCTACCCTTTTGGAAACTTCTTTGCAGTATTCACTTGGTGGATCTTCAGGTTCTTATTTTTTTTAAAAAGCAGGCAAGCAAAAGAACCCACATGCTTGAAGCACATCCACCCTTCACCTAAGATATCTGAAAATGTTGACAAGGGAATATACATTACTAGGAAGTGGAGTTGTTCTTCCCAAAATTCTCACATAGAAGACATATACTGTGGGTCTAAATCATTCCTCTTTGTCACGCAACTGAAGGGCTGAATTTGACACCAGAAGATGGATGCCTGATATTAATCAAGTTTACATTTCCAAGCACAGCTTGTACAAATGCTCTAGGGCACAGTTACACATCTACATAAAGTACAAATATTGAGGAAAATTACAAAAAAATGACCAGCCCAGGAAAAAAAAGCTTTTGCATCAGGAGTTTAATTAAACATAGCTAGAATTATAGAAATACAACAGTCTTATATCTGTATCATGGCATAAAACCATTCTGTGGTTATAAATAATAACTCTGACTAGTTAGTACTCACAGCAAAATCCTATACATGCCTACTCAGTAGATTTTATAGAGTGCCATGAGATCTACACCTAAGTGAGGGGGCAAAGGTCTGGCATCCTTTCTCATAGTAACTTATTGGACTTTGTTTGGTCCATTAGTCAGTGGAATTATATCCAACATTTTTGGTTCACAAATGTTCTCAGAACAAAAGAATAAAAATAATACAGAGTACAATATAAGATATAAAAATAAAAGAGTAGAATGAAACAATCATGGTGGATGGTACTATGGGGGTAGTGGAGCATGGGGCAGAGTTAGCTGAGGTAGAGCCAAAGGGTCGTAAGAGGTGGGGTCAAGGAGGTCCACATAGATGGACTCAACTACATTTACCTTGCTACTCACCATTCTCAGTTGCAACACCATAAAATCATGTAAGCAAGGCATTACTTGTATTTGGCATATACAGTATCTAAATGGGAGAATAGTCTCTTACCTTGGTCCCGAATGGCTGTGGCCTTGTCACATTTGATTCTGTTCTGTGCTGTGCCATGCATCAAGTCTCATGGCTTGGAAGAGACTGGCTGGCATACCTCCTCTTGCAGCTTTGACAATGATGGAGAAGAAACTCCCATTTTCTTGGATTAGACAGCAAAACTAGGAGACTTCTGCAATGAATGAATAGCAGTTGAACTAAGAAATAACCTCTTACCTTGTTTCAGAAGAGTTGGCTGTGCGCCTCCTCCACCATTTACAACCATCCCCGTCTACTAGCTAAGAACATCACTCCCCCTCCTTTTTAAAAAAATAATTGTCATTTTTATTATTATGCACAAAACAAACATCTAACAAGAATATATGGATAACCGAGGCAAAAGTACTACTACTACAACAACAATTCAGTCAGTTTTCTAACCTCTCTTAAGCCCTTATATTTCACGGGGACATAATCCAACCAGTACCAAGTTAATTGGACATACCAACAATTAAGACTCTTCTGCAATGTAGGAGTTTACCAAGAGAACGAGACCTTTGTTCAATTTCTACTTAGCCCCCTTGATATGTAGCCATGTGACTGCAGGGGCTAATTCCAGTTCAGGGAGGGGAATGAGAAGGTCCCAGCAAATATACATACACACTATCATCACAGAAATCTGATGTGAAGAGACATAGTATATTCTCCCTTGAATTGCATAGGTACACACAGCATGGTTTTGGCCATTTATGATTTTTTTCCCAATAAATAAACAAATATTCCAATAAATAAATACTGAATAAATACTGTGCCTGTGATCAACCAGAACCCCATGTGTTCTGCACCAAAGGTGCCAAAGTGGTCTACTTGCCCCTGAACACAACATTTCTAATTCAGCCTCTAGATCAGAGGATCATAAAGACCTTTGAGGCTCATAACACATGGTACTGTATGAAAAGGATTGTCAATGCTATAAAAGAGAACCCCAATAGAGAGAACTGTTCGTATGTCTGTCTATGTGTGCTTATCAACTGTTTCTGCTTTGTAGTTACATTGTAGGGGCATAAGAGTTATACATGGATTTTGAACTACACTGGGGGTCTGGCACCCCTAACCCCAGAATTGTTGAAGGGAGAAGTGTACCCCATTTAAAATGTTATGTCTACATTCCTACCTCAGGTCAAAGAGAATCAGAATCACCCAACAGGGCCTTCTAGCAAATATAACCTATTCAATTTGTTTTTTAAATTAAGTGCATGCACCTTCTCTCTATAATAGGGAATACTCACAAAAAGCCACATTCAAATTGAAGAAAGAATAATGAAAGGGCCAGTGTGGTCCCAAAGATGGAAGAAAATTTTGTGTTTTCCTTCTCCCCGTCTTTCTGTTGTCTCTCTATTGTTCACCCAACTGCTTTGATGCCTGCTGGCCTCATACAGGAATGCCACAGCAAATGGTCACCAGCACATCTAACTACTTTTTAAAAACTGCCCAAACTGTTATTAGTCCTTAAATCATTCCAGGTTCTCACCCATTTACTCTTCCTTTGCTGAGTAGGAAGAGAGGAACGGGTGTCATTTGAGTTAAAATAAAATGCTTATTTTGTGGGGAAATGGCTCCGGATTAGAGATGGAACCTAAAATTAATTCAGGTACCTTCAGATGAATATCTCCACCATGAGGAACCTTATCCCACCCACCCCTGGCCAGCTGGCCTACTCACAGTTCTTCATGTGTCACTGGGGTCCTTCCACTCCAGCAACATGCCAATCTGGGCAGGAACCCATGCTGCCCGTCTCCACCTTCCCCAGCAACTGACCACTCTGACAAGGAGGCAGAATGGGGATTCTCCCCATGCAGCTGACCTGTGGTTGGCTGCTGGGGGAGATGGGGATGGGCATCCCAGGCTCCTCCCCAGATTGGCACACCGCCAGAGTAGAAGAACCCCAGTAATGTGCAAAGAACGGTGAGTGGGCAAGCCAGCCGGGGTTGGGAGGGTGACAAGGTTCCACACAGCACCAATATTCATCTGAAGGGACCTGAATTAATTTGGGCCCATCTCTAATCTGGATGCTTCAGGAAAACACACTTTAATTTTGTCCTTCCATTAGTTTTCAGTACTTACTATCAAGCTTGTGTAAACAAGTGTTGGCCACTTGGTCATGTTTAGACAACCCTAAAGAAATTGCCTTGGCATCTTGCCCTTCCACTAGCCTCAATATCAGTCACCGGGCATGTGCTAACATAGTACCAACCATTTGGGAGCATGCTCAGAAGCAATAATGCATGAAGTTATAAATAATTTTGCTGCTTCCAAGGCAGCAATGTACTTTCTGGATAAAGAGAAGAATGAGGAAGTGGATCATGATTAGCAATTTCCCTACTCTTACATTGATTTTGGTTTGGGGTGTGTTTTGGAGACATGATGGAGGCTGAGGTCAAGTAGCGTCTCATTTGCCCTACATGATCTGTCTCTATGCATATACGGGAATAAACAAACCAAAACCCTGTTGCTCAGTTATACCTGTGGAAGGCAAACAACATAACTTGCAGGTGCTTCTCACTGACAATTAAGGAGTCCTTGTGTGACGTTTACCCCGTAGCCCCTGCTTGTTTCACCAAACACAGAGCTCACGAAGGTATCCCAACACGCCCTTTACCTTGCTGCCACCAGTTGATCTCTTTACCAACTATGTTTCCTATGAAAGACTGAGGTCCATTCAGTACTTAACTTTGAAATAAAAACAGGTTTATTGATTACAAGTTGTTTTAGGAATAGCTCTTACACACATTCTTAAAGTTACACAAAGCTTCAGTATTTTCCTTTAACCTTTTCTATCTTAACTAATACACTCCTTAAATTCTTTCTCTGCCTCAAACCCAAACTACCTTCCTTTCTCTTCAGACCTTTTCTCTATCTCCCTATCTGCTTCCTATCTGCTACAGCCCCCCTTCTATATAGCTGACTCCGCCTCCCAACAACTCCCATTGGTGCAGGCTAATACCATTACATATATGGGAAGGCAGGGTGTCTGCTACACCCTGCTTGGATTTTTGGCCAGGGATTAAGCCAGCAGGTGGGTACAAACCTCAAAATTCAAGCAGGCATTTGTGAATTGCCAGAGAGAAGCTGAAACAAATTATGCTGCTTACCTTTGGTAAGTGTGCCTACACAACAGGATTTTGGCCAGCAGAGAATAAATCTTCAGAAAGGTTTAAGACGATTTTAACACTAGAAGACCAACATTACATGTACAATAGGACCCCCCATATATGCCAAAAAATGCAGAACTTGTGAACGCTATACATAGCATTGTCTCTGGCTCCCTCTAGTTGGTAGTTCTGGTAAATGCACCATGGAAATACACATAAATACTGTACGTATTTCTGTGTTGTTGTTATTTTATATTTTCAGTCAGCAGAGAAGTGAATCCATGGATGCTGATCTAGCAGTTCGGGGAGTCCTACTATGTTTAAAACCTTTTATTTCAGCAGAATTGCACACATCTAATTTTCTAATGTTGTGTATGCTCAGTAGATTGAGACTTACTAGACATGACTGTATTTAGATTTCTTCTCTGACCTAATTCCAGGTTCTGAAAACAAAACAGAGATTTGTTACTCTTTTCTTATTACTAAAATAATTATTATTATGTTCCCGTGAGTCAGTTCTGACCTGACAACGCTTTCCAGGGTTTTCCAGGTTTAGGATGCTTAGAAGGTGTTTACCATTGTTATTTCCAGAGGCATTCTGGGACTCTGAAGCTTGCCCAAGGCTATACAGACTGGCTTCTCTCCATAGAAGCACATCTGATTTCCCAACCCCTGGCTCGGCACAGATGCCTTAATTCACTGAGCTATCCAGCCAACTAATTATTTTTAGTCAAAGATCCCCAAACTGGCCAGCCATCATGGCCAGTGGTTATGCTAGACAGAGGATTCTGGAAATAGTAGTAAAACAAAAGTTTCACCCAAGCTGTGTGCATACCTGCGTTACCGAATTAAAATGGTGGAATTAACATGAATCCTCTGCCAAATAAGCATAGAAGAGATGACAGATTTTGTGCAACAATTTCAGGGACTCCCAGCCAAAAGAAGATGGCTCCTCTAATCTGCTGACTCCTTTCTTCATATATCTTGATGGCCTACTGCTGAGCTGACTGGGCCTGAATTAACAGACACACAACACACACAACGTAATTGCAAGAAAAAAGCCACAACTTTTATTGATCACAGCAGCAGTCGTCCTGGCCAGGCATTGGGTTGGATCTACATCATCGGGGGGGCCCGCATGCCCACCTGATGCAAGCCACCATCTCCTTAAGAGACCTCTGGGATGGCAGTTCCCTCAGGAGGCCACACGGACGTAAACCACTCCATGGCTCCCCTGCCTCCTGGGGCAGGGACAAATCTCCCTCCCGAGCTGGGGCAGATCCCGGCCCCACCCCGGGTTCCTGTGTGGGGATTTCTCTCCCACCCAGACCTGCAGGTCACCACCTGCTGTCCAACAAATGGATGGATCTTTCACAATGCCTGAAAATGCCTACCAAGTTGTGATGAATGAAACACAAATTTGGGAAACCAACAGATTAACAATCCAAATCAACATAGGAGCAGAAAAATGCAATGCTACCAGTTATGGGGTGGGGGGGGAGGGAGGGGAGCTTGATTTCCGGCAAACTGAGGCTCCGCACCTCAGCTCACCTTCCTTTTTAAACGTGCCAGCAGACCGGACTGAAAACTCCGTTCTTCAAGTCCACCGGCAGGCAACCCCATGCCCATCGCCCTGCCCGGCCAATCCTTGAAGGGGGTTGTGCTGCCGGGCCCAGTGCAGGTTTTCCCAGACCCCTCTTCACCGCTCACCACATGACGGCCTCCATCTTCTTTTTCCAGCTGCCTCTGGTGGGATCCCAACTGCCGCACCGGCGTCAACGCGGGACCACTCATTTCACATACCGTTTCCCTGAAAATAAGACCTAACCTGAAAATAAACCCTAGTATGATTTTTCAGGATGCTCGTAATATAAGCCCTACCCCAAAAATAAGCCCCAGTTAAGTGAAACCCCACCCTCCACCATTGTGCAGCAACCAGAAGATGACATTTTATTTATTTATTTATTTATTTAACTTATATGCCGCCCACACTACCCAAAGGTCTCTGGGCGGCTTACAACAATTAAAATACAGTAAAAAAGATAAAACAAAATACAATTAAAATATATACTCTAAAAATTGCCATCAGGACCCACAGTTGGTATTATTTCCATTAAAAGCCTTCTGGAACAGGAAGGTTTTGACCTGGCGCCGAAATGTCATCAGCGTCGGCGCCAGACGAATCTCAATTGGGATGGCGTTCCATAGTCTGACTGTATCTGAATAAATGTAGATTGTTGTACATGAAAAAAATTAAAAGATCTCCTGAAAATAAGCCCTAATGCATTTTTTGGAGCAAAAATTAATAAAAGGCCCTGTCTTATTTTCGGGGAAACACAGTACTTTAATCTACAATCTGCAAAATCTGCATTTGTTGAAGGATGGCTCTCTTTGCAACCTCTCTTCTGCTTGGTGTGGGTGTGTGCGCGCGTGCGCATGTGCATGCACGCACGTGTGCGCGCGCACACACATGCACACACACGCTTGCACAGGTTGTCAATAGTCCCATCATCCTTCTTCAACTTTGACTTCCAGCTTCCTCCAGCCCCTGTCTGCCTGTTATGCTTTTTCCAATCCATATGCTTCACCAGTGCTCAACCACAGAAGCTGAGCCAGATCCACTGGCAGTAAACCAACTGCTGCACAGAAATGCGTGTATGTCTTCTCCCTGGCTAGAAAAATGTCCTTTGTCAGTGAATGTTGCTCAAAATAGAGCTGGTACATCTACCATCAAATAAGATTTACTTCCTTCCTGCCGCATACTGCTAAGGGGGATTGTTGGCTTCAGCCTTCATGTTTATTTTTAAAGCCCACACTCCCTTCAACAGTATAAAGCACAGGACTCCGAGAGATCTTATCTATCTCTGTGTGTGTTTCCCTTAACAACCTCCAAACATGGAGTTCATTCCCCATCATCCAGAAAGAGGTCAATCATATTGCCTTTCAAATATCAAGGATGCAAAATATAATCTTAGATCTATGGGCAAACAGTTCTATGCAATAAACTGTCACTGTCAGGTAACTATCCAAGGTAACACATTTTAAATAACAATCAAAACATAAATAGTTTATACTCATCAAAGTATTTCATTCCCCTGAATATAGGACTACAATGTCCTGACAGCTGAGAAACATAACAGAACTTTATGCAGTTTTCTCCAGTCTTATTACAGTCCACCATCATTTGGAACAAGGGAGATAAGAGGATGAGTGAATCCAATCAGATGAGCACATTTTACAGTTTACAGAAATAGGGCTCTGCCTCTAAGAATTTTATGGAAAAAAATAAAGCACAGACTTCAATAGGCATGGCTGTTTAGGGCCTTGTTAAGTCTACACAAAAGTTCTGATTGGGGGCAGCTACTCTGTAATTGGTCATTTCAGTATTCATTCAAAATGAGGCAAGGCACTCCTGCTGGTCCTCCTGAAAGCTGCCCCTGAAGGGTTAACTACACACAAAAGGAAGGGTGGACACCACCCTGTCCCTTTACTTGTTGCACTCTTCACCTAGAAAGTAACAGGCGGAATCTGACCTCTATAAATTAGGTTTCCCCACTTTCTTTTCAGATTTTGTTGTTCACATGAAGAGAGTAATTAGGGAAGGAGATGAGGCTACCCTGCTCCCTCTGCTCATGCACCCAATTTTCTACTACCCTGAACAACTGAGTAAAGGTAGTCTTGCCCTAATGGGAAAATGTTTTTAAAAATGCTTCGACACCATCACTGCTCTCTGCCCTCCCACTTCTTCTTCTCAGCACTCTGAATCTAGTCAGAAATCTGTTAGCAGAATTGGGATAAATCACAAGTGTCTAGATTGAGAAGAAGGAGTGAAAGCCAAATTGAAAGTATCCAATGTTCTTTGGCAAAAAAAAAAAAAAACAGTTTTAGCTTTTGCCAATAAACATATATTTGCATTAAGAGATTATCCACCTGGTGGTATCTATGTGTTTCACCTAATTCAAAACATAAGAAACCTGCATAACAAGGCCAGTTTAGACTGAGCCTTTGTTGCTGAAAAGCTTATCAAATTCCTTGGAAGGATCATGTTAACATTATTGTTTAAAGGGCGGTACTTACAGAACGAAAGTGGTTTGCATGGCACACCTAGCAACAGGACAGAAGGTTTCAAAACTGGACCACAGCTGCTCTTGTGGTAGGAAAGATTCTCTTCCCCACCCCCCATTGTAAGTAGAAATTTCTCCATTGGCAAATAAGCTGTGGTTCTTCTTTTTAAAAGGAGCATTTCTCACTCAAGAGTGACATAGCTGATTGTTTGTATAGATTTATGTTCCTCCCAAAACTCTTATTCTGAAGGTGAAGGCAGCTAACAAAAGGGCTGGGATTGTAGCATAGCAGCAACTGAGAAAGCAGACCCAGAACAAGCGAATATTTGCTAAATGATGGGCAATATTGACAATCATGTACTGAGGGCCTCATTGTATGTTAATGCAGCGACAGTGACCTACTTACTTATCTTTCTTTTTCCCCTCGTGACCAATGCTGTAGTGGAATCAGGGCTCACAGGGTCAAAACCCCAGGATATTCTGAGAAGTGGAACTATGACATCATCTTCCACCCTCACTAGGCTTCCCTTTTCCCTTTGAGCTTAACTTCAACCCTCTCAGTATCTGGGAGAGAAATGGATTTTCTTTGAAATAGAATATTTTACAAAATTTTATTGCAATGCAAAACATTTGGTTTGGTCTTAAATTAGTAGTTAAGAGCCATTAACTGTACAAAATACGCACCTCTCCTTCGTTCATATGGACTGATTCAACTGCTTGCAATTATGGGCTCTCTTGATGGAGGTGGGGATTAAGCACAGGGATTTGCATGGTAATTTCTAATCCTAAATTTACCACCATATTTCTGCCCATGACTTTGCAGTAGTGTTTGGAAACCTGGAACCATATGGACAGAGCACATTTCATCAGCCTATTCCATCATTTTTTTTGCCCCCTTACAACAATCCCATTTCACATTCTTTCAAATTTTGCTATGGGAGTGCGGGAAGAAGCCATAGTGGCTCCCACCTGATTATGCAGTGGTCTATGTGCTGCAGTGTGATAACAACATGGTTATCACTCTTCCTTGTAAACACTTTAAATCCCTGTTTTGTTTAGTAATTATTCCGTTTCACTCAGTTTGCCATTGGAAAATGCAAATTTCACAGACTTTGAGGACTGCACAAATTAGTAGTCCAAATTTTGTGTATCAGTTAACACTCTGCATTGTTTTATCTTTGAGGCACTCCAATACTGCTGACTCGACAAATGCTGATTGTAGATGTATCCCTTGAAGCCCTATATGTTATATTAATTGGCATAGCATAGTGCACTTCTCAAGTTCCAAAATCTCACTCACATTAAACAAAAATTTATAGTAAGACTGATTAATTGGAGCAGTTATTCATTGGTTGCTAATTTCATGTTATGATTTAAATGAATTGTTACATTCTTGATACATCCATAATTCTTGTTTCATATCCTTTTTTGTTATTCCAGAATAATCTTGTTTTGGGGTATTCCTAATATCTTGCATATACAACTGGCCCTACCATTAGACAGACTGAGTCAATCACTTGAGGCAGCTATTGACGTCACCTCACCACAGACTCCAAGGCAACACCGGGACCATGCAGTGCCTTCCTTCACCATCTGGTAAGGCCACCCACATCCTTAAACTAAAATAGAAAAACATGGGGAAAGTAATGCTGCAAAAGAAATGATAGTTTCTCTCATTAAATTGTAATTATAAGCCACCTCTATTAATCTGGAAAAAAGAGGTAGTTACAAGTAATGAAATACTTGCAACTACTTATTCCCAACCTCTGCTTTTATATGTTCCCAACAAGATTTTATATTCCATGGTACATACTCATTGGGTGTGATCCAGCTTCATTCACATAAGAACGGCTTTTCAAACTGTCTGTACAGGTGGAAGGAAATTACACAGTAGCTCTGGGAGCCAGTTGCTGAATGAAGTACCTACCAACATCCAGCCAAGCCCTGAGGGAAATTTTTGATTTGAAAGATCCGCAGCAGTGCTCTGATGTTCATGGTAGGTCAGCGAACTCAATACAGTCACCTGTAGACTGCAGTTCACACCTTGCTTTTAGTCAGTCCTACATCTCCCTACTGCTTTTTTCAACGGCATGGGATTGGTTGCAGCAAGCTCTCTTTTCTAAGGCAGGTATTACACAAAATCAGATGTCAGATTGCTTTGCCCCATCTGTCTTCAGCAAACTCCCTTCTATATTTATAAATGCATGATAAACTCTGATATGATGAACACTCCCAATCTGCATACCCTGAAGCTATGGCTCAGGTAATAAACAGTTGCTTTTGGCGTTAGAGGTGTTAATCCAAGCCTTCCTATAGACAGTGAGACGCTTGCAGGAAGCCCAAGCCCTTGCTCTATTTCTCCCATCTTTTGAACAGGGCTTTTGAAATGCTGCATTTAGAGTAACAGCCAAAAATGCATCATTTTTCTCCTTGCAAGACAGCTGTTTTTATTGGCAGTGATATAGCAACAACTATGACAAATCTTAGTTCTCAATTTCCAAAATATACCCAGGTGGCTTAGGGGGGTTCAGACAATTTGACTTCACTGATGTACAAGGCAATGGTAAGTTGGAATCTGAACGGGCATGCTTCTATTTAAAGCAACAGAGCGCTGTTTGGTTTTCTGATAATACTTTTGCCCAGTCCAGCAGCACCTGAGGAAACTCATTGTGAAAGATCTGCAATAAAGCTGCAGAATTGCAGTATTTGCCTTATGTTGGATATTGAGGTCATTAGCTCTTCTGGCCAAAATCAAACAATGTATATCCATATCTACCACCACCAGGAGAACTGGGGCTTTCTTGTCCTTCTCCAAATACGAAGTCCTCTTTGGCACTGAAAACCAGCTTCAAGAAGTTCCCAGATGCCCAGAGCAAGCTCATGGGGGCAGAAAGTGGGGGGGAGGGAGATCACAGAACTGGATTGTATATTTTTGTTGTTTTAACTATGTTTTCCTCTAAGGAATAAAAGAAATCAAAGTAAATACAGGTTTTTTAAAGCACTTTTGCTAGAGGAAAAGAAGGAAATGGACAAAATGAATTATGTTAAATATATTTCCTGGGTTTTTCCACCCTGAACCTGCTTAAAGTCTTAAGAGTCCAATGCAAAATTAGAAGCTTTACCATTGGTAAACATTCTTTGCTTCCCCCAAATCTACCCTGTTGTGAAAGTTTGTATTGCAGAGGTTTTGAATTTCTGGTAAAATTCTTTTCGCTATGCATCTGAAGTACAGAGATCCACAGAGGAGAATAGCAACAAGTTCCCCAAAATCCACCATTTTCTCATTGATTGACAGAGTTTTAATAACTCATTCTGAGACATTTGTAGTAGAAACAGTAAAAAACATTTTTTTTAACTTGCAGTTGCTTGAAATTATAGACTTGTACATGCTGTTTTCCTTACATATTCTTAGCAACCAACTGAACAGGTCAACAACAAACAAAACAACTGCCACCAGCTGAAGAAAGAGAGGGGAAAGACACTCGGCAAAGAGGTAGGGCACTCTTTGAATTCAAAGGCTGAAAGGAACAATTGGTTAGTGCCATATATATAATCAGAATAGTCTCAAGCAGTCAAACTACAGACAGTAGTAAATAAAATTCCCACAGCCTGTAGGGAAGGTGGATGAAAGGTAGGAGTATAAGAGGACCATTTTCCTTATTCTTATATTTACATACACTTGTATTAACAGGTCAGCAGCATCCCATTCCTGGTGATCTGAGGCCAAAATATGAGACTAGAAGGTGGATCATTATGATATCACAAGGATGGGCAGGGAAATATGCAACAAGAAGGCTCACAAGTTAGAATGTTGGTGCTCCAACCCCTGCCTTGCTGCAAATGACACAATGTCAGCATACCAAAAAGCCAGGAGTAAGGGGAAGAAGGATGGGGAGAAAATGGGGTGGATGCAGGTATGTTGGCTTCTTGTGCCATGCGGGGGGGGGGGGCAGTTCAGTTTATTCCTGAACCAATGAACTCTGGCACCAACTGGAGGTGGGTGAAGATTAATACCCAGGTTTTAAAGTCACAAGATACAGAAAAACAAAAATAGTGTCCTCCTCCATTACTGCTTGACCTGAAATTTGTCTCCCTGCCTGGAGACCCAGAGCAGCAGAGCAATTTCCTGGGACCTCAGCCAGCACACTGAGACCTGAAAATAAGCAGTTAGTAATACAGTTTCAAATTTTAGAAGTACCTTCCTTCACTGTGCTCTTTATGTATAAAGCAAAAGAATATCGTTTTGACAGCAGGAATGAGAGAAGCAGGGGCAGATGTAACCAAGAGTGCTGTTGTTATCATCATCATTTTCTTTTCTTTTATTTTCTTTTTTTGGTGGAGATAAAGGATTCTGGCCTGAGCTCTCATCATAAAAATCCTGCCCAGGCATGTCTCAGAGGCAACCTGCTTCTAAATATGTAAAGAGGCAGCATACCGTAGCAATTTAATGCTGAGGAAGAAGGGTTCAACATGGTAACAGGGTTCTTTGTTTTCCATATTCCATTAGCCTGGCTGAATTCTGGTGAGATCTTGGCACATGTTAAGGGGGGGGGGGGGGGAGGAAGGCAAGCTGATCTTGCTAAGAGGGAGTGGGTTACAGGAAAAAAATGATGATGAAGAATTTCTGGAGGAGAGAAAATTAGGAATAGATTGTTGCAGGAGGCGATTAAAATACATATGTTTCCTAGTTATAATTCACTTGAAGCTGTGGTGGAGTCTGCACTTAATTTAAGAAAAGAGCAGCGCCAGGACTTTGATTTGAAAATCCTTTTCCTTTTCTTTGGGGGTGGTCGTGGTTTTAATTGCTCAGTCAAGGGAGGAAAGCACTCTGAGTTAGAGATGGAGACAAATTCCCATTTTGGCAATTCGTCCTGCTTCGTGATCCATCAAAGTTGACGAAACACGAAGCTCCCCCCCCCCCCCACGAACCAACGAAGCACAAATTTATTCATTGGTTCATTGGGAGGGGTTAGACAGCCAGAGGCTGTCTTAAAAAAAAAGCTGACCCCCCCCACAACCTGCCCCCCTGCCCCTGTGGGGGATGAATAAAAATGGGGCAATATTCATCCCTTTGTATTCATTGGGGTCTCTGGAACTGACGAATGTGAAGGGATGAATATTTAATGAATCAGCGATTTTTAACGAATATCGTGATTTGTTGTTTTATTTGTCCCCATGTCTACTCTGAATGCTCAGAACCACTCTCATTATTATTTGCTTAAAGCATTCATGACACGGAATCACTGGCTTGTAGTTGTTGACTGCTAAGCCTTAGTGTTCCTCAGCTACAAAACAGGACTAGTGTCTAAACCAGTCTTCTAGAGCCAAACCCTGCCAGGTGCATTACACTAATTTTCACCATATTCAGCCAGCACAGCAAGGCCTATGGCCAGGAATGAAGCAACCCCATGAAGGGCCTGAGTTGGAGAAGGCTGCTCGAAATGATACAAATGCAAGACAGTATATATCCAAGGATCATATGCGTTTGGCTTGCTTTTTAGGGTGTGGCTTAAGTCTCCTTCTGTGAGTTTTCAGATCCTCTTTTCTATTTGTGGCACTTCAGAGTCAGGATTGTATTGGCCCACTATACAAACTCAGAGGTAGGCAATCACAAGAGGTTATCACAATGGTGGGTAATTGTTAGACCTCCAGGTGTTTTTGACTTGCAACTCCTGTTGTCCTTAACCATTGGCTGTGCTGGCTAGGGTTGAAAGATACTGCATCTGGAAAAGTTAGGTTACCTACCTGTAACCATGGTTCTTGTAGTGGTTCTCTGTGAATTCACACAAATGGGTTTATCCTGCGCCTGCGCAGGACGTTCGGAACTTTCTAGAGCTTAGAAAAAAAGCCAGACAGTTAGTCTCCCCCCCCCGAGGGTATATAGGCTCCGCCTCCTCCACCTTCCTTAGTTCCCTATGTCCGCCGTTACTAGAGAGTAGGTATAATGACCTGTTATCGTGACGGACAGCGGGGAGGAAGGGAGGGATGTGTGAATTCACAGAGAACCACTACAAGAACCATGGTTACAGGTAGGTAACCTAACTTTCTTTGTAGTGGACTCTGTGAATGCACACAAATGGGTGATTAGCAAGCTGACTCACCGGATGGAGGGCCGTCACGGTATCAGGGATGACAGTATCGCCCTTCCAAAGGCAGCATCATTTTTCGCTCTGACATCGAGGCGGTAGTGCTTCGCGAACGTCAGAGGATTGGACCAAGTAGCCGCTTTACATATGTTTTGAATGTGAACACCGCGATGAAGAGCGGTGGACGTAGATATAGCTCTGGTGGAGTGAGCCTTAAGCTGGTCTGGTACCGGTTTGTTTGCAAGCTGGTAAGCCATTTGTATGGATTGCACGATCCATCTCGATATTGTCTGAGAGGATGCAGGAGCACCCTTGTTATGTCCATGGTAGCACACAAAGAGACGGAAAGAGCGTCTGAAGTGCTTGGTTCTGTCCAAGTAGAAGGCAATAGCCCGCCTGACGTCCAGAGTATGGAGCTTGCGCTCGATTGGAGTGGACGGCGATGGAAAAAATGTAGGAAGTATCAGTGGTTGATTCAAATGGAAGTCTGATACAACCTTGGGAAGAAATGAGACATCCAAGTACAGAGTAACTTTATCGGGATGCATTTGTAGGTATGGCGGGTCAGACCTAAGAGCTGACAGTTCACTAGCCCTTTTGGCGGAGGTTATGGCCACTAAAAAGGAAGTCTTGAGAGAAAGCAATTTCTCGTTACAGGTTGCCATGGGTTCAAATGGAGGCTTGGTAAGCGCATCCAGGACAAGTGGAAGCGACCATTGAGGTACAATGGGTGAAGAGGGCGGCCTGATGTTCTGCAGGCCCTTAAGGAATCTTTTAACCGTGAGGTGAGAGAACAGTCTGGCGGAGCTAGAGTGAGATGGCTGGTGAGCAACGATCGCAGAGATATATACTTTAATGGTGGAGTGTGCGAGTCCAAGATTGAACAGATGCAGTATAAAGGTAAGTAAGGTTGAGAGTGTAACTGGGACTGATTGGAGTCCTTTGGACTGAACGAATTTCGTAAAAGATTTCCATTTGTTACGGTATAGGCGAAAAGTCGACGGCTTTCGAGAGCGGTCTAGAATCGCACGGAATTCGGGGTTATCCTCCACGCCGTCAGGTGAAGAGACCGGACATCTGGATGGAGAAGGGCCCCGTCGTTCTGGGATAGCAAGGACGGTATTAGAGGTAAGTGGAGTATTTCCTCCGTTATTCCTTGAAGGTGGGCAAACCAGGGTTGTCGTGGCCACCACGGAGCGATGAGAATCGCGTTTGTCCGGTATTGAATGATCCGGACTATGGTCCTGAGGAGCATTGGTATGGGAGGAAACAGGTAAGTGAGTTCTCCGGACCACGGAATGAGGAAAGCGTCTCCGAGTGACGCGGTGTCCCTGCCCGCTCGTGAGCAGAACTTGCGGCATTTGGCGTTGCGGTGAGATGCAAAGAGATCTATGGTGGGTTGACCCCATCTCCGGCATAGGTCTTGAAAAATCGTCTCGTCGAGGGACCATTCGTGCGTCCTGGTACGGAGCCGGCTGAGGTGGTCCGCTAGATAGTTGTCCTCTGAAGCGATATGAATCGCTTGTGGAAAAATATGATGGGTACGGCACCAGTCCCAAAATCGCATGGTGAGATGGAGAAGCGGTAGGGATCGAGTCCCACCTTGTCGGTTGATATAGTGCATAGCTGTGGTATTGTCCGTGACAAGCTGCACAGATTGTCCCTTTATACGCGGAAGAAAGGCTCGAAAGGCCTTCATGATGGCGAGCAATTCGAGCTGGTTTATATGGAGAGACCTTTCTCTCGGTGTCCATAACCCGTGAATCCTGAGCTCTTGGCAGTGAGCGCCCCAGCCAGAAGGGCTTGCGTCGGTCGTGACCTGTATGGACAGGAAAGGAGGTTGGAAGGGTTTTCCTTCGGACAAGTTGCGCGGAATCGTCCACCAGATGAGATGCTTTGCTACATGTGACGGGACCTGCAACTTTTTCCGCGGGGAGTCCGTTAAAGGATCGAACTCGCCCAGGAACCAGGACTGGAGCGGACGCAATTCGAGCTTGGCATGAAGGACGACTGCCGTCGTGGATGACATGAGGCCCAGTAGATGCTGAACGTCGAATGCGGTGACAGTAGCCAGGGGTGGAAACCGTTGTATTGCGTCTCGAATCTTTTGGATTCTTTGATAGGGCAAGAATGCCCGCGCCCGGGTCGCGTCTAGCGTTGCTCCTATGTAATTGACCAGCTGGGATGGTACCAGAAGGGATTTTTCCTGATTGATCACTAGACCTAGCTTGTTTAAGGTCGCGAGAGTGGTAGTTGTAGCAGCGACGGCTTCGTGGTAGGATGATGCTACCAGGAGCCAATCGTCGATATAAGGGAAGAGTTTTATTCCCTTGGTGCGAAGGTGAGCCACTACAGGGGCCATGCACTTGGTAAATGTCCGAGGGGCCGTGGAGAGCCCAAATGGAAGGGCAGCAAACTGGTAGGTTGTGCGGTGGAACCGGAACCGGAGATACCGTTGATGAGAAGGGTGAATGGAGACGTGAAAATAAGCGTCTTTGAGGTCGATGGTGACGAACCAGCTTCCCTGTGACAGAAGAGGAAGAATGGAGTCGAGTGTTAGCATTCGAAACTTCCTGTAAATGATAAACTGATTGAGTTCTCTGAGGTCCATGATGGGCCTGATACCTCCATCCTTTTTAGGGACGGCGAAGTACCGAGAGAAGAAACCCCCGTGTAGATCAGCCTGTGGGGTCTTGACGATCGCCCCCTTGCTTAGGAGGGATGAAATTTCCTCCTGAAGAGCCACCGAAAAGGGGGTGGTCTTAGGGAGATTTGATGGAGGAAGTTGGAAGAATTCTATAGAATAACCCTTCTCAATAATGGTTAGGACCCATTTGTCAGTCGTAATATGTTTCCATTCAGAGAGAAATGGAAAGAGTCTAGTCCGGTAAGAGGAGTAGTTAGTTGTATTGCTTACCCCGGCGCTGAGGTTTACGAAAGGACTGCTTGTGTCCTTGGTATTGTTGCTGCTTGAAAGTCGAAGGGTTCGACTGAGATGACTGGAAGGTCCTGTCGTGTTGCTGCTGTCTACCATACCGAAATGGTTGATACTGAGAAGATGCTTGGTAAGCAGGTTTTTTGTAAGTAGGTCTCTGATACCGATACGGTTGGTATGGTATGTAGGACTTTGCGGTCTTCCGCATTTTATGGATATTTTCCATAATATCATCAGTCTTGGAATTAAAGAGGCCATCCGCATCAAAGGGAAGATCCTCGATTTTGGTCTTTGTATCGTCCAGTATGTTCGCCGCTCCGAGCCAGGCATGGCGACGGACTGCTACTGCTGTAAGCATGGATTTGGACGCAATTTCAGCTGTATGCTTTGCTGCTACTCGTTGCTGTCTTGTAAGGGTATTAGCCTCCTCGTAGACGTTGAGGAGTTCGGTCTTGGATGGCTCAGGAAGGCTTTGTAAGACGGGGACAATTTTATCCCATAGGTGCTTTTGATAAGCACCCATTGCGGCTTGGTAGTTCGAAATCTTAATCAGTAGAGCCGCAAGGGAATAAAGTTTTTTACCCAGGGCGTCATTTTTTCTGCCGTCTTTATTGACAGGTGTAACAGAGGACCTGCTGCGGGATCTATACTGGGTAGCCTCGACCACAATAGAATTAGGCATGGGATGCTTGGTCAGGAAATCCGAGTCGGAACCGTGGGTCTTGTAATGGTGGTCGATTTTTCTAGGGATTTGGAGAGTCGCAGGCGACTTATCCCACGAAGCCTTTACCAAGTCAAGAAGTGCTGGAATGAGGCTAAGACTGGGAGGAGATGACTTGTCCTGCTCCATATCGTGAAAGACAAGGTCTGTTTGTTGCTCAGGAACTTGCGCATCTAGGTGTAAAATCTTAGCCATGCGCAATATAGGTTGAGCATAGGACGAGTAGTCTTCCAATGGGTATTGTGAAGAAGTACTCGGAGCACCACCATCAGGTACATCAGATTCCGAAGAAGCTGAAGAGTTGTCATGGGACGATTCAGACACCAATGAGGAGGGACGGTGCGATATTGGTACCGTGTCTCTCGGTATTGGTTCGGCATCAGAGTGTACCGAAGGAGAGAAAGGGTCTGTATCATGGCCCTCTGGGCCAGAGTACATCGTCGCAGTCTGTACCGTAGATCGTCCTGCGGGACGTTTAGACCGTTTTAGAGGCGCAGAAGGTGCCATCGGTGTCTTCCTCTTACGGGAAGTAGCAATTTGGGGTGTAGGAACATGCCCCTGTTGCTGCTGTAGATTCTCAGGAGTTGGAACCGAAGAAGGGTACCAAGCTGAGGAGGGGTAAGCCTGTCCCCTGAAGTCAGGCGGATAGCCGTATCCTTGATATGGGTAGGGCTGGTATGGACCGAAAAAAGGAGGACCATACTGTGCCGGCATTTGTGGACGGTATTGGTCCGCAGGATGTTGAGGTTGGCACGGAGAGGTATGCGTACGCTTCTCCTTTCGCTTTCTAGGAGTGCGAGACGGCAGCTCCTGTTCTGAATGCGAGTCAGTATCAGCCCGCCCGGAAGATCTCGGGCTAGTAGGGGCAATGGCCGCGCTGGGAAAAACCTCAGCCGCAAAATGGCCTGACGACGGAGACATGCTCATGATATCGTGAGCAGCCTGGGCCGGAGGAATGATCCGCTCCTCCATATCCGATTGCCCAATGTCGTCTCTAGAAGACTCCTCGAGTAATATAGGAGGCGCAGGAAGAGGCAAAGTTGTCGATTTGGGTGGCTTTGCCAATTTCTGAGATTTCGCTTTGTCATTCTTCTTCTTTGAAGGTACAGCCGACCTGGAAGCCTTGGTGGAAGCTGGCTTAGGCGGTCTAGAGGAGTCCTTCTGCTTAGAAGACGCAGAACTCAAGGTAGGCTGCGAAGAATCAAAGGCAGTGGTGCCTGCTTTAGGTGTCTCTACACGTGGAGGGTTCGGGGAAGTGGTAAGAGGAACCTCCATAGCAGGCTTGAGGGTTCTTTCGTAGAGAAAGGCCCGGAGGCGTTGAGACCGCAGTTTAAGAGCTTGTTTGGAAAAGCTTTTACAAGCGGCACACGCCTGGATAAGGTGGGATTCCCCCAAACAAAATAAGCACTTATCGTGCTGATCCGTTAGCGGGATTTTCCGAAAGCAAACGGAGCACTGTTTGAAGCCCCGAGAGGCCATAAAAAGATAAAAAAATAAAAAGGGGGGAATCCGGGAGGGGAGGGGAACGGGACGACGCAGAACGAGGAAAAACTTAAATGGGAAGGCAGTTCTGGCGTCTTAAAAGAAGAAAAGAAAGGCTGCAAGGTAAATAGAAGGAAATACTTTCCTTAGCACGCTCTAGTGTTCCTACGTCCTACCCTAACGGCGGAAAAAGAGGAACTAAGGAAGGTGGAGGAGGCGGAGCCTATATACCCTCGGGGGGGGAGACTAACTGTCTGGCTTTTTTTCTAAGCTCTAGAAAGTTCCGAACGTCCTGCGCAGGCGCAGGATAAACCCATTTGTGTGCATTCACAGAGTCCACTACAAAGAACCAATAGTGGCCTATCTAAATCTAGCTAGCAAGTCATGGTATTGGGCTACTTGTGTGTGTGTTTATGCTAACATACAAACAGCATCCTTATAAGTAGCTTTATGTAAGGGCATTTGATAATACTGATGATAATGCAGCACACCATATCAAAGAATGATCATAATCAACAGTGGTAAAATGGTAATATGAAGTCTTCTCTTTTAAGTTAATCCACTTGCATTGGCACAATTATTGATATTTCTTTTCCAAAGTTTTGTGTGCAGCCTCAGCAAGATTGTGCTGCTTCTTTCTCAGCTACTCTCCCATGATAAAGAGTTAAGAGGTATCATCTGTGATTTGCAAAGCCAGACACAGTGCATGAGGTCTGTGCTTTCTCCTTGGCTTGCTGGTACTTGCCTTGATTTTCTATCAAGACAGAGCAAGCAAGAATTATGTAAACTGTCCTATGTAGGGCTAGCATACTCCATTTGGCTACATGTGGCTCTCAGTTTGGAAAAATTGCTCTTTGGAGTACAACTCTCAGAAGCCCCTTATCATCATGTGAAGAAAAAAAAGTGAGATGGCTATCTAGATGGACATGGCTTTACAAGACCAGAAAAATGTATGACCCAATCTGTTGGATATGTCACATTTTTAAATTACAACTTCCCTCAACCATGATGGCCACTGGTTGCAGGAGCTGCATGCCCCCGCCCCCACCCCAGTCGGACCAAAATGGCAGAGTTTTGTCTCTATACATGCCTAGAACTGCTGCACAATGTGGTCCACCAATTTATTCATATAAATATATGTTTATTCATATAAACATATAAATATATGTTTTTGGTTTTATTGTTTTTAAATTTGTAAACCGCCCAGAGTAGACCTTTGGTCTAGATGGGCGGGATAGAAATCCAATAAATGAATGAATGAATGAATGAATGAATGAATTACTCCACCACAGGATGTGCTCTGGATTGCTTTACAAGTAATCTAGCTTATTTGTTGTCTGTAGCAAACCTGGTTTGAACAGCAATGCTAAAGTACAGAGAAACACCAGATAAGGCATCCAAAACACAAAAGCGAATGTGATGTTTGTTTGGGGTTGAGTCTCAAAGCAACATCCCAGATCTCCCAACCATTGACTGGAATTCTTCCCGTTTGTAGCAACAGTACTTGCATGTTGCATAGAAAAATAGGAAGTTTTAGCAGATCGTGCCATTGCTTGCTAATCATCAATATACACTTAATTTGGCTCAAGGAAGGGAAGGGAAGGGAAGAGGCCATATGGTTCTTGTACTCAGTCTGGAAAAAAATATTGTGATACCTTAATAGGCCACTAGAATCCTGCATGACTTTTCACCAGATTAGGCATTACAAAGCAAGAGGGGTGCAGAAGAAACAGGAAAGCTCCCCAAATCCTCATGATCAGATGTTGAGGCCAAGCTGCCTTGTTTAAAGCAAGTTCCAGAATGGAGTCTGCAGCCTTGTAAGGGAACAGGCTTTCCTCAGTTCAGTGCAGTTCTTCTTGGGTGATGGTAAATGTCTTTGCCTGGTTGTAGATATTGCCCTTGTTGGCTATTCAGAGTATTTTCCATAGTCCAATGAAAAAGAAAAAAAGATGTATGATTATTGTACACAGTCCAAAAACACAGCTGAGTGATACCTTTATCAAACCACTAACAGGGCATTTATCATTGCCCACAAAGGACTGCACTGACCTGAGGGTTGCATATTCCTCCACTCTGTGAGTAATATTCTTCATGTGCCTGCCACAACTGTAAACTAAGTTTTGTCCAAAACTTCTCCACTATGTGCTTCACTGTAGTTCTGTGTGCCTGTGTGCCCAGTCAAGCAGAAGCCATACACTTCAAGACAGGATGATGGGGTGGTACTGAGTGACTGGTAACCCTTTCTTCCCATGGACATTTAAAAGATTAGGAAGGACAATGAAATCTACATTGCTTGAGGTGAAACCTGAAAGTTACTACCTCAGGCTGATTGTAAAAGGCTGCAGCCTCCATTTTGGAAGGTGATTTGAACCAGACAGTCTGTCCTCAACATCTGACCACAATGATTTGGGGGACTTTTTTTCTGCACTCCTCTGCTCTGTAGTGCCCAGTCTGGTGAGCACCTGACGGCTTGCCTGTTTGTGAGATAATAATAAAAAATGCCAGCCTTGTTTTCAGACTCTGTTTGACTTGGTAATGCTGTATTCTTTTACTACGGGGTACACATGTTGCTGAAGCTATGAGTCATTCACCTGAAAAAGTAGGTCTTGAATATTCATGTCCAAGAAAAGTAGGACACTTGTTTAACAAGACATGTCACAGAAGAAATGCAGAGGAATTAGTCATTAGATTTTTTTAAAAAATTAAAATAGGATATATTCACAGATAAGATCTGTGATTGCAATGTTGTATTGGGAAAGGCAGTTATTGAATGTATCATATCCTGCCAGAAAACATTGTCTTTATCACTTCAGCATATCTGTTACAGGTGTTCCTATCTCTCCTCTTAACATCCTGCTACTGCCACCAAAAAAGAGGCTTACAGAAATGTTAAGGTTTTGAAATTAAAATACTATTAATGAGTGACAATGCAGAATGGTGTTTACAGGTGGTAAATTGATTGAATATTAGTTTGACTCTGGTAGGTAAAGGTAAAGGTTCCCCTTGACATTTAGTCCAGTCGTGTCCGACTCTAGGGCGCGGTGCTCATCCCCGTTTCCAAGCCGTAGAGCCAGCGTTTGTCCGTAGACAGTTTCCGTGGTCACGTGGCCAGTGCAACTAGACACAGAACACTGTTACCTTCCCACCATGGTGGTACCTATTTATCTATTTGTATTTGCATGCTTTCGAATGGCTAGGTTGGCAGGAGCTGGGACAAGCGACGGGAGCTCACTCCGTCGCGTGGATTTGATCTTACGACTGCTGGTCTTCTGACCTTGTAGCACAGAGGCTTCTGCGGTTTAACCCGCAGCGCCACCACGACTCTGGTAATGACATTCAAACAACAATCAATCTCAAAGACCAATTACTAGCCTGCAAAAGTTTAAATTATGGTAATCAGTTGAGTCTAGTATACCAGCTGCAGCTCTCTTAGGGACAGCAGCATCTAGCCTTTGTTACACATGCTGTAACTATCTCCATAATGGACTACTTCCGCGCCTTCTACATGAGACTTCCTGAGAACTGCTTGGAAATTTCAGCTGGGGAAAAAACAAAGCCACCTAGCTACTAAAGGGAACCAGAAAGTCTGGACCTGTAACCATCACTTTGGTGTCACTTCCATAGAGTACCAGGGTGTTTTCTGACCCAAGTTGTAGTATTAATCCTCAATGCTCATCCAGGCAGATAAAAAACAGCTTGCGCAGAGTGAACTCTGCAGTATTTTCTCATCTCATGAGAATTTCAGTGTAGTGCATCATATCAAAATGCCCCTTGTCCACAGGAATGGTTTTGAACCAAGAGCAAGGGTACTTTGTAACACCCGAACTCCCAGATCTAGGAGACATGTATTCATGCAAACAGAAACATTTGTTTCAAGTAGCTGTGAAAAAGTATAATTAGCACAAATACCATGTCTTAAAGATAGTATCACAATTATTTCCAGCTCCAAACAATAGAAGCCTTGTTTTGAACCTCTCAAAATAGGAAAACAAAATAAACTCTGAAGAGTCTTAGTGGTCTTGTGGGACTGTTTGCTACCCCAACGATAAAATAGTGTCTTTTGAAGGAAATATTCATCACTGAGGGTCCATTCTTTGTGTCAGGCACCTTACAGACTGTTGAAGAATACACACACAGCCGTACTGGGGCAACATTAATGTGTGGCATCAGCCCTTGAGACTTGGAATGTTGACCTGAGCACACTTACCTCTTGGTGAAGGAATGACATCCATTCTTTTTTCAAAGAAAAGAAGAAAGCTTGTGTTTATTAGAAAAATACACTTGGAATAAGAAAAGTGGTAAAAGTCCTATTTCTAGCTGACTAAGTTGGAGATGTCAGGAGTCATGGCTCCCCCTTTCATCTTTAGAGAACTAAAGAACGATACCTCATCCTTGGGGGCACACAAGAGATTAGTATGAGAAGGAAGGAAGTGACATCAGCAACCCTAACAGTAGCAATCTAAGTTAGTACAGCTCAGACCAGGTACAGGATAGTCTAAGAGGGAATCCACACTGGCACATGGACATGATATATGGATCACTGATGGCACAGTTTGGATCTTAAAAAAAAACCCACATCTGCATGTGTTTCTACTTAGACTGATCCATCCTTCCCCTTTAAGAGCATCTTTCTGGCCCAGCAGTAGGGCATGCATTCTTTTTGGCACGCTCCTTGTTTAGCCTGCTTAGCCAGGAGATAACAGCCTCCTACAGCCTCAGCTATCATGACTGCAGATTCCGAGGGAGATGGAGAGAAAAAGTGGGGGAGAACGAGGGAAGGGAAGCAGAGGGGGGGGGAATGCCACCAAGAGAGGGAGACTGGGGCGATGTAAAAAAAGAAATTCACTTCCCCTGACCCTCCACAGATGATCAGTGGAAGTGCTTAATTGACAGCTGATTGAGCTACAAGAGGTCGTTTGATGTTCAGACAGGAGGAGCATACCAAATGGCACATCACTCCTCCCTTGCCACACAACCTCAACAGATTCTTTGTAGCCCAATCCAGCTCACACCCAAAATGGCCAGTCTGGATAGGCCCTAAGAAACCCAAGGAGGTACTCTATACTCTTCTGCTTGCAAATACATGTATCTTCTCAAGTATAAATTGAGTTGCTTCCAATAACCTGCAACACAGACAGCCAGAGCATGCTAGACACATTGATGGGCCTTGCAAGCAAATCTCTGACCCATTGTCTGCTGGTTTTTTATTATACTTTGTCCTTATGCAGAATAAACAGCCAGGAATAGTGGGAAGTGTGCCTTTTTCTGTTAAATAGTGTCAATGTACATTAGGTTAGTAGACCATCTCTCTGTTCAAATGTCAGGATCAAATGTATGACACTCAAAGTCCTCAGAGCACTATAAGATTTATAACCTTCTTTGATAGTTTGAGTCTGTAAGAGTCCATTACAGCTGACATTTAGGATTAATTTCAATGTGAAATCAGATAACTATATAAATCATGTCTAAATTCATTTGGGTATCAAGATAAAGGTTTACCTGAGCACACTTCCTCTTTGTGAAGAAATCACATGATGAAAAAATAGTATCCCACCACATTTCATTCAGTATGGAAATGTGGTTTAATCAGTATTTTCACCACATGGTAAACAAGCTGAGTCCTGTAACCACCCTATGCCTCTCTATTTCTACTCTCTTTTATGTGATAGAGAATGCTTTCTTTGATGAGAATTTCAAAGATTTCTAGCACTGCTTCTTTACTTGCATTGTTCTTTAGCCCCATGCAATCTCAAATGTTATGTCTACAGGGAGCTGTTTGTGAATTTCTGCACCAGGTCCTTCCAGCCCTGCCTCTTATGACATCAGTCTCTATACTTGGTCTTTTTGGACAAGATTGGGTTAGTATGCATCTGCTGTGCTCCTACATCTAGATATTCTGTCTCTTGGACAGATACAACCCTAGGACACGGTCCTTCTAAGTGTAACCTCAGGCATTTCCAGATCCAGATCCTCAATTATGCATGTACTTGCAGAATGCTCTGAGAAAACATTGTTTTCAGATTCCGAGGAGGTTTCAGCAGCAAGTGCAGTGTCATCATCTTTTGATGTGCAATTATCACCGTCAATGTCCCTCTGAAAAAAAAACACATTAGATTTTTTTCCAAAGTATGTTTTCATTTTGTTGGACTTCCAGATTGTAGAACACATGGCACCAAAACAGCTATGGCCCCATCCCTGATTTTGTCAGCAGGGACTGACTTCTTCCATCTACCCAACCTAATTCACTATGAAAAAATAATAAATGCAGAATAAATTCATGGGTGTGAATTCTGACTCTTTGAGGGACTGGTCGCCTGGCTGCAAAGCAATTAATTGCATATTTCCATTTTCACAGAGAGGACATTTTACAAACATAGCAACAACAAAAACAAAAGTGTAGCAACGCTTTGAAGACTAGCAAATTTATTTCTGTGTCAATGTACAAGGATGCATAAAAGGAAGTATATTGACACAGGAAGTGGATTATATCCATGCAAACCCACACAGAAACAAATTATTTAGTTTTATGTTGCTGCTGCTGCTGCTACAGACAAAGATAGCTACCTCTCTGAAACTTTTACAGTCTTAGGAAACAATATGCTGTTTATGCAAGGGATTATGTTTCAGATTACAATTGTTTTCTGCTTTCTGCCTATTTTGATGGTAGAAGGAGTTGTTTCTTATCCAAGCACTGACATGAGCTTCACTAAATCATATTTCAACTACAGAATAACACAGGACTTTTGTTATTGTTGTTGTCCCATTCATTGGGACACTATTTTGCTGGATCTTTGTGGGGGTAAGCAGAGCATAACATTTCAGAGAACAGCCACATGATCTTGGCCTTCCTGTAACATTAACAGAGATTGCCCCATTTAAAACAATGAGGTTTTCTCTTTGTGTAGGGAATACCCCTTCCACAAGCTACCCCAACCACTTGCACAATGGATCATTGAACACATAGCAGGGGGGAAAAGGGATTCTGTTCCAGTTCTGAAAAATAACAACAAAGATGCTGAACACTTGGTGCCTTATTTATTTATTTATTTATTTATTTATTTATTTATTTATTTATTTATTTATTTATTTATTTATTTAGTCAATGACTCAGGCCTTCTTGGAAGCACTGGAGAAGGTATTGAAACCTGAAGACTGATAACAAATGTTAACCAAAATTTTGCAGAAGATTTTTTAAAAAGAAAATTGGCCCAAATCCTCTTACCAAAATATGCTAGCATAGCACAAACAGCAGATGTTCTGGAAGCAAATTACCCTCAGATAAGAAATCAGCACAGACATTATCAGTTGCATGACTCAGCACACAACTGATAATTTCTTAACTAAGGGCAATTCGCCTCCAGAAGTTATGCCATCTGCACAAGAAAAATTTGGGCATTGTGTGATTTTTCTTTGTCTTAGTCCTGAGAAATAACAGGCTACTTTGCAGAATTATTTCCAAACTTCCTGCACCATTTTTAGTGGCTACCTCCCCACTGCCACCACAGCTGTAGTGCCCTCTAATGACACCAGGTAAAGGAAGCAAAATGATGGCCAAGCTGCTAACATAGTTACACTTGTTGCCACCTGCAGTGGCAGTGCAAGAAGATAACAATGTATTTGGGATCGGATGAGAACAAAGTGGTGCCCCACCTCTGATAACTTTTTAGAGCATTTTCTCCTTCTCCTTGAGACATTCAGTAAAATCATTCCTGCAATTTCTCTGTCCACAAATGTGTGGAGAATTTTGAAGTCCACTTGTGCACAGTCATAATGGTAAACTAGAACTGTCCTCTTTTATATGCAAAGGGAGTGTTTCTGGAAGATTATCAGTCATGTCGGTCTCCAGCAACAGTCTGAAGAGACATAGGCCTAGTGCAGGTTGACAATCACAGTGAGAACAAGCCTAACTAATCCTAGAGACAGTGCATCCCAGTTCACCCAAGGTGCCAGGTCTCTGTTTTTCTTAGTTTCAAGGTCTATGTCCATTGACATCAGGTCTGCATTGTTCTTGGTGTCATTTGCTTAAAGTAGCAGCACCTTCATCTTCATATTACTCACTTGGTCAGTTCATCTGGGATGCTTTTCTGTCACTCTGCACGTAAGAATTTTCTAGCTTTAGACACTATGGTACTAAAACACAGAGGTTGTTTGTGGACTAAGTGGGGGGAACTTACTCCACATTTGGGAAGTAGTGTCTGGGATGCCTGGTCATATTTAAATGGATTGTTTATAATATGATTTGGTAAGTATGTGATGGAAGTGGTGAGTGAGTGGGATGTTGGTAAGAATGGTTCTAATTCACTAAGAGTGAAACTGGATGAGCAGGAGAGGATGGTTCTGGAGTCTGGTGTAGAGCCATTCAATTATTTTTAAAAAACATCTAGTTTATGAATATGGGCTATTGTGTTTCTGTACCCATAACTCTCTGTGCCAGAGAGTTCCAGAAAAACATCTACTTCTGCTTCATTGACTACGCAAAAGCCTTTGACTGTGTGGACCACAGCAAACTATGGCAAGTTCTTAAAGAAATGGGAGTGCCTGACCACCTTATCTATCTCCTGAGAAATCTATATGTGGGACAGGAAGCAACAGTGAGAACTGGATATGGAAACACTGATTGGTTCAAAATTGGGAAAGGAGTACGGCAAGGCTGTATATTGTCTCCCTGCTTATTTAACTTATATGCAGAATACATCATGAGAAAGGCTGGACTGGATGAATCCCAAGCCGGAATTAAGATTGCCGGAAGAAATATCAACAACCTCAGATATGCAGATGATACCACTCTGATGGCAGAAAGTGAGGAGGAATTAAAGAGCCTCTTAATGAGGGTGAAAGAGGAGAGCGCAAAAAATGGTCTGAAGCTCAACATCAAAAAGACTAAGATCATGGCCACTGGTCCCATCACCTCCTGGCAAATAGAAGGGGAAGATATGGAAGCAGTCACAGATTTTACTTTCTTGGGCTCCATGATCACTGCAGATGGTGACAGCAGCCACGAAATCAAAGGCTTGATTTCTTGGGAGGAAAGCGATGACAAACCTAGACAGCATCTTAAAAAGCAGAGACATCACTTTGCCGACAAAGGTCTGCATAGTCAAAGCTATGGTTTTTCCAGTAGCGATGTATAGAAGTGAGAGCTGGACCATAAAGAAGGCTGACCGCCGAGGAATTGATGCTTTGAATTGTGGTGCTGGAGGAGACTCTTGAGAGTCCCCTGGACTGCAAGGAGAACAAACCTATCCATTCTGAAGGAAATCAACCCTGAGTGCTCACTGGAAGGACAAAGGACATTGAAGCTGAGGCTCCAATACTTTGGCCATCTCATGAGAAGAGAGGACTCCCTGGAAAAGACCCTGGTGCTAGGAAAGTGTGAAGGCAAGAGGAGAAGGGGACGACAGAGGACGAGATGGATGGACAGTGTCATCGAAGCTACCAACATGAATTTGACCCAACTCCAGGAGGCAGTGGAAGACAGGAGGGCCTGGCATGCTCTGGTCCATGGGGTCATGAAGACAACAACACCCATAATTCAAAAAGCCAGCAAATGGCCCAATATTGCTGAATAATATCATGCCCATGTTGCCGGCAGGAAAAAGAATGCCAAGCTTTGCATAGCAAAGTGTAGCCTGAATGTTGACAACACCAATGGCAGCAGTCAAGATGGTCTACAGGATAACCTGCTCACTACCATTCATACTGGGATTTTCCCTTGCATTATGTCACTTTGTGAATTACAGAGATGTTGGGGGATTCCTGTTCAACACCTTGATGATTAGCCTGTCTCAGGGTTCCATGATCCCCATACTATTTCACATATACTTGAAAAACCTGAAAGAGACTGTCCAGAATTTTGTGTTCTGGTACCACCAGTGTGCTGATGATACCCAGCTCCATCTGCTTTTTAAGATCTTCCAGGAGGTCCTCCTCTCAGTCTCTAGTGTGTTGGGGACTCACAATTTCTGTGTTTCAATGTGTGGGCAGAGATGGGGTCTATGATTGGACAGTGGTTTGAAGCTGATGCTACATAAAAATCGTGTGGATCCATGTGTCAGATCCATGTTTTTGCACCACTGCTAAGCCATGCACTGAAGGACCCACAATTTCTGTGTTTTAGTGTTTGAGCAGAGATGAATCTTATGATTTGGACAGTGGTTTGCGGATGATCCTGTAGGAAAAACATGTGATCCATGAGGATCTGTGTTTCAGATTCATGTTTTTGCACCACTGCAAGGCCATGCACTGAAGGTCCCATGATTTCTGTGGTGTAGTCTGTGGGTGCAAATGGGATCTATGATCTGACAGTGGTTTAGGGAGGATTACATCTAAAAATCATATGAAATCATGTGGATCTGCACCTCATATCCATGTTTTTGCACCACTGCAGAATCATGCACCAAAGGATCCATGATTTCTGTAGTGCCGTTTGTGGGCATAGATAGGATCTATGATTTGATGGTGATATGGCTAGGGTCACACACACTCAAAAATCACATGCGATCATCAAGATCTGTTCTTGATTTCATAGATCCACCTTTTACCCAGACCCCCCCAAATATTTTCACATCTTAAATGAGTGACTTTCTGAATGTTATTCTATTTTTAAAGTTTCTTTTACAATACTCATGAGTAAACCAAATAAACTTACTCACAAGTAAACCGGGTAAACTTACTCATGAGTAAGCAAGGTAAACCTATGCGTGAACTTGCTCATGAGTAAACCAGGTAAAACTTACTTTGAGATCATTCCCAGCCAGAAAAGGGGGGGGGAACAGTAATTTCACAGCTTAAATGAGTGAGTTGCTGAATATTTTTATCTATATTTTAAAATATCTTTCTAAATATTTTCATAAACAGGAGCTAAAAATGTGTGGCCAGGAAGGAGTTAAAGGCTTTCTTTCACATTTAATGCTGTGGCCGGGTTAAAAGTGACAGATTTTTGACCTATAAAATTGCCTTGCTGACTGCGACATGGGAACTTCATATTCATATCCCAAATACTATGTCAGGTTCTGGAGTCTTGAACCTGACATAGAGCTGTCTGATGTGGAGCGATCAGTGGAGGGAAAGAGTGGTTCTGAAGTTTGGGGGTCTGACAAAGCGCGGAGTCTGAGAGATTGCTGGGGATGGGGGAGAGTAGAAGAGAGAATGAAAGATTGTACTGGATGAATTTAAAGTGTAGAAATAAACACTGTTTCTTAAAAACTGTTATTTTAATTCAGTTCTTCAAAATAACCTCTGGTTTATGCATGTGGGATGTTGTGTTTCTATGTCTGCAGTTCAAAATGCCAGGAAATATTGCGGCACAATATTGTGCCCACCTTGCCAGCAGGAAAAAGGATGCCAAGCTCTACATAGCAAAGGGCAGCCTGAATGTTGACCACACCAAGGGCAACAGTCAAGAGGATCTACTGGATACCCTCTTCTGCTCACCACCATTCACAAAGTGACACCATGCAAGGGAAAAACCCAGAAATGGACTCCTTTTTTCATTAGCTAACCGTTTCTCAAACACAAAGCAATTGTCAGGGCTGTTTTTCAACAACTGTGAATGGCAGTGAGTGGAGCAATAATAAAACTTTGTTCTGTTCAAACTGAGTAGTGCCGAGTTCAGTACCTAAGGGCTGGCAATGTGGAGGATGCTAAAAGTGTCAAATATGAATGAAGGATTGAATATATACGTATCTACATTGGAGCAGCTAAACATTGGAGGCAGAGAAAAAGGAAGAAAGGAAACAAGTGAAGATTATTAAAGAAAATACATTTATTCCTGTGGTAATTTAATGAGACGGTTACCTCAATAATCAAGTGACAAGACAAAGGGAGATTTGTCATCAGTATCAGAGAGAAGGAGTGGGACAGTGGCCGTGTTGCTCTTGTCCAAAGCAAGATGCTAAGACACTTTTATCAATATCCAAGGGCAAGTTCATACACAGAGCCAGTAGTGTCCCAACTGTGTGCAATTCAGCGAGACAAATTGTATTATCATTTTCATTATCCTTCAGATTGTTTCAGGGCTACAAATAAGGGTAGGTGTGATATAAACATTCATACCTGCTTCAGAAAAAAAATTGAAATATCTTTAGAAATGTGATTTTAATTTTCAGATAAAAGACATCCAAGTATTATATATCTATGTGAGGCAAAATGTGGGGTAGAGGTGTTACATTTTTAGTACTACAATTTATTTCAGATAGTTACAATTTCCCTGCAAGGTATTACACACATGGAAATAAAACTGGGAGCCGCTATCTGTAGCTTTTATTACTTAATTGCTACCAAGCCAAATCAAATTGGTAGATCCATATTGGTTGATCCAAAACTGCTAAGCAAGCATTTAAAAGAATGTCTAGTGTTAGTTTATTTAGTTTACTTTAATTTAATTCAGTTCAGTTCAGTTTAGTTTATAGAGAATGTCTAGTGTGACATACACATTTTTAAAAAAAACCTCACTAAGCACAGAATAGGGGCAGAAACACCTTTGAGCTGATTGAGGTGACTGTCTCTGGCACGGAATTGCTTTTGGCTCTCCATATCTTTTGAACTTCATTTCCCCAAACCCTAAACCTTTGGCCATGCTGGGAACTGCAGTCCAAAAAGGCTGAAAACCACTGATGCATGGCACACAGTCTGACTTGCCTTGTTTCTTAGGTTAGTCTGCAGTTAGACATTCAGTTGCATTGCCTCATTGCTGAATAAACATTTAATAGCCAGTTGACATCTGATGGGGGAGGGGCAGCGGGCTGGTTTGCCTTTTTTGCCTCTGATGTCAGGAAGCAAAATGGATTCTGTCATGCAATTACAATAGAATCATCAGCGTCAAAGCAGATCATTTTCTAGTACATATGTACAAACTTCAAAAGCCTTGCTAAAGCATTGATAAGCCTGTTGTTAAAAATGCAAGGAGGCGAGCATGTTAACCTCACTCCCTGTCATCAATTTATCAAATGGAAAATGATGAGTATGAATAGGAAAGGCTCTGATATGCATTTTTCCAGTCTCCAGTGCATGTGGAGAGGCTCCATGTGTAGGATGGGGCTTACATGTTGCCCTCTTTCTGTGTTTAAACAACATGCTTACTAAGATTAGGCTAAAATAAGGCTAAAGCAGTTAAAACAAGAAATGGAACATTTAAATATTGCTGTGCTTGGTGTCAGTGAAATAAACTGGACTGGAATAGGACTTTTTACTTAGACAACTAGGAAGTCTTTTACTCTGGAAATGACAAATCCAGAAGAAATTGAGTGGTTCTAATACCGAGGCAAAAGGTAGCACAGGTAGTTAGGGGCTATAGTGCAAGATCTGACCAAATAATATCCGTGAGACTCCTGGTATAACCCATCAACATAACCATCATTCAAGTCTATGCTCCAACTACAGATGATAAAGAGATGGCATTGAAACCTTTAATCAAGCATTCAGGAGGAAATTGATCACACACCCAAACAAGACATGCTTATAATCATAGGTGACTGAAATGCAAAAGTAGGAAATATAGCAGAACAAAATGTTGGAAAATTTGGTCTAGGGGTCAGAAACAAAGCAGGAGAATTACTCACAGAGTTCCACAAAGCCAACAATCTGTTTATTGCAAATACATGCTTCAAGTAACTAAACAGATGATTGTACACAAGCACATCACCAGATGGCCAATACAGAAATAATGTAATTGGAAATAGGAGATGGAGAAGCTGTAGTCTCTCTGCTGAAACAAGACCAGTCACAGATTGTGGTACTGATCATGAATTATTAGTATCAAATGCTAGAGTAAAGCTAAAGAAGAGTGCCAAAGTATCTTAATCCGAAAACCAACTAAAATATAATTTGAACAATGTTTCTGATGAAGTTAAAGTTCACATAGAAATTACACTTGCATAACTAAACTCAATTGACTATTCACCAGAAGAAACCAAAGAGAAGAATGCAAAAATACAATTCATGTAGCAAGAGGAAAAGAAAAACCTAGATGGATGATGGAAGAAACACTCAAAATTGTTAAGGTCATGAGAAAAGCAAAAGTATGTGAAAGAAATAGGGTCAGAATCCAGAATGCAGCTTTTCAGTGACTGTCACATAGAGACACAGAGAACTATTACAATGGCTAGTGTAAAGAAATAGAAGAGAACGACAGAAGAGGAAAAATAAGAGCTCTCTTCCAGAACATCCAAGAAATCAAAAGAAATTTAAGCCTAGATTAGCAATAGTGAAAGACTAACAGGGAAGCATGTTATCTAACCATGATTAAAAAAATTAAAAAGATGAAAACACTATACTGAAGACCTGTACAGATGGGACAAAAGGATGACAGAATCCTTTAAAGAGGAAGCCTATGGTGAAGAACCTGCAATACTAGGAGTAAAGTGAAAACTGCTCTGAAAATATTAGGAAGTAATAAATCACCAGAGATAGAGGGAATATCAAGAGATCTGTTTCAAGCCACAGAGACTGAATCTGTCAAAACAAGAACATGCCAACATATATGGAAAACAAAACAATGGCCCACAGACTGAAAATATTCAATATTCATTTCAGTCCCCAGGAAAAGAGATGCCAAGGAGTGCAGTAATTATAGAACCATTGGTCTAATTTCCAATGCAAGCAAAGTGATGCTCAAGGTGTTGCAACAAAGGCTTTTACCTTATACAGTGGTGCCTCAACTTACGAACTTAATTGGTTCCGGAACGCCGGTCGTAACTCCCATAGGAATGCATTGAAATGCAATTAATCCGTTCCGGCCGAAGAAAAAAATCACCAAAAAAAAAAAAAACCACTGCAAGACCCATCGGAAATGCGATTAATCCGTTCTGGCGGGGGGGGGGGGGAAGCAAACAAACCGTGCAAGACCCTTCGGAAATGCAAAAAAAAAGCAAAGCAGAAAGCAAACAAACTGTGCAAGACCAATCGGAAATGCAAAAAAAGCAAGGCAGAAAGCAAACAAACCGTGCAAGACCCATCGGAAATGCAATAAAAGCAAAGCAGAAAGCAAACAAACCATGCAAGACCCATCGGAAATGCAAAAAAAAAAAAAGCAGAAAGCAAACAAACTGTGCAAGACCCATCGGAAATGCAATAAAAGCAAAGCAGAAAGCAAACAAACCGTGCAAGTCCCATCGGAAATGCAAAAAAAGCAAAGCAGAAAGCAAACAAACCCCACAAGACCCATCGGAAATGGGGGGGGGGGGACCCAAAAGCAAACAAACCCCGCAAGACCCATCGGAAATGGGGAAAAAAAACAAAAAGCAAACAAACCCCGCAAGACCCATCGGAAACGGGGGGGAAAAAACACCAAAAAACAAACAAACCCTGCAAGACCCATCACAGCATAGAAACATAATCCCACCACCCAGCCCAAAACCACGCTGCAAAACCCACCAAGAACAGTTTTTGAAAAGCAGAAAGCAGCACCTTACCTTACCAGGGAGTCCGAAGCCTCCTCCGATCGCACTCACTCTAACCGTTGGGGCGAAAGAGCTACAAAGAAGCAGCCTCTTCGCCTACCAACGGTTAGCAATTTGAATTCCCCGCCTTTTTTCCTTGCCTTTTTCTGTTCGTAACTGGAAGCTCCGACCGCAAGCCGAAGCAAAATTTTGCGACCGGAGCTGGTCGTAACTCGAAATGGTCATATGTCGCGACGTTCGTAAGTCGAGGCACCACTGTATGAATCAGGAAATACCTGATGTTCAAGCTGCATTCCAAATAGGAAGAGATACTCAAGAGATACTTGCAAATATCCGCTGGCTACTGGAGCACACCAGAGAATTTTGGGAGAAGATACTGTATGTCTGTGCTTTATAGACTACAGCAAAGTGTTTGACTGTGTGAATCATGAGAAGCTATGGATGCTTCTGAAAGAAATGGGTGTGCCTCAGCACTTGATTGTCCTGGTACATTACTTGTTCTTTGGACAAGAAGCTATCATTAGGATAGAATATGGAGAAACGGAAAGCTTTCCTATAGGCCAGGGGTCTCCAAACTACAGCCTGCCTTGCCTTTTTATTTGGTCCGGTCTGGTATGCTGGGGGTCTGCGGCTGCCTAGAATGGATGGTAGTGGAAACAGAAGCTAGACTGCTGGAACCCCGGTTTCAGTTCCAGCAGTCTAGCTTTTGCAAGGAGGAGCGGGGAGGGCTTCCCTTTTGGCAAGCCTGACGGAGACGATTCCCCTGCTGTCTTTGCACAGACAGCAGGGGTCGGGGACCACTTCAGTCAGGCTTCCCCCATCTTTCTGTGCCCCAGCAGGCATAGAAAGACAAGGGAAGTGGGACTCAAGTGATCCCTCACCCCCGCTGTCTTTGCAAAGACAGCAGGGATGGGGGATCGCTTCAGCCAGGCTTCGTTCCTCTTCCTATCTCCAACCAGGCATAGGAAGAGGAGCAAAGCCTGACAGAAGCCATCCCCCACCCCATCTGTCATTCATTCATTATAAAACTGGCTTTTTCCCCCTTCGGCCCACAAAACTGTATAAAATGTATGATGTGGCCCTCACACTGAAAAGTTTGGAGACCCCTGCTATAGGCAAAGGAGCATTTTATCCTCTTTCTTCTTCAGTCTTTCTACAGAATAGAGATGGGTATGAATCAGCAAAATGGGATTTGTGGTTCATCAAGGTGCATAAACCACAAATCACAAATTTACAATTTCCCCCCAAGAACCAACAAATTGGTTTGTCGGTTCGTCAGGTCCCTCCCAGGTACCTGGAGACAACCACTGCCTCCCGCCCCCATCCCACTGCCTCTGTCACCTCCCTACCTTTTGCTACTGTTGCCTCCTCCTCTGCTGCATTCTTGAAAGGCAGCTCAGCTGGTTTCTGCAGGGCAGCTGCCTCTGCACATGCGCCCACCTCTTAGCTGAAAAGCTGGTGCATGCACAGCCCGACTGACACTAAAATAAAAAAAAAAAAAAATTCAGACACCCCAATGGCTGTCTAAATAAAAACCCTGCCTGCCTCTCAGTTTTTTTTTTTTTAAATTAAAATCATGTGCCCACCTCTCACAATTCAGCTGAGAGCCGGGCGCATGCGCAGATGCAGCCCCAGATTGCCTCTATCTCTCTCTTTTTTTTAATTAATTTAAAAAAATTTAGAGGCATCCCTGGATTTATTTTTTTAGGCAGTCTGGGGCAAAATGATGAAACTGAGGCTGGCCTACTTTGGGCACATCGTGAGAAGAGAAGATTCTCTGGAAAAGACAAGGAGCAGGAAAAGAGGAAGACCAAACATGAGATGGACTAACTCCATAAAGGAAGCCTTTATGCTTGATGAGGATAGGACATTTTGGAGATCACTCATTCATAGGGTTGCCGTAAGTCAGAGGTAACTTGACAGCACAGAACAACAACAGAATGAGATTGGAATATACTTGTGCATCTACTGAAGTAAGTACAAAAGTCCCAGTGTGTTCTACCTTTCAGCACAACCATCTAATTACTGATAACAGGATGTCTATATAATCAACACTTTGACTGATGCTTACTGATGTCACTGTCATCTTTAAAGCCTATTATCAATAGAACTGTTGTGCTCCTTGTCCCATCTCACTTGGTCCCCACTAGAGATGGGGACAACTCACCATTTTGGCGAGTCGTCCCGCTTCGTGAGTTGTCAAAAGTTGATGACTCACGAAGCATGAAGTTGCTCCCATGAAGTGACGAATAACAAAGTTGCCCCCCGCCCCCCTGCTGCCCCCCCCCCGCTGCCACTGATCAGCGGCCAGTAGGCAGAATGGGGTTATTTGTTTGTTTTTTAATTACGAAGGATGAATAAAATGGGGAAATATTCGTCAAGCCGTATTCATCGAGATTTAAAATTTGACGAATACGATCGACAGATATTTAACAAATCAGCTATTTTCGTCGAAAAAAACAATCCGTTTTTATATTCATCCCCCTCTCTAGTCCCCACCCTTCTGCCCTGTACCCAGTATGTAAGTTTGTGTTTTGCTTCAAGGGCTTGAGAGAGTGACTTGGAATCCACAAAAGCTCTCTCGGAAATACATTGTTTAATCTTTAAAATGCCGCAACACATCAGGTGTGTGTTTTTTAACACATACTGATGCAGCCTGACACCACTATTTCATAGGAAACTAATCTTCAGTATAATAGTTGTTAACTTCAGGTAAATAAAAGTTAACTAAGAAGGAGTTCAGGAGTGAACACAGCACCTTCTGTAGCCTCTGCTATTGTTCTGAAGAAATAACCAGGAAGCAGGAAATAGAGCTCAGCTCTGGTAAAAACCAAGCTCTCAAGATTTTAAACAAATATATCACAATGAGTTATGGGATGGGGATTCTTGGCTGGTGCCAAGCCTGGCTGAGAAAAAAAAAAGGTTTGCATAATTGTGCTCCACAAAAAGATGGTCAAACTATGATTTGACAAATAGAAATGGCTGGCCTGTTAGTATGTGGGGCTTTCTGCTTCCTCTGTCCTGAGCTTTGTTCAGGCTTATTTAATTGGATTAAATATAATCATTAAAGATCACAAAAAGGGAAATTTGCAATTATAGACTGAGCCAGCATTCATATAACAATTTCCCTCAATAAGGTGAGGTACATTGTATTTTTATCTAAAGTATAAGAATTTATTCTAAAATTGTATCTATACATATCAATTAGCATAGGCAAATTTTATGCAAATCTGTGTTCTATTTTGCCCTTTCTTGTGGCAGTTCTCTGCTTTCTTAGCCAATGGTTGAAGAGACAAATGTTGTAATGGAGATTCAGAGATATATTCTGGCTTGCAGCTAGGATAGTTGTGGAATAACTGCACACAATTTTTATTGTCAGTCTTCTAACGTAATTAGAGACTTTTCCAAAACAAGCTGGGCACTTTTTTAAAGCAATAACTACATGCACTTTGAGAACCGTATTTCTCTCTGGGCTCTGTTTGTTCCATCAGCGATAGACAAACTGCCTTATGAAAGACACTGCAACAGTTTATTTTAGAATAAAAAGAGCGGAAGCCTTCCACCTTTAACTCCAGTCCTTCTAGCAGCAACAGGATAGCATCATCTTCCCATACAACCCTGGAAGCCCAGTGGCCTTTACTTCCCAGATTACTTCTCTATTCACCACAGTGGTGTTTTTTTTTTCATGTGCTTTACCAATAAGGCTACTTCAAAGCATTTTGCTTTTTCAGGGGGAGAAAAAGGACAAAATGCTGCCACAATTCAATATATAAAAGCTAATTGGACTGGCACTTGCATGTTGTTTCAATAAAAGATGGCAAAGTGACGATGAACATCCTTGGACGTCCCTGCCCCTGGACTACTCTTCCCCTGATCTATGGGCTCTGTAATTCAGATTGTCCACGCCGCTAAAGACCAACTGAATCAGTGATAATTTACCCCTATAGAAAGGCGTGGACAAAACGACAATAGATATGGGGGTAATATTGACCATGTGCCAGTATTTTCAACCTCAGTTCGAAAGAACTATCAATGAATGAATCAAGTATTGGTTATGCAGGGTTGTGAGATTGGGGCTATTAAAGAAAGTGATAGCAAGTGTCGGAAGGCGAGCATAAGTCATGAATAGGCAGGGGCAAAACTGCCCGTGAGATGGTTTCCAACAAGTAATTAATGCGATAGATGGAGGTTTATAGGTTATCTTCTCATTGATGAAATTGACATCTACCTGATTAATGAAATAACATCTTAATTTTAATCTAATTTAATCCCCATGGACATCCCACTATATATTCTACCATTTTCTTCTATGCTCTAGTATGCTATCAGGGGGCGGGGGGGTTTCTGGAATTGGGCTTTTAAATTTAATTTAATAATTCAAATCAATTTATTTAAATTTAAAATTTGATATATCTACTGATGAAATTGCCCTTATTAATTCCGATATTTTCCAATTAACTATTACTATATGATAACTAATTATTATTAAATTAATTGGTTGACAAGTCATTTTTGCACATATCCCTATTGCACTTTATTTGACACTACTCTTTATTCTTCTTGCACACTATTTCATAATACGTAAAACCGGAATCAGTAGGCCTGTTACCCAGTGAAGGGGAAATGAATAATATACAAGTTATTACAGGCAGAGGAAGGTATGGCGCTGGCACAGTAGCAATCAAACCCAAAAGAACGGGGGCCAGATGGTTGAAGGCTGTCCCTTGTTCTAGCTCTGTTGCCAGTGACCAGAATCGAGGTAACTCGCTCAGCCAACCTTCCACTCTATCCTTGATGTTGTTAAACGCCAGATCTGCCTTAAATAAAGCACAGCTAATCCAAGACTTGATCCTGGATGAAAAAACAAATCTGACCTGTATTACTGAGACCTGGGTGGGCGCAGAGGGTGGTGTTGCCCTCTCACTAATTTGCCCACCTGGATATTCCATTCAACATCAAGGTAGACTGGAGGGGTCAGGGAGGGGGAGTTGCCATTATTTAGAAAGACACCTTAGAGGTTGTTAGGATCTCTGCCTTGAGCATCCCAGGCCTTGAGGCCCTTCACGTGTTGGTGGGGACCAGGGATGGATTTGGGATGGTGGTGGTTTACCGTGCTCCCCGTGACCCAACTCTCTCCTTTCCAGAGGTGGTGGACTTCATCTCGGCGGCAGCATTGAGGTCCCCCAGACTAATTGTTCTGGGTGACTTCAATGTACATGCTGAGGTTGGGGCCCCAGGTCCAGCTCTTGAGTTCTTGGAAACCATGGCTTTCTTGAACATGTCCCAATTCGTCAATGGCCCCACCCACGTGGTGGGCCACACATTAGACCTGGTATTCTCAACAGGCCAGGGAGAGAGTGGACCGATGGTGACCGATTTGATATCAGTCCCCTTGTCATGATCAGACCACCACCTAATAAAATGTAACCTCTCAGTGGCACTCCCCCCCCCCCGCGGGGAGTAGGGACCCGTTAAGATGGTCCGGCCCTGCAGGCTATTGGATCCTGTTGGTTTCCAAGATGCAATGCGGGGGATACCGGCTGATCAGGTTGGCGCTCCTGTCGATGCTGTTGTGGATGAATGGTATGCAGCAGCCTCCAGGGTGGCTGACATGATCACTCCTAAACACCCCCTCCATTCTCGACCCAGGCCAGCTGCTTGGTATAACCAGCAGCTGTGGGGATTGAAATGCAACAGGAGGAGGCTAGAGGGCATTTGGAGACGGGCCCTGACAGTAAATAACTTAAATGCCGCTAAAATCACATCAAATATCTACTTAGCCAAGGTGAAGGCTGTAAGAAAATCCTACTTCGCTCACTGGATAAGCGAAGCCCAGGATCACCAAGCGGAACTGTTCCACATTGTACACGATTTATCCGGAACTGGTCACAATGACAGGCCTCCCAGTAGCATCTCCTGTGACCAGTTTGCAGCCTTTTTTAAATGTAAAGTGGAGGCCATCTGCCGGGACCTAGATATCTCCTCTTTATCAGTAGATCGTGCCGAGATGTCCCGCGCATTGCCTTGTCCAGTAATTTTAACATAATTTCAGCCTGTGACGTCAGCTGAGGTTGACAGGGTCCTTGATCGCTGCAGGGCCACCACCTCCTCACTAGATCCTTGCCCGGCCTGGCTCTTGAAAGCGGCCAGGCCGCTAACAACTGAGTGGGTGGAGGCTATTATTAATGGGTCTCTCCTTGAGGGCAGGGTTCCCCTTGCCCTCAAGGAGACACTCATTAAGCCAATCGGAAAAAACCAACTTGACAGCTGATGATATTAACAACTATTGTCCAGTTGCCAACATTGCCTTTATTGGCAAGCTGGTGGAGAGAGTGGTGGCTGACCAGCTTCAGGGTCTCCTGGAGGAGACCGATGCCCTTGATTGTTCCAGTCTGGGTTCAGGCCGCATCATGGCACAGAGACGGCATTGGTCGCCCTGCAAGATGACCTCCTGAGGGAGGCCAACGGGGGCAAAACGTCCTTGTTGGTCCTTCTCAATCTCTCAGTGACCTTTGACACCATCAACCACAGTATCCTCCTGGGGAGGCTCTCGGGGTTGGGTATCGGTGGTCAGGCTTTGGCCTGGCTCCAATCCTTCCTGGAGGACCGTCCTCAGAGAGTTCAGCTTGGGGAGATGTTGTCCGCTCCATGGACTCTCAATTGTGGAGTCCCACAGGGGTCAATCATCTCCCCAATGCTATTTAATATCTATATGAGGCCACTGGGGAGGTCATCAGGAGCTTTGGAGCTCTGTGTCACCAATATGAGGATGACACTCAGCTCTATCTCTCCTTCCACCCTTCTGCAGTGGATGCTGTCCCGTCCCTTGAGCGCTGCCTGGATGCGGTGCTGGGATGGATGAGGGAAAACAGACTGAGGCTGAATCGAGACAAGACAAAAATCCTGCGGGTAGGGGCCCCTAGTGTCTGTGGTCTGGGTGCCTCCCTGACCTTTGGGGGGGTTACTCTTTCCACGAAGGATGAGGTGTGTAGCTTGGGTGTACTTCTGGATCCAGTGCTATCAATGGCATCACAGGTAGCATCTGTCTTCCATTCCGCTTATTTCCACCTAAAGCGGATCACCCAGCTGTGCCCCTACCTTGACACTGGGTCCCTCACCACGCTGGTTCATGTGCTGTTAGTCTTGAGATTAGACTACTGCAATGCCCTCTATGTGGGGCTGCCCTTGGGACTGCTACGGAGATTGCAACGGGTCCAGAACCCTGGCCGCCTTACACTGGCTACCTGTTCACTTCTGTACCAGTTTCAAGGTGATGGTACTAACCTATAAGGCCTAAATGGTTTGGGACCTCGATATCTGGACAAACGCCTCCTTCCAGTTAGATCTGCCTGCCCTATAAGATCATCCCAGGCAGGGCGGTTGAGAGTTCTGACCCCGAGAGAGGCCCAGAAAACAGTTACTAGAAATCGGGCCTTCTCCACAACTATGGAACCCTCTTCCACCCAAAGTCCACCTGGCCCCTCCACTTGGCACATTTAAGAAGGTGTTAAAAACCTGGATATTTAAGCAGACCTTCCCTGAACAAGCAACTGCATGATACAACAGTGTTTGCTAAAGTATCATCCATCACACCACCTTGCTTCTTGTCTTTTATATTTTATGCTTTAAATTGTAATTTATTGTATGGTATCTCTGTTCTCACTGCACTTTATGATATTTGATTTGCGCCCCAAATGTATTGATATTGTATTATTTTGTTATTCTGTCGTTTGTTTATCTGTTGTAAACTGCCCAGAGTGGCCCTGGCTGCCAGATGGGCGGTATATAAATAAATAAATAAATAAATAAATAAATAAATAAATAAATAAATACAGAAAGTCGTTGGGTGCAACAATGTGTACACTGAAAAAAATGAAGTGAACATTTTTTCCTGCCTGAAACAGAACATTTCATGGATAGTGCAAAGATACCAGTAGAAGGAATGGAGAAAATACACAAAGCAGTGAGATAGCAGCAGCAAAGAGTGAAAAGGTTATTGGCATCAGGAAGTGCTATCTCTGAGATGCTGAGCCGGCATGCTAGTAGACCGGTTGTGCAACAAGAGTGAAACACTCAAGGTGTTTGTTACCTCTTTTCAGTCAGCATAAATGATGCCTATGTCAGCAACGTTTCAAGGCCAACCAGGTTTTGTAAATATAGTTCTAAGGTCAGAGGAACACTTTAGTTCTGTGTGGTAAATCACTTCATTTTAATGCAAGATTTGGATTTTAATGGTATATTTGGATTAGTGGTGACAGTGATGCAGGTGAAGTATCTTTCAGATGGTAAAAGACTTTTCAAATGTATTTACTGGACTGATTTATCATTGCACATCCAAACGTCTTGATTATCACTCTATGACCAAATAAATGGCTTGTTTTATTTCATGTAAATTATGATGACATTGGGGATGGTGAAGAGGAATGTGATTTGTACATTTTCATTAATTTTCCAACAATGAATTGAACTGAATCAGTATCATTGTAATCAGATTTATGTGGCATAAGTTGTGCAACAGGATCTCAGCCATGTTGTCACAGAATATACAATTTAGATGCATTTTAATTAAATACTAAGAATATTTATGTACATAACTTAAAATACAGTGGTGCCTCGACTTACGACCATAATCCGTTCCAGAAGATGGACGTAACTTGAAATGGTTGTAAGAAGCACCATTTCCCATTGAAATGCATGGGAACGTGATTAATCCGTTCCAGCATTTTAAAAAAATACCAAAATAAATAAATAAATAAAGCACACAGAAAGCCCCATCGGAAGGTGCTGGGGCTTAAAAAAAACAAACCAAAAATAAACAGAGCAAGTCCCGAAGGCGCTGGGACTGCAAAAAACAAAACAAAACCCAAAAATAAACATCAGAGCAAGTCCCACGCTGGGACTGCAAAAAAAAAAAAATCACCAAAAAACAAACAACAACACAGCACAGAAACATAACCCCCCCCCCAGCCCAAACCCACCCAGAAGTTTTTAAAAAGCAAAAAGCAGCACCTTACCTTACCAAGCCTCATCTGATCGCACTCACTCCCCGGCTGCAGACGAGGCGGAGGCGGTGGGGCCGGCCATGGCGGAGGGCGAGGCCGGGTTGAGTGGCCGGAGTGCCCCGGCCAGACTCAGCCTCCCGGCGCCGGGCCGCCGCTGCCACCTCTATGGTCTCAGGCGGACGCTCTTGCAAAGAGGACTCCTCGTGAGTTTCCCGCTTGCTTAACTCCGGCTGCACCTCGTTGGGGACGTGGGGGGGGGGTTTAGTTGGAAAGAAAAAAGGGGACTCCCAAGGAGAGGGGAGGGGGGTCTCCTCTGTGCAATCCGGATTGCAAACCGGTTTCTCCCTTGGTTTGCATGGCAGGAACCGGTTTGCAAGGGAGGGCTTCCGCCTTCTTCCCCACCTCCATCGGCTCTCCTCCTTGGGGGGGGGGGATATTCAGATGGGGTTGAGATCCCACCGGGAAAACCCCACGTTCCCCCAATCGCATGGGCAAAGCGGGGGCCAAGGAAGGCTGCCAGGATCAGGACCAGGTCTGGGGGAGGTGGGGGGGCTGCCCAAGGCATTAGGAGGGGATCCCAGGAAGGGGTCGGGTGGGGTGGGGGGAGGGAGGTGGGGGTCAGGTGGGTGAGGTGGGAGGGGGAAGCTGATCCAGGTGACTCACCTCGGGACGGAGCTTCACTTCTGCCCCCTCTCTCCACCTCCCTCCCTTCCTCCCGTTGGATGAAGAGGATCTGGAAATCGGGCGGGGGAGGGAGATCGTGCTGGTTTTTCCTCCGACGAGACCCCCCCCCCTTCCTTCCTTCTTTCCTTCCTTCCTTCCTTCTTTCCCGCGAATCCTGCCTGGACCGGGGACAAAAGGTTGGGGACAGGGGGGGGATTTCTTATACAGACCCACATGGCGTCTACCAGCTGCCCGTGCGGCCCGCGATGGCAGCGAGGAGCACCAAGGGACGCCCCCGCTGCCACCTCCCCCTGCCGCTGCATCCCTTTCCCAGGGCTGCGGCGGCCGCTCCTTTCCTTTCAGATCAAGGGGGTAATGTCAACGTACAGTGGTGCCTCGACTTAATTTGAATTTCCCGCCTTTTCCCCCTGCCTTTTTGTGTTCGTAAGTGGAAGCTCCGGCCGCAAGTTGAAGCAAAATTTTGCGGCCGGAGCTGGTCGTAACTCGAAATGGTCGTAGGTTGGGACGTTCGTAAGTCAAGGCACCACTGTACTCATTTTATTTGCACTGGCTATAGGTTTTTGAACTGAGAACTGGACTGCACTTGGAGAAGTGTGAAAACACAAAAATCTTGTAAGATTAGAAGCAGTCACAGCAGAACAATCCACAAGCTGGTGTATTTGTTTATTAAATCATATCCTACTTTTCTGCCAAAAATGGCACTCAAAGCTTCTTAACACTAAAATTCAAATAAATTCAAGAGAAATTAGAAATGTAAACTATAGTGGCCAAAATCCTATTGTTCAGTATAGCAAATTGCACTAGAGTAGGCCCACTGAATCAATGGGGATTTGGTGAATCAACTCCTCTGCAAATTCTATCAATTCAAAGAGGCCTACTGTAGCTTCAATTTAAGTTTACATAGCCAGCTGCAACTAGAGTAGGCTGATTTGAATCAATGGAACTTGCAGAGGAGCAGCTTCACTAAATCCCTCCTGATTCAATGGGCCTTCTCTACTACAAATTACTATGTTAAGCAACAGGACTTAAATAAATGGAATAAAAACATCTTTGCCTGTTGGCAGAAATGCAAAAATTAGGGTGTCAACCTAATTTCCCTTAGCTGTGAGTTCCATAGCCTGGGAGCAGCCACCAAGGACTTCATCCAACCATGTCTCTGATACTGGAGGAACAAAGAGAAAGACCTTTCCTGAAAATTCTTTAAATCTGTTCAGGCTGTCATGGGGAATACAGACTGTCAAATAGTGTGGTCCTAACTTGCTTGGGCTTCTGTCGATCACAGCCAGCACTTTGATTCTTCATAGAAATGGACTGTTATCTAGAGAAGCTGGTCTAACCAAGGAATCACATTTTTGCTGCAGCCAGTCTCAACCACCAACCTTGCCACTACATTTGAACCTTCAGCTGAAGTTCATTGATGTGATCCTAAGACAACAGCCACAGATCACTTTGCAGTTATCCAAACAGGAGGTAACTAAGGAGTGCATTCTAGAGTTGGTAGCAATGGAAGTGTACCTTCAATTGGCTAGGGCCACCATGTCCAGGAACAGGTGCCATTAGTGCATTCATGTAAATTATACAACTGTGGTCCTTACAGTTGCCAAAAGCTTGATATCCAGATTCAGAATATGACCCATGCAACATAGGGTGAATTACTGCCTTTCAACTGACCAGAGGTGCTTTTGCCTCATATAAATTAAGCTTTATATTATTCCTAACAAAAATTAGGATATCAGACGAAATTTCCTCAGCAGTGAGTTACATAGCCTGGGAGTAGCCATGTGATTTTAACCAATCATGCTTCATCCAGTCCATTAATGACATCAGACACTATTTAAGAATTAGGACAGATCCCTTGAAAGTCTGTGGGTTGAGCATCATCAGCATACTGGCAGCACAGAACCCCAGACCTTTTTTTCCCAATGGTTCCATGCATTATTTGTGAACCAGTGAGATATAGTTGCTAGAGTGGTGTATTAGGACAAGTGAGATCCTGGTCTGAGTCCATACCTTTACCAGATATTGGTCCCAGTTATATTTCTTAGCCCAATCTACCTGATAGGATAGTAGTGAGTAAGACCTACAGAGGAAAGCCACAATGCACCTTGAGTTATGTAATATAAATTTGTATCATGTAAATCAGGGGTCTCAAACTCAATTTACCTGGGGGCCACTGGAGGCAGAGTCTGGGTGAGGCTGGGCCGCATCAGATTTTCTGCCAAGCGGAGCAAGAGCCCGAGGAAGCCGCCCAGGAGTTTCCTTAGCCCGGCTGGGGCTCCAAGGAGGAGGAGGAGGAGGGGGGGCGCGAGCCCTCGTCGCCGGCCACGACCCCCTCCGGCTCCTTCTTCACTACCACCACCACCACCAGCAGCAGGACGAAGAAGCGGAGAAGGGAGGGAGCGCCGGCAACCGCCTAGCCGGGGGGGGGGGGGGAGAGGAGGGCACGACATAATTTTTTTAAAAAAAAAAACCTCACAGAATTCGCCTTGCCAAAGGAGAAAAGCCCCCACCGGTACCCGCAAAATTAAACAGAACGGGGTGGGGGCCCCCACAGGTGTGCGCGCACACACGCACACAAACACACACACACACACACGGAGGACCGGCAACCTTCCTCTGAGGGCCCCCCATCAAAAAAAGGCGTACTCAGCAGCAGCAGCTACCCCCACCACGACAGAGGAGCAAACTTTGCGAGGCGAGCCCAGGCAGCCTCCAGAGCCAAGGCGGCTGAAGCAGGACGAAGAGGAGGAGGAGGAGGCGGAAGCACCGCCGGGCGCTGAGGCGGCCGCTGGCCAGGCTGGTGCTGGGGGTGCCGCGAGAGAAAGAGAGCCAGAGAGCCGCTTCCCTGGAAGAGGCGGCGGCGGCGGCAGCTGCTGTTGGCGGCTTGGAGGCGCTCTTCTTCGAGGACGGGCTGGGAGCGAGCTCCACTCTCAGGCATCGCTCGGCAGCGGCTTGGGCGCTCGGGGAAAAGGGCCGGCAGCGCACCTCGCTCGCCGGCTCTCTCCCAAGACAGCGCCTCTTGCACCCTCCATCCGGAACTGCAGCCTGCCAGCCGGCAGATAGGCGGGCTGGCTGGCAGGCTGCAGTTCCGGATGGAGGGTGCAAGAGGCGCTGTCTTGGGAGAGAGCCGGCGAGCGAGGCGAGGCACTTTTTTGACTCTTGACAGCAGAGGACACGTGGGTGCTTCAGGGGGGGCAGGCAAGGCAGGGGCCACAAACTATCATCCGGCGGGCCGCAAATGGCCCGCGGGCCGCATGTTTGAGACCCCTGATGTAAATGTTATTATTAATGAACAGATAATTAAATTGAGCAGAAACTGGATGTGTGCACCATCTTTAGATAAATTTGCAAAAAATGGAGATGTGGGAGTGACTATGAAACACAACAAGCAGCTATTGTTCACCACTCAGACAAGGATTTGTGTTTGCATTTGTCAGCAATTAGAATTGAGAAAAGGAGAAATTAAAAGTAATACTGTAGACTGGTCTGCTGGTGCCAAAGGAGATACTAGTCAATACTAGTCCTGTAAGGTATTAGTTCCCCTCTATTCAGCACTGGCTAGGATTCATCTAGAGTACTTTGTCCAGATCTGGACACCACCCTTTGAGAAGGACGCCAAAGAAACTGAAGCAAGTTCAGAAGAGGGCAACAAGGATGATCAGGGGACTGGAAGCCAAACCCTATGAGGAAAGACTGAAAGAAATGTTTAGCCTTGAGAAAAGAAGACTGAGGGGAGATATGATAGCACTTTTCAAATACTTGAAAAGTAGTCATAGAGAAAAGAGTCAGTTCTGCTTTGATTTGGATTACTGCATTGAACAAGGGATTGGACTCAATGGCTTTATAGGGCCCCTCCAACCCAATTATTCTGATTCCATGACAGTTGAACTTCCTGATAAAGCCCCAGATCTCCTCTAGACACTTCAACAATTGAGGTGATGGGGGGATTCAGTTTGAGATCACGGCATGATACATGTATCCCCTTGCTGCCAGTCTGCCAGCCATTGCATGATGCTATAGAGTGAAGAGAAATACTTGCATCTGGAATATTATTTTTATTTTTCTCTCTCGCTCCGCTAGGTTTACAAAACTTACTGAACGATCATTATACTCTTAGGGTTAAATATGTATGTGATTGTTGAAGAATGATTGTTGTGCAGGCTTTGAATGGATAGATCACACAATTAGGGTGCTATGTAACCCTCCCCTTAGCCATTTGCATCCCCCCCTCTCCAGAAATCCAGAAATATTCAGATAATGTTACAGTCCTGGAAACAGAGCAGGTTGGAATGTTTCCTTAAAGGCACAGGGTAAATTGGCCATGATCAGTTTTCCTTTTATTTGGGTACAAGGGTGGGGAGACCTCCAAACCCCCTTAAGGAAAGTTACAAGAAAAGTACATTTACATCTTGTTTAGTGCTTCTTTATTATGAGCAGCAGGAGAACAATTTAACTGGGAGTTTTAAAAAAAATTCACATGGAATGCCACAAGCAAAGGCAGGCCAAAAAAAAAAAAAAAACCTCAGATGTGTTAAGAACAATTATTAAAAGATACATACATCCCTAGAATGTGCCCAAATGACGGTTTAGCTTTCTTGCATACAGGATTTTCTTTTCTTTATCTTTAAAAAAAATCTAGACATTCATCCAAACAATTAAGACGTCAAAGGGTGTTTTAACCACTGTATCCCATCTATACAGAGATTCTATATAAACCCATGCATCTAAATGTCAGTTCCTTTAGCCTCACTGTTTAAATTAATTTCAGTGTTAAATAAGAAAGGAAATCTCCAAGGGCTCAAACATGTAGATCTACAACTCCCATAATCCCTAGCTAGCCATTGGCTGCTGTGGCTGGGGATTCTGAGAGTTGTAGTCCTAAAAATAACACTTCTAAACTCTGAAATCTCACTGGAAAAGCTGGACTGAAGGGACATAAAGTTGACATCACTTGGCTCCCAGCTTTATCAATAGAAGGTATATTGATTAATTCATTGTAGGAGTGATAAAATATCTCTGTGATTTTAATTTCATGCACAGTTTACTAATATCCATCTGGATTTAGCTTCCTGAATGAAATTGTTCAGGATCACACGTACACACACATAAGTCAAAGATGGAAGGACTTCTAAATATGATTAGCCCATTGAAAGCATAATTAATAATTTTTAAAATGTTACAAATAACGATGGTGTTAAGCAGCTTATTTATACAGGTACTAGATGTGTCCATGTGATAATGAAGGTCTTAGCAGTAGAGGATATAATATTCATGGGAAATTACATTTGCTGACAAATTAAATAATTAGACTAACATTTTGGCAAACAGTCCCACATATTCCTCATCACTTTGGGCAACCTAGTGTTTACCTCTCTATGTCATCTTCAATTTTTTATCTGCCAGTTTTGTGGTCTGATTGACGCAGACATCTTTCGGGCATGTTATCCATGAGCAAATTCAACATTAGCTGCTAATAGCTTGTTGTAAGTCTTCTTTGCACCTTTTTTCCTTGGCAGGTAGGATAAATGAGTCAATCAACATAAATCCATTCATCTTACAATATTAAAACATACCTAATTAAAAAACTATCAACACCCTTAGAAAAATGGATGATATTATTTATATTGATTCGCTGGGCTCCAGAGAGCCACAATTCCCACATACATAGAGATTTTCTGCTTTTCTCTTCTGGTGGCAGTTTCTTGAATCCCACCCTCAGCAGGTTGCTCTGAAGGTTGTCAGCCCTCTAGAGATAGAGCCCAAAGTTGTTCAAGGGACAGCTACTAAAAAGGGGGAGGGGCTCAGCCATCCTCCATTATTTGTGCAGAAGCACTTTACGTACCCATGGACTTTTTTGGATCCTACCATAGCTTAATCACATTTTGGAAGTTTTCAGTCTAACAGTGACATGGGTCTTAGCAGACAGAGCAGTTTGTCATCATCTTTCATTAGAGATACGATTAAAGAGTTTACTTATTTAATTTTTGCCAGGGATCATTAAGGCTCCATCTATTATGTGCTTTCAGTGGAAGAGATCAGTACCAGTTCTAGGCATTAGAAACTCTGTTCCCTGACAGCAGATATATTCCCTGTTCTGGGGCAGCTTGTAGACAAGGGGAGACACACCAAAATATCAGGGGATGCCCCCTTCCATGCCCACATGCCTCACTTTGTTCTACAGCCCTATTGCTACTCCCTCTCCTATTCTGCCAAGGTGTAGCATCTTTTTTTCCTTTTGTGCCCATGTGTGGCACCTTTTTTTCTCCCAGAAAAAAAAAAGGTAAGAGGTACAGAAGTTGTCTTATTTCTCCTTGCTTCTCATACTGTATGCCCAGTTAGAGAAGGCAGGTGTATAGGCAACAACGGCAAGGACAAAGAGCTGGACCAGTTGGCAACAGAGATGAGAAGGGCCATCAGGGTTTTCAGCAGGCACCAAATGAGACCATTGACCAATGTATGGTTTGCAAGTTGAGCTCTAAGAATATGGGACATACTGATAGAGGGACAGATTGAAAGGCCCCCTGAACAAGTTCCAAATGCACCTGTTTCAATGTGGAGTTGTTGTTTAGTCGTTAAGTCGTGTCCGACTCTTCGTGACCCCATGGACCAGAGCATGCCAGGCCCTCCTGTCTTCCACTGCCTCCCAGAGTTTGGTCAAATTCATGTTGGTAGCTTCAATGACACTGTCCAACCATCTCGTCCTCTGTCGTCCCCTTCTCCTCTTGCCTTCACATTTTCCCAACATCAGGGTCTTTTCCAGGGAGTCTTCTCTTCTCATGAGATGGCCAAAGTATTGGAGCCTCAGCTTCAGGATCTGTCCTTCCAGTGAGCACTCAGGGTTGATTTCCTTCAAAATGGATAGGTTTGTTCTCCTTGCAGTCCAGGGGACTCTCAAGAGTCTCCTCCAGCACCACAATTCAAAAGCATCAATTCTTCGGCGGTCAGCCTTCTTTATGGTCCAGCTCTCACTCCCATACATCGCTACTGGAAAAACCATAGCTTTGACTATGCGGACCTTTGTTGGCAAGGTGATGTCTCTGCTTTTTCAGATGCTGTCTAGGTTTGTCATCGCTTTCCTTCCAAGAAGCAGGCGTCTTTTAATTTCGTGGCTGCTGTCACCATCTGCAGTGATCATGGAGCCCAGGAAAGTAAAATTTGTCACTACCTTCATATCTTCCCCTTCTATTTGCCAGGAGGTGATGAGACCAGTGGCCATGATCTTAGTTTTTTTGATGTTGAGCTTCAGACCATTTTTTGCGCTCTCCTCTTTCACCCTCATTAAGAGGTTTTTTAATTCCTCCTCACTTTCTGCCATCAGAGTGGTATCGTCTGCATATCTGAGGTTATTGAAATTTCTTCCAGCAATCTTAATTCCGGTTTGGGATTCCTCCAGTCCAGCCTTTCGCATGATGTATTTTGCATATAAGTTGAATAAGCAGGGAGACAATATACAGCCTTGTCGTACTCCTTTCCCAATTTTGAACCAATCAGTTGTTCCATATCCAGTTCTAATGTTGCTTCCTGTCCCACATATAGATTTCTCAGGAGATAGATAAGGTGGTCAGGCACTCCCATTTCTTTAAGAACTTGCCATAGTTTGCTGTGGTCCACACAGTCAAAGGCTTTTGCGTAGTCAATGAAGCAGAAGTAGATGTTTTTCTGGAACTCTCTGGCTTTCTCCATATCCAGCGCATGTTAGCAATTTGGTCTCTAGTTCCTCTGCCCCTTCGAAATCCAGCTTGTACTTCTGGGAGTTCTCGGTCCACATACTGCTGAAGCCTGCCTTGGAGGATTTTGAGCATAACCTTGCTAGCGTGTGAAATGAGTGCAATTGTACGGTAGTTGGAGCATTCTTTGGCACTGCCCTTCTTTGGGATTAGGATGTAGACTGATCTTTTCCAATCCTCTGGCCACTGCTGAGTTTTCCAAACTTGCTGGCATATTGAGTGTAGCACCTTAACAGCGTCATCTTTGGAGATTTTAAATAGTTCAACTGGAATGCCATCACCTCCACTAGCCTTGTTGTTAGCCATGCTTTCTAAGGCCCACTTGACTTCGCTCTCCAGGATGTCTGGCTCAAGGTCAGCAATCACACTATCTGGGTTGTCCGGGACATCCAGATCTTCCTGGTATAATTCCTCTGTGTATTCTTGCCACCTCTTCTTGATGTCTTCTGCTTCTGTGAGGTCCCTACCATTTTTGTCCTTTATCATGTCCATCTTTGCACAAAATGTTCCTTTAACATCTCCAATTTTCTTGAACAGATCTCTGGTTTTACCCTTTCTATTATTTTCCTCTATTTCTTTGCACTGTTCATTTAAGAAGGCCATCTTGTCTCTCCTTGCTATTCTTTGGAAGTCTGCATTCCATTTTCTGTAGCTTTCCCTATCTCCCTTGCATTTTGTTTCCCTTCTCTTTTCTGCTATTTGTAAGGCCTCGTTGGACAGCCACTTTGCTTTCTTGCATTTCCTTTTCTTTGGGATGGTTTTTGTTGCTGCCTCCTGTACAATGTTACGAGCCTCCATCCATAGTTCTTCAGGCACTCTGTCCACTAAATCTAGTTCTTTAAATCTGTTCTTCACTTCCACTGTGTATTCATAAGGGATTTGGTTTAGATTATACCTGACTAGCCCCATGGTTTTTCCTACTTTCTTCAGTTTAAGCTTGAGTTTTGCTATAAGAAGCTGATGATCAGAGCCACAATCAGCTCCAGGTCTTGTTTTTGCTGACTGTATAGAGCTTCTCCATCTTTGGCTGCAGAGAACATAATCAATCTGATTTCGGTATTGCGAATCTGGTGATGTCCATGTGTAGAGTCGCCTCTTGTGTTGTTGGAAAAGAGTGTTTGTGATGACCAGCTTGTTCTCTTGACAAAACTCTATTAGCCTTTGCCCTGCTTCGTTTTGAACTCCAAGGCCAAACTTACCTGTTGTTCCTTTTATCTCTTGACTCCCTACTTTAGCATTCCAGTCCCCTATAATGAGAAGAACATATTTCTTTGGTGTCAGTTCTACAAGGTGTTGTAAGTCTTCATAGAATTGGTCAATTTCAGCCTCTTCTGCATCGGTGGTTGGTGCATAAACTTAGATTACTGTGATGTTGAGAGGTCTGCCTTGGATTCGTATTGAAATCATTCTATCATTTTTGAGATTGTATCCCAGTACAGCTTTTCCCACTCTTTTGTTGACTATGAGGGCTACTCCATTTCTTCTATGGGATTCTTGCCCACAATAGTCCATATGATAATCGTCTGAATTGAATTCGCCCATTCCCATCCATTTTAGTTCACTGACGCCCAGGATGTCAATGTTTATTCTTGCCATCTCCTGTTTGACCACATCCAGCTTACCAAGGTTCATAGATCTTACATTCCAGGTTCCTATGCAGCATTTTTCTTTGCAGCATCGGACTTTCCTTTCACTTCCAGGCGCGTCCGCAGCTGAGCGTCCTTTCGGCTTTGGCCCAACCACTTCATTAGCTCTGGAGCTACTTGTACTTGTCCTCCGCTCTTCCTCAGTAGCATGTTGGACGCCTTCCGACCTGAGGGGCTCATCTTCCAGTGTAATATCTTTTAGCCTTTTGTTTCTGTTCATGGAGTTTTCTTGGCAAAGATACTGGAGTGGCTTGCCAGTTCCTGCTCCAGGTGGATCGCGTTTAGTCAGAACTCTCCACTATGACCTGTCCGTCTTGGGTGTCCCTGCACGGCATAGCCCATAGCTTCTCTGAATTACTCAAGCCCCTTCACCACGACAAGGCAGCAATCCGTGAAGGGGTCACAGTGGAGTAGACGGATATAAAAGGTTTTTTTTTAAGGAAGATTTTTCCATGATTAACAACCCACGTGTCTGTTCAAATGTTCCATTTCTGGATTAAATAAACATGAAAGAAGAGGAGTAGGCTATGACCAACTCGTCTGTCAATTCACTCCTCCGTGAAGAACAACACTCTGAAAAGGAAAACTTCCTCTTACCGTGGAGCCTCAGGACCCAATCCAGAACCTGGGTCTTCCAGGGCTCTACTATTACCATGCCTGGCCAAGGCATGTACTATAAATGAATTTCAAAGGGTATTGTCAGGGGCCAAGGAACATTCTTGCTTTTAATATTCATTTTTCTTAATATTTTCATCATTCTGATTTTCATTTCCTTTTTGTCTTAATTTCTATATTTGCATGCCATCTGTATTTGCTTTGTTGCTCAATTTGTCATGAATATATGTTCATATAAAAGTATTGTGCTTTTCTGTGGGAAAAAGGTAGCAATGTTAGACACTGAAGTTCAGAGCAGGAACACTACTGGCCAGGATCAATTGTGTTTGATACTCAGACCACCATAATCCACTACCATACATTAGTGTCATACAATTAGTGTCACCCCAAGGCACTTTGCTGTTAAAGTGGCATCTGTCCCTCTCAATAGTCAGTACATAGCACTCAAGGCCAACCAAGCTGTTTTTGTGCCTGAGGCACCAAATCCTACAATCACCTTTCTTCTTTTTAATGTTGGCATTAAAAATATAATTCTATTCAGTTAATCGTCGTCGTCATCATTAGGTCCTGTGCAGAGCACATTGGGCAGCAAGTATTCTCCAACAATCTCGATTGCTCACAACATTTTCGGCAGCATCCCAAGGAACATTAATGGTTTTGAGATCTTCCTTGAGTGTTTGACGCCATGTTTTTCAAGGCTGGCCTCGTTTTCTCTTTCCTCCAGGAGGTCTCCACTGCAGTGCAATTTTCAGATGCCAATCTTCAGGCATGCGTAGGATGTGGCTGGCAAATTGCATTTGACATTCATTCACAGTTGTCGACAGATATTTTGAGTCTGATCTTTGTAGTATTTCTTCATTAGTGATATGATCACGATATGAGATGCAGAGGATTTTTCTAAGGCAACATTGTTGGAAAACATTTAATCGTTTAGTCATCTTGGTTGCACATTTCCATGTTTCACAGGCATATATAGCAGTAGGTATAACAATACTCTTAAAGAGTTTTATCTTTGTGGTGATACCTATGGCTGCTGTTGACCAAACTGAGCGCATGCGCTGAAATACAGCTGACACCATTCCAGTTCGGCAGTTGATGTCTGTGCCTCCATCAGTAGACATAATGTTGCCAAGATAAGTGGATTGTTGGACTTGCTCTATAGCCTGGCTGCAGGCACTTCTACGCGTGCTATCTTGGAATCCTCCAACCTCCATAAGCTTGATCTTTTCAGTATTTATACGTAGGCCAATCTTGCTGGCTTTATTCTTTAGACTGGTGGTCATTTCTTGCAAGCATGCTCACATCTCGCCAAGCAGTGTGATGTCATCTGCAAAATCTAAATCTGTTAGGCGAGTTCTAGCCCATGGAATGCCAAAATTGGGGTTGTCCATTGCTCTACGCATAATAAAGTCTATGGAAAGGAGAAACAAGATGACAGAATACATCCTTGTCTTACTCCTGTATTGATGTTTGAAAAGTCTGCATTGACAGATTCCGGTTGTATATAGCAGCTGGAATTGAAATACAGGCTCTTGAAGATATTAGTAAACGTATTTTATTCAGTTAATAATTAACAGCAATTAAAAACTAAATACTGAAGCTGCCTGGGGTCTCTGCATTGGGAGAAAGGCAGACAACTAATTAATTAATTAATTCCATACACTACAGACATACATATATGTAACATAAATACTTTCTGTCTCTTCATGATACTCAAAAATAACAGAATGAGGTGGCTACCAAATAGTACGTCCAGCCCTCATTAACATAGAGTCCCATTGTTAGTCAAATGTTCATCTACACAACTCACTAATTCAGTGTTAAACCAACCTGCCGCATGGATCACATGATACAGTCCATACATAGTCTTTGGAATAAAACAATCTAATTGTTGTTTCCTGACATTGTCTCTTCCGTGTGTTCTCACCTCCCTGCACCGCTGCTGTTCTTACTCATCGTTCCAAGATACACAAGATTCTCTCCTAATTTTATATTGCCTGAAGTTCTTTCAGTTAAATCTTTATCAGCCTGATTCAGACTTTACAGTAGTGTTCATAAGTGATGATCAGGAGCTTATTTGACTAGATATAGAAACTGATATCTTGTCTTGCTAATCGTAAGCTCTGATTGTGCAGGCATGCCCCGATATCTCTCAAGAGATCTATTCGCTTCCTCCTTCTCTGAACTGTTTTCACATAATGAAGTTACCACCTCTAGAAATAACTCCTCATCTTAAATACCACACTGTATAGGGCTGCACTGCATGTGAATGTGCCCCATAATTACATTAGTCATATAAATAACCTGTTTTGCTAATGCTTGGCTGAACTCAAAGCAGCCAATTTACACATCAGGAAGGAAGATCCAGACTGCAGCCTCAGTGCTAAGGATGAGCCTTTCATGTCTACACCAAAGACCCAAAACATGGAAGAGGTTCTGTTTTGTGAAATTTGTGTTCTTTCTGTGACTGCTGAGAGAAAGCCTCTCAAAATGACTATGTTTGCGAAAGAAGGGTGCACAAAAGTTTAATGTTAATTTTGTGTTTCCACTTTTGTGTAACCTTTCTGTATCCTTTCACTGTTTGTCTATCAAGTAGCCTGTGACATTATTCATCCAATAGCGTTGCAAGGACTGTCAGAGCCCAATCAGAACGGCCAGGGGAACAGCAAGAATTGTGCATCTGTAACAATGTCTGGAACCCAGCTGCGTGCTCTTTGCTTCAGGTGTTCTTTGTGGGATTACTGTGTCCTGAGCTCCTGCCTGCCTGCCTGCTGTGTCCCTAGACCGCACCGGCTCTCCTGCGACCTCCTGTCTGTTTCCATTCCTGGTTTTTGCCCTTTTTCTCGGTTTTTAATATATTTCATGGTTTTTGGAGGATTTCTCTTTGGATTATTTTTGCTGCTGCCAGGCATTCTGCCTGTGCCAGTGTGCCTCCTTGGGATTATTTCCCAATTTCTTTGAGGATTCCCCCCATGTTTGTTTGTTTGTTTTACAGGGAGGGCTTTTTTTCCTTGGATCATTTTTGCTGCTCCCTTCCTGCTGAACTCAAAGAAGAGAACAGGAGATAAATCTCCCCATATTCTAATAGTTTTAATTTGGCTGGGGTTTTGTGTTTCTTGCCTTCCTTTGTTTGCTGTTTTTCTCAGTTTTGGGGAGTTTCGTTTTTCGCTATGTGGGTATTGCTTTTCCTGTTTGATTGATTTTTAAATACTTGTTATTTGATTAGCAGCAGTCTACAGACTAGGTTCTCTTTTGGACAACTGAAAGGCTTAACAATAGTCTAAAATAAACAAGAAGAGGAACTTTTTCCTTTTCGTTGCTTGCTTCAAAGCAAGCAGTACAAATATTTGCTTTGTGTCATTCAAAGGCTTCTACCGAACAATTCTGCACCTTCACCCCCATCCACCAACAGTAGTATCTCCAGACAAGAATCACCTCCAAATCACCTCCAGTCCTGGTAGCACTAATGGCAAAGAGGGATGCCCCAGATATGGTAACATTGGGAAAGACCTCACGTTCAGTGTTTCATTTCTGTAGCAGCAAAGAATAGAGACCAGACAGATGCTCTGGTCATGATTCCTCTTTCCATTTTATCAGCAAGCTGTGAGGGGCTGTGTATGTTCAAGCTGATACCCATTTCACCATTTACTCCTTTGTACTACTGGGAGCAGTAACGGGTATGCCCCCATATGTTCCCGGTAGTGCAGTTGTCCCTGCATGGAATTCATGTTATTGCTTAATGCATTTTGACTTTGAATTGACAGAGGTCTTTCTATGCAGCTGCAGATTTACTGCAGAAAGAAACAGGGTGTTCCTGCAACTGTAATGCCTAGTATGTATTTGACAGAACAGCGCTGGAGGAAGCAAAAATTGGTGGAGAAATTACCACATTGGGATCAGGAAACTGGGATATTTTTTTAAAGGGATGTTGCTGTGCTCCCCTTTCCTCCCCCCTCTTCTTAATGACAGCACAATCCAGTCTTTATTCCTTAGATTTTGATCTTTATCCGTAGCATTTACATCTTGCCTTTCCTCTGGTGAGCTCAAGGCAACATACATGGCTCTCTTGTGCTCCCTCTTTTATCATCACAACAACCCTGTGAGACAGATCATGCTGAGAGATTGTGATTGGCCAAAGGTCAGCCAATTAATTTCATGTTAGAGTGATCCAGCTGTCCTGAAGTGTAGTCTAGCACTCTAACCACTATACTACACTGGCTCTCCTGTGGCCTCCTATCTGCTTCCAAAGCTTGTTGGGTCTGCCTTCAAACCCCACTATGACCTTTCCTTATTTTTTTCCTCTTATATCCCAAAACATTTTTCCTATGTCCCTTGCTCCACAACTCTACTGCCTCCTATTCCCTGATTCTGCCCATATCTCATTGCTTCTCCTTGTGTCTGCAACTGCTTCCCAGAACACCTCAGGACTATAATCCTTATTTCATTTAAGTATCTCCTCCAAACTCACCATTTTCTGCCTGTAGCCACAGTTGTGATCAGCACTTCGTGCTAAGGCAAAGAGAATGTTTTTAAAATATTTAATCTAAGAGATTCAGCATATCAGTGATGATCTAGCAGAGCAGAAAAATCATTATCCTTGGCCCTCCACAGAGGAGTAGGGAAAGTGTTCAATTTGCTGATATCCTGAAGTGGCTCACTTATTAAGCCACTTCACAATACCAAAAATTGACAGTGGAAGGAACCTGGGCAGCTTTGAGAGCTGCAAGGCTTGATTTTGATCCATTACCAGTGATTGTATGCACCTTAAATGGACAAACTAAAGCACACATACCTGCATGAAAAAAAATAGAAGCCCCTGACAGGGGCTCAAAAAGCTGTAAGTAGGGGCACTGTGGGGATGGACTGGTTCCCTCTAGCAACCAGGTCATCTGATCATCAGAAAAAAGAGCAAACCACCACCACCCACAGTGCATCAAGCAACCTGGTTGAGCCCATACTTGGAGCTGTCTGTCTATAACTTTTGAGTGGCCAGACATTATTTGCAAAAAGAAATCTAACCAAATTGTGGTAGGATCAACTCAGAATATATTCAGTGGAGAACAGGCATTGTACAATATATGTAAAGTATTAGGCAGAGAATGACTGAATTCAAGACACAATTTTGGTAAGAATTCGGTACAATTTATTTATGCACAGGATGTAGAGGTGTGATATGCAAACACTTCAATGTGGGAGAAACTGAAACTACCAGATCCTTTCATCCAGGTCTTGATTTTTGAGCAAAACTTGTAAAAACAGTACCATGTTAGAGCTGAATTAAGGTTGTCATTTTTTTCCCCTGAGAAGCTCTTCATGTTTAACATCTAAAAAGTGTGCTGCTTATATACTGCACCATAGCACTTGAAGCATTCTCTGGACAGTTCACAACCTAATTATGCAGACTACCCATTGCCACCAGCCCCAGCGAGCTGAGTACTCAATTTCCTGACCTCAGAAGAATTGAAGGCTGAGTGAGTCTCAAGCTGGCTACCTGAGTCCATCAGGATCAAACTCAGGTCATGAGCAAAGGTTTGGCTGCAATTGTTGTTACGTGTAATCAAGTTGCCCTTGACCTATGGTGACCTCATGAATAAGCAATCTCCAAAATATCCTTTCTTCAACAGCCCTGCTCAGCTCCTGTAACCTCAAGCCTGTGGTTTCCTTTAGAGAGTGAATCCATTTCATATTTGGTCTTCCTCTTTTCCTACTTATTGTCTTTTCCAGATAATCTTCACTTGTCATAAAGTGCCCAAATTTGAACAGTCTCCATTTCATCATTTTGTCTCCAGAGATAGTTCGGACTTGATTTGATTTAGGACTAGAGATGGGGATGAAGCGCCAAAATGGCGCTTCATCTTGGTTTGTGGTTCATCAAACTTTATGACCCACAAACCAGGAATTGCCCCCCCAGTGACCCGACAAACAATGAATCAATTCGTCATTCGTTGGGTCTTTTTTTCTTTTCTTTCCCTCCTCTTGCTATGCCCTATGGGGAAAGCAGGGATCAAAGCAATCCCACAGCACTTTGATGAGGACCCACTTGTTTGTCTTTCTAGCAGTCCAGGGTATCCACAAAGCTCTCCTCCAGCACCACATTTCAAACAAACAATTTTTTGTGACACTTTCCCTTACAATCCAGCTCTCACAGCCATACGTGGTCATTGGAAATATGATGATCTTGGTCTTGGTCTCCAGTGACACATCCTTACACTTGATGATCTTTTCTAATTTTTTCACTGCTGCCTTTCTGAGTCTCAGTCTTCTTCTGACTTCTTGACTATTGTCTCCATTTGTATTGATAACTGAACCAAAGTACAGTGGTGCCTTGACTTAAGAACTTAATCCGTATTGGAACGGTGGCTGTAAGTCAAAACGTTCATAAGTCAGAGCAGTATTTCCCATAGGAATGCATTGAAAACCGATTAATCCGTTCCGGCTGTTTTTTGTCCTTATGTCAAGGCACAGTTCTTAAGTCAAAGCATTAGTTCCCATAGGAACTAATGCAAAGCCGGTTAATCCGTACTCTACCACTAGGGGGAGAATTTTTTTTTTCTTCTTTTGACCTAAGATGAACTTAGGTCAAAAAAAGGGCAGGAAAGTTTTTTTTTCCGTTCGTAAGTCAAGACACGGTTCGTAACTCAAAGCAATATTTCGCATCCGGAGCTGTTCATAACTCAAAACGTTCGTATGTCAGGGCGTTCGTAAGTCAAGGCACCACTGTATATGAAACCTCTTCATTGTCAACGTTAAAGTTGTGCAGTTCTTCCGTAGTCATGATTTTGGTCTTCTTAATGTTCAACTGCGGTCCTGCTTTGGCACTTTCTTCTTTCACTTAAAGTCATTTCAAGTCATTGCTACTTTCTGCCAGAAAGATGGTGTCATCTGCATATCCTAAATTATTCATGTTTCTTCCACCAATTTCCACTCCTCCTTCATCTGAATCTAGTCTGGCTTTCAGTATGAAATGTACTGTGTACAGATTGAACAGATAAGGGAATAAATGTGTCCTTATCTGATAACCTTGCCTATAGGAAACCATTCTGTCTCTCCATATTCTGTCCTAATGGTAGCTCCTTGTCCACAAGTTACCCATCAGGACAATCAAGGGCTGAGGCACATACATTTCTTTTAGAACAATGCATAGTTTCTCATGATCTACACAGTCAAAGGCTTTGCTGCAGTCTATAAAGCATAGACTGATCCTCTTCTGAAATTCTTTGGTGCGCTCCAGTAGCTAGGCAAAGAGGCAGTCCTGAAACCAGCAAAATCAGGGAGCTGGATAGGGGACAGATTGTATTTGTCTTCAGTGTGGAAGGGATTGTCACTCTCAAATTGGCCTTCTCAGCCACACTAGACGCTGTTCCAAGTCCTCCATACAGAGCACATTACCATAGTCTCTCGAGACTGAAGGATGCCTAATCTAATCCAGTAGCTAGTGGATATTTGCAATGTGATCTCAAATTACTCATCCTTTTTGAAGGAACTGCATATGATCACTGTCTGCAGTGTCTGCACTGTCTGCAGTGCACTGTCTGCACTGTTTGCTCAGAGACCATTGGTAATGGTGCGGCTAAAAAATCTTGTAAATAAATAAAAATATAAATTTAAACCACTGCAACATGAGGCTCCTTGATATTAAACTGATAAGAGCAGATTAAATCGCATTAGAGAATGTTTCAGCCAAAAGGCCGAGAAGCATACATGAGCACTATGGCCCTCTTCAAGCGTCCTTTTTGGTAATTGTGAAGATAAAATTACAAACTACTTCTAATCTGTTCTGACCTCTTTGGAAATTCTGCATTATAGATACATACATGTTTCAAATGTATTAATAAATAAATGCAGAGTATTGGAAGTAGCTAAAGTTTGGGACTGTGAGATCTTCTGAAATCATTTTAGAGGGCCAAGTTGGTAGATATGGAAATATGGGAGGGAGCTTTGGCAATGCCAAGGATTATAAGAATAGTAACAAAAAACTTAGCCTTAATCAAGATCAAATCTGCAAAGCTGCATGTTGTTAATCTGTAAAGATGCAAGAATGAACCACTTATGGTTGTACAATTGTTCAGTGGGTAAAACATCCTTTCTTTTTTTAACATGGCCATTTCACAATTCAGCAAGGAGGATGTAAGCCAGTTAGTAGAACTGGAGACGTGACAAACAGGAGGACTTGTTCAGGGTGGTGATGCATGCTAAGAGCAAAGCTCCAAGAAGATAAAACTTTAGACCCACACATTTCAGTGTTCACTTGGTGAACACTTCTGAGGCCATGAACATTTCTGAGATCTTAAAAGCTAGCTGGCACAGACTATTATATATCCAGTAGGACTGCTAAATTAGTTAAATGAGCTATGGAAAGATGGAACTCACTGCCTACTTCACAATTTCTGTAAGTTAACCTTACTACATGATACTTGTTTGAGAATTATTATTTTATTATTTTATGCTTTTTCTGATTGTTTATATGTACTTATATATTAGATGTTAACAGTCACCTTTCAAGGGTGGTTTTAATTTCTGTTTATGCCTCTAGCCTGGCTGGCTATGGAGCAATAATAAAGTAAGTAAACTTTTTTACTCTCTAGAATGTTCTCTTATAGAAACTGCTGACAAAGAAAGTGCATTTGAAGGCTTCCCTCTTTAAAGGCTATACTCTCCAGCCATAGTAGATACTACCTAGTTCCATGCAGGACTTTGGAACATTTTTCCTATGGACATGTTCTGTGGGACAGCCACTTATCACCAGCCTCTGGGCTGCACAACAGAGTAGGAAGGTGTTAGTAAATGTGCTAGTAAATGGAATGTAAAGGCTGAGGAACGAGAAACCAGAGAAGCGATGTTTCTTCATTGCCCAGGCCCATTTTCTGCACTTCCTGACACCTAATCCCTCTGTGGTCAGGAGAACGAAACTGCATGCTCAATAGAGTCCCTAGTAAGGGATGTTTTCTTTCATCAGGGCGTAACTGGTAGAGCTGGAGGCTCTCAGTGCCCTGCCTACTCTGCCCAGATAACAGCCTTGCTGATTATAGGCAGCAACCGTCCTTGAAGAGGAAACAACACATTAAAATTATGCACTTCACATACCTAGCAAGATCCTATGCATGTGTACTTAGATTTGATGCTCTTGTGCATTCAAAGGGTATCCCCCACATTATTATCTCAAGAATCTTTACAGCAGTTTAGTAGGTTGGAAGGAAATTAGCTAGATTTTTCAAGTTAGATTAAGGAATCTGATCTACTTGACAAAACCTTTGGAAGTCACTTGTTCATTTAGGGCTGTGCATGAGCACAATAAATAATAATAATAATAATAATAATAATAATAATAATAATAATAATAATAATAATAATAATAATAATAATAATAATAATAATAATAACATTAAAACTCCAAAGCTAAAAGGGACCCTATGGATCATTAAGTCCAGCCCCTGACAAGAAGACACAGTGAGGAATTGAAGTCCCAACCTCTGGCTTCAGAGGCAGAGACCTAAACCACTGAGCTATCCAGCAGTTCTTAGATGGGCCTCAGAAGTAGTTGGAACCAAAAGGAACATGCCTCAGAGCCCAAGAAGGATCATTCAGGAGAACATAGTTGATTAAATAGCTGAAATCCCATAAGGCTTTAAAGCTCATAAAACTTTTCAAAGGCAGCCCCCTGCAGATCATGTAGATTACAATAATCCAGATAGGATGTACCAAACACATGCATCACCAGGGCCAGATAAGATATCTCCAGGAATGGGTGTAGTTGGCACAAAACCTGGACATTCAGGTTCAAGGCTAAATGCAGGAGCACATCCAAACTGTAAACTGAGCCGTCATGAATGTAACTCCACCCAGCACAGGCCCTATTCCCTGGTCTCCCTTTTGACCAACCAGCTGAGCATTGCATCGCCCTTCAGAATTGGTTACTTCTCAGCTGCTGATACCTCAGAACCAGACACTACCGAAAGGGTGACAAGCAGGCAGTGCATGTGATTCTCTTGGTCACACCTCCCATAGTTCCTGGCTCTGATGATCTATAAGCCAGATATTTAGGAAATAGCTGGCTCTGTAGAGCTGGCCTCTTGTGGGGAGAGGGGCAGGAAAGGTGTGTCCTCTTCCTCCCAGGGTGTGTGGAAGGGTGTTGCCACCTCATTATTTATTTAGCTGATTGCTCTCCTGCCTTTTCTACAGATTTTGGACTCAAAATAGCTTACAACAAACTAAAAGTGGCACACAAAATTAAACAGAAATGGTTAAAGGTAGACATACGCAGAATGCTGTCCTATTAAAACACAATTAATCCACAATATATAAAAAAATTAAGACATACATTTTTAAATAAGCCACAGCACCGGCCCATTGAGAGTGCAGTCAGTTGCCCGAGCCTGACGGAATATAAAGGTCTTGGCCTGCCACCCAAAGGATACCAGGGAGGGGACCCACCTACTCTCCTCAGCTTGAGAGAAGCCATGAAGAAGGAAGGTCCTTCATCACATCCTCATCAAATGTGTCTGTGGAGCTAGATGCTTTAGATGAGGATTGCAAACACAAACTTAACAAAAATGTGTTTGTTTTCTAAATAAGAAAACAATAACAACGGTGATAAACACAGACCAAAACTGGATGCTGCAAATTGTACATCCTGAGTTCTTTTCACCAACACTGTGGCAGAGCATGAGTTGCTTGTAGAAACAAGGAAGAATGCAGATCCCTCTTTGAAGCCAAATAGGGACAAAGTCCCAGGTATATTTATTGATCAAGGAAGGAGATTCACAACACAAAGGAAACAGCTCCAAGTGTACAGTCTTTAAAGGCTTAAAACAAAAAACAAATTCAAACCAAATCCTTAAGATCTGTACTCCGGTGCCCCTCCTGCACAACGTATTTCAACATAAACCAAGTTCAAAAGGGCTTATATCATCCTCCAGAGGAACAGTAGCATCTGCCTCTCCAGCTCTCCTGCTCTTTCTCAACTGGAATTTAGAATCTTGGAATCTTAGAATCTAGAATCCCTTCCTAAGATTTCCCTGCCACTGGGCTGAAAAAAAATAATCCATAGGGATTATATTCACGTTTTGCATGTTAACAAAATATGGCACAAAACAAACAGCCATTTTTCATGGCCTCCTGGAAAATGTTAAAAAGCCATGACAACACACTGGCATATTTCACTGCTGCCACTGAACCGGTACTTGGATTCTGTAGGAGTATTTGGTGTTTATGCTAGCATTGTGCAGTAGGTCAATACTGAACTTATGTCTGTTAAGCAGAATAAATACTCTGGAAACTCAGATTGAAATAAGTATAGAAAATGCATATTTATTGCTTTAGGAAAACCATTTAAAGTACAGGAGAAGAATCCCCAGAGTTGGTTGTAAAAGCCCCTAGAACTGGTAGCATGAAGACACAGAGTCCACAGCATGGCTGCCTTCCTCTAACAAAACAAAACATACTAACTTTTGAGCAAAAAAAAAAAAGGAAGGGAAAGGAAAGACAAGATGGGTCGAGATGTCAAAGACCACCTGGCTGTTTATCTTTCTCTCCAGTTCAGGTTGCTTTTTACTTGCTTCGGTGCTTTTTGTAACCTGTAACCTTTGGTGCTTTTTGTAACCTGGGGGAGGGGTTGATAGATAAGCAGCCAGGTGGTTTTTCAGAGCATCTGGCTACCCAATATTTGAAACAAGAGACTAGGCAAGTTGGGTTTGCACTCTTGCACAGCAAGATTCTCCTTCTCAGCACCTCCCAAGATGCTAAGTATAGTCAGTTTATAAAATATTTTAGGGTTGCCTTTAGAAGGTTATCTCTTGAGTGCATGAGCCACCATAAAGTAAGTAATCAGTGATTATCAAAAGCAGAGCTCCACACCTAACTGTGCAATCAAACAAGTACCCAAGACCAAAGGATCAGCCAAGCTATAAAGTACAAAAGGGTGTAGAGTTCATCTAAAACAAAGTCATCATTTCTTCTTGGAGGAACTACTTATAGAAAGGGGAAAAAGGTTTCTTTGGGAGTAAGCAAGTTTATAGACATACACCCATCAAGTAAGGAATAAACTGAAGCAGAACATTATAACAGTTTTAGAACTCTTTGAAGAAAGGATGAGCATGTGCCTTTAACTGTAGTTTTAACTTCTTCAGAGAAGTTGGGCTTCATTTGGACAGTTCACTGATCACAGAGCTCTTCACCCAAAAGCAAGAAGGCTTATTCTCTTTCAGTTATTCTCTGCCACCATGTTCATTGACCATGGCACTTGGAGATAATGAAAGGTACCAGGCTGGGGGAGACTGATCTGTACTACTGGCCTCCCACCATGAATGCAAGGGTGCCCCAAGGGAACATCAGGGCTAGTCTGTGGCATTTTGCTACCTAAGATAGGGCAGTCAGTAGTGTCCCTTTCCTAACCAAGTCAAGGTATGTCATACCCACAGCAGAAAAAATATTTTGTTTATACAAATCTGAAAACCCCCCACAAGCACTTCTCCCTATTTCTGGCAGTAAAAAATACCATAGTAAAAAAATTAATTACTAAGAATTTCCTACCCAAACTCTGCTGCCTGAAGCAGCTGCTTCACTCTGCCAAATGGTAGAGGCAGCTCTAGATAAGAGGCAGCAACCTGTGCCTACCGCAAACAGTCCAAAGCTGTTCTGGGAATTATTAATGCTCCTAACATAAGGGTGGGACCTTAAGTTTCCAGATGATGTAAGGACTTAGACTACCTGCCAGGAAGACAGTTAAAGAACTGAGAGCCCAAGGTTATTGTTAGATTTCTATTCTTCCTCAGCCAACTGTTCCATAACAGAAATCAGATGTGGCAGCAAAATATGCCAGATATTTACCTCTGTGTTATTAGTGATGAGGAGGTAGCTGGAAAGTGCTGACATATTACAGCACTTCTATTTCTCTGAGCACTTGCCAAATCATGGGACAGTCATCCAAGCAGATTTTTTTTTGCTTAATGAAAAAGAATGACTACATAGAATCTTCCAATCTGCAGAATAAATAGCCTACTTGGATTTTAAAGATGTATAGTTGCCTTCCACCACCCTCAACATTTTTAAAATGCTAATTTATTAGATTTTACAATATATCAAATTGTGAATTACCGATTAACAACAATAGATCTACAATAAAGAGCATGGCATTTAAGCAACAACAACAACAATGTTCTGTTCACCAAGACAAGTACTCCATGTAGTATTTAAGTATGTAACAAATTGATGCAGGAGTAAGAAAAGTGTGCTTTGTACACAAAACCAGTTATTTTGCATTTACAAACGCTTGTTTTGCACAAGATACAAGGTTTTTGCACAAAAACTGTTCTGTTAATTCCTTGCAAAGAAAGATTCCAAATGCAATGATGCACAAAAACTCTTGTAATTTTGTTTGGTGGGGGGCTCTCTCTTTTTTCACCTGTAAGAAAAAAATCACATTCCTAGAAGTACTTATTGGGAGAAATGTGTTTTTCAAAGAGGTGTCATATGTCCTCAATAGTTTTCTTTGCACATCCAAATAGATCATGCCATTTATGAAGCAAACCATGTTTCTTGCTGGTGTCAGTGAGCTATAACCTATTTGTCCATTTCTCAGCTACAAAAAGGGGGGGGGGAGAAAAAGTAAAAGTTCCACAAGTAGCTATACTAGCCATGTGAAGTCAAGCCTATAGTTTCCCATTTTGTCCAATTAACTGAGAAGCTGTCCCCATTGCCCTTTATACCCAAATGAGCCGTACTAAGAACAGCACTACAAAATCTATGCCTGTGTCATTTGTTAAATAACTGCACCTGGATAGCCTGTCTTGGAATTAATCTAAGCCAAGAGTTTTGAGTGTTGCAATTTTGCTAGAAAAGAAGATTTCATTAACCTGAGCATCATTTCCTTGTAGGCTTTCTAGAGATACAAAGCATGCAGCATACTCTGTGGTATGTGTGTGTGTGTGCACGCGTGTGCACACACACCCTTTGAAAAGGACACTCAGCAGTTGATTTAAAAAGAAACCAGGCCACCCTTTATGATAAATGGCTCATTTCCTCTCCATCCCCAACCAGGATCTGTAGTCTTCTGGCCCCATCTGCAACTCAAGAACTCCAGGAGGTATAAGAAATAGTGTCTGCTGCTTGCTTGACTGAGGAAAAGTGGTCTGCTGTTACCTAAATCAATTCTCTTTCTCTGTTTGGCATCTGTTCTTATTAAGGTTGCTCTGACTGAGCTTAAACACCCTGACTGCCAAAGAGACCAGCTGCCAAAGAAGTCTGCATTAGTAATGCAGCTGGCTGTGTGCCTCTGGCGGCTGAGATCACTGATTTTTCCACTGGCCTGCTTGATGGGGGAGCCTTACATTCTCAAACTCCCCTCCTGCTTGGATTTTATTTTATTTTATTTTTTTAGCCTAGCGGGGTCATGGCCACTCTGTTGAGTCAGTTAGTGAATATGTATGTTTCCTATGCTGGGTCGCCCTTTACGCACACACATACCTCCCTTTGTCTATTCCTACTGTCAAAGGACTTCAACAAGCTTCAATAAACTTTCATGGAACATGTCCACTTCATCAGACACACAAGTTGGAACACAGAGACTACATGGTAAAACATTCATGCAAGGCTCCAAGGGAAAGGGACAGTGGTGTTCAGTTGCATTTCACACCTTGTCATGGTTTAAGTAAGACCCCTATTTGGTATTTCGTTCTTTTGAAGTTTGCTTCTGTAAACAGCAGCAACGATTAAAGGAAACAACAGAGGAATATGAGGTAATGTAGAGAATGACAGACTTTACCTTTGAGCCTTGTTCTGAAAAGGTGAGTCTGGTGACTTGGGAAGGAAAATAAAAGTTCAACATGCAACTGTGTCCTCCTTCTCCCTCTAAAACCCCTGCTCTGCCAGTCATTTGCAAGCTATAACAATGCTACCCTTACTGCAAGGGGTATTTACTGCATTAGTAATCCTTGAATTGCTATTATGGATGCTTAGTCTTCTGGATGTTGCTCGATTCTCCTTTGTTTAGATAACTGGTGTTCCCTGGAACATGGCCCGGAATCTCTCCTCTGCTTTTGGAAGGTGACACCCCTCAAAGCTAAAGGAAGAGGCAGAGATACAGTACAAGCTAGCAGATTGTATGATTGTTTTTCGTGGTCTAATAAAGGTATCACATACTCCTGTGTCGTAGTATGGAGACTGAGAGGCAAAGCTATGAGCTGGTTAAACGTAAAATAAACGTAAAATACTTTGCTGTTCATTGTCTCTCTTCTGGAATCTTATTCTGGATTCGCATATTTGCTGTTTGCTGCAGGTCTGTTGATTTGCTTCCAATACGTTCTGCTTACTTACTTACTTATCACACTTTCATACTGCTAGATAACCAGACAACAAAACAAATGTTGCAAAGGCACCATAAGTCTCCAGTACTTTCTCTCCCAAAGAAAAGAAATCCCTATACTGTAGTGCTGTCCCTAAGAATATTAACCACTTAGGGAAAGGGAGATAACAATAACAATAACAATACTATTGTCTGTAGTCAGGGTGTCCAACTATTGTCGCGGTATTTTTTTTTCAAAAGCTTTATTTCCTCTTATCTGTTCAGACTCCGCCTTGTGCAATATATGTCTGTGATCAAACCTCTGGTCCATTACAGTGACTCAGACTATTTCAGTCCTGTGGCAGAATGAGTCAACAAGGCAGTAGGGAAGGGAGAATAGTTGAGGAAGTCACAAAGAAATACTGGCCCAAGGAGAGGATATTAGGGTTGGGAAAACGTTGCCAGACACAGTAGTTGTAATACCAGACCAGAGTCTGATGGGACAGCCATAACCATGCTTGACCTGACATTAGGGTGTCTGTTAATTTTGCTTACTTTTGGTCTTTCATAGTGTAGGCTGTCATTGGTTGTCAGATGTACATGCATAATCCCAAGGTAAGAAATCCAACATTGGCTGTATGTAGAAGGGTTGTCACATGCACTCTGACAGATAAATTCAAAGCCTAGAAAGGTTATTTTTAACACTGCAATTTCTACAATCCCCGATTTTAGAATGTGTAGTCTAAAGCAGTGGTCCCCAACCTTGGGCCTCCAGATGTTCTTGGACTATGACTCCCAGAAGCCTTCACCACCACCTCTGCTGGCCAGGATTTCTGGGAGTTGAAGTCCAAGAACATCTGGAGGCCCAAGGTTGGGGACCACTGGTCTAAAGAAATGATTTTTTTTCTCACTGTTATGCAAGCTGGTTTTAGATCATATCCATGCTGATCCACTAGCTATAGGATCCATTGCAAACAAATTTTGAATAGGCATCTTCTCTTGATTATCCTGTGACTGACTGATAGACACACCTCTCTCTCCAGGATTTAGAAGCACAATTTTCTCCCCACAGCTATCTCCACAGACCCTAAGTCAATGTGCCTTCTCCAGTACCCTGTCAATTGCAGCAAATTGGGCAGTGATAAAAGAGAGGGCCTTTTGGGTGGTGGCACCATGGCTGTGGAATGCCCTCCTCAGGAAAAACTGGCCTATTATAGTCTTTCTGACTCCAGCTGGAGAACTTTATATTTTCCCATGCATTTTAAGAACCATTGTAGTGACAATAGGTCTTAGCACTCATCTATTATCTGTAGTGGCTACCTACATTTCAAGTGCTGAAAACAGATCAGGCAACTCCTCCAAGTTAGGATCTTCTCCTTCAAGGAAAAGGAAATCCCATCTACAATAGGCAAACTACATAGTTGTAAAGAACCTCACATAAAGAGTTAAATGTGCCTTTCTGCTAGGCATGCATGAATTCCATAGGTATGTATGCCACTGCTTCAAAAAAAAGAAGACATGACTATTTTATGTTTGTTGATATGGTATCTATAGTTATCATGAGATAGAAAAATAATTAACTACCCAAATAACAATAAAATACACTGGATAGAGCCTGTTGGTGATTGTATATGGTTTTTGTAAGGTGCTATGGCTAACCTGAGGAGGTATTGAAGCATGTCTCTCTTGTGTGCCTGGTCACCCAGCTGATTGCACAACCAAGACTTACCCTGGGACCTCATAAATAAGCTGCATAAATAACCTTTTCCCCTTGCAGCAAGATTTCTCTGTGCAAATTTTGTTTTTGAGGAGTCTTGCAGGAAATCTTGTGGGGTTTCTCAAACACTTTGTGGTCTTTTTTTTTTTTTCTTGCCCTGGAAGAGTGCCCAGATACAATTTTGGCACAGAACTCCATCTTTCCTGTGCAGGATTTACCTGGAAAGGGCAGAAAAAATGACAGGTCATGCAGGACTCTTAGAATTCCTGTGCAGTACGACATCTTTCCTGCATAGGATTCAAAGGAAATGGCTTCAAGCTATGCAGAATAGGCAAACAATGAAGAAGAAGAAAAGAGTAAAGAGGAAATGAGACCACAGATCTCATTTTCACAGGAAGCTGGGAAATCTTGGTGGTGCAGAGAAAGTCTCATTGGGGAGTTACAGCCTGCTGAGACTGAGAAAAGTACCAAGAACAAGAAATTTTTCAAGCATCCCTGCTGGAGACAAAGGTAAAGATATGTTATTTCTGATTGTTATGTACATATGTGAATGTTCAGCAGTGAAGAAAGCTGCAAAAGATGATTAATTTGAAATTCAGTGTTAGCGAATTTTGTAGATGCCATAGGCCATCAAAAAGAGAAATACGTTGGTTCTAGATGAAATCAAGTCTGAACTCTCATTTGAAGTTAAAAGGACTATACTGAAGCTTTTGTACTTTGAACAAATAATGAGAAGACAATACTCACTGAAAAAGAAAATAGTGCTAGGAAAAGTGGAAGACAATAGGAAGCAGAAGACCTAAAATGAGATGAATTGACTCAGAAAAAGAGAACAAAATCCTTGGTCTGCAAGACCTGAGCAGGGGTATTAATGACAGGACCTTTTAAAAGTAATTAATTCATAGGGCTGTCATTAAGTCAGAAGTAACATGATGGCATATAACACATACACACAGCAGCAAAAATAACTAACGATCTCACAACATCTTGAAGACTAAGAGGCAGATTAAATAGGCATTTAGTCTGCGTTTGGTCTGCTGCCGGAACAGGCTGGTTCACTCAAGAAAAGGCAGACAACATATTTCTTGGAGTGAAACAGATTGCTCCCCCCCTCCCCGAGCGGTCCTATTTATACCTTTCTGACCCCCTCCTGGGGCTTCCACTTTTTTGGTGTGGGTAGAATCACTCTGGTTTGGAACAGTTCCAGCACATGTGATCTCTGGAACCAATCCAGAGCAAGCCTTCCAGTTTGAATTGGCCAATATTATGAAGTGGCTTAATAATAACACTAGTTCACTCCCTGCTACTAATTTAACTGCACCCTAATAAATGTTATTTGTTGTCAGTCTGCATCTGTCCCCTGGATTCGTGGAATATAATCTCAAAGATCTGTCTGCTGAGGCTCCTCCCTCCGTATCTGAAGAACTGGGATGCAGTCCACAAAAGTTAACGTCAAATAAAATCTGTTAATCTTTAAGGTGCCATGAGACTTTGTTGTTTCTGTTTAGATTTTAGAAATCCTTTCTACGTGTGTGTCTCTAGTGGTGAATTAACATATAAAATTATGTAAATAGTTATATTTCCTTAATCATATTAGTGGGGGAGGTTGCAGAAATGCAAAGGTCAAAAGCTTCCTCTCATGCGCACAATTGGTTGGTGTTGTGGCCTGGTGTGAGGGGAATGCGAACTTAAAAAAAGACCAGAAATCCTGTCTGTCACAAGATTGGAAAGGCTGAAATCTTAAAATATGTACAAAATTCAGTCCTCTTAGATGTGATTTGGACATACTTACATAAAGCCTGCCCCCACCTTGGTTTACCCTTGTTGCAGTATAACTTTGTCCAACCTCCTCTGATGGCAGGGTAACCTCAGGCATTTTCTGGGCATCCCACTGAAGGAAATAATTTATTCCTGCCAACCAGATTGGCACAAGATTTGTGACATGTTTTTCCTCACTCTTGTATTATCACTTTTAAAAATGCATACACACAGTTCTGTGGTTTATTTCTTACAGTTCTGGTGGGTAGATATGAAAGGAAAGTGTGAGAAATGAAGGCCCACAATTAATAAGAAAATGTTTAGTAACTGAGAGCAGCTGGGTCAGGTGGGCACTAGATTTTGGCAAGTGAAGGATAGGCTAAATCAGCGATGGTGAACCTATGGCACGTGTGCCACAGCTGGCACGCAGAGCTCTCTCTGTGGGCACGCGAGGCATAAGTCACTGGATCGCTACCCCCAGCAGCCAAACCTGAGGAGGCAGCTGCAGCCGCAGTGCTAGCACCCTGACAGGCGGCAGGCCAGCATCCAGAGCAGCTGGTGCTGGCAGCGGCAGGCCAGCCAAGCTATAGGTAGTGGCAGGGTTGGGCACGACTGGAGGCGGATCCGGAGTGGGGTCAGGAGGCACCTCCATGCCCGGGATTCCCGCTTCTGCCGCCACGTTCGCTTCTGCCACCGCCCACTGGGTTGGGTTGGGTTTTTGTTTTTGCTTTTCCAGTTTGGGCACTCCGGCTCAAAAAGGTTCACCATCACTGGGCTAAATGATGCCAAACCTGGTGTTGGATTCCAGACATACCTGAGGGGGGGGGGGGTCCTTAGGTACAAGCTAACATCTGCTATAAAGCAGAAAGCACTACAGTTAGTTAGCCCAGGTCATGGGATGCATCCAAAAGCTGTTTCAAATGTCATTTCTCCTTAATGGATATTCTGAGGCAAGAAGAAGATGGAAGAAGCAATGGGAAAACAAATGAGGGTCACAAGTAAAAATGGGATGTATGTGCGTGCACACACCACCAATTCAGCAAATGATGTAGGGCAATGCCATGATAAATGCTTCATTTGAAACCACCCCCAAATTGCCATTGGTGACCTAAAATAATCTTTACCATTTTGTGACTCTCTTTTTTTCCTGAGTTTGTAGTAGGTAAAGTAATGGCCAAGAATGGTTAACTCCCAATACACTGTCTGACTGCTCCTTAGGGTCAATGCCACTTTTTATCTTCTTGTTTTTGGCAATGTATTTCCTCTGGCTTTTGTAAGTGGTCACCCGATGATAAACCCACACTCTACTGATTATACTGCTCTGTCCCCTCCTTCACATCCCACACACTTTGTCCCTTGGGAAAGCAGTTGAATGCAAGAAAGGAGCTATTTTTCTAAAGAACAAAAACAAAATTGTGGAAACTAGAAGTGAATACTATTTTCTGCACATGACAACTTCTCTCCTCCTGGTCATCTTATGATAACGAATGGGCTTGTCTTCAAGCTGTCTGCCTACAGGAACCAGGGTAGTCCAGGAAGTTCAGAGCTATTTGACTTTTAAAAAACTGTACAGAGCAGGTGCAAGCTGCAGATGGGAGGTCCGGGTGTGAAATCCTGCCAAGTATACAACAAACCTCAATTGAAGGAAGCCAATATCAAGACTACAGTCTAAACCGGATAATTTGAATATGAGTGGCTAGGCTTCCCAAGGATCACTTTAAAAGTATTCCAATAATTCTTTCATTTGACATGACTCTTTAAAACAAACCTTTACATGGGTTCTTTATTTTTACGTTTCTTGATCACTGTGATAATTTTAACAGTTTTATTGCTTATTTTTAGTGATGCCTTTAGCCACCTTGAATGCCACTTTCTCAGTAGAAAAACAAAGCAAAATCATAATTTTTAAAAAATGTCATTTTATTTATTTAAAACATTTATAGCCTGCCCTATACCAGAGGATCTCAGAGTGGGTTACAAAGCCATATAAAACAATTTTAAAACATAAGATGATTAAAACAATTTAAAATCAAAAAATTTGAAAGACAAAATTAAAACATTAAAATATTGGCCCTATGGCCATGATCCAATGTGGCATATAGCGAATTTCCACATGTCCATTAACCACTGTGAGATTTAAGCCTATGTGTACTGGATTCTAATATGACCAGATGGAACAAATAGGGGCTAGGATGATGGGACAGTGGAGATCCATGTCTATAAGCTCCCATTTGAAAGGCACAAGAATTCATCTCTAATGTTCTTTAGGGCCATATCCTTGCCTTGCTGCAGTCCTTGAAACAAGCTATAGGGAACATTTGGCTCTCAAGATGTTTTGTACTACACCTCCCATGATCCTTTACTACTCTCTGGTGCCCCTGAAAGTTGTAGGCCAAAACCCCTAGAGTCTTGTACAGATACCATATGATAACAACATTTGTTAACTACCCTTTTCAGTCTGTTCCCAGTTTGGAAGAGGGAATCCGCTAAAAAATGAAATCCAGGATTTTCCTGTCTGTCTGAGCACGTTTTTTTTTAACTTTTGTTCTTGCTTAGTGCATCTGTGCAGCAAGCTTGTTTTACTAATTTAGAGAATAATTGTAGCAACATATCACTAAAATGAACAATCTGCCTAAAATACAGCATTCAAGAAATGTGTTTCAAGTAGCATTTAATAACTGGCCCTTGTCCCAACACTTGGATTAATGTGTTCCTGTAAACATCCTTCTGATTAACCTGATCAGCGAGTGTTTCCTTAAACAGAATATTGAAATTACAAAAGAAAACAGGTTGTCCTTTTTTCTGCCTGGGAACCTCCCAACACTCAGCAACTTACTTGGAAAGGAGAAATCATAAAACAACTTGTTTTGCAATGCTTTTTAAAAAATTGAAACTTCATTTTGAAACTGAAACATTGTTTGGTTTCAGATACATAGTACTGTATATTACTAGGGCCATAACAAAGCAATATATCGATCCTTCCTATTATATAGCTTGCCTGTCTCACATGTTGGAAACTGTAGTGGTTATAGATTGATGGCGGTGGTGTACCCCCTTATACTACTGTGGTAGTGCTGGTGATTTGTATTCCACCTTTCAACAGGGGTTCATGTATTCTTTTCTGAGGATCCTTGCTTTTGTAACACAAATATACATGTATTTCACGATATAAGGCATAGTCATTTTCTTCCATGGAAAATCGTACAACAGACCTTGCTCGTATACCTTTAGCCAGGGGTCAAACTAAATTAGAGGACTGGAGGCGCAACACCAGTCCTTCCTCTCCATCAATACGCACAGATTTTCACAGTCTGATAACCACGGTTGCCATTGTTCTTCCTTTCTAGCTATAGCCTTTCTGTTCTTTCTTGCTGCTACACTGTTATGGGGCCAGAGCTAGCCTTTTTTAGCGTTAAGTGAGGGCAGAAAAATAAGAAAAGCAAAGGGGAGGGAAGAGTAAGATGTCCCAGTGCCACCACTGTAAGGCAGCCTTCCCTCCTGCTCAAAACAGCTCTACCAATCAAAATGACTCAGTCTTCCTTCTCCTCAGTTTGGGATTCACATGAAAGGTCATTCAATTGGTGGTGGTGCTGGTGGTGATAAAACACATCTGGTGTTCCTTCTCAGCTTTATTTGTTTGTAGGTGGGCATTTGTCTGTCAGTTTGCCATGGCAGCCATGCTTTAGGTCCACACAAAGTCGAACCACTTGTCATTTTTATTTTCTATCAACACCTCTAAGGCTCGTCTAGGGCACAGCCCTAGAGGCATTGCTCATTATAACAGTGTCACTGGAAGCTGGCATATTACTTTAAGCATGCCAGCCTTCCAGGCTTTTGTTGTTGCTGCTGTTGTTTAGGGGAAATGACAAGATTTAAACATTTCAAGGGTCAAGCAACATGGCGGTTGCCCCAGGAGGCCTCCAAATGCAACATTTTAGGGAAATCATATGTATGCAGCCTAGTAGTAAAGTCACAAATGGACCTAAATCTTCACAAATGAAGATATCATTTACCAAAAGGATGTTACGACTGTGAGTCTCATTCACTTTTTCAGTGTATGTTGAGAACTGGGCTGTTAATCTGTAATGAAATGAATATTTACACAGGGAGGGTGGATTTTTAGACTGTCTAACCCACGTAACTGTTTGGAAGACTTTTAAGTGGCTCCTCCCAGAAATCAATGTTGTGAAGCTCTACATTGTATCTGTCACACCCTAATTATATTATGATCGCACCCATGGCATCTAGATATTAAACATTCAAAACTATGTCTCTTAAAATGAAGTATGCAAACAAAGGAAAGCAATACCCTACATGCTTCTCCAATGATACAGAATAGTTCTTATACAGTAAATCCTTTCTGAATACCAGATTTATAGTTTTCCAGTGTTTTCAGTTTCTGGCAGATGATGCACAAGGAGGGAACTTGGCCAGCCTCAGCTGGAAAAGCATTTCACAATTGCATCACCACTGTTGAAAAGGCCCTGTCTCTTGTGCTCATTGCCCAGTCTTCGAAGATAGCACTGAGTATGATCTCTGATATTGATCTTAATTCTTGCTTAGGCTTGTATGAGTTCCAGCAGTCCTAAGTAAGGGTTCCATAAATACCAGAAGAGTTGCAAATGCTAGTCTCCAAAACTTGTTTTTGAAAAACCAGTGACCATGCATTGGTGTTTCCATAGAATGTACCGATGCACTTATTTTCAATCCTATTTTTAAAAAAATACTCAATTGTTTGACAACTACCAATATGGTACCATTGGAAATGTTCTGTTCTATGTGGCATAAATATCCCTTCAAAATGAATGCAAGCCACTCTGTGTTGTTAGGCATTTCCAGTGCTATGCTCAGAAGATACCTTTGCCAGATTTTATTAATGATTTCATTACTGAAGGAATGTTTATAGATAATATACTGTAAATCAATGGGCAACATGACTTAAAAAAACAACAACAGTAAATTACCACAGTGTTTCCATGTAGAATCTAAAAGTATTTGGGGAAATCTCAGTCTGAGACAAAAGCCTCATTAAGTTCAAGCAGACTCAGAGTGTAACTACATTGGAGAGCTGAATCTGAACAATTTAGGTTTGCTGCGATTTGATTCGCAGCTTGTATTATGTCTGAAATCGAAAACAGTGTTGACACAGGGGCTGCAGATTGATTCAGGAGTTCATGCTGACTGGATGCAAGTTGTATTCCAGCCCACAGATCCCCACCCATTCCTTTCTCCTGGTCTCATCTCTATTGATCTTTTAATGGTTTGCAGCTCAGAGGAATCCCCTACCCCAGAGCAAGAATGAAATAAGGGGGAGGAAGTGCAATCAAGAGCCAAGGAAATGTTTTCTCCTAGGGGATGCCCACACAATGCAGTGACACTTTGCCTGAGAGTTGGGTGAAGCAGCTGAAACCCCAACTGAACTGTCTCAGAAATCCCCCAGATGGGACAGGATTCCTATTTGTGCAGCCACAAAAGAGCCACAGGAAGTAGGGGGTGGTGGTGGATGTGTTGCCTGGATGGCAGGATGCTGGGTATGGGGGCTGAAGAGTTGAAAGTTTTCTCTGATATGATTCAGGAGGACCCAGAAAGGAGTGGGGTATGTGGCATCACAAATGCACCAGGCATTGTTTACAGACAAGCCAGGTAGAACTTCCCTGGGTCTCAGGCGAGTATCCTCTATGGGGATCCTCCCCACTCAAACTTCACACTACTACATTTCCAAAAAGCTTTTCTATAGAAATAGAAATATATGTGGAAAGGGTATTTCACAGTCTCAGAATACAGAACATCAGAAGTTTGAACCGTAATTTTGCAAAATACAAATACATCATGATTCACAACTCAGAATGATTCCATATGGGATCACCACTTCCCACCACTCATCTGTTAGTTCTTTCTCTTGCTTTTAAGTAACACATACAGGAATTACTGATCTCTGGTGACCTATAATTTTAAACTAGTTTATGTCACCAGAGATAAGAAAATCCTGCATGCATTACTTGAAAGAAAGGGAAAAGATTAACCGATGGGTGATAATGGCATTTTCCACTTCAGTGAAACAATCCTTCATAAGGTATCTTTAGTCAGCCAAAATGAGTAGGTGTTATAACCCTTGCTAAAGCCATGGGGGAAAGGTGACCTGTAAATCAGCCCCAATACTTTTTTTACACTGAAAGTTTAAAGACTTTATTGGGAAATAAGGCCCATTAAAATCTGAGACGCCTGCTTCTGAATAATGAATTGGATCAGGCCATTGGTCCTGTCACAAAATCAAAAGTTGGGAGAAGAATAGTCAACATAGCTACCCCTATCTCCCCTCTTAATGATCATTTTTAAGAGTAAAGTATGAGGACACTGACAATACTATTATGCACAATGGGTCTCTAGCTCAAGGTGAAGCTGTGTGAAAATGAGGTCTTGTTATGTGTGTCTACGAGCAAACTGATAAAGAATGTTGGGTTGGATGACTTGTATATCTCATGAGATTGTTTTATGCATTTACCACCCCAGATCCACCCCCAAACCAGTGCTCTTCTTTTTTTCTGCCAGCCTTTCCCTCTCACATTAGTCTTTCTCTCTTTCCACCTCGGTTCTTTTTCAACCTTTAGCAGCTTCACGAGTCAGAAATTCCTTCTCCTTCATCCCAGTAATGTTCCTTTTCTTTCCCTACCCCCCACCCCATTCTGTCTCATTGGTCTTTCTCTTCCTTCACCCTAATATTCATCCAGTCTGTACCAAATTCACATAAATCAAGAAACCCCTAATCATAACCATCCCAATACATGTTCTCTGTGCTTTCTTCCCCCACCCCATCCCTTTTTTCTCCTGGTGCCTCATAAAGGTGGAGAGGATAAACTTTATCGCCCTCCCCTCATGATGCATTTAGTTTTTTTCTCTCCAGTTCTCCTCCTCATACTTATCAGCCATCATAAATGTCTTTCCTTCTGTTCCACAAATTCATGTATCAACATTTGTATAGTATGCCAATATTGGCTAAATATGCAAATCATGACCATGTATACCCCTCCATTTCCATCCTAGACTACTCTTTTCAATCTTAGTTTATAGGCAGGACACAGACGCAGGTTTTCTTCCATTCTTTCCATTAACACAGAAATATACAACCTGCAGCAGAAAGTACTTTTTGCACTCCCATGATACCTTTTATTTACCACTTTTTCTCGTCACAGGGCTCCTGTGCAACAGTTGCAGAAGATGCTAAGTTTTCCAGGACAAAGATTCCACAAAGTTTGAGATCCTGATTGAGGCATCAAAACCAATGTTTGTGAAATTTGTAACAGAAGTTGGGGAAAAAAGAGTTGCCAACATCTATTTCACAGAAGGGTCAAGTTGTCAGACTCAGGGAAATGAAACATGTGCAAAGCACACAGATTGTGTAAGCAAGCAAATTATCATCTTAAAATAGAGAGTTACAGTCTTGCGTATAGAAAAGGTTTTGAGATTTGTAGCATTCCCAGACTGTTCAAGCAAGTGAACCAGCATCAACAGAAGCAACAACAGTTGCAAACAAACCTTTCAGAAGAGCAAAAGTTTCCAGACTTAGAGGTCTCTAGCACACCCCGCTCAGAGATAGACTGTGCAAGCAAATCAATCAAGAAAGGGTTGCAAAAATATTTGGAAGTAAGTGAACTAATACACATTTATAACTACACCCCATTACTATTAAAAACACAGAGTCTAAAATTACCAAACTGTGACTATGCTCAACCCAGCCTGTTTGAAAAATGGGGGCAATCCTACTAACCTGACTCAGGGTTAAGTTGCTCTAAGGCTTACTAAGCTACTGTAGCAAAAACACTTTGTATAATTTTTTTTAAAAAAAAGTTTTTAAAATGCCAACCATGGTTATTAGAAATGGTATTCGATAGTAACTGCAATGGCAGAGTTAAATAGTTAGTCTCCAAATAACTTGCTTCTGTTTTCAGAAATGGACCTGAGGATCAGCTGTCTCTCAAAATGAGCAGAAGGCTTCCCACCTTTCACATATAGTTACTTGCTTTCTAGGTTGTTAACAATGCCATCCTATATACGTATATCTACTCAGAAGTAAGAACTATTGAGTTCACTGCTATTTACTTCTGGATAAGTGTATACAGGATGAACTGCAGCTTAAAAAAAAAAAGTAACCCTCAGAGGTACCCATACTCTACGCCATTATCCCTCATCTGTTTTGTTGAAAACACAGAAACACACAGACACCCCTCCATCTTCCCGTTCCCACTGGAGATAAAATACAGTTACAAAAGAAAAAAACCCATGACCCATCCAAGGAAGAGAATGTAGGAAATAAACCTTGCCTTAACACATGTTTGGGTACTCCTAGAATTCATGGTTGAGGACTCATTTCGGTCATTTCACGGTAATGCCACTTAGCATGGTTGTGTGTCACAGAACACACTGAAAGGAAGTTGTAGCTTGCAGAGCTACTGGACAGAAGAATGACAGTGTATTTCACTTTGTATTTCAGCTTCTGTTGGGTGAGTATTTGCTTTAAAACATGCAGGAACTGAGGCTAGCCAATGGAGTACACTGCCAACAGGTGGCATGTTTATCTGAGCAACATGGTAGCTGTACTTTCCACTCTTCTTTTTTCTCATTAATTCCTCCTTCACCAGCCCCACCCTCATGCTGATTCCACCTCACTCTCCTCTCTCCACATATTAGGCAGCAGGAACTGAAATTCAAATTCCTCTCCATGTTCTCTCTCTGTGTGTATATACATATACACATATATGGTAAAGGTTTGATCAAACAAAGTTCAGGTGGTTGTTACACCAAAGTTCAAGCGGTGTTATTCTACCATTTAAGTAACTGACTGACCACAACCACTCTAACAAGGTTCATACATGAAATCAAATCTCAAGGATTTCTGCTTTTGGGAAGATCCTTGCTCTTGAGGAACTCTCTAACTCCTAAGAGATTGTTATCTGTCATACTGAGACTGAAGTGGTACTATAGACTACAGGTAGATTTTAACTAATTAAAATCTATTATTCCTTTATTTTAAAAAAATCACTAATGCATACTGTTTGGTTCTTCTTCACATATATAGCAAGTTCAGATTTCTAGGTTTTACTGTCTTAGAGTTATGGAAGGAACAAGCAGCCAAACACATTCGCATCCACACACAAACATTTTTATTATTCAATTTATATCCCACTATTCTTCTCAGACTGGGATTCAAGGCATATCACAACAAAATTAAGCAAAAAAGGTAAAGATACAAACATGAAATACAATTGAATTAAAAGTACTTTAGTGCACAGCAGCAAAAGCCCTTTTCCAATAAGACATTTTTATTGAGCCAGTTGCTGAAAGTCTACCTCAATAAAAAGGTCTTCGTTTTCTGGCGTTCAAGGACAACAAAGGGGACAAGTCTAATATCTCATAGAAAGGAATTCCACAACCTGGAGAAGGCAGCTAGATTTATGGCACTCTCCCTGTGTTTACCCTCTATGAAATCTGGGCTATTGTATATCAGGACCAGCTGCAATATTGTCCTTTCACTTTCTTCTTCCCCATAGGAATGAATGGTGACTATTCATTTACATGGGGGGAGGGAATTAAAGGGCACACTTTGGAACATGATTGGAATAGAAACATACACCTGTTAGCCCCAGGAATGGTCAATCGTTGTAGTCCTTATTTTTTTTCTCTCTTCTCTTTTCTTGCTCATTCTTTATATGAAAATCTTGTAAACTGACCTTTTAGACATGATTTTGTTGTTGTTGTTTAGTCGTTTAGTCGTGTCCGACTCTTCGTGACCCCATGGACCAGAGCACGCCAGGCCCTCCTGTCTTCCACTGCCTCCCGGAGTTGGGTCAGATTCATGTTGGTAGCTTCGATGACACTGTCCAACCATCTCATCCTCTGTCGTCCCCTTCTCCTCTTGCCTTCACATTTTCCCAATATCAGGGTCTTTTCCAGGGAGTCTTCTCTTCTCATGAGATGGCCAAAGTATTGGAGCCTCAGCTTCAGGATCTGTCCTTCCAGTGAGCACTCAGGGTTGATTTCCTTCAAAATGGATAGGTTTGTTCTCCTTGCAGTCCAGGGGACTCTCAAAATCCTCCTCCAGCACCACAATTCAAAAGCATCAATTCTTCGGCAGTCAGCCTTCTTTATGGTCCAGCTCTCGCTTCCATACATCGCTACTGGAAAAACCATAGCTTTGACTATGCGGACCTTTGTCGGCAAGGTGATGTCTCTGCTTTTTAAGATGCTGTCTAGGTTTGTCATCGCTTTCCTCCCAAGAAGCAGGCGTCTTTTAATTTCGTGGCTGCTGTCACCATCTGCAGTGATCATGGAGCCCAGGAAAGTAAAATCTGTCACTGCCTCCATATCTTCCCCTTCTATTTGCCAGGAGATGATGGGGCCAGTGGCCATGATCTTAGTTTTTTTGATGTTGAGCTTCAGACCATTTGTTGTGCTCTCCTCTTTCACCCTCATTAAGAGGTTCTTTAATTCCTCCTCACTTTCTGCCATCAGAGTGGTATCATCTGCATATCTGAGGTTGTTGATATTTCTTCCGGAAATCTTGATTCCGGCTTGGGATTCCTCCAGTCCAGCCTTTCGCATGATGTATTCTGCATATAAGTTAAATAAGCTGGGGGAACAATATACAGCCTTGTCGTACTCCTTTCCCAATTTTGAACAAATCAGTGTTTCCATATCCAGTTCTAACTGTTGCTTCCTGTCCCACGTATAGTTTTCTCAGGAGATATATAAGGTGGTCAGGCACTCCCATTTCTTTAAGGACTTGCCATAGTTTGCTGTGGTCCACACAGTCAAAGGCTTTTGCGTAGTCAATGAAGCAGAAGTAGATGTTTTTCTGGAATTCTCTGGCTTTCTCCATAATCCAGCGCATGTTGGCACTTTGGTCTCTAGTTCCTCTGCCCCTTCGAAATCCAGCTTGTACTTCTGGGAGTTCTCGGTCCACATACTGCTGAAGCCTACCTTGTAGGATTTTGAGCATAACCTTGCTAGCGTGTGAAATGAGTGCAATTGTACGGTAGTTGGAGCATTCTTTGGCACTGCCCTTCTTTGGGATTGGGATGTAGACTGATCTTTTCCAATCCTCTGGCCACTGCTGAGTTTTCCAAACTTGCTGGCATATTGAGTGTAGCACCTTAACAGCGTCATCTTTTAAGATTTTAAATAGTTCGACTGGAATGCCATCACCTCCACTGGCCTTGTTGTTAGCCATGCTTTCTAAGGCCCATTTGACTTCACTCTCCAAGATGTCTGGCTCAAGGTCAGCAATCACACTATCTGGGTTGTCCGGGACATCCAGATCTTTCTGGTATAATTCCTCTGTGTATTCTTGCCACCTCTTCTTGATGTCTTCTGCTTCTGTTAGGTCCCTCCCATTTTTGTCCTTTATCATGTCCATCTTTGCACGAAATGTTCCTTTAATATCTCCAATTTTCTTGAACAGATCTCTGGTTTTACCCTTTCTATTATTTTCCTCTATTTCTTTGCACTGTTCATTTAAGAAGGCCCTCTTGTCTCTCCTTGCTATTCTTTGGAAGTCTGCGTTCAGTTTTCTGTAACTTTCCCTATCTCCCTTGCATTTTGTTTGTCTTCTCTTCTCTGCTATTTGTAAGGCCTCGTTGGACAGCCACTTTGCTTTCTTGCATTTCCTTTTCTTTGGGATGGTTTTTGTTGCTGCCTCCTGTACAATGTTACGAGCCTCCATCCATAGTTCTTCAGGCGCTCTGTCCACCAAATCTAGTTCCTTAAATCTGTTCTTTACTTCCACTGTGTATTCATAAGGGATTTGGTTTAGATTATACCTGACTAGCCCCGTGGTTTTTCCTACTTGCTTCAGTTTAAGCTTGAATTTTGCTATAGGAAGCTGATGATCAGAGCCACAATCAGCTCCAGGTCTTGTTTTTGCTGACTGTATAGAGCTTCTCCATCTTTGGCTGCAGAGAAGATAATCAATCTGATTTCGGTATTGCCCATCTGGTGATGTCCATGTGTAGAGTCGCCTCTTGTGTTGTTGGAAAAGAGTGTTTGTGATGACCAGCTTGTTCTCTTGACAAAACTCTATTAGCCTTTGCCATGCTTCGTTTTGAACTCCAAGGCCAAACTTACCTGTTGTTCCTTTTATCTCTTGACTCCCTACTTTAGCATTCCAGTCCCCTATAATGAGAAGAACATCTTTCTTTGGTGTCAGTTCTAGCAGGTGTTGTAAGTCTTCATAGAATTGGTCAATTTCAGCCTCTTCAGCATGGGTGGTTGGTGCATAAACTTGGATGACTGTGATGTTGAAAGGTCTGCCTTGGATTCGTATTGAAATCATTCTATCATTTTTGAGATTACAGTATATCCCAGTACAGCTTTTCCCACTCTTTTGTTGACTATGAGGGCTACTCCATTTCTTCTACGGGATTCTTGCCCACAATAGTAGATACGATAATTTAGACATGATAGTCACTGTAATCTTCATTTCCCCCCCCCCCCCCATTCTGTTTTGGATGTATTTTTTACATTTTATCATTGCCATTTGGAGCACTTGGATGAGATGCAGATGAGAATGATGACATCATTAACTATAACAACTACAACTAACAAGAAAAGTAATTTCTGAACAATGCTACTGTACAGCAATTGTAGAATAAAACCAAAAATCAAGTCTGGCTTTTACCATCAACTAGGAGGGGCCAGGGAAGTCTTGGAATACAGCATTTACTGTGTCTCATATCCTGCCCCATCCCACACCCACTAAGCTAGCTTGCTGCCCCCAGGTGTGTTGCATGGTCCTGCCCCATTACAAGTGTCAAAATAAAGATTCAACTAGGAATCTGGTCAATTTCTATATGTGGAATGAGGGGACATTTTGACCTTTGCCTTACTGAGAAAACATCTTGGGACAGCCTTTCAACAACATAGTTTCTAGTTCAGAGACACTCTGTTGTTACCATTTTTATCACACCAAGTACTCAGTGATTCTCACTTATCCTGCCATACATCTCTGATGTTTGTTAGGGCTAAGGGCAGTCCGTGGCACAAGGTCACTCAAAGTAGTGAAGTCCAGGGACCGATCTGAAGCTCTTTTCTCAAATCCAGATTACTCTCCTCTCTTACATGGAATCTCACCTATTTCAAAAGTCAGTATGGTTTCCCTGTGTGCTGAATCTGTAAATAAGTAATTATTTAGTTTACTTATTAAAGTGACACCACACCCTAGGATGAAAAACCAGCCTTACAGGATAATCCCCTTCTCTCATTTCAGATGCTTACAGTATCACTACACACTTCTGCCTATCTTAATGGACAAAACGAAGTCAATACTTTGTTCTAAACGTAGAAATGTTTAAGGTTGGCTTGGTAAGCAAATATCATTTTGCAACACTTGCTTCAGAATGGGTAGTTGATAAAATTATCCAAATTATGAACACTTTTTGCATGTAGTTTTTTTCATGATTTTTTCCCTTTCTTCCAATATAAAATACAACAATGGTAGCTATAATTACATGGTTGGAGTGTATCCCTTCTTCGTAACCTCCAAGTGCTGCTTTTAACCCCAGTGGGAAACCATATGGGTATCATATCAATTTGGGAAGCAAGCAGGTTCAGCAGAAAGAAACTGCCGAAGGGTGAAATGATTACGATCTTCACCCATCATGCTGGTGCTGTAGTAGATGGCGCATAACTCAGTGTCACAACTGATTTGGCCTTGATTTTTCAATCAGTGCTATTAAAATGACATGGTAAAGGCGTTTATTTATTTATTTACTTGAGAGTCAGAAAGCTTCCAGCACTGCCCCCTCATGAACCCACTGCAGATTGCAGCCAACCCCTGACAAATTTTGACAGTATGGCACTAGCAACACCTGCCTTTAGGTGCCAGTTCATTCAGTTTGTCCCACCAGTAAACACATGCCTTTACCATGGAGCTCCCCACATGCCTTGTTTTAAACATGGCAGATTCCCACATTAGTAAAAGTGAACCAGCAAGCTCCAGCACAAAGCCACTTGTAAGAACATGGGCAGAGCCCTGCCAGATTATACCCGAAGTCTATCTAGTGCAGCATTCTGCTCTCACGTTGGCCAACCCATTTCTTATGGGAAGTCCACAAGTAGGACATGAGGGCAACTACAAGACATGAAAGCAATGCATTGTCCTGCTTGTGCCCCTAACAACTGGTAGACAGTTGTTTTTCAAATACAGGGAAAAATGTGTAGCCATCAGGACTAATAGTCATTAAAAGCCTTCTCTTTTATGAAATTGTTTAGTCCTGTTTTACATCTAACCACACTGATGGACATCATTACTACATCTTGTGGCAATGAATTTCAGTTTCAGTATGCTCTGTGAGAAGAAATACTTGGTTTTGCTTGTCTAGAATCTCCCGTCATTTAGATGTAGTGGATGACCCTGGATTCTAATACTGAAACTTCTCCCTATGCTCTTTCTCCACATTATGCTTAATTTTACATATCTTTTTCTTAATCATAAGAGCCCCTACAGTTTTGGCTGTGGGCAGTTTCTCGATCGGTACTTCAGACAAGGCAAAGAAAATATTTTTTTTAAATTAATCTAAGTGATGCAGTACATCGGCAATGGTCTAGCAGGGCAGAAAAAATAATAATTTCACTTCCCTGTCCCTCTACCAAGGAGCAGAAGATGTGTTCAATTTGCCAATATCCTAAAATGGCTTGCTTATTAAACCACTTCATGATATCAGAAATTAACAGTGGAAAAAGCCAGGCTAAATAGGATTGCTTGCGGTCTGTATGCCATTTGGATATGAAGATTGCATCAAATGGCACATTGCACCTCCACCTGACCTCAAGCACCTCTATTAAGACTGCACCAGCCCACTCCAAAAGTGCCAATGTAGATGAACCCTAAATTCACATGTGAATCAAGACAATTCCAGATTAAAGCTGGCAGTGCCTGAAAAGAGTTACACACATTTCTCTCTTTTCAGATGTTGTTGTTTTTGCATACCATCAAGTCACCTCTGACTTATGGCAACCCTGTGAATGAGAGATACACAACAGTAGATGCTGACAATTGCATTTAAATGACTATGAACATTTCATGTATTGAGGTTTTGGACATTCATAAAATCCCTCCAGAATTGTCAACATCCACATCAACATTTAATATTGCATAGGTAAAGGTAAAGGTTAAGGTTCCCCTTGACAATTGTCCAGTCGTGTCCGACTCTAGGGCACGGTGCTCATCCCCGTTTCCAAACCGTTGAGCCAGCATTTGACCGTAGACAGTTTCCATGGTCACGTGGCCAGTGCAACTAGACACGGAACGCTGTTACCTTCCCACCGTAGTGGTACCTATTTATCTACTCACATTTTTACATGCTTTCGAACTGCTAGGTTGGCAGGAGCTGGGACAAGCGACGGGAGCTCACTCCGTCGCGTGGATTCGAACCGCTGGTCTTTCGACTTTGCAGCTCAGAGGCTTTTGCGGTTTAGCCCGCAGCGCCACCACATCCCCTTTAATATTGCATATTTTACTATTTATACTGAACTGTGCTTTTATTAGCTAATGGAATTCCTGTGTTGACCTTTCTAATAAGCAATAATACATTCACATTTTTAATATTATGTTTGAGTAGAAACAGTTTAATAATATAATTATCTGAATTTTACATGATTAATCAATTAGTCTATCAGTTATACTTCTATGAGTTTTTGTGTATAAGTCAAACAAGTTTTTGTCTACAAGTCAAACAATAGTTTTGAAGCAAAAAGCACACTTTAAGTTTAGATAATGAAGTTAATTTGAAGAACTTCATGGAAGAAAGATTTCCTTCACCAGGACCTGTCCAATAATTGTCTCTAAAGATGCATCAAAGTGTTACTTAAAACTTACATTCTTGTATACACGATTGCTCTTGCATTATTCTGTCATTTATTTTAAGATCGAAGCCAACATTGGCATGTGGCAAAGCAAGCACAATTTTAATAGAGGCATCCTCTCCTGTGAGACAAATGGGTATCAGGAGGGGTTATTCCATTTTCAATTTAGTGAACACTGGTTAAATTTAACACTGTTCTACCACAAATCTCCAGATCAACAAGAGTTTCCCCCTCACCTCCCCACACTCGTGGCAGCACTTTGTGTCACCCAAAAACTTTCTCTACAGTTTCCTTGGACTCCAGAACATAATTTGTGGGCATGTCGGGAGTTGTGGATGAGTCATTCTTTCCCAATTCCAATAACAGAAGACGACAAATAATATGAAATAACTGGACCTAAGCAATGGATCCACTAGATACTTCAACATTTTGCTCTCCTATTAATTAGGGGCACTCTTGGTGAAAAGTTGTTGTTGGACAGAGCACTTTTATGGAGGTTAATAGGAGGGCCTTTGACGAAGGACCTGCCTCTGCTCAGGTCAGGAGAAAAATGTGGATCTAGGGATGAGGAAGAAATTGATATGGCTCATGTTGTAATTCAGATTTAATTTTGAACTTTTAAACCAATACATGGACTAAAATTCAGATGTACAAAAATGTACATGCTTGGGATAGATATATGCATAATGATAATAACTTAAAATACAATATATCAATGATATTAATGTTAATAAATAATCAGTGACAGTATAAAATGCTTTACATTAAGAAAAATGCTGGGAAAATGTGCGTATTAGAAGTGAAATATATGAAAAGGGATATAGATTTTTGTGCTTGTTGCTTTAAAAATCTCTCGGTATGACTCATATTTAAGCCTGGAAGTATTCTGAAATACCTGGATGAACCAAGGATTGGAAAAATAGAGAAACCAGAATTAACACTCATCCATCTTCTGTAGCTTCACTCCTGCTTTGATAATTGACTATCCTTATTTTATTATTTTGCATCCCACTGACTTCAGTGGGAGAGAAACTAACCATGCTAGCTCAGGTGCTGTCACAGCTTTATCAGGGGTTGCCAACGTGGTATGCACCATCAAGCTGATTCCAAAGTATGGTGTCTCAAGTAAGGTTTCCAAAGTATGTAATATATTTAAGGAATTTTACCATTGTCACCACCTAGTGTGTTTCCATGGCCAAGCAAGGATTTGAACCCAGGCCTCCTGAATTTTCGTCTGACACTCTGTACACTACACTGCATTGGCAAACAGCAAAGGAATAAGGATAGCTGAACATTCTATCAACAGAACCCCCTACTTCACTTGGGGGCCTCTCCCACTGATGCTGGAGAGGGAAGTTTACAACATCCAAATACTCTAAATTCTAAGAACTGATTCTTAATTAATAAAACATTGCAACATACTAAGTATTCATTTCTACTCACACAGCAGTCTGGTTTCAGAAAAGACAGCAACCTTGTCTGTATTTCCAGCAGTTAGAGGGTTTCAGTCTCCTATGTTATTATCTCATTTCTTGATTCGCAGAAACAGAATTGTGCAAATATAGGCAAGATTTTTTGATAATTTGCTGTCCTGAACATACTGTTTTATCCAGGATTAGTCACTACTGTTAGCAAGAGTTTGAGAAAGCTTATTGATTATGCAGGTGTCTATAGACTAAATGGAAGGCATTATCCTAAAAACACTTGTTGGTAATCTTCTGTAGCTTGAACAGAGAATAGATTATTGTACTTCACCTAGCATAGAGCTGCTGCTGTTCATTCTACCTGGTTTGTGAAAATAAGGGCCACTTAATAAAGACATTTTTAAAGGCAAACAGAATGTATGTGCAGCATAGGGACACAATGAAAGTGTGTCCTTGTTAGGACAGTAGTGATGAGTCTGAGTTCACTTCATGATGACTAACATGGGAATCCAAACCCTATAGTTTACTCATCTTATCATTTTGTTGCTGTTATTTACTACTCGTGGTTGCTGCTGGACTATATGTTCTTGGTCTCACCTGAACAAATCTGTGGTGTAAAACTATAATATAGCAATAGCAGTTTCTGTGGGCTACAATGTTTTAACTTCAAATCTTGTAGTTAGTTCAAATTCTAATAAAACAACAGCTCTCAAAACACAGGCATATTCACACAACTCTTATAGATTTTCTGCTTTATCACAGGATGACATGAACCAAACTGCTTCCTGTGTTAAACAGCTAGATTTTATATTCTGCAATGTAGATTGAAATTAGGCAGATCTAGGAGAACAATAGACACTGGTTTCAGTGCAATAATAGCTTTCATTGGCATTAAAACTGCTGGAAAGGATTTCTTGAGTTTCACATCTTATAAGCAACTTGACCTGGCTTTCTCTATTTCTTATGGAGAGGAGGAAGGAAAAGAGTGAGTATGAAACATGTCTAAGGTGTGGTTCCTATCACTGGGCCTCAAATATGTGTGTTTTAAGGAGAAACAGAGATAATAAAGTATGTGGGTGCGGTTCACATTTGACATATTGCTCAAGCAATTTATTAAGGCACTCTCATCCAGGGACAGAAGGTCCTACAGAAACACCCCAAAACACAATCAGCTGCACTATAGCTCTGTGCAAATGTTTGGCCTTCCCCTGTGTGGTGCCCTCCAGATACATTGAGCTATAACTCACACCACACCCAGCCATGATGGCTGGATGTGATAGGAGTCATAGTCCAAAACATCTGGAGGGTACCTAATTGGTGAAGGCTGCTCTGTGGGTATAGGATGTGCCTATAGTGAAGGAACTGAATATTACACGAACTACTTCACCTCCTCCTCATAGCTCCATATAGATCTACACATGTCTGCATGCACTGGGGGAGATCCATGTGTGGACTTCGCCTTAGTTGCATAGAAGTCGGATGGGGCAAAATGGCAGAGACTGAAGGCACAATTCTAAGCTTTGGTCCAAACAGATAAACCTTCACACACAGGACATCTGTACAGGCTAATGAGTCACTCAGAAGAAAATCTATAAACACCATAATGCTATGACAAGTATTTTGTTTCTAATATTCATGGCAAAATTGGTTTAGTAGAGCACCATCAATAGCATTTCTTCTGGCGTCTGCAGTATGTAGATACACCTGTTAGTCAAACAAAATGTTAATATGCATTTGCTGATTGCAAAACTGGGCTCTTTTGTAACTATAATTATGACACTAACTGAGTTCTTATCTGAGAACTACAGATATAAAAATAAGTTATAAGAGTGTTAACCTGAAGAGTAGTGAAGCAAATTAAAATATATCAGTCCACACCCACAAATCGTGATGCACTAACCTTCCTTGTTTAACAATTTCAGTCATTTACTTCTTAAATGATACAGATATTGGGATGCACAAGTAATATGCACTTTTGGAATCCAAGTAGCATTCTGTGCAATTGGGGCTAAACAAGATTGATTCTCAGAACTGAATCCATTATACTAAATGTGCACCCTGAATTCCAAGTCATGGGTGTCATGTATAAAGTCATTGGAATACCAATGGCATGTGTAGAATTCTACAATCATTGGCTTTAGCAAAGAGGTAGACACGTTGCCCACCCATGAACATACCAGTTAATGGCTGTGATTTCCACTGTCCATGGTGGCCTCCAACACCCCAGTAAGCATACTTCTTCATTTCATTCCCCACCCCCACACCACATATCAATTCTAAAGAAGAATTACTTGACCCTTGCTCCATGTACTCTTGGCTCTGACTTTGCACACCACTGAGTCCAGTTTTGCCAGCCATTTTATTTGTCTATGGCAAAGATGTATCTTAGCTTAAGATACTGCTTTTGTAGTGTCTTTCCTTGCTTTAACATACCACTGTGGGTAAAGAGCACTTCAGACGAGAACTCAATGCACATGACATTGTCTCTGGAATACCATCACTGCCATGCCAGGAGCTCACAACACACCACTACACTTAACCGTGGCCCTAGTAACATAGCAGAAATAGATGTAAGTGTTATGTTTTACAGTAATCAGACTATCCAGCTATGAAATAATTTCTTTAAAAGAAAAACTTAACACCCTAGCTTTTCCCTTATTGGAAAATCCTAATAAATTAATTAAATAAAACTCTAGTACATGCATAGAAATACAACAAGAGTGGCCAACATTTCTATATGTGTAGTCAGAACCATCCCTTTGAAAGGGAAGCTCCCATTACCTTCTAAAGGAGCTTCTGATACACTTCTTGATAGTTTTATATGACATGACTTGATAATCCTGTCCCCAGTTTCACTGGTTTAACTATCATTGCAACCTGTGGGAGGTTACCTGTGTAAAAGGAAGGCAGAATCAGAGCTATAATTACTGGAATTACATTTATTGCACCTTATATCAGAGCGTACATGTGTAGCAACAACACAGCATTGCCAATGCAACACCTCAATGCAAGCATTCTGCAGGCACTGAATCAACATGTTAATTTCTACTTTTATTTTTTTAAATGTATTTAGAGCATTGTAACGTTTTTTAAAAGCTAATTTTAAAGGATGATTTCAATAATACCACTTAATAGCATGATGTATAATCACTTAGCCAGACATCCTGTGTTACATATCTGTGAAGATTCTCAGTCATCCAGGTGAGGTTATCTGGAAGTTGAGTCATGGCAACTGGACTTGTTTCTTATTAGGTTGAAAACGTTTCGCTACTCATCCAAGTAACTTCTTCAGTCTGAGGACAGTTGGTAGGAGACGCCTGATATATCCTCCACGTTGGTTTCACTTCCCCCTGGTCTGAATAGGCTCTTTGGATGGACAAAGGACGGGGAGGGGTGTGTGAGTGAAAATCCCACTTCTGCAGTCCTTCTCCACCCATTGTCATGGGTCATTAACAGCTGTTAACAGTGGTCTTTCTGGTGGGTGTGGTGCTGATCTTTCTGGGGACGGATGAAATGGCAGTATGATAAATAGGAGACTCCTATTTATCATGCTGCCCTTTCATCCATCCCCAGAAAGATCAGGACCACACACACCAGAAAGACCACTGTTAAGGACCCATGACAATGGTTGAAGAAGGACTGCAGAAGTGGGATTTTCACTCACACACACTCTCATCCTTTGTTCATCTAACCTAGGAATACATTGCCACAAATATGACGACAGTAACTCAAATAGGGACTTTTGTCTGGAGAGAGAGAGAGCCTATATTTTTATACTTCTGTCATCTCTGTCTCAGGTGGAATCTAAAATTCTGTTTTGCGTTGTTAGCAGTCTGACTTCATGAGCATATCTGGCCTAATTCTTGGCCTCAATGTCAAGTTTTATAACATCTTTGCCTGATGAAGAATTCTGGGGAACCCCAAAGCTCAGCTTATGTGTAACCTTTTACTAATCAATAAAGTTATTGCCAGAACTTTTGTTTCATGAATGGATTCCATAGCTACTTTTTGTAGTTGCTCACTAGGCTTTTCTAGTGCAGATTCATGAGATATACGTCTATCAATAGCTATTCACCCTGATGGCAAAATTGAACTTCCATGTGCAGAGGAATTATTCTCTGACTATCAGATGTGGGCCTACAATAAGGGAGGGCTAGTGCCATACAGTCTTTTTTTATAAAAATGGCCTCAGGGCACATATAAAAGCCTTTTTTATTGCTGGGATGAACAACATGTGGCCCTTCAGAAGTTGCTGGCCTGTAGCTCCCATGATCCCCTCATCATTAGCTGCACTACCTAAGGCTGATGAAAGTTGCAGTCCTGGAAGAGTTGGAGGACAATTTCTCCATTCCTGCTTTACAGGCTTCCTACAGGAACCTCCCTAGCCACCGTATTGGATCAGGATGCTACACATGATCTGATTACATTAAAATGGCAGCAATAGCACTCCCACTAGATCAGTGGTTCCCAATCTTGGGTCCCAATAGCTGTGCTGGCCAGGATTTGTGGGAGTTGTAGCCCAAGAACATCTGGGGACCAAAGGTTGGGAACCACTGCACTAGAATTCACATTTCCACTGACAATGCATTTTGATATAGTGAAGGGGTCAAAATGCTTTTTTCCTCTTCAACAACCTTCCTCTTCAGAACTGGTCCAAGAAAACATGGACTGGTAACAGAAAAGAACAGGGTTTTTATATGTGCCCTGAGGCCATTTTTATAACACATATACTAGTCTTGAGCCCCCTCCAATAGCCAAAAAAGAAGCAAGGTGCAGCCCCCAACCTTTATAACTTGTAAATGTTTTGCAGGGATGCATTTGCAAAGTCAGAATCAGATGTATGGCCACTTCCAGTTTGTTTGTTTGTTTCATTTATGTACCACCTTTCTTCCAGAACTGGGACACAAGGACAAGACCATTTAAAAATTTAACTTACTGAAAATGCAATAAAATGACAACATTAAAATAGAATTAAATTCAATTATGTGGTTAAAATATAATTAAAATGAAAATTCCTCAAAATCAATTAAAATAGTACTCATTTAACTTAAATTTAAGAGCCAGTCCATCTGCAGGGAAACTGAATGTACTTCATTGTAAAAAGCCCAATTATATAGAAAGATCTTCACCTGCTGCCAGAAGGAGAACAGGGAGGGGACACAAGGAGAGCAGGGAGCCCTTATTTTGTCCTCTGCCCCCTGCAAATTTGGGCATAACTTTGATGTTGATAATGAAGAAGCTGAAATTGTTGAAGATTTTCTATACCTTGGTTTAATCATCAATCCAAGTGGCAAGGATGGGGACTCAAGTCGCAGGACTCACTATCAAGTCAGACTTAAGCCACACTGGTGACTTGACTCAGACTCGACTTGTGTGTGTGTGTGTGGGGGGGGGTTTTCCAATGACTCAAACTCAACTCATGACTCAGAACCCGCCAGCCCACCCCTTTTTTTCTAGGGGAAAAAGCTTATTTTTAATAGGGATTTGGACTTGAGACTTGGGACTTGGTACCAAAGACACAGACTCGGGACTTGGACCCAAAGACTTGCCAACATCCCTGCCAAATGGAGACTGCAGCCAAGGAATCAGAAGAAGACTGAAATGGAGAAGGACAGCTATTAAGGAACAAAAAAGATCCTCAAGTATAAGGATGTGTCAGTGGAGACCAAGGTGAAGGCAATCTATCCTATAGTAGTCCTATGAAACATGGATAGTGAAGAAAGCCAACAGGAAAAGAATTGATTCATTTGAAATGTGGTATTGGATGAGATCTTTATAGATAACATGGACCACAAGAAAGACAAACAAAGGAGTCCTTAATCAAATCAAATCTGAACTCTCCCCAGAAGCAAGTGACTAAACTGAGGCTATCATACTACAGGCACATCATGAGAAGACAAGACTCACTGGAAGAGATAATAATGTTGGAGAAAATTGAAGGCAATAGGAAAAGAGGATGAAGAAATAAAAGGAGAATTGACTCTATAAAGGAAGTCACAGTTTGCAATTTCTGAGCAGGGCTGTTTAAGCTAGGACCTTTTGGAGGCCTCTAATTCATAGGGTCACCATAAGTCAGAAGCAACCTGATGGCATATAACAATGGTATGACATCTGGCAGGTTCTGAGGTTCAGAAACTGGCCTCTGGTTCTCCGTGCTTGCCCTCCCCGGGACAAGGTTGGAAGTGACTGAAGGGTGGGAGTAGGAATGAGGTATAAAAGGGTCCAGGAAGCTATTTGTATAGCACTCCCACAGCCAAAGGTCAATACAATCCTCCTCCAGAAAGCTAGGCTTTTCACTTACAGGAAAACTCCCTATTATAATCTGCATGTAGGCACACCACCCTTTCTCTTTATTCATTTAAAATATCTGTATACCACCCTTCACCCTATCAAGATTTTAGGGCAGTGTACAACTGATTATATCACGAACAATAAAATGACAGATAAAATCCTTGATGATCACCATGTTCATAACAAGTGAAGATGGCTGGCTGAATAAGAATGTATTTGCCTGCCTGGTGCCAAAGGGATTTCAACACAGCCATTGGGTGAGCCACTGAGGGCATTCCATAGCTAGTGTGCCATTGCCAAGAATTCCCTTTCTTATGTTGTTAGTCAACATACTTGCCAATCCATACCTCATTCATTCTCTCTGCAATCTTGCACAAGCCATCATTATTTTTCTGATGCGAGGGTCAGAGAATGAGAGGATGAGAAACAACCACTTGTCTGTAGCTCTGCTTTAACTCCAACAACTAAACACCAGTCCAAGTTCAATGTGCTGGATCAAACCCCACCATGAGGCTACGTATAGAAAGAATGAGGGAGACAGGCACATCACAGCCAGTGGTAAGGCATTGTAGCTTAAAACACCTGGAAGGCCAGAAGTTCATCACCTCTAAATGCAGATATATCACACAGAGGCCAAATGCCAGACACCCATTTACATTTTACTGTTATAGCAAGTTACATTTAGAATGCCACTCTCCCCACCCATGTGTCTACACAGACCTTGTGTTTTCAATATTGCTCTTATTTATAAGTTTTAATATATTTTAATTCTTTTTTAATATTGTAATAATTTATTATTTGAGCTTTTAACTTTGTATCTTTTAATAATCCTTTAGAAGAAAGATGGCACATAAATAAACAAACAAACAAACAAATTTGTACTTAAATATAGAACAGGAAGGATATAGTAATACGTATCTGTGAATTTTATAGTGGACTTTGCAATAAGACTTTATTGTATTTTAATTGTTGTAAGCCGCCCAGAGACCTTTGGGTAGAGTGGGCGGCATATAAGTTAAATAAATAAATAAATAAATAAATAATAGAATTTTCCTTCTAATATACTACAAGCTGTCTGGATAACTCAGTGGTTTAGGTGTCTGGCTGTGGAGCCAGTTCAATTCACCACTTCGTCTCCTCCAAGTATAACCAGCCTGTGTGGCATGGGCAAGCTGAACAGTCCCAGTATGCCATCAGAAGAAGGGAATGGTAAATCACTTTTGAGTATTCTCTACCTGGAAAACCCTGAAAAGTTCTACATAAGTCAAAACTGACTTGACAGCGTGTGCACACACACAATGCTACAAAATCCATTGCAGGATTCTATTTTACTTTTACTAAAGCACTGGTTGTAACTGAAGACTGCTTTACCCTTGTCGTTACCATAATCAAATTCATAAGAAACACAGAAAACTATTGTGCTGAGTATATTTCAGTAGTACCACAGCACACCAATAGATTCTGACATTGCATGCACTGTGGCTCCTGGGGTTAGATTTGTCATGCTGTGTGCACTGACACCAAATTCTCATATTGCCTATACTTCCTGTGTAACCCCTCCAGATCTTGTTGAAGAGCAGTTCCCACTATCTCTAGCCAACATAAACAAGAGTGGTGGATGACAGGACAGTAACATCTGGATTGCCATAAATTGCCCACCCTGAATTAAGATTATGCATCAAAGTAACCAAGGCCATTATTTGAGGTTTTCCCTCTAGAGATATCTAAGAAAAGACACTGCCTTGCACCTAAATATTCTAGTCATATTTTTAAAATAAGTATATAATTTGAACCCTATTCAAACATTCAAAAAAGATTTAAAGAGAACATGTGAGGAAGGGGAGCAGGTGACCCTGCTTTCTTTGTTCTCCATGTGTGTAGAGTAGAGATGTGTGGAAGCCACCCACCCCCCTCCATGTCCAAATAGAAGGGCACACCTATTGGGACCAACTGCATAGAGCTTGATTCTTATCCAGGTCCATGGCAGTATGTACAAGTTTACAGTTCTCTGTGGAGACCCCCTTCCTGTGAGTAGGAAAACACAAACTGCAAGACGAGGCCATAGACAGAATTGAAGAGGCCAGGCAGATGGGATTCTGGTCAGGGCAGCAGCAGTTGCAAAGCTGGTTACCCTGTTTTATTTTTATTTTTCCCCTTCTTTTTTTAGCTGCCCGGAGAAAGCCCCCAGTGGCTTTCTAAGGCAGCCACCGGAAGGAAGGGAGTGAGTAACTTTAATAGGGCAATAGGCGCAATCCTCTTTGATTCCTTCTTAAAACAGCAATGCAGGAAACCTGCTGTTCTCTTCACTGTTTCCATCTGTTCTCTCTGCCCTTGCCTTCCTTGTTTCTGGGATTGAAACTAGCAATGCTGTAGCCACAAGACTCTGATGATTTAATAAATGACTCTGCAGCAGATAATGCAGAGAAATTTAGTTTTTAAGATGAAAAGCACATCCCCCTTCATCCTCCTGAGTTTTTTTCTTTTTCCTCACTTCTACACCAGTGCGGTGTAGTGGAGAGAGTGAAAGACTGGGACTCCCAAAAAGAGGGTTCAAATCCACACTTGGCCATGGAAACTCACTTGGGGGAGTGGAACTGGTAAAATTACTCCCTAAATATCTCACTTATCTTGAAAACCTTATCAGGGTCGCTTTAAATACGTAATAACAACAACAATTATGATATGAATGCAAGATTTAGGAGAGTACCACTCCGCCCTGTGGCTAAGCCACCTCAGAAACATGCAGATACTCCTGATTCAGTTTGTTTTGACACATTCGTCTGAAAACAGTGCACATCTCTAGTAAAAAGTCTGAAAGGGAAAGCTTCCACTATCTATGGAAGCTCTCTGTGTTACAGAGGCTTTCCATGTGATCACAAACATGATGGAGAGAAAGAAAAACAACACTGGAGTGGGAATGGATGGCACACTCCCTGTTATGACAAGTTAATTTAAACAATTTTTAACACCTGAACAGGACTATTCCTCCCCCACCTCCAATTTCCATTCAACCTTTTGGTATACTACATATAACTCTACGTATAGGGTTTCCAAGATTTGTGAGATATTTAAGGATTGGTTCTACCATTGCAACCACCACCACATAGTGAGTTTCCATGGCCAATCGGGGATTTGAACCCAAGTTTCCTGAGTCCTAGTCTTGACACTCTACTACACTGCACTGGCTCATTCCTATCCCTCCCTTACCATATCCCTTTTGTCCCCAACTGACTGCTTTATACAATTTGACAGCAGCACCCATTCCAATAGAACTCCCTGAAAGGCCTGTCCCTTTACTCATCCCCATTAAATCTATTTGCCTTGCTCATCCTGACAAATGCAGCATCACTGCCTAGAGAAACTGCTAGGCCATCAAACCAGGAAAATCTGAAGTGAAATAGATACAGGCAGGGTTCAGTGCCTCTCTTCCGTTAGATGTTCCCATTGGGAAAGATGGAGGAGAGGAGAAAAGGCTATGACAGGAGACTGGTCATGTTTAGATGCCTCTAATCAGCATAACACTATCAGCTGCGCTCTCAGTGGCTCTTCCCATTGGGAAAAGCAGACAGGATGTTGCACAACGCTAGTCAAAGACACTTGAATTGCTATGGACCATCATTGCATAACCATATGCTCGCCAATGGTCTTTCCTAATGGGAAGGCAATTGAGAAGGTGATGTGAAAGGAGAGCTGAAAACTTCAAGTTTTGGCTTGGCTAGCAATGTCAGCTGAGCTTTTTCAGACTCTTGCTACATGTTGCACGAAGCACCTGAGTGACTAAAGAGGCATCCTCAGAACTCAGGAAGAAAGAGATCCTGAAAGATACTTGTACGGGATTGGCAGGGTTCTTGTGTCTTGTACAGTAGTTCCAGACAGCAGCCTTGCAACTGCTGAACACCTGTCACCTAGTTCTTTATTATGGGGCTCCCTAGAATGCAAGAGCCTGTCTGGAACAAGTAGAATAACAAGCTTTCAGAGGTACAGCCAGGCGTTCAACTGGTAGTTTCACACACAGGAGAAAAGATGGAAGTGTAGTGCACTCTGCAAGCCAATGTCTACAGGGTGAATCAGCAAAAAGTCTAGAATCATTGCAATGCTGTATCCCCCATCCTATCTGATGAAGGTAGGCTGGATGGATACCAAATTCCACAAAGCTGACTCAGCAGGATCCCCTAATGTTCCTTGAGTCCTCTTAGGTTCAGTGATGTTGCAATTAGGATTCAAGTGTGATCTCAGGATAGATGTTCCAAATGTGATGGAATCATTTGATCATGCATTCTCTGGCCATGAGAACAGATGCTTTGGAGATAGTTCAGACCACTTCCATCACATTTTAGAACATGTGTGGGCAGTGACAGTGCTCTAAATGTTTTTGCGCTGCAGCTTTCTCACTATCCCTAACGATAACAAGGGCTGACAGGAACAACAAGCCAAAAACATTTGGAGAGCCAACATTGTCCCTTCCTGCATCAGAAGATATGTATCTTTACCGTGAATTGGTCTTCAGAGGTCCAAATCTAGAAACTATCATTTATCATGTGGAAGATCCAGTCATTCTGAAACATAGGATTTGAATGCTTCTTCATGTAACCTAACTGTTTGGGCTGGTATCTAAGGCCATATTATTCATAAGACTGACGAAGCTGAAGCCTGGGGGCCCCGCAGGGTCAATTTTTTATTTTTATTTTTTGCTGAGGCGCCCTAGGGCTCCCATGATTAAAGGCCTTTTGCACTCTGTGGAGGGGGTCGGAAATACCTGAAAGCCTAGCAGTCCAGACATGGGTCAATACATCCTTGCTCGTATCCAGCTCATAATGAGGGGGAAATCATCACCATACCTCTCATAGACAGTCACCACACACTGAGGGGCATAGACTTTTTAAGCAACCCATAAAGTTTTCCAAACTGCATTAATCCAGGATCTCTTTGTTGACGGAAAGGCAGAATATAAATAAATTTAAGGAATGAATAAAGATGTTAGGCCCACTACAGTGACAGGTGCCTCAGACAGCAGATTTGGGGCACCATGAAATTTACACTCACTTATTATGCTTTTAAGTAATAGGTAAACAGAGTATTCCATCTCATGTCTGACAAGGGCCAAGCTAAGCTTCGCCATGGCTATGTCCCTACTAGATCAATAGGTAAACAGCAAGTGAAATGTTAGTTTAAAATACTAGTAAATTATGAATGAAAGCCAGTTTGGTGTCATGGGATTATCTAACTAGAACACAGAAGATCTGGGTTCAAAACCCCATGGGGACATAGAACCTTCAGGGGAACAACAATAAACCACTCCTTGATCATCTCACATACTTTGAAAACCTGTCAAGGTTGCCCCCAGTTGGAAAAGGCACAATTGGCAGCACAAAACAACAAATTATGAATTGTTCAAACAATTCTGTAAATGGTGTGTGTGATGTGTCTTTTGAAAACCCACATTGCTATATTAGAATGTATGTGTAATAAATTTTCTTTTAAGTTCCATAGGTAAAGAGGACACCATCCACCCTGCTTTGGGTTACGTGTGCCGTTGTCTTACTTTGGTGCCTTTGTGATGACCAAGCTAATTGAGCGGCAGGAGTCTCCTCCCGCCTCTGTCAGCGAGCACCTCCCTTCCTTCCCTTCGGGCTTTTTTGGGGGGCGTTGGTGCCGCTGTTGTTGTTTTTCGCTGCTGCAGGTTTGCTTCCAGGGAGGGTGTGCGTGTCCGTATGTGTGTGTGTGTGTGCAGTTCCGAGCCGGGTGCCAGGTGCACACGCCTCTTTTCCTGACAAGGGACGACAAGGAGGAGGTGGAGAAGGCGGAGGGAGGCTGAGGCGTACAGCAGCTGGAAGGGCCAGTTTGTCAGCGGGGCGGCCCCACCTCATCTCTCTGGGTGCTGGGGGTAATTAGCAGCTAAGTTGTGTGTGAGGAGGAGTCGTCTTCTGTCTGCCTCCCGGGGAAAGGGAAGAGTCAGTGCGTGCCCGACTTGTTTGTGTCTGTGCGGGTGTGTGTGTGTGTGGGAGAGAGGGCGGGAGCCAAAGAGTAACTCGCCTCGCCCCGACCCCTGGCTGGGATTGTTGTGTGCGGAGGCCTCCGCCCAAACGAAGCTGAATGGAGACGCCCTGCCCGCTCGCCCGCCTGGCTGAATGATTCGCGCGCCCCTCCCTGACCCGACCCTCCCTCCCTCCCTCCCTCTTTCCTTCCCGCCCTCTTAGTTACCCCGCCGGCCAAGGGAGCCTGGCAGAGCGAGCGGCGCCGGCGTCATGTGACAGCGCTGCCTAGTGCCAGGAGCCTGCCTGCGTGAGGGAAGAGAAGACTTGCAAGGGGGGGGGGGAAAAAAGAGAGACGCTCCGACGGACGGAGGTGCTGCTGGGGCGGCGGGGGCTTATCCGCGGGGGGAGAAAGGCACACGGAGAGATACCGGCCACTAGGAAGGGGGGGGGGGGGAAAGAAAGAGGGCGGGCTCTCCCCACACCTCGCGGCTCAGTTCCTGAAGACCCCAAGGAAGAGAGGAAAAAAACCCCTCGGTTGTCCACCGGGGAGAAAACGAGCACCGTTCTCTTCCGCCACCCCGCGAAGGGAAAGAAAAGTAAAGAAGAAAGAAAGAAAGCAGCGGAGAGGGAAACTTAAGCAGCAATTTCGGCGTCCTGTGGGGGGGCTGTTGGCGTCGTCTTGGTTTTGCCCCACTTGGCGAACAGAAAAGTAAGTCGCGCGGAAAAAGGGGAGGAGAGAGAGGTGGCGGCGGCGGCGGCGGCGACTCCGAGCAAAGCGACGTGTCTAGTTTTGGGGGGGGGAGGAGTTAGAGGAGGAGAGGTAACCGGGAGGTATTGGAAGCGGGGGAGGGGAGGACGCCGGGGGTGGGGGGTGGGAGACAAGGTGCTCTTCTGGGCCAAGGGGCGACCGGAGCCCGTTTGACGCGGGCAAAAAGTGGCGTGATGGAAGCGGTGCTTTGGAGGAGAGACACGAGTTCGCGCGTTCCTCCCCCGGACGAAAGTGGCTTTTGCCAATTCGGCGAGGATGCCTTTTTGCAGCTGCAAAAGTTGTGTGTGAGGGATGGGGAGGGGTGGGAGGAGGAGAAGGAAGGGAAGCCCCCCCCTTTCCATCATTGGGGTGTGGATGGGGGAGGGGAGGGAGAGAGATCTTGACACTTGGATTGCAAGGTGTCAGTTTCATGGCTGGAGGGACTCATTCTGCAGCCTTGCCTTCGCATATATCCACGGACCTGCACTTGACTTGCCCCGGTTGTTGGATGTGTTTGAGAGACGTCCTGTGTGTTCCCTCTTTGTTGTGGGGTTTTAAAAACCACTTTTCTTCTCGTTTGGCGAAAAAAAGCACCATCGTGTTTTCTGCAGCTGTGTGAAGATATGGAATATGAGAGGCATCTAACAAACAAACACAGTGACCCTCCACTTACATCATTACATCCTTGAAGAAATCCCATATTAAGGTGTAGTTAGAATCCACATAGTATGTGGATCGGAAGATCTACTTTAGTTATCTTTCCAATGGAGAAGGAAAATCCTGCCAGTATATTCAAGATGTATAGTTTCTGCTCAAGTTGCTGGACTCTATGCATTTCAAGAAGAAGAGGATAACACATCTTTGTAACTTTGGTTTTAGTACCTAGTGTGCTCAAGGCTCATTATCATAAGATTCCACTCTACAGTGTTTTGTTCAACGTTGTTGTTGTTGTTTTTAAGTAAAATATAATTGTGTACTTGTTTTATCTTCATTGCCAAAGAGAGACAACCAATGGAAATCAACGTAGTCTCTCTCTCACACATTTTATAGTAAAATCATCTGTATTACATTGTGTTTGGGAGAAACGTATCATCACCTAGACATCACTTTGAATATAAATAATTGGAAAGAATATTGACATTTAGCTGCCTTTCTTCCTTTGAAAGTTCCTTTTCTTGTGCTTAAAGGTGTTAATACCTGGATATTTGTCAAATTCAAGTTTCATATTCAAATGGCATACACAGAGAATGTAACTATCAGGAATTCTACTTCTTTAGGAAATTATATTATAATTATTTCAGCTGCAAGCTTCCACTTAGATTAAGGTTGGTTTTCTTCTGAGTGCTGACATTAATAAATGAAATTGATCACATCCTTTTTCATTTCTGCTCATGGGCTGTAGGTACACTGTCAGTTGAGCAGTACATCTTGCAGAGTTGTGTGTGGCCTTTTGTAAAGGCAGGAAGTGCCACAGTTCACAGGCTGAATGTTTTGAGTTGCTGGGAAAATCCTAACCGTCCAGTGATGCTGGGGCCTTCCCTGCTTTAAACTAGCATTTTAAATCTGTGAAATTCTGTCTTCTGTACTGAGTTCCAAACAGTGCACTATTTGCTGTCTTTCTGTAGAGTAATTTTACAAACGTCTTTTAGTTTGTTCAATGAATTGCTTACATAAGAGGACTCAGATCTAGCTTACATCAATAGTTTGACTTGGGAATAACATATTTACCTAACTTTGCTCTTTAGACTTTAAACATCCAGGTTTTTAGATTCTCTCTCCCTTCCCAACCAAAAGAAAAGAATAGTTTGTGAGTTTTATTATTTTGTAATAATTTATATCATTTGTAGTTTATAATTTATAATACCTTATATTTTACTTTGGAATAAATCCCATTTGGCTCATTTGTCTATAATTCTGAGGAATCTTGTGTAGAATTGTGCAGCAAGGGGACTTTAAGATTATATGTGTGATTGTGGAAACTTAAAATACAGGAAATAAAAAAATAGATACTCCAGTTAGAAAATTAATATCAGTTAGCAAAATGGATCCAGCCTAGCCTAAATACTTTTAAGCCTCAGTAATTTAATTGCAAAGACTTTAAGTCAGTGAGACTAAATTAATATTCTTAGGAATCTATAGTAGACAGTTGAAGATTGGTTGATGGAAATCAAACATAACTGATAGGATTCTGGCCATTATATTGTACTTTACAAATGAATACTGTGAAAAGTAGTACAATAAATGTAAACTAAACTAAACATACAATAGACATCTAAAGTGGGCTTCATTGAGGATATCATTATGATTTACCACTTCAGGTAAATCATAGTTTGCGGTGACAAAGATGAATCTTTGCAACCATTGGCCTGTGATGCAACCTTATGAAGAAGATCCAAAGCTTCTATTTCTGTTTTTAATTAACCACAATTAGGGTGGCACCTAAATGCTAAACTGTAGCTAATCCTTACTATGGTTTGTTGGAAATGAGCTGTTTTTGTAACCTATGGTTTTCATTTAGTTTATTTAAAAAATGTAGCTAAGATTAACCACAGTTTGTCAGATCTAGAAATAATTGCAAGATATAATAATTTTAAAAAACAGCAATAAAAGCTTCTGAATTCATCATCACAGACAGCCAAGGGAGCAGAGGAAAGGTGGGAGCATATGAGTCCAAGGATTCTTGTAGTTTATTCAGATTTCAATAAACCATGTTTCATAATAAAATCTGAACTCCAGTTTGCTATCTACCTTGATATTCTTTTTCTGTAATCTGTCCCAGTGGTATGCAAACTTTTATTTAAGGTTTAAAAAAAAATCCTTTATGTTATGTGTTATATTTGTGACATTATCCTTAGAACATGTTTCAGTGGCCTCTCATACAGGAGAGTGGCTGTATTATTCCTCTGATAACACGCTATTCATTTTGTTTACTTTTTGAAAGAGCAGGTTTAGTTGGGCTCGGTTCTAATCTTGATAGCCTTTTTTTCCTTGTCCATAATGTTAGCATTTTTAAAAGGAGAAATGTACAGTTAGTTCATGGTTAATAATGTTGAGCTGATGAGATTAAAACATACATACCACACATTATGGTTTATGTTGTCTAGTATAGATATTAGCCCAGTGTTTATCAAAGGCAGGTCTCCTTTATAGAGACAGTAGTTTTTATTCACACCCAGTGACTAAAGACTTACACCCTGTTTGTTTGTTTGTGTGTGTGTGTGTTAGCTAGCTTGTTTGTTCTGCTTTTTGCTTTAAAAAAATCCAGCTGCACATGAATAGAGGGGTCAGGGAGGGCCACCTAAATGTTTCTCTGTGCTTTCTTTCCAGCCCAGCCAGCAGAGCTGTTTCCTGTTCTTTGTTTCAAGGCTGGGGTTTGCGTCATACATTCCAAGTAGCATATGTGTGCTCTTTCCTGTTTCAGGCTGTTTTCTGGTAGATCAGTAGCCCAGACCCAACCCCTTGTCACTGCCCTGCAACTCCCAGTCCCCACCCAGTGCATTATCATGTCTCTACACACTCATGATTGCCTGAGCAGCCTGTGTTATGTCACCACAAGAAGCCTGCATTCACCTTTTAACTCACACGCTCTGTCTCTGATATATACTTACTTGAGTGATTAAAGATTCCTTATCTGAATTTGAGTTTTGAAAGGAAAGTTGAAGGGTTGACTTTTCTTCAGAAAACAACAACTTATAGTAGTGTGAATTAGTAATAATTCCACCATAACCTATATATCTAAAGTGGAGAATGGGGGCTGGGAGAATTAGGCCAATTATTAATTTATGTTAAAGTGTATTATTTTTGAAAAGTTTGATATGAATAATTTCTCATTGTAGTTTTGCTGAGCCTAACATCACTGTGGTCATGCCAATAATTTTTGGAGTATTTAAAGCACATTTCAAGTGATTAATGTACTTTATTTTCATTATTTTGCTCAGGAAAGAAGAAAACTTCTTGATGTCTACCCAAGGAAATATTTCTATACAAAATGGGAAATTATTAGTATTAGAATTGAAATGTACTCCCCGTTTCATTGAATTCAGCTTTTCCTATTAAACAGTGGCTGCAATCCTGTTACTTAGTGGACTATGTCACAACTAGAATAGGCCCATTGAATCAGTGGGGCTTTGGTGAATCCTCTGTATGTTCCATTGCTTCACTGGACCTACTCTAGCTGTTATTACTTTAAGCTGCAGGATGTCAACCAGCATGTTTTATTCCTAAATCATTCTTACTAAATACTTGTCCAGTCTTCTTATTTAAACCTTATAGTTAACGAGATCTCAATGCACTTTAACAATTGTAGAAGTGCTTCCTTATTTTGGAACAGACAAGTGTAATTTCTCCATACTATGGAAAATCTTGAACATTCTGCTAATATGGTAGCATATCAGGCTGGGAACCAAGAATACATTCACAATGAGAGTATGTAGGCAGAAGAGGAAGTTCTGAAAGAGAACTTGGAACATCTGCATTATTATTCTTGGTTTTACTAATAAATGAGCTAAAGATTCATTTTGCAGATAATCAGGTATTCTTGATGAAGATTGCATGGCAATTTATGATTGTGAAATTAAGGACTGCGTTATGTATTTGAGGTGAAATCCACTTAGGTCAGCTAAAACAATGCTGTTAATTTCAACATTTGGCTTTAGATGTTGCTCAGGATAAAAGAAAAATACACAAAGATGGGATAGCATTTCCTCACCTTTTGCAATTATCCCTGTGTGCACAAAGAAAGTTTGCAGCTCTGCTTCTTCCATAGGTTTTGCACTGATTTTTCTGTGATAGTTTAAGGATTGTTACATCGTATTCTCAAAGGCTTTCACGACCGGGATCTGATAGTTGTTGTAGGTTTTTCAGGCTGTTTGGCCGTGTTCTGGAGGTTTTTCTTTCTAACGTTTCGCCAGTCTCTGTGGCCGGCATCTTCAGAGGACAGGAGTTAGAGCACAGACAGAGTTTACCTCAAATGTACAACTTTCTGGTACTTATTATTGTCAACACTGGTTTTGTTATAGTCTCCTATGCTAATCTAAATGAGGTTTGTGCATGGAAGAGACTTCTGTATGTCTCTGTATCACAGGTGTAAATAAGATATTTATCTGAATGCAAATAGAATTTATTGGCATGATGTTATGTTCAGGTGAATGTTTATTCACATCCGTGTCCCCATCTGCAATCTGCTGCAAGGAATCATGCAAAACAACATCCCACAAGAGTTCAATTGGGATTTACAGAGCATACTATAGCCAAAGTGAGACTTTTTAAGATCTCATTGATTTTAACCAAATCTTGCCTCTCTGTCCCATTTAAAATCATTGCAACTTCAAAATGCTCAACTTTTGGTTATTATGCAGTTCTGTTTACATATGTATTTACAATATTTTTCTTTTCCTCCACAGAAGTACAACTATCAGGGGAATTTGCATGAAAAACAGAAGCTAATCATTTTGGTAAGTTTTGTTTGCAAATATTCATTTTTCTCTCTTGTACCTATTAAGATATAAAAATGTATTAAGATTTGGATCAGTACAGATTGGACATTACGTATATGAACATAAAGGATATGAAGAAATCTCTCAGTTGCATGTTCACAATGTTGCAATCCCATTGCTTAGTGTAATGAGTTACACTAGAGTAGACCCACTGACTCAATGGGGATTTGGTAAGTCAACTCCTCGATACATTCTATTGATTCAAATGTGCCTGCTCTAGTTGCATCTTACTTTAACATAGAAAGTTGTTATCCTGTAGACCCATTAGAAATCAAGGGGTTGACTCACCAAATCCCCACTGATTCAGTGGGCCTACTCTAGTTCAGCTTATTATGCTGAGCAACAGGATTTCAGCCAGTGTTTCAAGGCAAACTGTCAAGAGTTTAACTCCTGCAAATATCACACTTCTAGCATGAGAGTAAGATGAATGCTTTTTCTCCTAAGGTTTTTCTAATATATACAGAGTGCCTATGTAAAACCAGTGTCTTTTTCCTTTGTAGAGCAAAGCACACACCCAAAGTTTGGACACATACACACACTCACAAGGACTAACTGGCTGTCCAAAAAGGCAAAATAATCCTGATCATTGCTTCTGATTTTTACAAGTTAATGAAACAAGACAGCAGCTATCACAGTTTGTCTACATAATCTGAGTAAAAGGCATTCTTGCAAATGCAGAAATTCTCATCAAGATTCACACAAAATATGCCAACATCTTTGCAGTGGAGGGAAAATAGTGGTTCCTTGTTTTTTTAGACATGGATGAAGGAGTTACATTCCTAATGAAAGGTCTTTTTTCCTTTTGACTTTGGATGGCAGAAGATAATGCGATGCAGAAAACGGCAATCTCAGTTTAACCCTGGTTTCTGAAACTGGCATTTTAAAATGTACCAATTAGTGTTAACCATAGTTCCAGTTTTAGAGGACACAGGAAATTGCTCTTAATTTGAAGCAAAAACTTCTAAACTGTTCCTCTCAGCCATGCCAGTGGAAAAGTGAGAAACATATGAGCCTGGGGTATGTCGCATGTTGTATTAAATTGTGGTGTGTCATGAGGTACATGTGTGGGCACTGTAATGTTGCCATGATTTTATACAATAGAATATTTAATGTTAAAGATTTTTATTTTGACCTTCAAAAACTTCACAGGGCAGCTTATGTATTATAATAAAAATGAAAATATACGTATAGGCTATCTGGAAATTGAGTCGTGGCAACTGGGCTTCTTTCTTATTAATTTGAGACATTTCGCTACTCATCCAAGTAGCTTCTTCAGTCTGAGGAGAGTTGGTAGGAGACCCCTGATATATCCTCCACACTGGTTTCACTTCCCTCTGGTCTGAATAGGTTCCTTAGATAGACAGAGGACAAGGAGTGAGTGAAAACCCCACTTTGGCAGTCCTTCTCCACCCATTGTCATGGGTCATTAACAGTTGTTAACAGTGGCCTTTCTGGTCGGTGTGATCCTGATCTTTCTGGGGACGGATGAAAGGGCAGCATGATAAATAGGAGACAGATTGTATCTAAGGCCTCCACCCCTGTTGAGTGAGGGATTTTCTATATGCACATTTTCTATATATGTCCTTTTTATCATGCTGCCCTTTCATCCGTCCCCAGAAAGATCAGGACCACACCCACCAGAAAGACCACTGTTAATGACTGTTAACAACCCATGAGAATGGGTGAAGAAGGACTGCAGAAGTGGGATTTTCACTCACCCCCCCTCCATCCTTTGTCCATCTAACAAGCCTATTCAGACCAGGGGGAAGTGAAACCAGTGTGGAGGATATATCGGGGTCTCCTACCAACTCTCCTCAGACTAAAGAAGCTACTTGAATGAGTAGCGAAACGTCTCAACCAAATAAGAAAGAAGTTCAGTTGTCATGACTCAACTTCTAGGTACCCTCACCTGGATGACTGAGAATCTTCACAGATAGATACGTATAGGCTGTTTACAAAAACTGAAATAGCAGAGCAGCATAAAACAGGATCAAGTAGATATCTGATAATGTATGGGAATTTTTATTTTACTTTATATGTTCTTGATGGTAGAAGCAAAATAAGCTTCTTTGGGATGCTGTGGATGAGATGTCATTGGCTCCCACTGTATTTGTGATGATGGAAGAGGGGGAATTAAAAAAAAATAACTCCACACTGCTCTTACAGGCTTGTATGGATGATGTTACTTTTTTAAAAACCAATGTTTTTACTAGTACCTCCCAAATGTAAATATGTTTGCATGAAATTAAATTCTAATCTCTAATTTCAGATTAACATTTGAGGGGCTACAAGTCTTACAGAAGACATTTGTCCCAGTCCTAGTTGTTCCTTTAAAACAGGAGAGTTTTGACACACAGATTATACCCCCTACTAAAAAGGGCTTCATACATACATATGGTATGGGAAGTCTGCATACATTCTTTGTACATTCTTTGTATAAATTATACTGCATATGAAGCTCTAAACTGGGGACATAGGCTGCCATCATAACTGTGGATGCATTGGTTGCTTGGAATCTCGTTTTTGGAGACAAATTGTGCTTTGTATTCAACATCCCTTGGATTGCTGCCACTCAATCTGATGTATGTCCTGTAGGTTTAAGATTAAAATATTAGATTGTCAGTGATCTGCATTTGAAATGTATGTCAGCGGCCTTCTTCACACACGACACTAAACTGGGATTTAGGCTGTGTTCACAGATCAGAACAAGTCTGAGCAAAGCCTTAGGTCAAGACCTTTCTTCCTCCCAGAAAGAGAATTTCTGCAAACTTTAATTTCACTGTGCACCAAAAGCTTGATTGTTATGTTTAAGCCAGAGGTTATGGTTTAAAATAAATTCTGACTAATTAAGTGAGCAAAACAATCCTGAGTTTGAAGCTGGTCTGTTTCAAAACTAAGCAGAGTTCGCTTTAAATCACAGTCTTCAAATTGAATATAAAGGCATAAATTGAAGAGCAAACCAGGTTTCATGGATAGTGAAATGAAACTTGCTAGTTTCAAGGGGAACTAGCATGAATAGCACAAGTCCTTATGGCTTCCAAGAGAAAGAGAGGGAGTTGAGTCTGGAGTTTTGCTTTTCATTCTAGCCCGTGCACATCGTGTTAAGTAATAGCCTCCAGTTAACTCTGCAGTTGTACAAATTCATGAGTATTCATTGTATATTTAGATATTCATTCCTTATTTATATATGTATTTTTAAAACTCGATTAATTTTCTGTGCACGTTATAGAGAAAGGAATGTTAAAATATTTTCTCCTTCAGGTGCTAACTTTCTACAGATAACCAGATTGCTCTGATGTATATGAGAATGAAACATGCAATTCACACCTGTATTTTGGCAGGGTACAGTACTGAGAAGTCAAATTAGTTGTAGCAAGAAATCTGGAAATGATTCAAATTCATTTGAATCAGTGGCTTTACATTAAAGCCACGTGCTCAAACTTTGTATTAGGTAAGATTCAACAGGGATGGGATTTTTATATTTCACAGTCTCCCACCTTCAAAATTCACCTGGAATCCCCCAGGAAAAACTTTGATAGTGGAAAAGCATAAACAACAAACAAAATAGAAGTTTCCCTGACTCTATTCCACTACATGGATAAGGTAGTTCCGTGAGAGATTTCCTGTGTATATCGTAATGGGTAGCAAGATTACACATCCCATGAAGCCTTGCACTAACACCCAGACACCATTGCTATACTGCCACCGTCTCCTTCAAACCTAAAACACATGGAACAAAGTGGAATGGCAGTGCGGAAATGTCTGTTTTGCTTGTTATTTGTGTTGTCCCAACTCACAGAATTCTACCTGCAGGATTCCAGGTCAATTATTGAAGTGGGAGTCCTTGAACTATGAAAATCCCATCCCTAAGATTCTGTTCAATTCAGTAGAATATTGCAGCCAAAATCCTGTTACAGTTACACAAACAAGTAGCTTTTTAGCAGCAAATTGCCATAAGTAATCTCCATAGGTATTACTTGTTTGCACGCTGAGTTGACTCAATATCTTAACTTATAGCGGTTCACCACGAAAAGTGACACCTTTTGCATAACTACATGACAAGCTTTCTGCCTGTATGTTTTACATATGATAACAGGAATATAAGCTATTAAAATAGTCACTTTTGCAAATTGTCTAAGCAAAGACAGGTAAAATAGCTATTTTTACCAATGATCTTAAAAATTAAAATAACTTTATATTTTTACATTTATTATTGAGACTAAATAAAGTATACAAATAAAATGTTTAAAGTGTAAAAAAATAAAATATTTCACACAAAATGGAATGCAGATATTTGAAAATCATTTGTAAATGTTGAACATACTGATATCTATATGTTTTTGTAGTTGTAATGTTTGTAAAGGTACTCAATATGGTGTAGTGCAGTGGTCCCCAAGTGCGGATTTGAACCCAGGTCTCCTGAGTCCTAGTCTGTCACTCTGTCCACTAGTGGACAGAGTGACAGACTAGGACTCAGGAGACCTGGGTTCAAATCCACACTTGGCCATGGATGCTGACAGGGGCAGGGGGGATAGAACTGTTAGAATCCCTCCTTAAATAAATCACTTACCTTGACAGCCCTATGAGGAGTGACATACAGTGGGGTCTCAACCTACAGAATTAATCCGTATTGGAACGGGGTCCGTAGGTCGAAAAATCCGCAGGTAAAAAATGCATTTCCCATAGGAATGCATTGAAAACCATTTAATCCGTAACCAGCCCAGGAACCCCCCCCCCCCAAAAAAAATTTTTTTAAAGGGAACTTACCTTTCCGAAGCCTTCCAGGGGTCCCCCGCCGCCGCCATCACCACTGCCGGAGGACTCTGAGGGCTTCGGCGCCGCTGCCGGAGGCCTCTTGGAGGTCTCCCCCCCCCCCCGCCGATGCAGGCTTTCCCAGGGTGGACCGGGCCTACCAGGGGAGGGCTTCCCCCGGTAGGCCTGGTCTACTGCCCGGGAAAGCCTGGTAGACCGGGCCTACCAGGGGAGGGCTTCCCCCGGTAGGCCCGGTCTACTCCCCAGGCTTTCCCAGGGAGTAGACCGGGCCTACTGGGGGAAGCCCTCCCGTGGTAGGCCCGGTCCACCCTGGGAAAGCCTGCGTTGGCGGGGGGGGGGAACCCCCGGATGCCTTCTCCGCCGCCATGGGAGGCCTCTCGGAGGGCCGCCGCCGGGAGCCGAGCCGCACCGGGCGATCCCGGCCATGCTCAGACTCCTGGACTTCCTCCGCCGCCGCTGCTGGGAGCCGGGCGGCGGCGGGGGAAGTCCAGGAGTCCGAGCATGGCCGGGATCGCTCGGCTCCCGGCAGCGGCGGCGGGGGGGGGGGCCTCCGGATGCCTTCTCCGCTGCCATGGGAGGCCTCTCGGAGGTCCCCCCCCGCCGCCAATCGTGCTTCGGAGGCACTATCGGCGGCGGGGGGGGGACCTCCAAGATGCCTCCCATGGTGGCGGAGAAGCCCTGGAAAGCATCCGGAGGCAGATCCGCGGCCTACGGACTGGAAGGGGGAGGCGGGGAAAGCGCCAAATTTGAATTTGGCGCTTTCCCCGCCTCCCTCTTCTGGTCCGTAGGTCGATTCTCCGGCCACAAGTCGAAGTGAAACTTTGCGACCAGAGAAGTACGGATGTCGAAAAGTCTGTAAGTGGAGCCGTCTGTAAGTCGAGACTCCACTGGAAGTTGGTTCTGACTTGATGGCACATAACAACATCTATAACTGTTGAAGATACTGATATTTACATGTTTCTGTAGTTGCAATGGTTTCTGAGTTGTAAGTTTGTATAATAGGTAAAGCATGTAGATTGGAAGAACAGGTAACATTATGCCTCTAGAAGAGTCTTTAATTTTTTAAAAATGCTGAGCTTCTGCTGTTCAGCCAGCATGGCACTTCAGTGTTTTTAATTCCAACACTGCTTTTTCCAGTCCATAATCTGACATTTGGCAGACTTAGCCTAAAATTTCCTAAAGGAACAAATTTAACTCTTCCCTATATTGAGGCTTCTTCTAGTGCCAAGGCTTCCTTATAATGTTCTTAATAAGCATTGCTGATGTATTTCAAATGGAACTAGCATGGCATTTATGTACATTAAACTGAAAGCTAACATTGCCACAGACTTTAAATACTAAGGCTTTCTGTAATGGAAAAAAATGTATATTTCTGTCTGGTATAGGCAGCTTGACAGCCATTTCTTCTTCTCGGGCAGGGGGTTTAGGATTAAGGTTAATTCATCATTTTGCATATTTATCTTCCTCATTGCTTTTTTTCCTGTTTTTGTTATTTTCCTGAGATCTAAGAGTAAGAATTCCTATATTTAATATGCATAGTCATTTTCCCCCCATTATTGTAGCTCAGATAGATCGTTATGCTCTACTCAGGGTGCAGTCATGCCTGGTCATACTGGAAAGGCTTGCTTTAATAAGAGCAATCTCCCTTAAAGTAACTCTTCTGTCTGCTGAGGAATTGTTCCAGCCTGTTCCCCCCAAAATAGAACTCCTTCATGGATCGAAATCAGGCTGGAGAATATTTCCCTGTGTGTCGTATGAATACTGGGAAATGAATTGGACCGCTCCACAAGGGTGATCTATTTTCCCATGCAGTCACACCCTAAGGCAATGTTGAAGGCCTTCCCCTCTAGAGAAATGTTCTACCTGCTGATTAAGAGTTATATTGGCACCCATGCCTGGGCCAATTCTAGGAAAAATTAATATCCCAGTTGAGGGATGCACATGATACCTCTCCCACCTTAAGGTCAGATTTGCAGGGACACGAAGAGTAGTTACGTTGGCCAGGTATGATGGTGGGTCTCTGCTGCTATCACTTAAAGGAATATGCATGTGCACATAACTGAGGGCCACGTGTGAGAATTATTGCATGCACGAACTACATGTGAAGTTCTGTCACATGCAGTTTTTTCTTGCCCTGGGATCAACAAAACTAATAGCTGGGCTTCATTTTTTTTTCTTATAAGGAAATTGGGATTGGATTGTACCCTCTTCCAAATCTGTTCTGACAGAACTTTCTGCTTTCTGAGGCCAAGCTGCTCACCCTCTCTGCTATTAGCTCAAGAAGAATTCCTTACTGCTCACACCACTTGTAACCCTTTCCCTGTGGTAACTGCTGCAAAATATTACCCTGCAGTGGCACATTGCCTGGAAATCTCAGGTGGTCTTCACTCACAGATTCACTGCTTGAAAGTTTTCACAGCATATCTAGATTCTTTCTATGGTAAAAGCAAGTCACCTGCTCTGCCACAATATCGTTCCTTAAAGCTTTACATGCTTCTTCCCTCTTTAAAATAATCTGTGCATGCCTGACCAGTCTTACATCTGTTGTTCCCCAGATGTAAAGAAAAAATATATTTGGTCTTAATAGTTTTAGGTTCTCTCATTGTTGGATTGTAAGTCCAGCTAAAATGCAGGCACCTTATTCAGTTCCTGACTCCCTAGAATTAATTTTACAACCAGCTTACGTTTAACTAAAGGAACACAAATAATTCAGTTAGTCAGTTCTTCATCGGACTGTATTGCATACCAATGCTATAAACAATTGTTTAAGTCTCAAATCAGCATCTGTTTTGTTTCACACTCAACTTTGTAAAATATTTAGTTCATCTTGACTAGCAAGAGGGGGCCCATCAAGTCACACTTAGGATATACTGTACTGAGATTCACAATTCTCACATTCTAATATATCAGTTCCTCTTTCGAGAAAAGTTAAAGCACCAAGAATTCTGGTGAACGGTATTGCAGGGTCAAGCCAGTGGTATGCCAGGTCCCTTGTTGGGAGAAATGCAGCAAATAAATTAATAATAATAATAATAATAGTAATAATACACTTCATAGTTATCATCATCTTAGAACTGCAAAGGGAAGGGACCTTATGGATCATTGAGTCCAGCCTTTGTCAAGGAGGCAAAGTGGGGAAACAAACTCCCAGCCTCTGGCTCCACAGCTCGATACCTAAACTAGACTATCCAGCAGTTTTCTCACTGTCTCGTTTGCTTGTGAGGGAAAGGGTCAAAGTGTTCTTGTCCCCCCCAATTCCCCTGGCAGCCGTCCATCTTTGCAGTGTTACCAACATTGAGTTGTGAAGAACTGCAGAACATAGAAATGTAACAGGCCCTGCTACTCTGAGGCTTTCCCCAAGCAATGTCTGTGAGACAGACCCAGAGGACTACCTCTTATTTGGTGATCTGCTTTCAAGCACTCCAGATCTAATGTCTCAGTAAATTCATATCATGTGGATGGTTCAAAACCTTGATTTCTCAGCCAATGTTTTGAACCATCCTGCTGGCATCCTGTTAAAAATTACGCAAATGTAAACCCACTGGTACAAATTTCAGTGGTGCATTGCCACAGCGTGGGCATTTACTGTTGTGTGCCAAGTCACCCAACTGGTGTGCATCAGCAAATACCCATGCTGTCTTCCTAACTTGTGGCAATTTAACACTCGGATTCACACCAACAGATTTATGCTGGCAGACATAACAAACAAGATTCTGGCCACAGTGTTAGAGTTTACCTAATCCAGTGATGGCGAACCTATGGCACACGTGCCACAGCTGGCACGCAGAGCCCTTTCTGCAGGCACGCGAGCAATAAGTTGCCGGATCGTTACTTCCCCCCCCCCCCCCCCCGCACAGCCAAACCTGAGAAGGCGGCTACAGCCGCAGTGCTGGCGCTTCTGCAGGCGGATCGGGAACAGCTGGCGCTGGTAGCGGATCCAGAGTGGGGTCTCGAGGCACATCCGGGCCCGGGATTCCCCCTTCCACCGCCACTTCCGGTTCCGCCGCCGCCACTTCCTGTTCTGCCGCCGCCGCCCGCTGGGTTTTTTGTTGTTGTTGTTTTCAGTTTGGGCATACAAGCCCAAAAAGGTTTGCCACCACTGATCCTAGTCTAAAGCTCAAGAAGCCAAGAGTCTGAGCAGTGGCTGTGCAGCAGAACTATCACAGGTTTTACTCCTAGTATATTTTGTTTTGTGACAATTCCTATATTTTGATAGCTCATGTACACTCAGTATATTAACACAATGGAGTCAGAGGTTGGGAGGGAGAGGGAGAGCGCTCAGCTTGGTGACCTGTTTGGCTCAGCTTGAGGCCTCCTTAGCTTACCAGCATAGGCCCAGCTTGCACACCTCTAAGGCTGGCGATCCTTGATTAGTGCTAACTGCAGTTGAATCAAACTTACTGTTGAGTTATGAGATACTTAGTGTGATGTAGTGTATAGAGTGATGGATTAGGACTCAAACATCTCTGCTCAGCCATAGCAACTCACTAAGTGGGCAGGGGAACTTGTAAAACCACTCCTTAAATATTTCACTTACCTTGAAAATCCTATTAGGGTTACTATAAGTTAGTGCCACATAAAAACAGCAACAAACAGTTGAGTTAAGCTCAATTTGAGTTATTTTTAGATGGAATTTGATACCAATTTCAAATCCTGGTTTCATATTTTGGTTAAAATATAATACAGTGGAGGAGAGGAATTTGCTTCCAGGAAGAGGGAAGGAGCATTTGGTGCCACAAGTAGGGATCTAAAAATCTGGAAGGAGGAGAGATTCATTAGAAAAGGGAGATACTGTAGGTGTGCACAGTTAAAGAGTTTCTCTCCTCAGATCATTTCCAAATTAGCTTGCTTTGTTTAGTGATAGTTCTGCAGAAGTTAAGCACAGGATTCCTTTGAAGTTATATTTCTCAAATATTAAGGCCTATTTGAACTATGCCTCCAATATTAATGTGCTTTTATGGTTTGTTTGTAAAAATTAAAATAGGGACATCCAAAAATGGGGTAGTGGTTTTCCCATGCTTGAGGGACTTTTTGATGTGCAGAAATATTTTTGTTTTAATTTAGAAGAGGAAAAGGGACATTTAAAACCTCTATAGGCTTGGAGGTGTCTTTTCAGAAAGGATAAGAAAGTAAAGTAAAGAGGAATGAATAGGGAATTAGCCTTATTGAGCCCTTATTTCTTGTAGAAATTAGTAGTGGATTGAAAGGAAACATATTATGGAATTTGAACATGACGAAGAAGAGTGTCCTTTTCTTTCTTATAGGGTGCCTTCTTATTCTACTGTGGCTAGATTTTGCCCAAGTCTTATAATATCACTTTTAACATTTTCAGATGTTTTCAGAGGCTTGGTCTTTCTTCTTGCTCAACTTTCTGTCTGTGTTTCTTGTGAACGCAATAGCTTGGGACAGGAAACCAGATAACATTCTGGTTTGATAAGAGAGCACATTGTCTCCTGGAGGTGGCGGGAGGCTTTCAGTAAGGTTTAACCAATACAAAATTTGTGGGTGATTGAGTTCCACATAACATTATGTCGGAGGAATAGGGTTGTTGTTTTTTAGCGGAAAAGGCTAAATCATATTATTGCTGCTGTCTTGTATATATACACGTCTAAGAAAGGCTTAACTAAAACTGTTTATCATAGTAACTAGCATTATATCCATACGGTTGCTTTTCTAGTTTCAGACTGAAAGTTATTCTTAAACAGAAAAGCCGTCTTGTGCTGTCTCCCTTAATTATTTCCTGCTGCCTAGGGGAATAGATTCTCTGTGTGGTGTGGTGGATAGAGTGATGGACTAGGACTCTAGAGAACAGGTTTCAAATCCCCACTTGGCCATGGAAACATACTGGGGGAGTGGAAATGGTAAAACCACTCCTTGAATACTTACCTTGAAAGCCCTATTAGGGTCCCACTTGATGTCACATAACACACACACAGGGGAATTGTATCAACCTTTAACGGTTATTTTCAAGTTGTCTGTCCCAGTATACAATAAAATTGTTCCTTGATGTCCTCCAGTTTATCATAGCATTCCTCTATGCCTGCAACTTATAATCATAAACTTCAGGAGATTAATGACGCAAAACAGTATTTCATCATTAGAGCCAGGATGTGGAACACATTCTCTCTCTCTCTCTCTCTCTCTTTTACTCACTCACTCACTTTCTCTCACTCTCTCTCTCTCTCACACACACACACACTCTCTCTCTCTACAACTTTTCTTTCTTAATAATGAGTGGTATCTTGTTAATATTCTGTTATTTATCTACTTATTGTTACTTATCAATAGCTTATGAAGGCATGTCTTTGAAGTGTTGCTAATATTCATGTATGTGTAATTTTCTTCATCTGTTAACCAGTGAATTGTGTGTGTGTTATTTGTTTGATATCCCTATTTCTCTTACAAACCACTTTGAAGACCTTTACCATTTCCAGGGTCTCTGCTGGACCATTTCTCTTCTATATTTTCATCTAGTTTTTGTTTCATTTTGTAGCTATCCAGTACAAATGAGGAGTTCCATGTAATGAAATGCTAGTAGAATCATCGTATGTGCTAAAGATCTTTGTTAGAACAGAGAAGGCAAATATTTTCTTTGTTTGGCTGTTTTATTCAGTTGTGTGTGTATGTGTCGTTCTTTCTTTCCCTCTCTGTCTCACAAACAAAACACACAAACACATGCAAAATGAATTTCTGTGATTAAGTCACAGAATCTTTGAATGGGATAAAATAGTTTCCTAGTTAAACTAGTTCTGTCCCCTGTTAGTATTTTAGATCATCCTCAAAATAGGAGTTGGTTTGTAGAGGAAGTAGCAGTTCCTAATATAGGGCTGTATTTGTTCTTATTATCCTTAAATCCTGGAGGCATAGATGAAACACATTGGGACTTCCTCTCACTGCTTGGCCTGTTCTTCTTCATTTGATATAGTATGAGGTCATGGACTGGAGAGTGAAACACACATTATAGATGGTCAATAATTTACATGAGAAAATCCTTATGGCTCATAGTATGCAAGTAACCCAGCAGGAGCTTTTATCACTTCTAGGAATTCACAAATTAGCTTGCTTTGTTTTGTGATTTGTCCTTAGGACTTAAAATTTATTTATTTATTTTTTTTGAATTCTGAGTTCCCAAGCACAAATAATGGCTAATTACAGGCTATCTGTTTCTGCCCTGAAGAAAAATTTAATTGTTTCTGAAAAGAGAAAATTTGCAGTCCAGCATTTAGAGTAGTGTGCCATGCACAAATGGAGTGGTATATTAAATAAATAAATATTCAGAAGACAAGTCCTACTGAGTACATGAGGATTTAGAATGCTTCAATTTTTAAAAAAAGCACATTGTCTCTACCAGGCCCACACAGCTACGTCATGCATTCTCATTTGCATGGAAGGCAGCAGGACGTACACACATGCATTCACACAGAAGTCCTTCTATTCTCTGAACTATGGAAAGTCCATTTCTCTTCTCTTGTAAGCTACATGTAAAATTGCATTAAAGTGCTAGAAACCACCAGTCGGGAAGTATTGTTATTTTCTGGGGTGCTTGCTTAAGAGTGTAGCTAGAACATTTTATCCTGTAGCTAACTCACAGATTCCCACCTTATTAGAATGAAACATCCATGTTGCTGAAATCTAGCACAAGAACATACTTTGTGCTTTTTTTTCTTTTGCTTTTTTTAATTTCAAGAGTGAGGGGAAATAAGTTGGGATAACAGGGAATATATCATGCCATACATTATCACATATTATCTGTACTTAAACATATCATTACATTAAGAACTTTTGTGTCTGTTAGTTGCCTATATAATTCCAACTAAAGTTATTTGACTATTTTGTATTAAATTTATCACATCACTTTGTGCTTTCTTAAGTGCATTCCACAAATAGACTCGGTAGCAATTTGTTCAGTAGCTGGGAGAGCTTTTTTTAAATTATTGCAGCTATAGTGTTATGCATAAGTGAACCTTATATGCAGCCCCAGAAGATGTTTCCTTCCTTCCTGCTCCAATACAGAAATGCTGACTGAGTAGGTTTTATGTGGAGAACTAGATGGGCCCTGCATATGTAAGTGTATTTATGTGTGTATGAGAGAGATTTTTTTAGCATCCCTCTTTAATGCAGTAATACAGAATATGCTTCAGAGGCCTTGCGTATTTAAATATGTAGATGCTGGATCTTTGCTCTCTGTATACCACCCTTCTACCACGTAACCTAGATAGAGAGAGTATTTGGTCTTCACTCTGTGCCTCTTTATAGTCATCCTGAATTATCTCCTTTGTGTAGTGAAACTTGTATCAAGTTCTAAAAAAGGTTTAAACGTTTTCAGATAGGGGAGCCCCCAGATTTACACACACAGTTTACATCCTTGGGGTATTGGTGACACTGAAATAAATCTATTAACCTTAAAGGTGCTAAAAGCCTTTACTAATTCCTTTTTTTAATAGAAGTATGATCAAAACACTTTAAAGTTTCATACACTTCTAGTTTATAAGCACATATATACTGCTTTAATCTTTTTAAAAATAGACCTTCATAATTATGGTATTGATTATTACAAGTACTTATTAGGGGTAGGATTTTTGGAGTTTTCTGGAGTACAAATGCTAAAATTCTCCATTCTGGGAGTTCTGCTTACCTTACAGGCACTTCACAAACACCTGAATGTGATGTACCTGGGACAAAGTTAGAAGGATTTGAGGCTTAACTAGGTCAAGCGCCACCCAAGCTTCCTGTTTCTGTTCTGGTGGTAACTGGAAGCTTCCTTTCTGAACAGGAAGCTTGGGCACTGCTTGACCAAGCTAAGCCTCACAAACAGAGTGGATTTGATTTAATCAAATTTTTATTATTTAAAAAAAAGATTTTTTTATTTAAATTGTGATTTAAACAAATTGGATTTTTAAAATGTTATTCACTTAATCCACCCTGCTCAAAGCCTTCTAACTTAGCCTTTCTCTTGAGGTCTTTGTGAGGTGCCTGTAAGGTAGGCAGAACTCCCAGAATGGAGAATTATGGTATTTGTACTCCAGAAAATTGAAAAAATCCTACTCCTCGTGCTTACAATATAATTTCTGTTCTTCCAAATGGACAATAGTCTTTCTATTTCCTCTCCAGACAAAGAAGTTCAAAATAAAAACAGAGTAAACATTACAAGCTATTAAAATACAGCATAACAAGCAGTTAAAACAGTATAAAATTGAAAAGAGGCAGAATTAAAAACAAGACAAGATGTACACACACAATCATATTCTAACCAGGATCAGATAGCCTATTGAAAACAATGCAGCTTCTGACATGGGTGAAATACAGACAAGGAGATGGAAAGTCTATTTTCAAGGGGCAGGGAGTTTTGCTCCTGAGAGAAAGGCCTAAGTTTTAAGACCCTGATGCTTAGCTAGAGGTTACTATCCTGGAAAATGCCCTCTTTAAGTGTGCTTCAGGAAGCAGTGTCACATACAAGAGACCATTTTCATTAACAGTAATGAAAGAGCAAGCCGATTAACACAGAAAGAGGTGGACCTTCAGCTATCCTTGTCTGAGTTGTTCTGTGCCGTTAGAAATGAAAGCAGAGTATCACTGGATTTTATTTTCAGTATTAAATAATTGGAATTCTCCACTGGGACCCTTGGGACATAAAGCAAATGTAAAATTTCAGCCTCAGACATCATTAGAGTCTTCTAAGTCCAAAGAACATTGTGTGACACTTTTCTTACAGCTAGGTCATCTTTTTGACTTTTTCACCTGATCAGTCTTTTTTTTTAATCAAGGTAGGAATCATATTTTCCTTCCCCCCTGGCGTAAACTCACTCTCTCTTCTATCAGACTCCTACTGCAGAAATGTCTTGGGACCTTACTTGGACTTACCTTTGCACCTGTCCTTATTTGCATACAGAAATCAATTACGTAACATGCCTTGCCAGAATACAGGGCGTGAGCACAATCTTATCAAAGTTGTGTCCTGTTTGGACAAGTTACATTGCCTTGGCAAAAATCCACAGGGTGGAGTGACTGGGAGGAGGCAGGAAAATAAAATTGCGCAGCTTGTTAACACACACATGCACAGTGGCTTACCTGCTTGCTGGATTATTATTCATTAGTCTTCATACTTCTGTTTCCATGAGATTTTTTTTTTATGCAAAACAGCTGCCTATTATTTTAAAATCCTGAAGATTTATCTTTCCAGAATTGCTGATCCAGATACTTAAGTGGAAGTTTCCAACACCAGTGTTTAATAAAGGGGATATGAATTATTGTATATATAGTGGAATATACATGTATCTGTATTTTTCTCAGTACAATTAGAATTGCAAACAGTCTTGTCTTTGTTCAGTTACTTATAGTCAAATCTAAGAAAGAGAAAAAAAATAGCTCTGCAACATAATACATTCAAGGTAGCTGTGTTTTTGGAGGTTCCTGGTTTGTAAGCTTCATTTTCCATCAGAATACATGAAAATATTTTTTATAGTTTAATAGAAAGAAAATAAATTCTAAATATCAGATTTTGTTCGGGGTAAATAGAATTTTGGGAAGAGACCACATGTCAGCATAACTTCTTGTCTAGAATTTGGAAGAACTATTAGCGCTGGGGATGTACATTTCAGATATTTTGCACTGCAGATCTCATAATTCTCCTTTCTGGGAGTTCCAGCTGCAGGACCCAAACCATACAGATGGCTAAATTATGCTCACCTGGCAGGAGTCATGCCTTGAGTAGGCCTAACTTCCTGTTTGAAAAGGAAGCTTCCCAGCAACCATCAGGACAGCTCACTTTTCAAACAGGAGGTTAGGCCTATCCAAGCCAAGAAGCCTGCCAGCTGGGTGGGCTTTGTATTCAGATGAGCACAACTTAGGTATGCTTAGGTCTGGTCCTGCAGGGGTGACTCCCAGAAAGGAGTGTTATGGGATTTATAGTTCAAAAAATCCAAATGCACATCCCAAATGAGCACTACTTACTGGTTTGTATGCAATTAAAAATATGCCAACCATAGTCATGTAGATAAATTAATATACAATGTATATTGTGTATAGGAAAACGGAGCAAAAAACAAAATTTAATTTCCTGCCATAAGTACTTTACTCAAAAAATTGCTGAAGCTGAAAGATATTTCATGTAAAAATCTAGCTATGTCCTAATAGAATCCATGTGATCTCTCACAGCCACCCATAGATATAGAAAGGGGATCAACCAAGTACAGCCTGTTGACCACATTTGTCTTACCCATCCCCCATTTTTTAAATTATTTAAAAAATGGTCATTCAGAATGTTCTCCATGCTCCCTCTTAGGAATGTGATAGACAGTTCTCCCATAATGGGGCGGGGGGCAGGAGTGTTCCTTGGCTTGTCTCACATTCTTCAAAAACATTGTGTGAATTTTTCATCTTTTAAAAAAATCAGCTACTAGAAGATGTGGAAATAATGCATTTTCACTTTAAAGAGCTTTTTGTAAAAACAAAAATACTTTGGCACAGGTAGGATACAGAAGTGGATACAGGTGTCCTTGGACCTCTGGGGGTTGACAATTCCTGCTCTAGGAGATAATCTAGAGAAAAAAACATGCAGTGAGTCATCTCAAGAGTATACAGTACATCTATTGTTACACCCAGAGAGGTTTTTGAACCTACAACAGTTGTGGAAATCTCAGAAGGAGGGTATGTGTGCAGTACCATTCCAAAACACACTTTTCCCAACAGTACCTACACATAGGTGAAACAGACAGTGATTATATGAAGGTTTTTTGCATGTATGAACCAGTTCCAAGACAATAGAATGTGCTGAATGATGAGCAAAAAACTGAAAATGAAGTAAAAGTCACAGTTCTATTCCTTGTCAGTTCAGATAGTTAGACTTCTGAGCAAAGAGCAGAAGTGCAAAAGTTCAAGTGTGTCTTAGCGGCTGAAAGACTGTTCATTAAAGAATCTGTTCTATCCAACCAAAACACAAACCACTGGAAATCGGCAGAGTGCTATCACTGCGTAGAGAGATCAATAGTGATCACATTTTCGGCAACTTAAAATCAGTTTTCTGTTTTCATAATACATCATTTTATTGCACTGTTGATCTCTCATAAACAGCCTCAGAGTGAGCCCACAGGTTGTCAGTTGACAAGTGCAGATAAGCCATGGTAAGGAAACATAATTTGACAAATAGATAGGTGCATGAAGTCAAAAAGCTTAACTATGTATGAATAGGTAAACCTTGAATCACTATGGTAATTCTTAACCTGGTATAGAAAGGATGACTTTGTTATGCAGTATATGTTTTGCATGTAAAATCTCCCATTCTTAATCTTTAGTTTATCTGGAGTGGGGCACTGGCATTGTGAACAATGGGAAGTATCCAGGAAGGCATTTGAAAGTAATTTTACTTTACTATTAAACATCATAACTTGGTTACAATGAAAATCTACCTATACAATGGGATCTTCTTTGTATATTGCTAGCGCCACCTATAGATACAAATAAACCATGTCCTTCTTAATGGGTACACATTGACCAAGAGTCAGTCTGGTCTGTTTTAGTTAGATTGGGTGTATTGGTCAGCATCATGAACCAGAATGATGCAGATAATTTACACAGAGAGATCCATGTGATTTTCATGAAACAGATACTGCTGGTAGATATATTCTGTCTTCTCATACTTGAATAGTTAACTTCTAATTGTAGAAACAAACACAAATAGCAGCTATGGCTGTCTCTGTCGTAATTCAGGGTGTGGATTTAAATATCTGAAATATAAAAGACTTATTGAATCTTTTAAATTGTCTCTGTACCACCCTGATCTTCAGGGCTTATTGTAGTTATATCTTCAGATAGCTCGCCAAAAGACTGAGGTCTCAAAATGTACATTCCTAAAATTTAGTGCTGGGATTTTCAGGTGCTAATGATTTGGACCTCAGAAGCATTCTTCCATGATTGAGGGTTAGAGATCACATGTTGGCAACTTGTGGCCAGCTCAGACAAACATTTATGAGCAGTCAATATTTCAAGAATGTTGACTCTTACCATTTCTGCACCTGGCTGCATTTCTCAGATTAAACAACTTATTGGGAGTAATGAAAATAACATCAAAAATAATATTTTTCTTCTTTGTTTAGAATAGTACTCACCAGAAGTTTTCAGAAACATTTTAGGTTTTATAATCCTGAATCTTCTCTTGGATCAAGTCTCTGAGACATAAGTAGCTCATGATCTATTCAGGAGTGCTGCCTCACTCCAAAATGTTAAATTGAGGCTTCCCCTACAACTCAGGCCATGTACAACTCCTACTATGAAAAACAGAACTTGCCTTCTCATATAGCTGTTGCCACCAGAGGTAGCACCTTTTCTCATTTTGTAGAGCTAATATACAGGAGTCCCCCCCCCCATATCCGTGAATTCGGTATCTGCAGTTTCAGTTATCCGCAGTTGCTGCTGTTGCAACCCAGCCCACAATATGCATACACACTTACCTCTTCTCACCCTTCACCCTCCCTCTTGCTCTCTTTAATGGGGTTCAGGCATCTGTGGTTGATCCTGGAATAGATCACCTGCGGATATGGGGGGACTGCTGTATATAGAAAGCACTGTGTGGCACACCTTTGTGTTCTCCTTGTCCCTAGACATCCTTGGCTAGATGAGCTGGCAACATCAAGCATGTAGGCATGAAATGTCTGTCTCCCAACATTCAGCTAGTGTTGGCTTGCTAATTGCTATTATTGATGCCAGAAAATAAGTACTGAGTGAAATCTTGTTGCTTAAGCAGCACCATTGAATCAATGGGGATTTGGTGAATCAACTCCTGTCTTAAGTTCCTTTGATTCAGTAGGCCTAATCTAGTCACAACTAAACAACAGGATTTCAGCCACTGTAGGAGTTACATGCTTAAAGCATAAGAAGAAAAACACTTGTATGTTAGCAGTTATATTTGTTTTGTGTATCTAGGCCAACCATACTCCATGTAGACATATGACATACAGACATTTCTGATGCTCAAACTGCATTGTTAGGATATGTTGTAAACATCTTCATCAGATGTTGAGAAGATCAAATGCCAACTTTCATACTTGGTCATCTTTTTTAATGGCCTTGTCTATTTAATAAGACATATGCCTGGTATATAAAAATGCATATTGAATTGCAGTGGCTTAACTTCTGCTACCCTTTTAATGTGACATCAGTCTTAAGAAAATAAATGGGCATTCTCTCTCTGTTTTTATAATATTTTTCTGATTATATACATAAAGATCATGCTCAACCAGAAAACTATTCCCCCATTGTTTTTTCCTATTAACTGCTGGCAACTGTGGTGGCCATTCTAGGGTATGTAAGAGAGTGTAATTTTATAGAGCAAAGAAATTAAGCTGGGGAACATAATGGGAGTGGCTTGTTTTCCTTGGAACTAAATTGGACTACTGAGAGCAGAATTTTACATTTCGACAGTTGCAATAAATGTAATTACTGAGTTATCCACCTTAATAAAACCTTGTATTTGAGAAATAATTGCAGCGTTAGTTCTGAGGCCTGATTAACCTTCCACTTGTTGATCCTTTCCTAATTCTTTGCATCCAGAATCCATGGGAATATGAATTTTATTCATCCTCACAAATTTCTCTGTAGCAAAGCCTAGAATCTAACCATTCCGAGTGCCCACAGTTTTGCCTATGTTTTGTATTGTATTCCAGTTAGGAGGCCTTGTGTGAATTCATTTCAGACATTGCTAACTGGGATAAATGGCACATGAAAAACAGTGCAGCATATTAATCAGTGGCACAGTATTTTTCCTGCAACTAGAAGGCTTTGCTGCACAACTTCATCCATGTTTACAGAAGTCATGGGTCGCAGATACTTCACATTGTTTATAGGGAAGAGAAATAAGAGGGATTCTTCACTTCTTCATGTATCTGCTTGTCTCGCTAATTTGTCATATCTGAATTAGCTCTAGGTGCACATATAGTAATGACTTAAGGTCTTTTGTGAGAGATATTTCCTATAAGTAAATAGGATCCTTACTGTTTCTGTCAGTTATATGCGTGAAGAACCTGTGGCCTTCAAGCCCAGATCTATGTATCAGGAAAAATGCCACATTAAACCTGATTGACACCTCTTTCTAGTTGCTTTATAGTTAATATATGGCAATTTATACTAAAAACAGCCTGACATGGCTACAGAACTGAGTGGGGTGGGTGGGAGGACTCTTTTAATCCAGAGCAGGGGTTGCACTGTGTGAAAAACTAGAACTGAGTATGAATTGAAAGGGACATTAGATTTGGCTCAACTCTCATCAGCTTCAGCCACCTCAGCCAGTGGTAAGTGGTGATATGAGTTGTTGTCCAGCAACATCTGAAAGGATGAATTCCTGGTTTATATTTACACAAAACAATTTGAATTGCAGCCTGTTAACAAATTTCATTTCTTACAATGACATTTTCCAAAGACACATATTTACTTTTTAAAAAAATCTGTGCTGCCATATTCACAGCATGAGTATAATTTTTTTTCTGAAATTGTAAGATAGTTTTTGTACAGCTTCACATGTGATGTTATCCTCATAGGATGCACACTAGCCTTCCCCCACCTTGTGCCCACGAGGCATCTACAACGTCCATTGTCTTCAGTCATCATGACCAATGGGTGCATTATACTTACGTACTCCTCTAAGCTAAGCTGCTCAAGTGAATACCATATGGTGATTCACAGATGTCAGCTGTGAAACAGAACTTCATGGTTTGGATTAAATAAACCCACAAGGTGGTCTTAAGCGTGCCTTTATGTTCCAGCTTGAGCCACCCCCCTTCCCCCATCTCTGCTTCTATATGGAGATTATAATACTAGCAAAAGATATAAGGTTTGTCTAAGGCTAGTTGGGAAAACATACGTGGAATGCTTTGAACACTTGACATGAAATTTGTTAGTGCTAAATATTACAATGCTTTTTCACACTTATATTATTTTTAATTTTAACCTCTGCTCCGTTTTCTCTCCTCATGTTTTTAGAGCCCTGCACAAAACTACCACGATAGCAACAACAAAGAAAATGCTAATGTTTGACCCTGTGCCTATCAAGCAAGAAGCAATGGAACCAGTTCCAGTGGTAAGTATTTATAAATATTAAAGTTTTCCATGCCATGGAAAATATTCTGATGTTAATGGTGACATCTATTGACCCACAACTCTCTGAGTGTCTTGTCTAGGAAGACAAAGAAGAAGAAACTGACTATCTCTCCTGAAAAGTGTTGCCACATATCACAGACATTTGTTGACTGGTTGGTGTGGCCACCTCTTTTGTGACAGAGGAGCTTTGTCTTTAGTTGCTGTTTAGCAAGCAAGAATTCAACAAGTCCAATTTCCTTGCATGGAAGTGCTGTGGTGGGAAAGCTGTGCCTTTTGGATTTCTTGCTGCCATGCAGTTTTTAAAGGCAGATGGCCTCTATAAGGGAAAACAGTGGCAGACCTGTAGTTAGCTTATTTGTATTCTCCATGTTTTCTTTTCATCTTTAAGAACTTTTACCAGGCCGACATAGAGGTTGTAGGAAGAGATGCATGTTGGCACTGCTCAAGGAAATAAGCTTACTCTAGGACAGTGATGGCGAACCTACGGCACACGTGCCACAGCTGGCACACGGAGACCTCTCCCTGGGCACGCGAGTAGAGCGCTACCCCCCCCACCCCCACCCCCTGCAGCCAAACCTCAAATTGCACGATTGTAAGCCACCTATCCCTGCTACCTTCCTTCGTTGAGGCACTTGTAAATCAGTTCTTTTACAGATCAGAGATAAGGCTGCTTTATTGTTTTCTGCTGTAGAACAGCCCGGGGCAGTCAATCCGGCTTGTGGCTTGTGAATTACTACTTCCGCCGGACGTGACTGCAAGCAGGAGGGAAAGCTCCAATTAAGGCGGGAAGGAAGGTGCAAGAGAGAGACGGGTGGATTCATCAAGCTTGTTTAAATGTAAGATTGTAGAAAATTTAGGGAGGGAGGGAGGGTGTGTGTATGTGAGAGAGAGACTGACTTTCATAAAACCATGAAAAAAGGACATGACTGCAAGGAGAGAAGGCTCCAATTAAGGCAGGAAGGAAGGTGCGAGAGAGGGACCGGGTGGTTTCATCAAGCTTGTTTAAATGTAGTGAGAGGAAAATTTAGGGAGGGTGTGTGTGTGTGTAGAGAGAGAGACAGAGAGAGTCTTGACTCTTTCATAAAACCATGAAAAAAGGAACCATCCAAATTTAATCTCCACTGCATTTAGCTCTGCAATTTCTGCTGAGAAGAGCAAGTACTTCAAGATTCTGTTTAGACGCTGAATTTGTACTGGGCAGAACTGGAATATTTAGAAGAGTCTCGCTAACAGCAAACACCTAGTAAAAGACAACCAACACACCTGGGACTAGATGTCTGAAGTGTGTAGCAATTGCGTTTCTCTATTTCTCATCCCCAAAGCAGGCAAGAGTATCATAGTTTATTCCCCAAATCTGAATCTCTGTCTCTCTGCTCCTGGTCCTGCTTTGACTGCAACACCAAACAAAAGGTCTTACAAACAAAGACTGTAGCTTTCTTTATTGAGTCAATCCATCTCATGTGCATTCTTCCTCTTTTCCTACTGCATTGCACTTTTTCCTGCATTGCTGCCTTTTCCAGTGATCTTGTCTTCTCATGATGCCACTGTAGTACAATACCCTTTGTTTGGTTATTATTTTAGCTTCTAGTGAGAGCCCACACTTAATTTGCTTTACTTATCTCTCTGACAAGTCATGCTATCTGTAAAACCCTTTTCCAACACTAAATTTGAAATAAGTGAAATGTGTGTATACACTTTATGTAGTGTATAAAATGTGTATTAAAAGTCTACACTCCTATATATAGCTGCTTTTCTGAGGGTGGTTTACTTTGGAGGAAACAAGTCCAGGATTTCAATGTACTTAATAAGCTTTATGAATTTGTTGTTGTTTAGTCGTTAAGTCGTGTCCGACTCTTCATGACCCCATGGACCAGAGCACGCCAGGCCCTCCTGTCTTCCACTGCCTCCCGGAGTTGGGTCAGATTCATGTTGGTAGCTTCGGTGACACTGTCCAACCATCTCATCCTCTGTCGTCCCCTTCTCCTCTTGCCTTCACATTTTCCCAACATCAGGGTCTTTTCCAGGGAGTCTTCTCTTCTCATGAGATGGCCAAAGTATTGGAGCCTCCTCAGCTTCAGGATCTGTCCTTCCAGTGAGCACTCAGGGTTGATTTCCTTCAAAATGGATAGGTTTGTTCTCTTTGCAGTCCAGGGGACTCTCAAGAGTCTCCTCCAGCACCACAATTCAAAAGCATCAATTCTTTGGCGGTCAGCCTTCTTTGTGGTCCAGCTCTCACTTCCGTACATCGCTACTGGAAAAACCATAGCTTTGACTATGCGGACCTTTGTCGTCAAGGTGATGTCTCTGCTTTTTAAGATGCTGTCTAGGTTTGTCATCGCTTTCCTCCCAAGAAGCAGGCGTCTTTTAATTTCGTGGCTGCTGTCACCATCTGCAGTGATCATGGAGCCCAAGAAAGTAAAATCTGTCACTGCCTCCATATCTTCCCCTTCTATTTGCCAGGAGGTGATGTGATCAGTGGCCATGATCTTAGTTTTTTTGATGTTGAGCTTCAGACCATTTTTTGCGCTCTCCTCTTAGCTTTATAAATAGGGTGCATTTAATTCAGTGTAGCATTCTGCACTTGACTTTTTTCTAAAAGAACTGTCAGTTGGAGGAATCAATAAAGAACCAGACAGACAAAATGTGTAAATGACATCAGGAGAGAAGAGCTGGTGAAACTGTTGTCTTTGCCTGGAAGAACACAAGGGAGAGATATCTACAATGCTGTGATGGAGGCATTTTTGTCACAAGACATAAGAGCAGAAAAAGTGGTTTCAGTTACTGGTGACGGGGCACCTTGCATGGTAGGGGTAACATCTGGTTTCATACAGTTCTTTGTTAAAGAAGCAAAACATCCGGCCATTCAGTTTCATTGTATTATACATCAAGAAGCTCTTTGTGCCAGGGAAAGCAGCAAAAAATTAGACTATATCCTCAGATGTCACAAAAATGGTGAATTACATCATAGCTCGTGCTCTTAATTTTCAACAGTTTCAAGCACTTCTCGATGAGGTTCAGGCACAGTATAATACTTTACTTATGTACAATAATGTCCGGTGTCTGAGCAGAGGATGAGTCCTGGAGAGATTTGTAGCCTGCTTGGATGAAATTAGGCTGTTTGTGACTGAAAAGGAGCAAGAATATCCACAGCTCACTGATATGGCCTGGCTTACCAACCTCATGTTTTTTACAGGTTTTACAGCACACTTCAATGTACTGAAAAAAAAACTGCAAGGTTTAGGGGAAATAGCAGAAAGGATGTTTTGTGACATCAGAACATTTGAGAGAAAACTGCACGTTTTTGAGCGAGACCTTGAAAGTGGGCAGCTGAAATATTTTGCAAATCTAAAAATGCATTTGGAAAATTCTACAACATTTACGGACAATCCTACAAGCCATCAGGAAATCTGCAAGGAATTTTCTAGCATTGTAGCAGCTGCAAAGGAGAATTTTAGGAACAGATTTTTACAGTTCCGTAAGATGGAGACAACTCTGTGTTTTCTTACTTCTCCAGATAAAGCCAAATTTGAAGAACTTGATCTTTCCTGCTTACACTGGTTAGATTTTGGAAATCTGGAATTGGAGCTATTGGAATTTCAAGAAAAATAAATTCTATGACCTGCATGCAACACTGGAGAAGATAGCATGTGAAGGGATGACAAAGGACAAAACAGTTGGTAGTTCTGAAAATGAAATCCTTAAAGTGTGGAATTCTCTGCCAAATAATTTTAAGTCAATGAAAGCACTTGGGATTGCTCTTCGTACTTTGTTTGGGTCATCTTATGCTTGTGAGCAGCTGTTTTCAGCTTTGAATTATATCAAATCTGATACCAGAAACAGACTGACAGATGACATGAGTGCTGCATGTGTTGCTCTCAAACTAACAGCGTATGAGCCAAGGTTTGATAAATTATCAGCATGCATACAACATCAAAAATCACATTAATTGTGCAAAAGCATGCCAAGTTGAGTATCCCTTATCAAAAAATACATGCACATAATTATTTTAAAAGTTTGTATAAATTACGTGGCTTCAGGCTATGTGTACAATGTATTACTTTAATTTTTTTTCCATTTACTAGAGTTAATGGTTATTTTTCAATAAAAAAAAGTGATTGTATCATTGAAAGTTCTGTTATGTTTTTCTTTGAAGACAAAAGGTATTGATTAGTTCAGACAACTGTATGAGTTGTTTTTTCTAAACTAAAACCTCAGTATTCAGATTTAATTGTAGTGTTGGCACTTCGAAAGAAATCATTTGGTTTTGTGTTGCCGTTTGGGCACTCAGACTCAAAAAGGTTCGCCATCACTGCTCTAGGAAGTTCTGTGGCAAGGCTGGTGCAGTAAGCTTGTTTGCTTTGTTTCCCTCTACACACTTGGAAAATAGTTGCAAAGGGGAAAAACTGAATAGAGGATTGTAATTCAGGGCTTGCTGGTAATGAGACGCTTATACAATTAGATCATCTGTGTTTTTGACTGTTGAGGTTCCTGCCAGCAATGGTTATACAAGACGTGAGGGTCACTTTGAAACAAAGTTGTCATGGATATTTATAATATTTGTCAGACAGTATCCAAATATCAGTGTTCATAGTTTTTCAAAAACAGTAGTGGGGGGAAATCCAATAAATTGATACATTTCTTTGTCTGAATACTCTTTGTAAAAGAATTTTGAACTCAGCTTAAAAACAGACCCCTCTTTTCTGATAAATACTAACCCTGTTAGTATTTATCAGAAAATTTCTGCTTAAATCGTAAGTGTGGTTCATTGGAGACCAAAGTACTACCTGGTTGCTATGTCAAGAGGTGACTGCTGTGTTTATCTTAAAGTAGCTGCAGGCCTACTTCTACAGAGTGACCAGGAAGTAGTTTACTATAGAGAAATGAGTTTCTACCAGCAAGTAATTTTCACAGTCTACTGCTGGGATAAGGGAGAAAGCAGAGCTTGGAGATAAATGCTGCAACAATGTGATGCATGCCAAAGTGTTTCCTAATTCCTTCAGCCCAGCTACAGCATCCTTGAATCTTATTGTCACTCATGTGCTCCTCAGAAAGGTTTGTTGTCCCATTGGCACGGAGAGCCTCATTTCAGAGACACTTAGAAAAGCTCAGTGGTATCAGTTGCACTGCATTCCCAGTGGTGAACCAGACAGAAGAAATGTGCTTGTTTTGCATCTTTGATCCTAGTGATTCATAATCATCAGGTCAAAAAGATGAAACGGAACAATGGATCAAGTAGTACTGCAGCCTTCAGAACTGTCTTGTAGCCCACTTTTCCAACAGAAAAAGGTGCTCGACATTTCATGTATTCCCAGATCAGTTACTGTTAGTGACCCTTCTTTTTCTTAGGGCTCAGTCACATGGCTGATTTACATCAATTCCAGACCCGACTTTTTTAAAATTACTGTAAAGTGACATGGTATATAACTCAGTAGGCATGTTCATATTGACATCTTATGCTTTATTGGGTCAAGGGGAAGGTACGAGGAAATATTCTTAGTTACAGAAGTCCCGACACTTCCTTGTGTGTGGATATTGACATAAATTGCTTCATCTCATTTCTGTTCTGGAGCACACTTTTGTTTTTGTTTTTTTTAAAAGTAAGTGATACATCACTAAATCGAGTGTCTCCTAGTAACGCTCCTGGCATGCCAACCATCCTCCATGTCCTGGCATGCTCACTCTGTGGGTGCAGAGCAGGTGAAGATATTCCTCCATGTCCTGGTGCATGCCATCTGCAAGCACAGAGCGGACACAAAGGAAAGTTTGTGTCTGGTCTGCGCTTGCAGAGCAAGTACGCCAGGACTCAGAAAATGGTCTAGTAATTATTGAAAGTTCACTTTCTTGCACCTTGCCAGCCCCTTCCTCACTTTTCCCACCTTGCTTGTATTCCAAAATCCACATAGGCACAAATTAAAATGATAGGAGTGTTCACATCCACAAAACTGCATTGAGTTGAATTGATATAGAAGCAAGGTATTTTAAAAAGCCCCTGTCGACTACTTGAAAAAAACTCACTTTGTAACCCAAATTAATCAATTTTCCCCTTGCATTGTGTGCCCAGGAATTCATAAATCAATTTAAATAATGTTAAAATCAGTATAACTGCAGTTCTTATGGCCAGTGTGACCGCATGGCTGATAGCATCAGTGCCAGGCTGTAGCTCTTGCATGTTGAATTTATGGTGGCCACTTGAGCAATAAGCATTTGGCTGTTTTGTCCGTGTTGGGGGAGTGCAGTTTGAGGAAATAAAGAAAAGCAAAGAAGAGGTGGTGATTTCATGAATGGAGGCCTTTGATGAAAACAGGAACTGCCTGTATTGTTGGTGAGGATCTTGTATTATCTGTGAGATTCTTGGGCCGAGTGTGTGTAGATACATTCATGTTGGTGTTGAAATTTGTAGGCATTTTTTTTTCTTTTTTTGCCCTGGTTTTGGCTGAAATAGGGTAACATTATAAAATGAGTTTTAAAATAATGTGCATTGACAGTAGAAAATATAACATTTAAAAAAACACCTGAAGCAGCAGTAAGATACTATACTCCTTCTCAGTCCCCAAATGTCCAGCAGAGTAAGAAGTTACAGTCTCCTTTACAAAGCTTCAAATAGATTTATCCAAGTGATAAAGATATAGATGAAATCGATCTGGCAAGTCTCATGGGGGAAGATGTTCCACAGTTACAGGCGTTACTGCTTGAAACACCCTGGTCCCAGTCACTGATAGGATAGTCTAATTTCCAAGCAGAACTTTATTAGATTGCATGACTGCACAAAGAGGCTTTTGAAAGGAAAATACACTGAGTGGACAGAAAATGAGTTTTCTGTATCACAAGCTAACTTTTGAAAACAGTTCTTCTCTCTAAGGTTGGCACATATTTGTTACACTTGAAGTCTGTAGCAAAACTTATATTCAGATTTCCCTTTAATGGAATCCTATGAATATTACGGGATAGAATGTTATAGGAAACTTAGTCTAAAAGATCTCCTTGCTGCCAGTTTTGGGAAATGGGAACAAAGCTCTACATTGCTAAGGATTTTAATGCTAAATATTTGTGTAATTGCCATGTCAGGGGAAGGGACTAACCGGCGAGCAGGCCTTTTCCAAATATGTTTAATCAGAAGTAAAAACCCACTGAGTTCAGTAGGAATTACTTCCCGGCAAGTAGGCTTAGGCTGCAAATCCCCAGTAAAATATTCCAAACCATTGGTTCAAACTTTCCTATATGTACTGTAATAGGAAATGTTTTTGTTCTTCAAATGCAGCCTTTTGGTATACAGCTTAAATGTATTATCCCACTAACAGCCTAATATTCAAAACAACTTAGAAATGTGTCATATTGTTTTCAGTGACAGTTCCTGCTTCACAGTGAATATGCCAAAGATCAGTTGCAAAAATGAAGAAGGAAGTATTTTTAATACACTCACAGCTCTGTGTGGGTAACCAGTGGTCTTAAAAGACCTCATATTGTGGAAGGAATAAAAATATTTCCATGAATCTGCAGCACTCTCCCAATTTAAGGACGTATACATTTTTTAGCTTCTTAGATATATTACATTATGAATCAGGAAAAAAATGATAAAATGGTTAGAATGATTAAATGCTGGAGGAAAACATTGCATTCTTTCATATATGTTACATAGCAGCTAAGTGTACTGAGAGGGCTGATTTGTGGGGGTAGTCACGTCTCCCCCAGGTTCTCCTGCTGAGATCTTGTGAGTGGAGTAACAGTGTTGGATTTCACTCTGTGTTTGCTGTGTATTTGATAAAACTGTGTTTGCTCAGTTGTCTTAAAATAATAGTGCCACCGCTCTATATTTTGTATATGTTGGTGATACAAAAAAACTTTAGGTCAGAGAGAGAGAGAGAACCAGTGCCTTTGGAGTATAATAAAGCTTGGGATGAGGACGAAGCAGCAAGCTGCTAAGTTTTAGCTACACCATAGAGGTGTGGACTTAAAGGATTTACCAGACACTCATATAAGAGGAGGGAGGACTCACCCAGGGCATTTTGTCATCCTACCATTGGCGTAGGCAGCTCTGGAACTGTGTGTTGCCACATACATTAGGGATAGCTATATAGTAGACATAATTACTATATAATTATGCTCCACCCTGTTGACAGTGCATAATGTGAAACAGTTAATGTGGTACCTTTAATGTTCAGGTAAACAAGGTTTCTATATCACTAACTGCCAGAACGATGGCTTGTTATGAAAATAGTTATGGTTAGATGCTCTTCCTTATACGATTGTCTACTTTGGAGGACTACATTTAGTTAAAAGGCAAGATAAACATGTTTTAAATCTGTCACCAGAGCACAACGCTTAGTATTGATTGCAGAAGGCCTTCTAAACAAAAGTTTATATATCCTTCAAAAAGCATGTGCTGTATCCTAAGCTTTTATTATGCACACGGATACAGAAGCATTAGTTGAATACTGATTAATCCAGTGTAAGGTTGTTGTAGCTATTGTCTTCATTTACTGCAGGCATGCCTAAAGGATTTTGTTTTCTGTATGTTGAAAACAGGTGGGTGTGTTACTAGTGCTCTTTAAAGTGTCATTATGACATGGCAATGTTGTTATTATGTGCCGTCAAATTACTTCCAACTCATAGCAACCTCATGAATTAGTGACCTATATAAACGGTCATACCATTAACACCCTTGCTCAGCTCTTGCAAACTAAAAGCCATGACTTCCTGTATTGAGTCTATCCATCTCTTATTTGGTCTTCCTCATGTCCTGCTGCCTTCAGATTTTCTCAACATTATTTGTCTTTCCCAGCAAGTCTTGTTTTCTCATGATATACTCAAAGCATGATAGCCACGGTTTAGTCACTTTCATTTCTAGAGAGAGTTCAGGCTTAGTTTGATCTGTATTCTGTGCCATCAAGTCACAACCGACTTACAGCAACCCTAATGGGGCTTTCAAAGTACATGAGACGAGTGGTTTTACCAGTTCTGCTTCCCCAGTGTGTTTCCACAGTCAAGCAGGGATTCAGACTGTTCTCCAGAGTCCTAGTCTGTCAGTCTCTCTACTTCACCATCCTGGGAATCTTTTGGTCTAGCACCCACTTGTTTGTCTTTCTGGCAGTCCATAGTATCCATAAAGCTCTTTATTTCAAGGAATAGGTTTTCTCCCAGGCAGATTTCTTCATGTCCAATTTGCAAATTTATGCATCATGATGGAGACTACTGTAGTATAGATTATCTTGGCCCTTGAACTCAAGCAACACATCCTGATTCTTAAAAGATTTTTCTAGTTCTTCCATAACCATCCTTCCAAGTCCTAGTCTTCTCACATTTTGGCTGCAGTCTCTATCTGGATTGATGATTGAACCAAAGGACCGAAAAAATTTTAACTCTTTCAATTTCATAATTTTCAATATTAAAGTTACATAATTCTTCTGTGACTAGGGCTTCAGGAGACCAGGATTCAAAGCCCCACTTGGTCATGGAAACTCACTGGTGGAGTGGAAGTGGTGAAACCACTCCTTAAATATCTCACCTAGAAAGACCTGTTAGGGTTGCTATAAGTCTGTTTCTGATTTGACAGCACATAACTAATCTGTAGTCATGATTTTTGACTTCTTAATGTTTAACTGCAATCCTGATTTCACACTTTCTTCTTGAAACTTCCTCAGTGTCAAGTTATTGCTCTTTTCTGCCAATGTTATATCATCTGCATATCTTAAATTATTGATATGTCTTCCGTAGCTGCAGAAAACAAAATGTTGTGTAATATTGAATTGTGTCACCATTTAGTGTCACATACACTTTAAGTGTCCTAGAGTTAGTTCACTGGAGTCATGCTATACTTGGTTAAAAGATCAGACTTGTAAATAAGCTCACAAAAGTTGCCAGACTGTGGGTAAAGGTGGAATACCAGCCTTTAAAGAGAGTAGTTCCATGAGTTTTCGTGCTGGCTAGGAGGAAAGAGTGCAGGCCACTAACATCTTAGCAGGCTAATAAACAAAATGATCTTCCATCAAGCAAGCTGGCAGAGGAGTGACCCACCTCCATGCCACCAGCCTGCTTACTGAACTGCATGAAATTCCTCCTCATCTATGGACATCAGTGGATTTGTTAAATCTAAGGGCGAGATAGTTACCAACAAAATAAATATGTAAATAATGAGGCCAAAAGGTAATGAAAGGAAGTAATAGTGAGTCTGAAATTTCTGTACAGGTCTCACATGTGTACGAATGAGAATAGTGACATATTTACAATGTGAATAGCTGTGGAAATGCACACTTCCTAGAAATTTTAAAAAATTGGCTTTTTCCATTAAAATAATACACTGCAATAAATACATTTTAAAGTACCAAAAGACATACATATATTCTTACTTACAGAAGGTGGTGATTATGTGGGTTTCTTCCTTGTTTTGAAATTCTTACTGTTATTTAAATGATTGGGGGGGTGTGGAAATTAATCAGTTAAACCAGAGGTCATCAACCCCCGGTCCGCGGCCCATTGCCGGTCCGTGGCTTAAGCCCCACCGGGCCGCCAAGACATACCTCCCCCCCCCCCGCACGCACTCACCCCTGCAAAGGTTGTTTGCGCCTGCGCAAACGGCGGCGCAGCCTCCCGGAGCCCGGCTAGAAAGCTAGCAGCGCGGAGGGACCCAGCGGCTGAAGACAGAAGCCCGGGAAATTCAAATAGCCTCCCCACGGGGCTCTGTCTCCAGCCTCGGGATCGCTCCGTGCTGCTGCCTTTCCAGCCTGGCTGGAAAGTCAGCAGCAGGGAGAGACCCTGAGGCAGGAGGCAGGAGCCCAGTGGGGAGGTGTTTTGATTTTCCCGGGCTCTGTCTTCAGCCTCGGGATTGCTCCGTGCTGCTGCCTTTCCAGCCTGCGCACTCGTGCACCCACCCCACCCCTGCGCGCGGGCGCATGCTTGAAGGGGTGAGGGAGTGCGTGCCGGCGGCGGCAACCTGGGAGTCTGAGCATGGCCGGGGGGCTTCCTCTGGCCGCTCGCCTCCCAGCAGGCTCCAAAGAGGCCGGGGTCGGCACTCCTCGCTGCCCTGAGCAGGCCGATGCCGCCGCTGCTGCCTCCAGCTCCGGAACCAGCGGCTGCATTTGAATTTCCCGCGGAGGGCGGCGAGGAGCCCCGCCCCCAGCCTCGTTGGAAGGCGAGCGGCCAGAGGGAGCCCCCCGGCCATGCTCAGACTCCCAGGCTGCCGCCGCTGGCACGCACTCCCTCATCCCTTCAAGCATGCGCCCGCGCGCAGGGGTGGGGTGGGTGCACGGGTGGGCAGGCGCTCCTGCGCATGCGCGAAGCGGTGGGGGAATGCGTGCGTGCGCCTTAGGCGCGTGCGCTCCCCAACCACTTCGCGCGTGCGTCGGAGAGGAGAAGCGCGAGGGGCCGCCCCACCTCCCTCAGAGGCTCCGCCGGTCCGCACTACAGAAAAGGTTGGGGAACGCTGAGTTAAACCAAACCAAACCAGACTTTGCAGCACTAAAAAGCTGCTGTGACTTTGGATGACATGAATTTAATAAGAGTTTTTAAAAATATGGTGTTTAATTAGCTAGATGTAAAAGATTTTCATCTTCATTTTTAATTTTTCAGGCTATGACATTCATCCTTTCCCTCTCTACTTTCTTGTTACATTTTTCACGGGTTTCTGCTGAAAATGTGTAATTCAGTAGAAATAAAGAAATGAAGTCTTGTCAAAAGAAAGCAGCCTCTTCAGATTGGCAGAAAAAAATGCTGACTTAGTCCACTTCTGTGCCAACATTGCTACACACAATAAAAATCATTTTTTTCAGACGTTTTGAAAAACTAAGGAACTTGAATCCATGGCATGTTTAATAATTCAATACACTTTTTTCTTTTGAATGTTAGGTGTCCCCCCCCCAAAAAAAAAATAAGTACTGGAGTTCATATTCCATGGTGCATTAATACCTGAAGTACAGATTTTTCTTTAGATTGCAGATATAATTTTTCTTTAGATTGCAGACCTCTGTCATTTAAACAAATATTATAGTGTGCTTTGTTAGAACTCAGAAATCTTTTTGGCTGTACTCCTATAGATTGTTTTGTACATATAAATTCCAGAACACCCTTGGCTACACTGTAGATTTTACTGAAATCACTAGGACTTTTATAAAGCCATGCAGTTTAAATTGGGTTCCAACAATATTTAATTGGAAGTAATTTCCACTTATATCAAGGAAATAGGCTTGCAATTTCATCCTCAAAGTGGAGAAAAGAACCTCACTTTGTATGAGATATTTTAATTGCAGTAGTTTTTCTTCTTGTTTAGAAGTCCGTTACATTTTTTTAAAGTAATTCCTCAGTTTTACAGTGTGATTTTAAGTTTCAGAATGAATGAAACAGGTTATGATGGATGACAGTCAACATTGTCTGTTTAATGAAGGAAAGCTGCATGCCTTCTGTGAATGCAAATGTTCTTCTATGAATACACCAATAGCATTGGGTCCCACCTTATTATTTTTATATTGCTGTGCATGTGCAGTACAACATATCCTTGTAATCAGATTTGAAATGATTATCTGATGTTCCATTCTGTCACCAAAGATCCATGGAACAGGCCATTGGATAGCTTGCACTGAAATAATAAAGCTGAAGTCTGCATATGATTATTAGAGAAGGTTCTCCTTGCTGTGTTACTTATTAAGTGCTGCTCTCATTGTAGAAACAACAAAAAGAAACAGAAGAGAAATCACAGATAGTGTTAGACATGTAGGGCTAGGCTGACATAGCTGACCTCCAGGGGTGTTTGAAATATGTGGTGTTTATCTTTCTTCCTCCCATGATTATCACACTCCATCTCTGTTACGTTCTGAGCTACCGTACATAGCAATTTATGGGGACACTATGTCACTGCTAGGTTAACATTTGATTGTGCTGTGTTAGTAGGACATCCTGGATTACCTTGTTATGCTTGTGCCATCACCTTAAATAGTTGCCTGCCTTTTCAGTAGCTTATAGTATAAAGCCATTAGACCTCTGATTCTATAAATAGTGATGGATGCACTTGCTTGAAGTGATAGTGTGATCAGATGTATCACAATGCATATGCCTAATTATGAACACCTAATACTCCAGCATTGTGAAGCCCCATAGATCTTGCTCTGTGTGCTATAAATATACAGTTTAATCTACTGTGGCAATTGGTTGATATATATAGCCATATTTTAATTATCATACATAGCTTGACTACACAAGCAATCCATGCTGGTACTTGGGGCAGCAAATTGTGTGCAATTTAAGAGGCGGCCCCGGATCACTGTCAGTGTTGCAGAGAATGCTGTGGTACGTCTGTTGGATTGTGCTGCCTCTTGCAGAGTTTGGACCAGCCCTGGAGCTGGCAGATTCTTGGTGCTGTTAATTACCAATTTTTGCATAATCAGAGAGCCATACTATATATTCAGAGAGGCAATGTGGAGTCAATGTAGTGGAGAGTGTTGAATTCAAACTCAGGATACCTGGGTTCAAATCTACATTTGGCCATGGAATCCCACTGGGATTTGGCAGTGATAAACCATTCCTTGAATATCCTACATACCTGTAAAAATCCTATTAGAGTTGCCATGAATTGGAATTCACTTGACAGCACATAAGAGTATAACAACATTGATGGCCTTGATTGTGATTTCTTGCTTCATGAGTATTCAGACTGTGACAGATCCAAGACTATGTATGCTCTGTGTTAAAAGAGGCAGAAGTGCTGAAGTAAACAAATTATCAGTTTTTACTGTTTGCATATGCTTTTATATATATTTTCACTGTAGATGTCAAAAGGTATTTAAACCTCCTATTTTTAAGATCAGTTAAAAACTACTTCCATAGAGATGTGGATTAATTTAATATTTATGTTTAGTAAAGCCTAAATAATAGAAAATGACAAATGTCATTTTTTACGTCACCAATGTTGGTGATATAATTTTTGATTACTGCAGGCATATCCAGTCAGCTTTTCTCCAGATATTTTTCATTGGTGCTCTGCAATGACTTGTATGTTGTGCCAAATATTCTAGGTGGTAAACATTTTTGAAACTGAATGTAGCAGTTGAATATTGCACTGCTTCACATTAAACTAGGAACTGGGAGCTGTTTAGTCCAATCCATTGCAGTCATGACTAGTTTTCCATAGTCACTAGAAAGCACTAGATTATTCCTGTCATCTCTGTGTTCATACTGTATGAGAAGATTCAGGCTTATAAGAAAAATCAGCTCTGACTTGTAGCACAGACAATCACCATGATGGAGCAAGCTGACTATATAAGGGAAACCTGTAGATAATCTTCTGAAGGATAACATATTTATCAGAATTATTTGTGTATCAAAGTATGCTTCTTATTTCAAAGATCATCTAGCGCATTTTTCCGTGTATAAGATGCTACCTTTTCCTAAAATCATTACACTAAAAATTGAGGGGTGTCTTATACACAGAAGTAAGCTGAGAACACGGAGAGAACAAAACTGCCCATACCTTGCCTCTGTAAACAGGCTTCCTTCAATCACGAGGCTTAGCTTCCTACAGTCAGGAGACTTAGCTTCCTACAGTCAGGAGACTTAGCTTCCTCCAATCATGAGCCTTGTGGAACTGATGTCAGCTGATGCTAAACAAACTAATTGGAACACACCTCATTGGAGGTGGAGCCTGTAGGCTCAGATGCAACATGGACTCGTAAGCCCAGAGGCTGAATACTCAAAGCTAAGTTAAGATTTCTTAATTTGGGGGTTAGAAAGGGGGAGTGGTGTCTTATAAACAGAAAAATATGGTATATAGATTCAGTATTCATGTCCAGAAGAAATCAAATTATAGATCACCCATAAATAATCCATATTTTCTGAGAGCACATGTATTTTTGCTTGCTCTGTGTTGCTGTTTTCCATTTCATCACTCTTTCTCCCGTTTCCTTTTTCATATAGTCATTCACCTCTAGTTACATGGATCACATGAAGTCCAACAAATACAGTGTAATCTATTCAACACCAAGTATGATGCCCAATAAATTCTACCAGACTCCAGAAGGATTGTGTAATGGAGTTCAGGTTGAGCCTGTTGATCTCACAGTGAACAAGCGAAGCTCACCATCTTCAGCTGGAAGTTCTCCTTCGCCTCTGAAATTCCAGACTATACCTAGAAGAGGGTCACCTGGATTAAATCTGCCCTCACCCAGCCCTCCGATGAAGAAACTGTCTCCACCAGGAATGCAACCTTTCACTATGCCATTATCTATTCCTCCTGTAATGGCAGCTCTCTCGCGCCAGGGACTTCGAAGCCCTGGGATACTTCCAGTTATACAGCCTGTGGTAGTACAGCCTGTCCCTTTTATGTATGCCCCTCATCTTCAACAGCCTATAATGGTGTCCACAGTTCTTTCAGAAGAGTTGGAAAATCCAAGTAGTGTGCCAGGTAAAACTTGTTTGCCTATCTCCCACCTCACTTCATAAGAATTAAGTAAGATAAACTGGAATATATTGCCTTTTCACTTAAAATTAGGCTAACTAACTTTTAGTGAAAAAACACTAAGTTTGTCAAGATCCTCTCGCAGGGGTGTGTGGTAGATAGTATTCTATACTGGCAAAGCAAAAGGATGGTGACTCAGTGATTTCCAGCAAATCACTATCTTCTGCCTAACCTACCTCAGATTCTGTTACAAAGATAAAGGGTGAAAGCAGCAGCATAGGGCGTGATCATATGAGGCAAATGTTCTCTAGTTATACCCCTGTTAGATCATTGTAGAAATTTCTGGTCACATGATCCATGGCCATTATCAAATCATTTACCCAGCCAGCGGTGTAACTGCAGTTTATTTCTCACTTGCCAGGAGGCTTCTATTATTTTGTTCCAATGGCGTATTGATATATTCCTTAGTGGTATGACATGTTTGCACATGTCATACTGCTATATCAATTCTTTTCCGAAGCCGAGTCACCGAGGAAGGTGGCTGCCATTACTGCCATGCAGGTACCCTGCTTTGATTTTTTTAAAAAAATTTGCGGCCTGTATGTCGATACATAGATAAACATATGTCAACGGCCAGGTATGTCAGGGTATTGGTAAGTGTTGCATCACACCTTCTACTGTCTGGCAAGTAACACAGCCCTGGATGGGGGTGCTGGGTCCATTGAGTGCAATACATTTCTTCCAGAGGCACTGCCGCAAGAGATGGAATTTTACTGAACAAGAACCCCTACCTGACACGTTGACGTATGGGTAAAACAAAAAAAATTTTAAAATTAAGTAAGGGGCTGCAGTGCCGCAGAAGATAAGAAAATAAATTGGTACCACAGTGTAGCCAGCCATAATGATTCAAATAGGAGAAAATGAATTGGTAACACTAAAACACATTGGAACAATTGCCATGGTATATATATCATGTGACCACGATTCAGTACAACAGGGGTATGGAAAGTATAGAAGTGGGGAACATTTGCCTTGTTGTGATCAAGCCCATATACGCTGCCTGAAACTTCTTTAAGGAATGGAGATGTGTTTCAAGCTGGGTTTTTTCTCTTCATTTACTATTTATATATACTTTTCTCTGTTTTCTCTTTCTTGCAGTATCAGTAATTGACACTCCTAGAAAGACAGCACAAAATAAATCTATTAAGGTAGAACCAGGAATGGAATCGCCCAGGAGTGACTACTATCCTGAACAAATGTCCCCTCCACTGATGACCTCATTGTCACCCCCTCAAGCTATGCTTCAAGAGTAAGTAGTTATCTGTGGTTCTGAAATAATCCATTTGAATGCAGGACCTATTGCCAGCTAAATGCAAAATGTTCTGAGTGGCACTATTTCACTGAGTTCCTAAAATGTTGGTGTCCTTTCTGACAGAAGCATAATACTATGGTCAGTGGCCACTGTGCAGGTATTTCATTTTTCCCACATGAGAGAAAAGAAAAGAAAAAGATGAGGGCAACAAATGGAAATCAGAAACTTCTGGGCACAATGTAAGATTATGTGAGTGAGGCAAGATAGTTGCACAAGCAAAGCCCAATCTGGAAATGCTTTTATAGTCCAGACCTGTAATCAAAGCAGACAAAAAATGTTCCCCTAGGAATACCTTCAGATGTGTTTAGATATCACTAGGACCCTAACAAAAGACTACATGTGTTATTGATGTCAAGAACACACACTTTTCCTGAACCCAGGGAAATTTCCTGCCCTTCCCTCAGACCTCCCACCTCCCTTTCATTAATAAGAAGCAGGGGAAGGCTTCAAACAAGATCAGGTGGAAGATAACTATGGTGTTGCACTACTGCAGAAAGAAATGCTCCAGAAAGCATTATGATGCAGAGGCTCCAAACCTCAGGGAGTGTGAATGTGAAGATAGATTCAGGAATTTTGTTTCATTTTTGATCTCTTTTATTGTGTTGTTCATGACTGACTGTTATAGTCAAGGTCGAGTTATAGTCGAGTAGACTGTGTCTAGGGGGGCGGGGAAAAAAGTCTAATAAATAAATAAAAAATAAATAAATAAGGTCAAGAGGTTTATTATTGTTGTTGTTGTTGTTGCATTAAATTGGCTGGGGAGCCTAGAAATTCATCTCCTGCTGTGACTTGGCTTTCTCATGTGAATCTTCTGGATTCAAAGCTACTTGCTTTGATGAGCGGCTACTTCCTTAAGTCTACTAGCTATATGTCTGGCCCAATTCTCATTTTCCATTTGCAGTATTACTAATGACTAAAACCACATTTCATTTAGCACTTTGCCATAACTGTCACTAGTGGGAAGTCTGATAGGTGGATGGTTCTCTTTCCCATGGCAGTGCTAAGAATCATACAGACTGCTTTGGTTTTCTAACTTTTGCTCATTTGATCAAGTTGCGCTTAACAGAGATTTCTTCTGTTCTTGGCTTTTCTTGTGCTTTTTAAAAGGATAGATATTCTAGATGCAGCAAACAGAGACTGACCAGTTAGAAGCAGTGAGGAGATGACTATCTGCTTTTGCACTGAATCTGGGATGAAGAAGCTTCAACTTTCTAAATGTCATGAACCTACTTCTGCCATCCACCATTGTTTGCTAGGTTGACGGGCATTCAGCTTAAGTATCTGAATTGTTACAGATAGAGCTACTCTGTTGTTAATGCTGGTATAGGAGATATGAGTGGTAGAATATACCAGATGGGCGGGATATAAATCAAATAAATAAATAAATAAATATGTCCCAAGAGTGAAAGCTTTTCACAATGTGTTTTGATAGGTTCTTGGATTTGATTCCAAGCTGGCCTATAAAACATTCTAAGCAAAAATGAATGGGCTAATGAAACCTAAAACATGCGCTACAGGTTGAAATCCTTTGTTCTTGTTCTACAGGAAACACTGTTTAGCAGAAGCTGACATAGCATAAATGTTGAGTGTGGGAGCATAAGAGTGGTTACACAAACCACAACAAAATGATCTTAGGGAAGATAATTTTACCTATTTCAGAAGGATGTACATGAGTTAAAAGAATACTTGTGTTCATAAATAACCATGTAAGGCAAGCAAAACTTCCATGGAATGCATTGGATACTGAAGAATGTAGCAATGATTGTAGATGCACTATTTTTAAGAGTTTGGATTGATACAAAGTATTTGTTGGGAAATATAACCAAAAAAAAAGTGGTATGTGGGGTATTGACAACTGTTGATATTTGTTTTGGGGTTTTTTTAACTGAGAAGTGCAGATTTCAAGGAGATGACTTTTTGGGAATCCATATGCCAATTTTCATTTATAGCTGGCTTCCAGCATTTTCCAGGAACTTAAGAGGTTCCAGATTGGTTGAGAACTTTCCTTTCTAAGCACTTGTGAAAGCCAGCGTTCAAAACTGCTTCTGAGTAATCCAGAATTAAAGTTCAACATGTCATGTCTTTTGAAAGTCCTCAGTAATATCTGAGGATTTATACATGGGACTATAGCCCATGTATAACCCCCACAAAAAGTCTGACAATATGAATTTTGTTTGGCAATACTCAAGGCATGGGAATGGACTGGTGTTCTGTATCCTGCTTTATGTTCCAGCTTTGGTATTGAAAGCTGATTTCCATTTATTCCCATAATTTTAATGAAAGAATTCAACTAAAAATTTGTGTTTTGGTCTATGACATATGTGATTTATATGCTTAGTAAATGGAGTATCTCAACTGCATTGCACTTTTCAAGATGCAAGCAGGAAAACTTTATATGAAGCAAAAGAGACAATTTTACACATCCTGTGGGTGTGACACATGCACATACAGACTAAACTCTCCATTTAGGAACTGACGTCATTGGTTAAGGGAGGCTGCACCCTTTTGCCAGCTCCAAACAGGAAATTCTCAATTGGCCTTTAAAAGAGTGGATGAACAATAAAGCCACTTGAGTTTGGCTTGCAAAGCAAAAGAAGTGATGGAGTTAATAATGTTAAAATGCTGTCAGACAATACGTTTTTAAAATGTATTTTAATCAGAATTAAAAGGTGTAAAATAGCAGTACAAAAAGTTCACTGGAAGCACCAAGGATCTGGAAAATCTAAGCATGCTTGTCTGGGAAACCAGAGCCTGATCTTAAAAACAAATGAAATATTGTAACATGCTGCGAAGATTTATTTATGTATTTGGTTTTGTTCATTCCACAAAATGAATAAAAACCCCAGCAGGGAAGTGAGCCAAAATATTACCACTAAAGTCCATGAAATTTGCTAAGCTTGCTTGAATTTTTCCACATGCATGTAATGTTGTTCATGCTGCCAAAAGACGGAGGGCTGGTGAATAAAGAAGCTCTGTAGTATACTATGAAGGAAGTTTTAGCTCAAAATATTTGATTTTTCTTTTTACCTCTAACCTAATTTCATGCAGGAATCACCCTTCAGTTATAGTTCAACCTGGTAAGAGGCCTTTACCTGTGGAATCTCCAGACACACAGAGGAAGCGTAGAATACACCGATGTGATTACGAAGGCTGCAACAAAGTTTACACTAAAAGCTCCCATCTGAAAGCTCATAGAAGAACACATACAGGTATGAAACCAATACAAATAAGATTTTATTTTTTAAAATAAACTTTATTTGGCTGTGACAAGAGGGAGTTTCTGTTGGGTTGCTGTGCAGGTGGAATATTGCTGAGACTTTACTTCTGTCCATGTGCTAGAATTATTATGTTTTCACTTCTCCTGTAGACAGTAGTAATATATGAAACAACAGTGTCAGGCAAGAATTTGTATATTGTTCTAGAAGAGGAGAGAGGATAAACAGTGACTCTGCTCCATTTATTGTATGCTAAAGAAGGTAAAAATGTCAAGATAAATATATGTGAGCCACTTGTAAGGGTTAAAGGTTATCTAGGTAGCAGAACAACTGTACCAGGTCAGTGGTCTTAAATTAAAAGAGAGGAAGAGGATTGGTTTTAGAGGTCAGATTACCGCTGGGGTTAAGCCAAATGATTTCTCTGCTGTCATCCAATTCAGCCCATTCCCATTTTCTCTTTCTCAGCACACAGAAAAGGCGTAGAGTTCCATGCCTTTCTCTGCAGCTTATCTTGCTTCATAGAAGATGAAGTCTGGTGTAATCTGAAGGGTAGGCTGCTCAGGCCGGATCCACAAAGAGCAAGCCTGAAACAGAGTAATTTAAAACCACTAAGTGAGAGCTAGCTAACCTTTTCTATGCCACAAGTCAGTTAGCAGGGACTTCCTAAGCCAAGGTTAAACAGTCCAAAGTCAGTAAACCAACAGATAGTAATGAGAAATGGGCAAGAAGTATTGCCCAGGCAAACAAAACATGCTCCAGCGTCAGCAAAGTAGTCAAAGTAGTTTATATGTTGCTGATTCCAGAGACCCCACCACTGGCTTCAGCATAGGTCATTTGCTCTTAGGTCTTCTCCCTGTAAACAGAACCTTACACTCAAAGTTCCAACTTGCTCCCAGGGAAGCAGTGACTCATGAGGAGACCTTCCCCAGAGCTGACCCCTTCTCCTGAGGGTTTCCAGTTGAGCTGTTGCCTTTGCCCTTCTTTGTTATTGTAGACAGGGGAAGCGGGGGCAAGAATCATTATTTGAAGGAGAGAGTGAGCTTTTGGCCTTCAGAGATATTGCTCGCTGCATACCAGAGGCTCTAAGGCCTGCAAGCCTCATGAAGTCTTCATAATCTCCTGGCTAGTCAGGATATAATCTATCCAGTTGTTCTCGGTGAAAAACCAGTAGCATACAGTATATGCAAAACTTCCTGTTTCTAACTCATGCCATTTTAGAAAGAAAACAACTCCTAGAATCTTCCAGGTAACATCTTTGGATTAGAACAACCAGAATTCCCCAGCCAGCTTGGCTAGTCAAAATGTAATCATTTAAGTTGGAAAATCAGTTGTATCCATGGAAAACAAATGTTTCTCGCTGAGGACTGCATGTCCCAGAATTACCAGGCCAGCATGGCCAGTTGAAGCATTTGTTGAAACCTCAGCAGTATCTGTGCAAAATATTCTTTTTTCTAACTCTTGTTGTTTCAGAAGTATTTAGGGACAAACACACAAATAAACTTTGATTTGATTTGTAAGATAAGATGCATTATGTGTCTCAGTTTATATTATGGGTTACATCAGTGATCCCGGTGTTGGTTGGGAGACTATGTGGGTGAGGGCTACTAATGTGATCCATTATTGTATTTCATGTGCCTGTGAATTTGACTCAGATTAAGCTCAGTCTATTGCACTCTTAAATGATGCCAAATAATTAAAAAAACAGTTGCTCACAATGCTGAGGCTTAAGCTTTACTTGCCTATGTTTTTGTTTATTCACAATGCAACACTATTTCAAAGCGAGTCTTGATGTCTTCAATGCTTATTCCTTGGTAAAGATGTGTAGAACTGCAGCCTTGGTTATTTACTTTCTTCTGCGCATATTTTTGCCTCTCATAGTATGGCTGGCTGATTTTGCTTGCCTACGAATGGTGAGTCAGTGGAATTTGCAGTACCACACCCTTCTACATCATCACTAAATTTATCCCACATATATTGCACTGTGCCAAAAGATTTTCAGTATGTGGGTGTTTTTAAAGAAGATAGAGTAATAATGGAAGATTGGGAAATGGGGATAGATGGTTCTTCCTTTTCTTTTTTCACTCAGCTTTATCTTTTTTCAGTTCATGCTGTTCTCAAAACACAGCTTGACATGAAAGAGGCTATTTTAAGGGAGAATTATCTGACATGCATTTTAAAAAAAACAGAATGGAATGCCACCGCTATGTAAAGACTTAATTTAGATTGAAATCAACTACGAATTTATGTGTTTGAACACACTCCAGTAAGAGTGTCGTATCACCATTATGTAACTTCCTACCACATCGTGTTGAAATGGCATGGGTCTTCCTTCTCTCCCTAGCTGTCAGTATCTCATTTGGATTTGTTAGATGCATCGTCTTTCCACAAGACTTGTCTCAATGCTTCTGTTATTTTCTTGATTTAAAAAAAGATTAAAGACAGGAGGCTGGGCGAAAATGATACACATGTTTAGATAGTACTATTAAAGGATGATTGCTTTGCTTATATGTTCATTATATGTAATGAAAACCAGTGATGCATAGGCTTCTAAAACTTGCTTCTTCTTTTTTTTAATTTGCCTTCAGGTGAAAAGCCTTACAAATGCACTTGGGAAGGTTGCACATGGAAATTTGCTCGATCTGATGAACTAACACGGCATTTCCGGAAACATACTGGAGTCAAACCCTTCCAGTGCCCAGACTGTGATCGCAGCTTCTCCCGATCTGACCATCTTGCCCTTCATAGGAAACGCCACATGCTAGTCTGAAATTTTCTTCGTTCAGTTCTCTTCATATTTCCTTTCTTGTTATTTTTAACCTGTGCTTTTTAATTTAGATTCAGCTGGTCTGAATCTCTGAATTTTATAGCTTGGAAACCTTCCCTATGGTCAGTAAAAAAAAAAAAGTTTGCTTGACCCTTCTTTGCCCTTGCCACGGGTCAGACCTAAAGAATGTGAACACCTCTTTTTTCCTTGGGGATGCCAAGCAAGCCTTTCCTGCCAGCAAATAAAAAAAGAAAATCTGTGAGACTAAAGGATTTTGTAATCAAACTGGTTAGTTTTGCCATTTAATCAGCCAGTATATATTGATCATACAGTTAACTGTTGGAAATCCAGCCTGCTAATCCTTGCCAGAGACTTTGTGTACCCTGCGAAGGATGCACATCTCCTTTTTATGCTCATCAATGCAATAAGTGGATCATTTCCAGTATGGTTAGTAATAGAAGCATGTTCCACAAGACACTTTTTGGATGTTTTAAAAAATCCTCAGCGTGGGAATGAATGAAAAAATCTTGACTGATGAGTGGTTGTTCTCAGCAGAAATTTTGTCAACACCTAATATTGTACATTTGACCGGCATTGCCTCTCTTTTGTGTGGTATTGTGTAAAATACTAGATTATGTTTGCCTGGATATATAGTGCCTCAGTAGATTCATTCAGCAGACCTTTACATGACATAGTAATCTGTCTTTTGTGTGCAACTGTATGAATGGAACACACATGGTACTCCTGTGATGTGTCATTTTATGATTCATGCAATAATCTACCTCACTGAGGAGGTGTGGTAGGTATATTCTTCTCTCATCACTCCTCTGCACTTCCTGTAGACTAGAAGGCCTCTCTGTCCTTTGCTTGCCATGGGCTAGAAATGGCAGTCATTTCAGCACCCGGTTAGAAATTAATTCCATCAGAGATCCTACCATACTCAAAATAATAAGTTCAAGAGAACATCTTAATTGAAGCACTTCTGTACAAAATTTGTCAAAAAAATATTACTAGTGGAAAAGGTTCTTTCTCTCCCTTCTCTCTCTCTCATTTTCATATTAAGGTTTTGTTGGCTTTACACACTAAGTTTAGCAGGATTCATGACATTTTGTAAGTATTTTGTAATGCAGTATCTGCATTTCCAGTATCAGTGATTTCAAAGTGCATTAAGAGTGCACTATGATTGTTATTATCCTGTAATCTTTTGAGATACTTTCAATGTCCAGAGGAAAGGGTTTAAGGAAATAAGACTTAAACTGTTCACCATTATCCTGTACTTTACCCTTAAAAAAAAAAAAGAGGAATTATGGCACTTCAGGCTTTCATATTCTTAGAAGGGTTTGAAAAAAGGAGGCCACCAGGAATAGCAGGAGTGAACAAGAGAAGAAAGGACCTCAGAATGTGCTAGGAAACACTTTAATGTAATCAACTACTATAATCACATACATTTTTGGTAAACCCTTCAGGGTAACTTGGTTTATTAACTTAGTGTTAATTGTTAACTTAGTGTTTTGTTACGTTTTCCCAAACACTGTGTTGTATGTCGGCAGTTCATGTTCATAAATTGTTTTCTAGCACTTTTTGTAGTCCTGTCTCCTCTTTCCTTCCACATATGTTTTGAAATTCCCTTTGTACCCATGGTACTGTTTACTTCTCTCTTACTGAAATCAGTGTATCAACAGAACTCATTAATTTTGGCTCGATCTTGCCTGTTGTTTTTGATGCCAAGTATTGCTCATACCTAGACTAATTTGGATAGTTTGTTTGTTTTTAAAGAAATCCTAAATCTTAGTTTTGAATTGATTGAAATCCTTTTCTCCTAGGAAGTTCTTATTTTAGCAATCCTGAAACGAAACAATTCACTGGTGATCTCAAAAGGTCAATATGGAAGAGTTGCCATTTAATTGGGATTAATCTGAGGCACTGTGGGGCAGTATGTGCTATTGTGTAGCACTATATGGTGATAGAATATTCTGTAGTTAGTTACACAATACAGCTGATTGCTTTATTGGTTGGTACTTTTAAAAAAAGAGAAATTAAGGCAGGATTTCTGCCTAGCAGTTGTGGGAGGGAATAAGTAAAATAATATTTTCCCCAATTCTCTTTAAAAGCAAGCTCAGCCTCCAGCCTTCACCAAGTTAGACATTTAGTTATTTTGATATAAACTTTTCATTTTAGGAGTTAAATTGGTACAGCAAAAGAACCATTGCCTGTTTCTATGTGATCAGTAATTTGTGTATGTATATGAACTGTTTTGCAATCAAAAGAATTAATTTTTCGATATGAGCTTATAAGAATATTCCCTGCAAAAGTGTGCCATATTTTGCTTTCCACACCCATTTAAACCAGAAGCAGTTGTACTGAAGCATTTGCAGACCATTCTGTACTAATTTAAATGGTGCAAAAATTTGTTCTGTTTTCTGTAGCGTTGCCACGTAAATCTGGAAAATACATCATTTTATGTTTTGTTCATACACTTAAATTTCTCTGTTGGACACATGGAAAAAATCTGAATGGGGAAACTTAATGGGCTTTCTAAGTGTCAGCAACTCAGGGCGGGAATATGGAGAGAAAACATAGCTGGACTCATTTGAATCTTTCCAGTATTAAATAGGAAATGTTATTTAGACATCATACTGACTAAGATATAAAATGCCAACATATACTAGGTGATTGAGATAAGACAGCCCCAATGAGCATAGTTTACCAAATCTTAGTGCCAGCTGTATTTAGATACAGCTGAATAGATTTTCCCATTATATTCCAGATGTGTAGTTCTGCATGGTTCATGGTGTCTTTGATTACAATTCCACACACTGAGAGCTATCAGCCTATGGCTGAAATCCTGTTGTGCAGCTGTGAGTGCACAAAAGTGATTATAATCATCAACAGTAACAAATTGCTGTTGATTAAAGGTGATTAAATTAAAAGTGATTTTGGGGTGCTCATGGCTTGTGCACAATTCAGCAAAGTCATGCAGCCCAAAATCACCCAGGAAAGCCTTTAATCAGTGGTAATTTGCCATTGCTGATGACATCACCATGGTTGCTCACATGGAGCTTTGCAATAAGATTCCAACCTAAGTGGGTTTTTTCCCTTCAGTTAATATGATTAAATAGATGTTTCTTTGTGATGCTACCATAAGTGGCTTGTGACCAAGATAAGTCCCCCCACTCAATTCTTGAGCTGCCCTAGGGGCTGCTGTAGTTTATTTCCCATAAAAATAATGTCTGAAGGGTATGTAAATTTTCTGATAGTACATCAAGGTTTAAATAGTTTATCAGTATAATATTATTTGCATTTAGACCATAAAATGTCAGAATAGAACCTGACACACACCCCAAATTCTAAATGACTAATAATAATCAATGGTCTATTTAAGCTTTTTTTAATGAATGAAATAAAAATGAAAAGATACAAAATAGGCAATGCACACTGAAATGCCCCTTCAGAACTATTTGTTAATATCAAACCAATATTAATTATGTGTAACCAGCTAATTAAGGCAAGTACAATTACAGCATTGCAAGTATATATTTCCATGTGTCCACACAGAAGTGATTAGATGCATTAGAGCAACATTATTCTAAATTGTGATGCTACATCAGAAGTAAAGGTGCAACTACATGGCCCAATTTTCCTGGCCTGGATCAGTCTAGCTCGTCCTAAAAAAGGGGTAACTTTGAGGTGTGGTAGGTCAATTGGGCACAATCTTTGCATCCACATGCAAGGATTGACTACACAATCTAAACTAGTCTTCTTTTCCTTTAAAGGGAAGGGGAGAAATCCCTTTCTGTCTCCCCCTCCATACTTTGCTTAAGCCACTTAATGATCTTTAAAAATGGAAAGCTTTCTTCCCATTTGCTTGTGCACGCTGGAACTGAACTAAAACAGAGTGATCTTACCTGCACAATGAAACAAAAATAACAGTAGTCCTTGACATAGATCCAGAAAGGTACGAGTAGGCATCAATCAAGGACAGGCTGGTTTGTGATGGCATGTACGTTGCGTGGTTGCCAGGAAAGGGAACAAACCAGCCCATTCCCTAGCGTGAACCAAACTGCAGGACGGATGTCTGATCACACCCTAAGTGTGTTGGAGAAGAGCTCCTTCTGAAATTCAAAGAGCTGCTTCAGTGTGACCAATGACTGCTGTAGAATTTGTGTGATTTTTAATTGTACCCCTTTGCTGGCATTAGTTTAAACCAGGAAAAACTGCTCTATTGCAGCAATAATTATGACAATATTGCATCAATAACTGTTCCTTTGCAGGATCATTTTGTAATTCCACTCAGATACATTTTTGCATGAATCCACCTTCAGCATGTGGAACTATTTAATACACTTGAGTCTTGGCTGCAGCCAGTGTTGGCTCCAGATATTTTCTTCTGATTAGAAGGACTTTCCCATCAAAATTAGGAAGGGAATATCTGGGTCCAGCCATGCATTTGCATTAACCTTTTGCTGTAAACTGCAATCCCAACTTCCACATACTGGGATCTATGGGTAGATGTTGCCTTGAGACCAGGAAAAAGTCTACAACTTGGTTCTTTAAGAGCAGTATTTTCATGGTTATGGCTTTTCACAGTATATAGCAACAGTTTCCATTAATGCAGAAAGTGGCTCTGTTTCCACTTTCACTCTGTAAAATCTAACGCATATTCTAGCACATCTTAAACATACCAGAACAATTGAAACAACTCCATTACAGTATGTGCACACAAATTGCTTGTGCAGCTTCACTGTCTCCATCCGCCTTCACAATAGCTTGCAGGATAAACTATGCCAGTGCCCTATAGAAGTTTCAGTTAGTATGGGCTCCTCTAGATGGAGCAGTTGTTCTGATAATTACCAGGTTTTGCATCCTGATGTGTCCCTAGTTTCCCTGTTCCCTTGTCCTTACACTGCCACCTCTTAATATCTCTCTGCACTGCTGTCACCACTACCATCTCTGACACCTAAGATGAGGGTGGTTAGTGCTGAAACTTTGTACCACCATCTTTTCCCATCGGTATCTTTTTCTGCTCCTGCGTGTGCACAGATTGGGTAATCCTTGTCTTCCTCCTCCCTGCCTTGCTGCCAGTTCTTGACATCCCTCCTTTGGTCCTTGTTATCTCCACCACCTCCCGCTTTAGGCTTAAAAAAAACTGAGTGCCATAGCAAAAAATCACACACACCTTGCTAAAGCATAATTGTTTCTAGAAGGAAAAAAAATTAAGGATGAGTATGGGGCTGGAAATGGAAATGTGGTGAAGTGGAATTTTTTAAAACACCTAAGGGGTTGACAGTGGATAAAGGGCCTAGAAAACCAGGCACGCACACAGTTACTTCCTGTTCATACCTGAATAAAGGGTAAAGTCATCTGGATGGCAGGAAAAACTACTGTGAAATTCAGAGACCGGTCAAGTATGTCTCATTTTAAAAATGCTCCATCTTGATGAGCCCTACATCTCTTCTACTGTTGGAAATGGAAGGAACCTTTTGCCTATGGGGAACGGAGATATAATTAAAAGTTGGAAGGTTCAGGCTATACTGTGCACGAAAAGGGGTTAGCGAGTGACGAAGGTGCCCTTTGGGAGCTCAGCGTGCAGCCAAAGATTACGAATACAGTCTAACCTTTCTAGCCAAACTGTGCACTTCTAGTACTGCACTATTGCAAGATGCAGCTTTTACGCTATTGCTTCATTGATAACATCCATTAAACAGCATTTTTAAATGAATTGTTCCTTTCTAAGTTGGATTGTGCAGAGTGAATGATATTTTTGTAAAGTGGGTTTAATGATGCACTATACTTCTGTTAAAATACACAGCAAGATGAACCCCTCTAACGCCAGAATCTGGTTTGTATTTTATTTTCACGCTTAGCAAGCTGTTGCTAAATGCAAATCCTTACCTTTTAAACAGAGTTGCAAAAAGTATTTTACACATTATTTTAAAAGGGCTATAATAATTCCCATTACGTTTTACAGATATTAGCACTTTGGGGCTATTTATGTATTTTAAATATTATACTGTCAAAATAATCTTCCTGCTTAGCGTGTCCTAAACTTTTACCTGCAAATGTAGCAGGGATATTACATTTACTTTAATACTTGTATAAAACTATGCAGAATTTTTAAAATAAAATGTAATATATTTTATAAGCTAATAATAATTGGGTAATTAAAGGTTTCTAGCATGCATACCTATCACTTGCAGATACTGAAACATTTTGATAATCTTTCTCACTAAAGATGTGAATGTTTTTATGTACCTTCACTGTTTCTACTTTTGGTAGTCCAAGGGGAATTCAGTAATGACATTTTGTCATGTCAAACTGTGAACATACATTTGTACTGTACAGTCCTCATGTTATATATATAATATGCTATATGTATTATAGTTGTTAATAAAACAAGACAAATATTAAATGTCAACATGTAGTTAAAACTACCCCTCATGCTTTTCTTAAAACAAAGACAATAACACAACAATCAGTTAACTGTAAATATAGTTTTTTATAATAATAGAAAGTAGTATAACAAGTGAGGTTGCAGTTTTGTTATCTGATCACTCACCTTAAGAATGTGCAAATAGCATAACAGATCATTTTCTTATTCAGGATTATCCTTATGCCCTACTAAGGCATACATGAAAGAAGAATTCTGTGCACAAACCCCTGATTAGGAATCATCCACCTAAAACCAGATGCACATGAATGTGAATGTTCATATCTATGCATTGCTTTCAGTGGAAGACCTGTTTGGCTCGTATTCCATCCCTATTCTGGGCCAGTTTGTCATATGTAAATATTGTTTCCACAGAAAAGCACAATCAGGGCAATTTTCTCTATATTTTTAAATGATTAAAATCAAAAGAGGGAAGGGACTGTTTCTCTTGTTGAATATACCAGTAATTATTGCACTATACAATATGAGTGCCTATCTTTGCAGCAGTAAGTTTCACTTTTCTCTTTTTGTTCCAAAGTTATCCTCTTACCCATTTCACTGTGAATGTATTTTTCTTAACCCTTTGATGGCATGTATCAACACCCAAATTTTGTTTCTACAGCAGGGGTGAGCAAAGCATGTTCCTGCAGAGGTTGCTACACTACATCTGCCTGTTTCCTCACCATTGGCTATGCTTACAAGGGCCAATGGGAGGTGCATTCCAGCAAAAATGGAAAGGTCACATTTTCCCCAACCCTGCTCTAAGGTCTAGATGTTATTCCCTTTTGTTTTGAGTTCTGGCTTGAACCCTCACATAGGAAAGCCTGAAGCCCCAATTTTGAGATGTGATAAAAGAACCTAAGAATCCAGGGTACTTGCGACAGAATGTATTTCATAGCACTGATGAAAGACTAGCAATGTACTACCATGTGCAAAATTTTCCATGACCTGCCAAGGTCTGGATGTTCCAATGGAACATCTTTTGGCCTTATAGGTTGTTGAGGGATGCAAGCAATAAAGATTGCTTTGTAGACATCGGAGAGCATTGCAATATATCATACTTCAAGCAAGGAGCAACAGCACATTGAGTATATTGGAGTGCATCCAATTCCAGCATCAGCAAACTGGGGGCACAGCAATATAGACCTCAAGGCAGCAGGAGGTTCCTTCTCCTCTGCATAATTCACAGGCAATAGGAATTACTAAACTGGATCCAAGCTATTAGTATACATCAAAATCTCTTATCCTAGTAGTGATTTTAGCCAGGAATAGTATACCAGTGGTGATTTCAGCAAATAGGAAGTGCAGTACATTATTTCTATAGCAATGCCATGCAGTTATGTGTTTGCCATTAAGATAATTCTGTTCTTCTAGAGCACTGGTTCCCAACCTTGGGTCCTCAGATGTTCTTAGACTACAAATCCTGGCCAGCACAACTGGTAGTGAAGTCTTCTGAAAGTTTTAATCCAAGAACATCTGGAGAACCAAGGTTGGGAACCACTGCATTGGTGGCAAGATATATCCAACCAGCTGTTGAACTACAAGTCCCCTCAGCCATGTCCACTAATGTGGAATGATGTGAACTGCAGTTCTGCTTTTGAAGGGACACATGTTCTTCATCCCTTTTAGGGCTCTTCAGGATGGGTCTAGTTGTACTGCCTCGTAGTTTCTTTTTCTCTCCCAAATTTCTGCTTTCCTTCAAAGCATGAAATTTACCAGGATCTGGATCAACAAAACTCCAGAAAAGGGAGAGAGAATGACAAGGTAGGAATTGTCCCCCTTTTGCAGCTTTGCACTATGCCTTTCTGGAAGGAGGCAAGCAGAGTAACACCATTCTTTCCTCCCCCACCACAAAAAAAAAGCACCAAAAATCCTTAAGTAATATGAAGGAGAGGGAGACTTTCTGAACGGCATTAATGTTTTTTTCTTCTGCTTCCTTTGGGGGCAGAACAGTCACATACTGTATTTGCCAGTCAACAATTGATCAGTCATTGCACTATCCCCTATTTTGGGGGCAGGCAGGGTTGCACTAAGATCTTACACATAAAATAACTGAAAACTTAACCTGTTAGTTACGTGACCTATAGCAACTAATAGAACTTTCAAGCAAAGTGACACCTTTAAAGAGTAGCTTTGCCAGTTCTACTCCCCCAGTGAGTTTCCATGGCTGAGCTGGGATCTGAACCCTGGTCTCCAGAGTCCTAGTCTCTCACTCTATCCACTACACTGCACTGGGCACCTCAGACATTATCTTGAAAAACACCATAATGCTAAACTTTGGCTCTCTGGATGACCTAGGAAAAGAAGTAAACCTCTTGTAGGAAGGACATTTTGCCACAGAAAGTCTTGGTTCCTCTTACTATTTGCTACTAGTGGAGATGAGCACGGTTTATGCCGGTTTGTTTTTCGGCTGAACAGATGTTCGGCACTTCCCAGCCCCGCTTCCTCCGGCAGGTGCCCATGCGGAGACAGCACCCAGAGGAGGCGGGGCAGGGAAGCTGGGCACTGCCTCTGAATGGGTGCCTGCTGGAGGAGGTGGGGCTGGGAAGTGGTGAACCCCTGTTTGACCAAAAAAATGAACCAGCATAAACAGCTGAACCAGCAGTTTGTGCCCATCTCTAGCTACTAGTCTTACCAAGAAAGCCCAACATCCTCTAGTTTAGTTTATTTATTTATTCGGCTTCTATACCCTCTATCTGGCTACTAGGCCACTCTGGGCCTATTTGTCTTACGTTAGACAAATAAAACATACACTATACCAACAATGAACATAATAATACAAAATAAAGATAAAGCAGCCAACAATTTAAATAAAATAGTTAAAATAATATAAAACAATATAATATAGAGCAAGACAGCAAGATTGATAGTATAAATGTTCAGATATTTGAGTGGTTCCCAACCTTTTTTCACTTTCATACCCCTTGGCAGCCCATTTCCATATATTGTACCTTTCATATTAGCAAAATGTTTGTAATTAATGGTTGCTGTTATATCAAATTTATATGTTGTAAACGTAAAGGTGAGAAGACAGTTCATATAGATTTACACTAGAAACTGAAAAGATACAAAGAATTCAAGTAAATACATCATGGAAGACCCAGAAGCACTCACCCATTGAACACCACTCACAAGATTGACTGAGGTGCTCACCTATATATACACCGGCACTGGCATGACAGCACTTGAATGTTTGCAAAGCAGAAGAGAGTGAAAGCCGAGCCTGTGAGGGTCACACCACCACACATGTATGTATATGATGTATGTGCCTTTTCCCACCATTAATTTTTTTCATGTACTCTGAAATGTCCTGGTTTGTACCCTGAGGGTATGCATTCCCCAGGTTGGGAATAACTACTGTACTTGATGGGTGGGAACTGGGAACTTCGGGAACCAAAGAAGTACATTCTGCAGAACATATGCTCTGTTAGGAGCACTTACCGTTCCTATAGCAATCCATCCACTTTATTCTCCATTCAATACATGGAAGGACTAATTCTTAGTATCAGACTCTCCTACGGAGAGCATATCCATCTGTTCTCCAAATGCCACATGTGCTGCAGGCAAAGCTATACACACACACACAGAGAGAGAGAGAGAGAGAGAGAGAGAGTAAATAAGCTTCTCCCCATTGTAGACTCTGTGATGTTATCTGCTTTCACCCTTTCTTGGATGCACACCTTAATGTATTGAGGGGCTTTGAATACATCAGGGAAACAGCAATGCTGCCAGAAAGCTAGAATCTGTTACAAGTCTCGACTTCTAGCAGGTTCACCCAAGGCAGAATGGTCAAAGCTCAGATACCAGACTCAGATATATCCACCCTCTTCATGATTAATGAAGATAATGGATCATTCCAGTGGTGATGGGGAGTGAAGAAGTGAGTGCAAGCAAGTAATCAATAGTAATTTCAATCAATTAAATGATTTACTATACAGTCAGCAGATGCATTTAAAGTGCTTGCTATAGATGTATGCACTCTTTAAAAAAAACAAGGTGAAGAAAAATGTTACACAACTTCATCCAATAAGAAGCTATTATTTTTGCTGCTCAATAAAAGCTCCTTAATTCTAGCACCAAGGAATGCAGTTCTACTGTGTGCCCAAAGAGGTTATATAAGGCCACAAGGGAGATCAACTAACAGTTTAAATATTAAATACAAAGGTCTTCCTCAGAAAGTATAAATTGGGTGTGGATGCCTTGACCTAGGAGCAAAGAGGCATTATATGTCCTTTGCATGTTTACCTAATGATACACTTTGGGACTAATAAATACACCATATGTAATATGGCATATGAGCACAAGGGATGAAACTATAAACAGATTCTGTTAGTTTCCAGTTCACAGAGAGAGCAAGGAGGGAAGAGAGAGAGAAAGAGAAACACTCCTTAAAAGTAGACAGTTAATACCCACCAAAATAGCTGTTTTGACCATTTTTCGCAGCTTGGTCCTGAACACGTTTATCTGAATAGCGCAATGACACCATTGTTTGCAATGTCTCAGTCCACAATACAAATTCACCAAGTTCTTGATGACTGGTTATATTCTCAGGTGAGGTCCAAGGAAGAGTGAGTTTTTGACCATATTTGACCAACGTTCAGCCGCATACCAAGTATTGAAAGCCCAGTGCCATGTAGGTCCATGCACAAAAGTTCTTTCACATTAGAAACCTGGCAAATGACAAGGCCAGTTCCTTTGTTTGCAGGTCCATGCCTAGAAGTTTGCCCTTCCCAGAACTCTTTCATTGCAACAGACTCCATCTAGGAAAAGTCAAAGAGGTGTAGCAGTTAGTGCTGGAGTTCCAAGTCCTCACTGAGCCATGAAACCCAACGGGCAATGCTGCATCATTCACTCATGCTGACTGACCTTCCAGGGTTGTTGTGAGTATAACATGGAGAAGAAAACTTGATGACTCTTGGGGGTCTCTTCAGCTACAGATCTATGATCCTAAGTGAACCATATCTATTAACCCGAGTTCATTGAAGCAAAAGCAAGGTATAATAAATGATACATAAAAGAATACAAAGAGTCATTTCTTCCCCTAGGTAAGCAAATATGTTTCACACAATGCTGGCTACCATCTGGGTAGGTTTCTTGAAACCTCAGTTCACCCAACACTTCTTAGCTCATCTTGAGCCTTGATGAACTTCAGATGAAAGCCAGTGCTATAACACCAAGCTCTTGTAACATCAGTTGCATTTTTTGTTTTGGCTGCTTCCACTAAGATGAAGCCAGAATCTGCAATAGAGAAACCTGTTACAATGCCTTCAACATGGCAGGACTACCTTTATTTATTGCCTCCTACAACCAAGATAATCATTTTGCCTAGTGAACACATGCCCCTTATTAAACTTCATTACTGTAGTTGAGCTTTTCCAATATATTTCCCAGAAACTCACCAATCAGTGCCTTAGCATTAAGACCTTCCACTTTCTTGCTTGATATACCAAGGACCATTAGATAGCACCAACTTTTATTTGAATGAAGCACAGCAGTACCAGTTTTAAATGACTACTTGACAGTGACCAATCTTGCTGGAGGGATTTGGAACTTGGTTATTCCCTTCTTAGTAGAGAGAAAGGCATGGACAGATCTGCCCATGTTCTAAGGCAATTCTTTAACAGGTCAATTGCTAAAAACAGAAATCAGCTTCTTAAATGCATTTTTGAGGCTTGGAAAGAACTTATTTTACATTAACTCAGTGATCTTCATAGGAACTTTAATCCTGAGAAGTCAATACAAGTGTTCTGATTTTGCAGACAGGATTTAGGCATGAGGCTAAACATTGCAATAATTTTAGATATCTCAAACAGGATTCCAAACTGTGTAGAATCCATATTCCTTGGAAAGCTATACCTATTAAACACCTGTATCTCCTTAGCTGTGATAGATGCGGGAGGTGTGTGAAAGGAAAGGTCTTTGCCTGCTTGCAGAAGGACAACAAAGATGGGGCCAGCCTAGCTTCCCATTGGAGGGAGTTCCAGAGTTTGGGAGCAGCAACAGAGAAGGCCTTCTTCCATGTCCCCACCAAGCGTTCCTATAAGGGTGGTGGGACCAACAGAAAGGTCTCTCGCGATTATCTTAATGCCAGGACAGGCTCATAGAGGGAGATGTGTTATTTTAGATAGTTTGAATGCAGGCTGTTTAGGGCTTTATAGGTCAAGGCTCTTCCAAATGGTGGAAAAAATTCATCTCCCTTTCTTCTGGGTCATCCATATTAATCACTAAGGAGCATGATGTTACTGAGATTCATACTCAAGCTGCACTTTTACAACTATTCTGAAAAGCACACTGTAAGGTATCTTTGACAGAGAAGTACTAATTTACTCAAGGATGCAAGTAAGTTTTATGACGGAGCAGGAATGTAAACACACTTCTCCCTGTTCCAAATGATACATCATCACTCAACCAATTACAATATACTGGGTCCCTCAGATTTGTGGTCAGTATACAAATGGTTCCAAGGAAAAAATATATTGGCAGAAAAATAATACAACAATTAATGTGCTTAATTTGCATAATATGAAAAATTGCATTAATTAGCACAATGCAAATGTTACAGGATGCAAATTAGATTGTCTATTTGCATAATAAGCAAATTCATCTGCCCAGATTTGGGGGACTGGAATATGAGAACCCTAAGGTAAGCTCACAAGTCTCTATTATTAATCAGGGCCACCAGCCATTACTGTGAGATGAAGGCGACTGGGAGAATTAATAGTGCCACCAGCAGGTGTAATGACCTATGCTGGACACTAGGTCTATCTTCTGCTGAGAAACAACTGATAGGAAACTTAGGTAGATTTCTCAAAGATCGATGGAGAAATTGTAGTCTCTAACCTGATCTGGTCTCCCTTCCTCATACAATATATGCTGTTCCAAGTTAACATTGTCTTGTTCAGGATTCAGTAATGCAAAAATTCCTTATTTAGCTGAGGTGGCTGATAACAATGTGAAGAAACAGCAGTCCAGGCTCCTAGAAGCTGCACCTCTGATGAAGCATCTCTGTTTGTCCTGCCCCTGCCAAATACATATTCTATGCAAACCCCATTGCTGTCTTCTGCCGAATGTCCACCAATGTTTCCAAAATTAGGGAAACCATTCTAAGAGCACAGGGAACTTTTCCTTCACAAGTCATATGATGCTGTTAAAGTTATTAAAGGACAAGGATGCAAAAAAAAACCCCAACACATCCTATACATTTTTAAATCTATCTAGTCATTTTCTCTTCCTCTTCTGTTTTATTTTGGCCTTTGTAATAATACCCCTCGCTCTACATAACATTGTCTCAGAGTTTATGATGACATGGTTGATGAAAAATACATTAAAATTTGTTGTAAACCATCCAGAATAGTGCATCACATTAATGGGGCGGTCTATAAATTAAAGAAATAAATTAAAATAAATAAATAATAAAACAAATACATTTAACTGAGTCAAATCTGACACAAACTACAGGGTAAATTGGAGTGTAGCTGCATCCTTAATCAGCTTTTCCATTTCTTTCCCCAACAAAATAGTTAAATAGTGCCACTAACAACAATGCCTTCCACTTTCCAGTTCAGTATAGGAAAGATCACTAGATGGGGCTAATGTTCTGTTGAAAGATTGAGCAAGTCAAACTGAAAAGGTCTATTTACACTCCTGGCCCTCTTTACTATTTATTTACCATTGATCCAAGGCCAACTGAAATTTTCTTTTAGAAAGAAAGCAGATTTCCCCCCATCACTTCAGCTTTGCAGAAAGCTTACATCTCTTTAACCAGCTGTAGTTTCTGAAGACATTTAAGGCTATCGATCATTGATGAATGCTTCAACAAGTCCTTTCACCATGATATCTGTGGTGCTGCCCTCTGGCATGCATGGTAAGAAACCCGCCTTGCTCTGAACTTTGAATCAGCAAGAAAGAGGGGAGAGCACAGATCATCCTGGTCATCTCTGCCTCTTCGCCAGCTTCAAATTTGGGAGGAATAGTGTTCAGCAGTTTTGGCTATTCGTCAACTCATGTAATGACCTTGACTCCTAGTGAAAACAGCTGAGATTTATTTGTTTGTTTATATTCTTTATAAATAAATAAGATTATGAACAAGATAATCTTTTAATTTTATGAATTGAAGAGGCAATGTGAGCATGTCCATTTTAACAGGGACAACTAGCTCTGAGATTGAGGTTCAAATTAAACTTTGAGACAAATATGCACTTCCTGATATTCCATTTTCTCTCTAGGCACACAGTTCCTTTAAAGCTGCACAAATAAGTCATTGTATTTGCAAAGGAAGTCCATGTTTAATCCCCCGTGACTATTCACAAAAGCACGATAATTTGCAACCGATGGATTCAGGCAAACCCATGCTGGCACAAACAGATGTCTTTGATGCCTTCTAGGAGCTCCTCTTCTACTGACATGCTAGTTGTATCATCTAGTTTGGGCCAAGCAGCAAATTAAAAAGGATACCAAAATTGGGAGTTTTAACGGTTTGTTATCATTTCACCATTATCATTTTTGAAGGACAAGCAGATGGGAGCAACCAGAAACTCTGGAAGGGGGTAGTGTTGAGAATTTTGATTATAACGTGTATTTTCATAACATTAGCAAAGTAAGGAGATATTAGTTTTTCATAGACACTATGACACTGAGACCAACATGAATTTGACCCAACTCCGGGAGGCAGTGGAAAATAGGAGGGCCTGGCATGCTCTGGTCCATAGGGTCACGAAGAGTCAGACACGACTTAACGACTAAACAACAAAATGACACTGAGAAAGTAAAATATCAACTTAGTCTATTTACATATATACATAGAGAATAGACATTCATCTGGCAGCATAACATGACATGATACAACACACAGCATAGGGAAAAAGTGATCTGACTTACAGCAGATGAAACGTTCCATTTACACATGACTTATGTACAGTTCTGGGACCAATCAGAAAGTACATTACTTCATTGTCTGTTACACAAGGTTTCATCATGTACCACAGCTGTACAACATTAAGCCTCAAACCTTAGTAACTACACCTGAATTCAATCAGCGCAATGACTCAGGTAAAATCAGCCATTTTACATTTAACTATACAACATTTATATTTAATAAATATTCACATCAAAATCTCAACAGGTAGGGTATATGGAACATGGAACTAAATGCAGAGGAAGGTTGGTCTGAGATGTGAGGGCAAAGAGGAAGTATGTAGAGCATGAACGAAGACTGGGAATGTTGCACTCTATCTCAGTATCTACAACTGGCATGCAAAAGACCTAAAATGGCAGATTAAAAATTACATAACCAAAAGGGAAAAAAAGTACGGGATACCTCTTGACATCCTTTGACGATTTCCCTGCACTGCCTTCTCAAGGTCTTTTCCTGCCTGCTACTTTGCAATACTACGGTACTAAGCTCCTATGAAACAAGGAAGCACCACAATCCTAGCAAGCAGTCATTTTATCTGGCATTATACTTTACAGGGTAGAAGAACATATGAAAGAATCAGTGGGTTTGTGTTTGTCACTGGGCCTCCAATATTATCACCCCTACCCCTACTCCAATATTATCACCCCTACCCTGTCCAACGAGGCCTTACAAATAGCAGAGAAGAGAAGGGAAACAAAATACAAGGGAGATAGGGAAAGTTACAGAAAATTGATTGCAGACTTCTAAAGAATAGCAAGGAGAGACAAGAGGGCCTTCTTAAATGAACAGTGCAAAGAAATAGAGGAAAAGAATAGAAAGGGAAAAACCAGAGATCTGTTCAAGAAAATTGGAGGTGTTAAAGGAACATTTTGTGCAAAGATGGACATGATAAAGGACAAAAATGGTAGGGACCTAAAAGAAGCAGAAGACATCAAGAAGAGGTGGCAAGAATACACAGAGGAATTATACCAGAAAGATCTGGATGTCCCAGACAACCCAGAGAGTGTGGTTGCTGACCTTGAGCCAGACATCCTGGAGAGTGAAGTCAAGTGGGCCTTAGAAAGCATGGCTAACAACAAGGCCAGTGGAGGTGATGGCATTCCAGTTGAACTATTTAAAATCTTAAAAGATTACGCTGTTAAGGTGCTACACTCAATATGCCAGCGAGTTTGGAAAACTCAGCAGTGGCCAGAGGATTGGAAAAGATCAGTCTACATCCCAATCCCAAAGAAGGGCAGTGCTAAAGAATGCTCCAACTACCGTACAATTGCACTCATTTCACACGCTAGCAAGGTTATGCTCAAAATCCTCCAAGGCAGGCTTCAGCAGTATGTGGACCGAGAACTCCCAGAAGTACAAGCTGGATTTCGAAGGGGCAGAGGAACTAGAGACCAAATTGCTAACATGCGCTGGATTATGGAGAAAGCCAGAGAGTTCCAGAAAAACATCTATTTCTGCTTCATTGACTACGCAAAACCCTTTGACTGTGTGGACCACAGCAAACTATGGCAAGTTCTTAAATAAATGGGAGTGCCTGACCACCTTATCTATCTCCTGAGAAATCTGTATGTGGGACAGGAAGCAACAGTTAGAACTGGATATGGAACAACTGATTGGTTCAAAATTGGGAAAGGAGTACGACAAGGCTGTATATTGTCTCCCTGCTTATTTAACTTATATGCAGAATACATCATGCGAAAGGCTGGACTGGATGAATCCCAAGCCGGAATTAAGATTGCCGGAAGAAATATCGATAACCTCAGATATGCAGACGATACCACTCTGATGGCAGAAAGTGAGGAGGAATTAAAGAACCTCTTAATGAGGGTGAAAGAGGAGAGCGCAAAAAATGGTCTGAAGCTCAACATCCAAAAAACTAAGATCATGGCCACTGGTCCCATCACCTTCTGGCAAATAGAAGGGGAAGATATGGTGGCAGTGACAGATTTTACTTTCCTGGGCTCCATGATCAATGCAGATGGTGACAGCAGCCACGAAAATAAAAGACGCCTGCTTCTTGGGAGGAAAGCGATGAGAAACCTAGACAGCATCTTAAAAAGCAGAGACATCACCTTGCCGACAAAGGTCCGCATAGTCAAAGCTATGGTTTTTCCAGTAGTGATGTGTGGAAGTGAGAGCTGGACCATAAAGAAGGCTGACCACCAAAAAATTGATGCTTTTGAATTGTGGTGCTGGAGGAGGCTCTTGAGAGTCCCCTGGACTGCAAGGAGAACAAACCTATCCATTCTGAAGGAAATCAACCCTGAGTGTTCACTGGAAGGACAGATCTTGAAGCTGAGGCTCCAATACTTTGGCCATCTCATGAGAAGAGAAGACTCCCTGGAAAAGACCCTGATGTTGGGAAAGTGTGAAGGTAAGAGGAGAAGGGGACGACAGAGGACGAGATGGCTGGACAGTGTCACCGAAGCTACCAACCTGAATTTGACCAAACTCTGGGAGGCAGTGGAAGACAGGAGGGCCTGGCGTGCTCTGGTCCATGGGGTCACGAAGAGTCGGACACGACTTAACGACTAAACAACAACAACCCAGTCACTGTCTAACCTTCCCAAGGTGAGCAGGAAATGATGAAGGGGAGTCTCCTTGCAGTCAAGTGAAAGCAAATAAATGCTTCATCTAGACCTTTCTGTCAACATAGGGAGCTTAGTGAGAGGGTCGGGCTGGCGTAAGCAAGGATGCTGGAGTAGTGTGCACAACTCCATTTTTTTTTTTTTACAAACACTGCTGTAACCTATTCAATGAAGAGAACTTTTATACTCTTGAAATATCTTACAACCAATTTCTTTGATTCTTACGTTTATTTTAGGACAAGAAGGCACATACACATTAAGTAATCTAAATAACTTTTGAATAACTACTCAATGTGGGTAACAGCTGGCATCACTCCATTCCTCATCAGTTACATCATTCAACATCCAGCAAAACTATGATCCTTTTTGTGATAATCTGGTTAATGACATTCCTCAAGTCATTATCTCCCAGAGTGTCAGGAAATTATGGGCCAAATCACATTTACCCTACTAATAGTCCTTTCCATACTATGGTTACTCCAGTACAATCCTAAAATGACATGGCAAAAGGAGCCCTAAAATTAATGTCAATCATCCGAATGTCTGTTGGAAATGTGGGAAGGAAATTGGTACATACTTTCATATGTGGTGGGAATGTGAAAAAGTGCAAAGATTTTGGAAACAAATTTTTAAAGAATTAAGCTACATATGTGAAAAAGATATAGAATTTAATGCTGAGATTGCTTTGTTATCAATATATGAGAATGTGGAATATGACAAAATGACTAAAGAATTGATAACCAATTTATTAACAGCAGCTAGATTGATTATAGCTAGGCAATGGAAATCAAAAGTCGAATTGCAAATTGAAGAATGGTATAAAGAAATATGGAATATAGCAATAAATGATAAATTAACTTGTAACTTAAAGGTTAAGAAAGGAGAGTTGAAAAAAAATAACTTTTATGAAATATGGGGTAGATTTTTGGAATATGTGCTAATAAGAGGAAAAGGGAAAGCTCCAAATCAAGAGTCAATGCAGTTTTGGAGAAGAGGACAATAGAAGAAGAAGAAGAACAATAAGGAAGAGGAATATTATGGCAAGAGGTCCCGCATACGGTGGTGGGGAACACAGTTAAATTGTATTTTAGTTCGTATGTTATATGTTTTTGTTTATGTTATAGTTATATAATAATAATTAAAAAAAAAAAAAAAAAAAAAGGAGCTGTGCAGGCAATAAGAAAAAACTGAAAATCCATACAGTAGTAATACAGGGCAACCAAAAAGGCATAAAAGCATCTGCAAGTTTTCAAAATATTTCAATATGTTTGATAAGGCACAATATTTCAAAACACAAGGGAGGGAATGAAGAGAGCAATGATTTAGTGCTAAAAACTATGTAGCCTTCATGTTTTCTTCCAGATATAACAGAGGTGAAGGGTCTGAACGAAGATTCTAAAACAGGTTCATCGGATCATAGGTTATTAGCACTAGCAGATGCAGAAAATGTTGCTCCTCCATTTTGAAAACTTTGTCACTAGAAAGGAGATGTCCACCACACAGTTTCTTTACTGATGAGGCTAAAGGAGGTACTTTTAGATGCAGAAATTAGTAAATGAGAAAATATACTTGTCATATTTTGGGCCAAACCACAAAATATGATTTGGGCCAAACCTATATATGATTTCTGATATGGCCTCTGCTAGGTCATATGTAGGGACGTGGTGGCGCTGCGGGTTAAACCGCAGAAGCCTCTGTGCTGTAAGATCTATAGATCTGCAGCTGTAAGATCGAATCCACGCGACGGAGTGAGCGCCCGTCGCTTGTCCCAGCTCCCGCCAACCTAGCGGTTCGAAAGCATGCAAATGCAAGTAGATAAATAGGGACCACCTCGGTGGGAAGGTAACAGCGTTCCGTGTCTAAGTCGCACTGGCCATGTGACCACGGAAGATTGTCTTCGGACAAACGCTGGCTCTATGGCTTGGAAACGGGGATGAGCACCGCCCCCTAGAGTCGAACACGACTGGACAAATTGTCAAGGGGAACCTTTACCTTTTACCTTTAGGTCATATGTATGTGCAGCTTACAATACAAAGATTCTCTTTCTTTAAAAAAAAATTCTGTTTTTTTCTCTTTATTTAAATTTTTAAAAATACATCTACTACAAACACATAGAACTTACTAAATACATAAACACAAAATACAAATGCACTCCTCCCCCTAGGGACCATTATATCCACTCCCAAAGTCCTTCCAAAAATACATATATTCATTGCCGGTTTTTTTCCCTTTCCCTTTACACAATACAGCTTTTATAAATTCTTCCCATATTTCATTGAATCTATTAACCTTTATCTCTCCCTTTTAAAACTTAATTTCTGAAGTCAGTTTATCATTAACTGCTATATTCTATATTTCATCGTACCACTCTTGCAGCTGGAAATTCCGATTCTTCTTCCAATTCTTTGCTATTAGCAATTGAGCTGTGGTTATCAAATTAATTACCATTTCTTTTGTAATATTATTCACATCACAATTTTCTATCATCAGTAACAATGCTGTTTTTGGAACTATTTCAATATTGATTTCCAACAATTCTTTGATCTCTTCAAATACCTTAACCCATACTTTTTGTATAACTTCACAATTCCACCACAAATGAAAATATGTACTAACTTAAGAATAAGAACATAAGAAGAGCCCTGCTGGATCAGGCCAAGGGCCCATCTAGTCCAGCTTCCTGTATCTCACAGTGGCCCCACCAGATGCCTCTGGGAGCACACGAGACAACTAGATACCTGTCTCCTGATACCCCTCCCCTGCATCTGGCATTGTGAGGTACCTTCCTTTTAAGCCTGGGGATTATACATCCCCATCATGGCTTGTAACCTGAGATGGACTTTTCCTCCAGAAACCTGTCCAATCCCCTTTTAAAGGCATCTAGGCCAGATGCCATCACCACATCCCGGGGCAAGGAGTTCCACAACTTCTTTGTTACATTTCCAACATTTCTTAGAATATTTAGAATCCATAATATTTAATTTTACAGGTGTTAAATACCACCTCCATAATATTTTATAACCATTTTCTTTTGTCCTAATTGACATATTTTTATCCTATTTGACATATTTTTAAAAACCCTTCTATTCCAGATTTTTTTCCAATCCTCTTCATCTACAGTATCTTCCCTATATCCGTCTTCCATACTGTTTTTAAATCTTTTAACTGTTCCCCCTGACCATCAAGATTCTATAAATTACCACTGTTCTTCCCACACAAAAATTCTCATTGGTCTGGTTAAATGTATTCATTATACATCATAAATTTTGGTTTGGTTTCTAATGTAAGGAACAGTTTTGAATATACTTTTCTTTAGAACTGCCCAGACTTTCTCTGATTTTTTTAATAGAAACAACACAATCTTAAGGTGATATGTTATGCAGATACACGGCATGCCATGGAGACACTTGCTGCTGAGGCCCATATGTATGTGCACCTTTTTGTTTAAAAAAATCATATAAGCTTGGTTTTCAGGCACCATCTTGCGAGTGGCAAGGACCTACCATACAAATATTATCACTGGCCAGACTGAACGTAGTAACTTATTTTATTTATAATGTCCTGTTTAATGTGGAAATGGTAATTTCCAATTAAATGTGTTTTTCCCTAAATATATTATACTGTACCATTACATCACAATAATCTGGTTTCTATTTAATTTACAGGTCCTCAATGTTCTCTGCATTCAAAAGATCCCTATAATACGTACTTGTGAACAGCATGTGCATTCTAAAATACATACTCTATCATATGATATATCTATGTTACCTGATATAATAACATCTTTATCCAATTATTTAAATATAAACCAGCATTTTCTCTACAATATCTTCATTTCTTCACTTTCATTTGAAATCTTAATCTGAATGGCTGCCCTGAGGTTAGCCCAGAAAAGCCCATGCTTACTTCTCTCCTTTGGCCACTCCAAGTAGGTCCTCTTGGCCATGAGAGCCTGCAGTTTGTGGTATCTGGCAGGAACAATGTATGCAGGGATTGATTCTAACAAAACAAGGATTAAACTGTCGTGATCTTCACTGAACAACTTGTGATGGGCAAAATAGAGCTCATAATGACACCATTCACTCTGCACAAAGTTGGGAGACAACACAAAGATGGACTTGTAACTCTTCTCTATGCAGTCTATGATGTTCTCAACAATGCTCTTTCCTGCAACAAAGTTTCTCTCATGTTGGCAGATGCGTATGGACCCATCTTCCTTCTCCAAATTTGGAACCAGGACATTTTTCACCCAGTCAGAATCATGTTCACTATAGGAGATAAATGCATGGAACTGTACATTACTGAGCATGTCTTCAGGTTTGCTCCTCCAAATCCTGTGTTTTACTTGACTCCAATGCCACATCATCTTCAAATACCATGGAATATCAAAACGGATGCAGATGACCGAAACAGCAATCAGTAAGACCACAGCAATAATTAGAATTACAGCAACCAACAGGGGCTTATTGCAAACAAGTTCAGAGATATGAAATTCTAATAAAGGGACTCCCCTTGAAAGTTCTGGGTATTCACACTTGTATGACTCAGGCCAATCAACCAACTCCATTGATCCTTGCTTTTCAAGATTAATGAATTGTCTTAATTCACAGGAGCATTTGAATGGATTGTGCCCTCCCTTTAAAGTCTGGATATTCTGACAGGTTTGAAAGAATTCAGAAGACTGAGAAATAACAGAATTTTTTTCTATGCTCAGTAATCTGAGATTGCTAAAGTGGCCACATCCAGGTAGAGAAGTTAGCTTATTAGAAGCCAAATTTAATTCTTCTAAATTGTTCAGCTCTATCATTTCTTTAGGAATACTTGAAATGTGGTTGTATTGTAAATCCAAAATTTTAATCTTGATTGGTAAGCATCTAAAGACTGATTCAGATAACATGTTAGATGACAAATTCAGTTTAACCATATTTTCAACCCAGCCACAATTATTTTTACCGTCATATTGCAAAAAATTACGACTTACATCCAAGTATTTCAGAGACTTCATGAGACGGGTCATTAAACTCACTTTCATAAGGTCTTTAAGATAATTCTTTTGTAAAATGAGTGTTTCTAGGAGGGGTAGGTTATTACAATCTTTGAAAATCATGTCCGTCAATGTATTATTTGAAAAACATAAGTAGGTAAAACGACTGGGTTTTGAAGGACAAAGCATGATTAATATACCTGAATCAGAAATAGACAAGGCTTCAATTTTCATTTCTGAAAAACTTGTGTAGACAATACTCTGGTTAAAATATAATGTTGCAACTTCAGTATGTTTAATGGTCAATGCTTTTAGAGAGGTATCTACACTACTGAACACTTCATCATTGAAATTTGTAAGAGTCAGAACATAAATATTTAAATATTTAATGGTGGATCTCCACACAAAATGAAAAATATCCAAGTTATTTCTCCAAGAGAGCTGTATATTAGTCAATGTTAAATTTAGCAACCTTCCATTTTTGTTCAGTTTTGATAAAAACATTAACAAGTGATTAATTTGGTCACCTTTAATATTTGAAAGTTCTAAATTTTCTGTAACATTGAGTTCTAGATCCCCAACAACTGGTAATCCTCTATTGTGTGGGAGTGCAATATGGAGGTTCTTCATATTAAACACTGGAAGAGCCCCAGAGTGATATTCAGAAAGGTCTTCTAAGCCCAAGAACAGAGTTTCCACTTGTAAATGAGCAAGAACATAGAGAACTGATTTATGCATTCTTCTAGCACTTATACCAAGGTATTCCAGCTTCGGCATTATGTGGGACTCAAAGTTCATGGTCATATTTATATCGTCATTATAAGAAAGATCAAGATACCTGAGACTTGTTAAAGGATGACCAGAAAGAATTTGCAGGTTGTTGTGGGATAGATCTAGATGTTCTAAGTGTTTGTTGTATTGAAAGACACTGAAATCAAGCATTCTGATGAGGTTATAGGACAGAATTAGTGCCTTCAGTTTGGAAAGAGAACCAAAATCAGACATCTGAATTTCAGAAATACGGTTCTGTGACAAATCCAACAGTGTTGTTTGAAGCGGTAGGTTCTTAGGAACAGTATATCGGATTCTCTTTGAGTAATTTGCTATAAATCCATTTTCCACAGAGGTACAAGTGATATTCCAGGTAAAGATACAAAGACAGAAGAAAATGCTGGCGCCTAAAATTTTTGTTTCTGCCATAGTGTATGATGTTTCTTTCAACGTACTTATTTGATTTCTCATCCCTTTATACCAACCAGAGGACCCTGCAAGAACAATGCACATTAAGATGTTAACTTCTCTAAATGAAATTATGGCTCTCAAGTTTTCTAAGATTTATAATTCTTTATTATTTAAATTATAATTGCAGACACTAGGAAAATTTCATACTGATCATATGTGTCTTGTAATTCAAGGTAATGAAAGTATTGTTTGTTCAATAAGTCCTCATCCTGCCCACTACCACCACCACCCTTGGAGGTTTATAAAAGGATATTCCACTGTGTATCTGGAAGTAACTCAGAAATTCCAAGCTCTGTCCTGGCATGACCAGTGTATCAGCTCTGTCTAGTTTTCCATCTCATCGTGAATCAAAACTTGTTCAAATAAAAATAAGCAACCTCTTCTCTGCCTGAATGTAGGATAAGTGTATGTGGGAAAGGGGCAGTGTGTACCCCTCTTCTTGGCCTGGAATGTATTTATGCATTAATGTATTAAAAAGACACATGCACATCCAGATTGTCAGCAAGAGCTTTGGAGTGGTCTCTGAGACAACTCCTACACACACACACACACACACACACACACACACACACACACACACACACACAAAAGACGGTGGCTACGATTTTTCTAACCCAGGTCTTGTTGTGGAATTTTTACCCCTGAACTTTCAAATATTTTAAAAAGTTGCCCTGTCAATTCATTCAGATAAAATCCTTGACTGTAATACCTCTATTACAAAAGGGAGGGGTACCTGAGAGACTATGGATTCTGAGCATTACACAGTAGCCAAATGTTGCTGTACCTGTTTTGTTGATGGCTCCTAAAGTACAGTGTGACACCCATGCAGTGTTATTTAACTTCCTAGTGTGTTGGTTCATTTCAGAGAAATGTGGGGACTGTTAAGCTGATTGTAGCAGCAGTAGAGTTGATTTCAAGATTAAGCCTTTTTCTGATAAGTCGTGTCAATTTGTCAATGTTATAATAAGGGGAATAAAAATAGGAACTTTGCTGAAGTTGCTTGGTGCCTCTTGTGTTCTCTGTTAGATTTTCAGATTAAAACAGATACATTGCTAATACAGTTTAAAACCTTTGCATAATCAGTATCAGTGAGAGTTCCTCCTACATTTAATCAAAACACTGATTGCTAATCAAGTAGAATTAGACATTTGGTCTGGCAAAGCAACAGAGGAGATTTGCAGAGCAGAAGTGGTACACTCAGAGCTTGGACACGTTACTGTTTTGGAATAACTCTCCCAGCCAGAGGAGGACTAAGCAGCCACCTCTTTGTCTAGCATTATTCCACCATACACTCTGCCTACCCCTTCATAACTGTATGTCAACCAGCTTCCCCGAACCATGCATGCAATCCAACCTCCATTTCAGCCATAAGGGGAGGAAAAACATGAGTAATATTTTTACAATCAACTATAGTCACATTTGCTGCATATGAAACCACTGGGAGAGATTATCTGGAGTTTTCGGGTTCAGTGCCACCAGTATGGAAATGACATCCAACTCTACCTCTCCTTCCCACCTAAATCTGAGGAAGCTACTCATCAGTAATCATTAATGATTGTTGATTACTGATCACTAATCAGTAACAGTAATGGACTGGATGAGGGTGAATAAATTGAAACTTAATCCAGACAAGACAGAGATGCTCCTGGTCAGTCAAAAGGCAGATCAAGGAATAGGAATGCAGCTGGTACTGGATGGGATTACACTCTCATTTTAAAAGAAGCAGGTGCACAATTTAGGGGTGCTCCTGGATTTGTCTCTGAGTCTGGACGCCCAGGTCCCAGCGGTGGCCAGAAGTGCATTTGTACAATTCAAACTAGTGCGCCAGCTACGTCTGTATCTGGAGAGATCTGATCTGGCCACTGTGATATATGCCCTAGTTACTTCCTGGTTGAATTACTGTAATGCGCTCTATGTGGGGCTGCCAATGGAAAGTGTCAGGAAACTTCAGCGGGTCCAAAATGCAGCAGCCAGATTGCTGACTGGGGCTGGTTACAGGGATCACATAACCTCCCTGTTACAGCAGCTCCACTGGTTGCTGATTAGTTCCCGGGCATAATTTAAAGTTCTGGTTTTAACTATAAAGCCCTAAATGGCCTGGGTCCAAGCTGTCTCAAAGACCGTATCTCCCATTACGAGCTGGCTCAAGTGTTAAGATAGTCAGGAGAGACCTTTCTCTCGGTCCCACCACCTTCACAGGTGCGTCTGATGGGGACACAGGAGAGGGCCTTCTCCGCTGCTGCACCCAGACTTTGGAACTCCCTCCCACAGGAGGCCAGACTGGCCCCTTCTTTGCTGTCCTTCCACAAGCAGGCAAAGACCTTTCTCTTCGGGCAAGCCTTCCCTCAGCAACCAGCTACCTGCTGTGTGATTTTTAGATGGATTGTTATGCATTACTGCTTTGATTGAATTGTTAGTACTGCTTGTGTTTTCCATTTTTGTGTTTTCCATTTCTCAGAGTGACATTTTTTAAATTTTTGTATACTTACTGATCTTTGCCTTAATATTGCCTGTTAATTGATGTAAGATGCCTCCTTATTCATAATTTTAAAATATCGTCTTTTATTATTTATTTTATTTTTATTTATTATTGGATTTTTATCCCGCCCTTCTAGACAGGAGTCTACTCAGGGCGGCTAACAATATATTATACACAAAACAGATTTAAAAACAACAATTAAACATCAATAACAACAATTTTAATGATGTTAACCACCATTGTATACTCATTGTTTTCAACTTTAAATATTGCCTTTCACTGTTGTAAGCTGCCTTGGGTCCTTTTCAAGGAGAAAGGCAGGGTATGTATGTATGCATGTATGTATGTATGTATGTATGTATGTATGTATGTATGTATGTATGTATGTATGTATGTATGTATGTATGTATGTATGTATGTATGTATGTATGTATGTATGTACCCTGTTTCCCTGAAAATAAGACCTAACCTGAAAATAAGCCCCAGTATGATTTTTCAGGATGCTCGTAATATAAGCCCTACCCCAAAAATAAGCCCCAGTTAAGTGAAACCCTGCCCTCCACCACTGTGCCGCAACCAGAAGGTGACATGACTGCATTTGAATAAATGTAGATTGTTGTACTTGGAAAAAAAAATAAAACATCCCCTGAAAATAAGCCCTAATGCGTTTTTTGGAGCAAAAATTAATATAAGACCCTGTCTTATTTTCGGGGAAACACGGTTTGTATGTATGTATGTATGTATGTATGTATGTATGTATGTATGTATGTATGTATGTATGTATGTATGTAAGTATGAATAAATAAATAAATAGACACCTGACCCAAAAAAATATTCAAATCTTTCTTATTTCACAACAAATTAGCATACATTTCAGTATTTGACAGATCTTACCACCTACCTTATGCTTCTCGAAACAACAGTCAAAAAAGGGACTGCCCTTGACAGTCCTAGCAGGAAGAAAGCTGTCTTAAAGCTGGTGCAAAAGTTCACTCTCGGCTTCTACATCAGAAGATCTACCAGTCTGACAGGAAAAAAAATATATTGAAAAGACTTCCAAGACAGTGAGAAGATGACAGACAGTATTATCCCAAGAATTTATAAGTTTACATTTTGAGCAAATTAATACAAGTGCAGGACTTGCAGAACTACTGCATCGTGAACTAAAAATAATACACAACTTACAAGAAATGAGCAAATCCCACTCTGTAACACTTCCTCTTTTTGAAGCTGCATGGGTCTTTCATTTTACTTTTGCACTCTTGTTACAAAGCATACTGGCAATGCTAGTTAGCTACCAAGACCAAAATGCTCCCAATGCTTGCTAAGAAATCTGAATTTAAAACACATTGACAGTGAGACAACAGATGAGATTGATGGAGAGATGTGTTTCAAAGTGGAAATCTCAGAGTTCCTTGTGCTTAGGCACAAAGGAGGGATACCTGGTGGGAAGGACAAAGGAAATCACCTTAAAACAATGGGGCTTATGAGACTTGGGATCCTAAACATCTGAAGGAAGAACCTGCACCTGGTGGTAGATGGTACATTTGACAACATGGGTCTGGCAGTCTATAGGAGCCTGGATTGCAGCTTGGGCCTCAAGGTCTAGAGGAACTTGACTGCAATTCCCATTATTATGAGGAAAAATGGAGGGCAAACTGTGGATCATGGCAGGGGTTATTTATAGAAATTAATTTCCTTGAATCTATAGCCTAAATCCAATTGTTAATTCCAAACAGAGAAGTTACTTTTAATCCGTGGGCAAAATCCTGATGCATAACTTTGTACCCCCAAAAACTCAGATCAGGTGCTGGAAACATTTAACTTGTGCTAATTAAAAGCTTCCTATCCCCCTCCTTTTAGGTTCCAAGGTTCCCTTGGGCTCCTGTTTGTCTTGGGGAAGCCTTTGGGAGCCTTAAGATTGGGGACGGTGAGCCTTAAAAGTAAAAAGACTCTTTCACATGAGAGTCTGGAGGATTTTCCTGTATCCTGTGGTGGTAATGCACCGACTGAGCTCTGTCGCCTACTTGGGTTGCTTAAATTTGCCCTTCATTATGCAACAACAGGACTTTTAAAAAAAAATGAGTTAAGAGATGTACTGTGTTAATAATGCACTGTGAAACCTAAGGATCATTATTATTTCATTTGGCAATAGGGAAGAGCATTACTTATTATTGTTGTAAAGGGTGTATGAATCCTGCCAGCAGGGCTGGGGGAGTTGAAACTGCCCCAAAGAGGCAGACGAGAGTGACCAGATGCAAGGGCAAGTACTGTACATTTCCTGCACATTTAATAGCTATGTGGAAGGGTTGGAAAACAATGTAACTGTATACAATTTTCCAATTCTCAGCAGCACATCTTAAACTTCCCTCTGGTACAACTGTCCAAAGTGAAGGACCCCCTGGGCTCCTTTAGCTTTTGGACCATAAAGGTGACCACAAGCACCAGCTCTCCTTACCAATAGCTGAACGGATTATGCAGAGCATTTTCCAAAATTGTCAAGTAGAAAAATCCTTTATATGCCTACTAATCCCCATGGAATTCAACGGGATTCTGCTGTCTTTATGGGCCATCAGATCGATTCGGACTTATGGAAACCATAAGAAGGTTTTTGGGATATGTCAGAGGTGAGGGAGCAGTTTACCATTGCTGCAATTCCCCCCCCCCCCAATTAATTTCTGTAGCTGAAGGAGAATTTGAACTCAGGTCTCCTGAATCTTAGCACTGTAGTCACTACCCCTTGCTGGACCTCAGTATGAGTTGCTTCCTGTTAAATGCGGACAGAACATGGTGCATCAGAGCCAGGTGAACCCCAGCGCTGCTCCCTTAGCACTTAGGAACTAGATTTGGGCGCAATTTGTAGTAGCAGGTAGTAGCCACGGCGACAATCGATCAATAAAAACCGCACATCAATTTAAACGATTGATTATCTAAACTCAAGAGTACTGATTTCTAATAATGCTCCATCAAGAGGGAGGGTCTCGAAACAAACTTGCAACTAAGGAAGCACTTGGAAAGACTGAGAACGATTTTGAAGATCCTGTGTAATGTTGACTAAAGGTGTTTGGTACGTTTTTCGACTACAGTTCCCAGAATCACGTCTGAGAACTTCTGGAAGTAGTTCGAAACCACAGGCACGGTTCCCGCGTCGACGCGCCAAAGTCAGCGGCGTGTGAAAGCACGGCGTTCACGTGCCACTGTTAATTAGCGGTGTGTGTGGGGGGGGGAACAGGCTGGGTTGGGAGGAAAGGCGGGGGGGGGGGGGGGACGTCTGAAAAGCAAGCGGCGGCGCGGGCGCGCGGCCCCGAGGCGAAAGGTTGGCGGCGAGGAAATGCTCGTTTACTCACGCCTTACCGGCTTCGCTTCGATGAAAGCCGCGGCTTTTCCCTGGAGCCTCACAAGGAAACCTGCAGGCATGAACCGAAGAGGCCTTTTCTCACCCTTCCGGGGGCAACGTTGTCGTGAGGAGGAACGGTGGACGGGATTGCTAAACCGAAAGCGCCCAACGCTGCCGCGACCCGCCCTCGTAGCTCCGCGAGGCGGGTGTTTCCAGTAGGAAAGTGGTGTGACCCGTCGGGCAACCAAGGCGTCTCGAAGCCGTCCGGCCAACAGCCTGCCTCTCTCTCGCCTGGATCGGTCCCCTTGCCGCTTCCTTGCAGAATCTTCCACCTCCCCCCCCCCGCGCCGGAAAGTCTGGAATTGCCCACTCATCCAGCTACGTTTAGGTGTTAAAACACGTTTTTATTTTGTGCTAAAAGGTTCCCAGGCCCCAGAGCACCTCACAAATATCACAAGTGAAACCGTCCCGGCCTAGAGGCTTGGATACGATGACGCCCGGAGAAAATGGACGCGCGTGCACCGCCGGGTGGGGGAGTCGGGCAAACTTTTTCAGTACATGTAGAACTGACGACGAAAAGACTTAACAGAAAGGGGGAAAGTGATGAGGTGGGAGGACACGAGCTTCGGCACTTGGTTCTTGCTTACAAGGTTAAGTAAGCAGTTGGGACATTCCGCCTGTCCTGGAGCTGGTCTGCAGCACAAGGGAAGGGCTTTTTCCTGCGGGCTACAGAGCAGTGGCACTTGGTGGGTGGAAGGAGGGAAGGGGCTCGACCAGAACGTCTTCCAGGCAGGATGGAGCCCGGCCGCTTCCTTTTCTCCTCAGTGCAACCAGATGTTATCTGTTCACAGAAAGCGTTCAAAGAAAGAAGGATGGCTACAAGCCATTGGCCTCTGGCCCTGCTTCGCCCTTCAACACCAGAAGAAAAAGAGGAAGACGACGGATGGTCCCATCACCTGTCTCTCCCTGTCACGTCTACATCCTAGTTGAATGACTGCTGGATGGCAGTTGGGCAGAGGCAGTCTTGCCAGAGCTTGCTTTTATTTATGACCAAGGAAATATCAACAACCTCCGATATGCAGATGATACCACTCTGATGGCAGAAAGTGAGGAGGAATTAAAGAACCTCGTAATGAGGGTGAAAGAGGAGAGCGCAAAAAATGGTCTGAAGCTCAACATCAAAAAAACTAAGATCATGGCCACTGGTCCCATCACCTCCTGGCAAATAGAAGGGGAAGGTATGGAGGCAGTGACAGATTTTACTTTCTTGGGCTCCATGATCACTGCAGATGGTGTCAGCAGCCACGAAATTAAAAGACGCCTGCTTCCTGGGAAGAAAGCGATGACAAACCTAGACAACATCTTAAAAAGCAGAGACATCACCTTGCCGACAAAGGTCCGCATAGTCAAAGCTATGGTTTTTCCAGTAGCGATGTATGGAAGCGAGAGCTGGACCATAAAGAAAGCTGACCGCCGAAGAATTGATGCTTTTGAATTGTGGTGCTGGAGGAGGCTCTTGAGAGTCCCCTGGACTGCAAGGAGAACAAACCTATCCATTCTGAAGGAAATCAACCCTGAGTGCTCACTGGAAGGACAGATCCTGAAGATGAGGCTCCAATACTTTGGCCATCTCATGAGAAGAGAAGACTCCCTGGAAAAGGCCCTGATGTTGGGAAAGTGTGAAGGCAAGAGGAGAAGGGGACGACAGAGGATGAGATGGTTGGACAGTGTCATCGAAGCGACCAACATGAATTTGACCCAACTCCGGGAGGCAGTGGAAGACAGGAGGGCCTGGCGTGCTCTGGTCCATGGGGTCACGAAGAGTCGGACACGACTAAATGACTAAACAACAACAACAAAGGAAAACATACTTACAGGCAGGAATGTAGCGCAAGTGCTCGTCATGATGGTCCCCGTGGCAACCCTCCATGTAAAGAGAGTCCAAACATGCTGGCTGCTGGATAGGTGCATATCAACAGCGGAGAAGCAAGTTTTTGTAAAGCTAGTGGCTCTTCATATCCCATTCCAGATTAAACCACCCTAACATACTTTGTATTACAACAAACACAGGCTGCGACTACACTGTGATTTGATTTATTCAGTTCACTTTTAGTGATCACACAAGGGCCACTGATGGATTGGAGCCTCAGTGTGATTCACATTTCAGATCAAAGCCCCCCTTCATTCCTCTGTTCCTGCTTCTGCCAACCCTTTTACAGTTCACAGTCAAGCCACTTGGTTTTTAAAGGGCTGGACAGTTTTATGGAAAACACAGCAGCTTTCCTAGGTTTTTCACAACATAACAGAAATATACACACATATTGTAGAAATACGTTGTCGTCTGTATTTCATCTGGGTTGTTCCTATTTTGTAGCAACTTTTTAGTTAGTTTGTTTTTCTATGCAGAGGTGATCTAACAAACTACAGTACTGTATCAATGCAATGACTCAGTGCTGCACTTGTTTATTAAAAAATGAAAAAAAGGGTGGGTGTGTTGAAATATTTGAGAGTTTACACACAGTGGATGAAACATACGAATAAAAAACAGATCATGAATAGATTCTCCTTTGGTATACATACATAAATTTCTGTGTGCTAGCAGTTGAAATGATATTAATTTAGTAATGGAAAAACTTTAAAAATGTTTATTGTACAACATGTTGAAAAATAAACTAAAATACTTGAACATTTTACTTGATATAGATTTGTGCTTGACAGAGTTATAACAGTTTCATAACAACTTCCTTAATAACACACGAATAGCAGACAGCATATCTGAAAATACTACTTCTCAACAAAAAAAAACCCTCATGCTATCAGACAAACAGAACAAGCAGAAGAAGCCTCGTCCTGTCACATCTTTTGTATGGGAGTTAACCCCTTCAAGTACTCATGGGCTAGCACTAGACAGAATCTGATTGGTTACAGCATTCATTATGTAAATAACTCATCTCAATCATTTGTATATATACATATATACATGCTGGGTTGCACAATTCTTTCCCATGATCCCTAAACATCATGCCCCAACTGCCTATACTCGTATCACCACAATACCACCCACACATGCCCCCTGTCCTTTTTCAAAAGGAAACAACTGCTCACTTGGGGGGAAAGTCTGTTCAGATCGTTTCAGCTTGAAAAAAGTAGAAGCCCCCCCCCCCCGCCACAGAGAAAAAACTCTGTATTGGGACCAAAAAAGGGGCCAGATAATGTCATAGTCCCTACTGCTCAGAAGGTCCTAGTACTTCAACCCTAAAAGCCTTGGCTCCACTACACTACTGGTTACTACAAGAAAGGAAGTAGCAGAAGGATTTGTTTCTGAGTAAGCGTGCGTAAGGTTTTGTTGCAAGTTTCACTAAAAGCAATGCAAAGTTCATCCATTACCTGGAACAGAAGTCTCTTTGCTTCAACATTCATACATGATACTATACATTTTTCTGTTCATGCAGATTATTTATGAGTTCATTTAATGTAGAATTGTAGGTTGTGACTGATTATTAAACAACGTAAGATGTCAATTAACCTTTCCCCCTCTCACTTCCTCCTTATCACCACCACTACTGTGGCAGCTGCTGCTGTTCATTACCTTGCCTCTTCATACAGGACTAATTTGAAATTCTAGAGGAAAATCAGAAGACAGAAAGGGATTTCTGCACCTTCTCCTCAATATTGTCACACTTGATTCCTCTGGGGCTAGGAAGTGAACAGGCAACAACAGCAAAAAGGAGAAGCAACAGAGTGAAAAGTCTTGGAAGACTGGCACTAAGGTGCACAATGGGATACAGGCATTAGCAGGCCAACCATGCCAACCACTGGGGTGAGCCCTGCGCTTTTTTATTAAAGGGGTTATTCAGATATTCTATGTCTATGAGAACCTGTGCAAAATAGAACTTCTTAGTCGTTAAGATGGCACAAGACCTGCTCTGTTCTATCTAGGTATACTGCTGTATTGTTTATTGCTAGAGAAAGTCACTGTCCAAACATATCACTCAAGGAAAAGCTTTAGTCTTTAATCTTTAATCTACATTAACTTATTTTTTAGTTGTTATGATGGGAGAAAAGAAAGATTTTTCTCCTTTAACAAGGATACATCCTTGCAGAACAACTGAGTTTTCTTTCTTGCTTCTTATTTTGATAGAGTTAGTACCTGTGTTACCTTGTCAGTAGATAACTTATTAAGACATCATTATTTATGCCCATAACATTTGATCACTAATTTCTTTTGACACTGCATACTCCATACTTTTATTTCACCATTTCCTTGTTTAATCATTATTATTAGGGTTGGTTGGATTTACAAAAAAAAAAACCCAGAACATAACTTTATTTCATAACATAGATCAAACAATAAAAATTGGCTTCGCTACAAGTCATTCATTTCTCTTGATATGGAATCTTAATCTGAATGGCTGCCCTGAGGTTAGCCCAGAAAAGCCCATGCTTACTTCTCTCCTTTGGCCACTCCAAGTAGGTCCTCTTGGCCATGAGAGCCTTCAGTTTGTGGTATCTGGCAGGAACAATGTATGCAGGGATTGATTCTAACAAAACAAGGATTAAACTGTCGTGATCTTCACTGAACAACTTGTGATGGGCAAAATAGAGCTCATAATGACACCATTCACTCTGCACAAAGTTGGGAGACAACACAAAGATGGTCTTGTAACTCTTCTCTATGCAGTCTATGATATTCTCAACAATGCTCTTTCCTGCAACAAAGTTTCTCTCATGTTGGCAGATGCGTATGGACCCATCTTCCTTCTCCAAATTTGGAATCAGGACATTTTTCACCCAGTCAGAATCATGTTCACTATAGGAGATAAACGCATGGAACTGTAAAATATTGAGCTGATCTTCCGGCTGGTTCTTCCACTTCCTGTGTTTTACTTGAGTCCACTGCCATATCATTTCCAAATACCACGGAACATTGAAATGGACACACAGAAAATATGCAACTGCTGCTGTGGCAATGGTAGTAATAAGAATGATAGTAACCAAAAGTGTTGTGTTGCATGTTATGTCAGATACATGGAAGTTCTTCAGTGCACTTCCCCTTACATTTTCAGGGTACGAGCACATGTACAACTCAGGCCAGCCAACCAGCTTCACAAGTCCTTGTTCCTCAAGATTAATGAACTGTCTTAGTTCACAGGAGCATTTGAAGGGATTGTGTCCTGCATTTAGCTCTCTAATGCCTTGACAGGAGTGGTAGAACTCAGAAGATGGTGTGACAACCGAGTTCATTTCCAAGTTCAGTATTGTCAGACTTCTAAACTGACCACATCCAGGCAAATCAGATAGTTTGTTGGATGCTAAATTCATTTCTTCTAAAGCCCTCAGTTCAATTATATCTTTAGGAATACTTAAAATGTTGTTGCTTTGAAGATCAAGCTTTTGAATATTGACAGGCAAGCATTTAAAGACAGATCCAGATAACATGTTAGATGACAAGTTCAATTCAACTAGATTTCTACCCCAGTTGCAATCATCCCCATTGCCATTGTACTGTAATAGATTCTTGCTCATATCCAAATATTTCAGAGACTTCATATAACTGGTCATTAAACTTACTTTGGCAAGATGTTTAAACTGATTTTTTTGTAGAATAAGACTTTCAAGAAGGGTTAAATTGTCACAACTTTTGAAAACAGTGTCTGTTAAGCTATTATTTGAAAAACATATGTAGTTAAAACTACTGTATTGAGATGGACAAAGCATGTGTATCAAACCTGCATCTGCAACGGTCAAAGCAGTAATGTTCATATCTGCAAATAGTCTATACAAATCTGTTGGAGCAGAGAGAAACGTCGTGAATGTAGTCTGCTTAAGAGTCAAAGCTTTGAGTGAAGTTTCAGTATGATCAAAACGTATTCTGTTTGGAACTTCCAACTGTGCTGCATTAGAGATAACAACATATTGAATGGTTGATTTCCACACAGCTTGAAGTATGTTAATTAGGCCATTCCAGTCACACCGTATGTTGCTTAAAGTTAGGTGTAGTAATTCTGCATTTTTGTTAAGGTGCAACAAGAAAGTTCTTAAGTCATTGATCTGTTTGTCTTGGATATTTGACAACTCTAAATTTATTGTTGCATTGATTGCTAGATCCAAAAGCACATGGAAATCACTGTTTAAAGGGAGTATAATCTGAAGACTCTTTGTGCTGAACATTGGAAGATTTCCAGAGTTATATTTAACAAGGTCTTCTAGGCCTAAGAACAGAGTTTTGAGCTGTAAATGAGCAATATAGCTGAAATCTGATTGCTGTATTTTTCTAACACTGAAGCCAAGATATTCAAGGTTCTTCATTTTGCCAAACTCAGGGCACATGGGTACAGATAGATAGTGGTTGTAAGAGAGATCTAGATGTTTGAGATGCATAAGAGAATGACAAGAAAGTGTGCACAAGATGTTGTGGGATAGATCTAGATGTTCTAATTCTTCATTGTATTGGAAAATACCAAGATCAAGGGCTCTGATAAAATTGTGAGATAGAATTAGTACCTGCAGTTTAGGAAGAGAACTGAAATCAGAAATCAGAATTTCAGGGATATTATTATGTGACAAATCCAGCACAGTTGTCAGAGCTGGCAGGTTTTGGGGGACAGTAGCTTGAAATCTGTGTGAAAAATTTGTAGTCAATACATTTTCCACAAAAGGCTGGGTATTACTCCAAATGGTTATTGTCAAGGCAAAGGCTTTCAGGAAATTCTTGGTGCCTGAGGTTCTTCTATTTGCCATAGTGCACGTGGATTCTTTATATTTGATTATGGGCCACCTTCATCTTTCCACATTGACAGCTCTGTAAAAAATAATGTGTCCTGTAAAAAGAATTTCCCTTAGAGTATTAAGACAAAATTATTATATTCAAAAGAAATCTTATTTCACTAGATGACTATTGTAAGGATTTTAATAAAATGGCTGATGTTAGAGTTCAACAAATTGAATTCATGGGGTGCAGAGGTGTTGCCTTAAAAATTAGGACTGCCTTTTGAAATGTACCTCAGAGAGGTACATTAAAAGTAAGAGTACATTTGGAAATGTACTCTAGGAATATAAGTTTATATTCCAAAACCAAAACACGGCCATTTGTTTTGGAACATAAAAGTGATAAGACAACAAGGCAGTAGTAGATCATTAGGTTTTCTGCCAGTTTTCACAGTGAAAAAAGTAAACAACAGAATGCTTACATTATGTGAAACAGAAACAACAGAACAAAATTTAAATGCATTTCAAATTGCTGCTTGAGTTATGTTTTATCTATGTTAGTTAACAAAGAAATACCACAAAATAGATGTGGAAACCTGTATTAAACAAATGGGAATGGTCATATATTGTACAATATAAGCTTTTACAGAATAGTGTAAAAAGAGAAAAGGATGGACATTATTTTAGCAGTTTGTTTAATAATAAGTAAGTAGAGAAGAAACACAAAGGTGCTGTTTGGTTTATGAGGCTTTAGTCTTGTGATTAATGGTAACTGAGTTCTGAAAAGAGTATAAAATTGCATATATACTGTAGTATCAGTTAAAATAACACGCACATGTATTGTACTGTCCCAAGTGAATTACATCATTCAAGGCAAGGGGGGATTTTACTCTCTCTTTCTTGACAGCCAGGAGCAAGCCAGGCCAGGAGCTTGCCGGGCTAAGCCTTGGAGATACAAGGAGCTTCACTTCACTTTGTCTGGGAGAAGAGAGCTTTGGGATGAGAAGCCTCCTGACCTTAAACATGTAGGCTTTTCATTAGTTACAAAGTATAAACTCTGATGGAGTTTGTTGTGTTTAATGATGTTTCACTAAGCTATATAAAGTAAGCTTTCTCTTGCAGTGATATACCGTATTTTTCCATGTATAAGACGCCCCCCCCACTTTTCTAACCCAAAATTTAAAAAAATCTAAACTTAGCTTTGAGGGCTGCTCACGTGAGAAGGAGAACCTCCTTCTTGCGTGACTCTTCCAGAGCCGCCAGAGAAGGAAAGTGCACAGGATGACGTCAGCACCACTTGCTGTCACCTGCAGCAATAGGAGCAGTATTGCCGGTGGTTGCGAAGGGACTCCTCCTGCCCACTGAGCGGAGGCAGCACGGCGCATTGGTTTGTGCCTGAGCCCATCAAAGGTGGTGCCGAGCCCTGATTGGCCTTGGCATGGCTCAGCGGTGGGCCTGGCTCAGCTTGGCGCATCCCCTTGCCCCGCCCAGACCGGAGGCAGCAGCTCTCAATCGTGCTTTCTTCTTCTTCCTCCTCCTCCTCACCGGGCTTTGTGTGAATGGAGTGAGGTGGTGGTGGCAGCAGAAGCAACTGCCAACCATGTGAAGAGCCAGGGGAACTCCGGAACTATCACCCCCTTCTCCGCCTCTTTCTCCGGCGGCAAAGATGCTGAGCCAACTGATGAGCAGCAGCAGCAGGAACCTGGACCTTGGAAGGGGGAGTGGGCTGGCACTGGATGAGGCCCTGGAAGGCGCTGCTGCACTCAAGAGCCCCTTCTGACACGGCAGCTTGCAGGAGCCTCTTCTGACCCGGGGCGCTGCACTGTTGCGTTGGGAGGCACCTCTGGCACCCGCAGCGGCAAGAGTGGGGCCGAGCCTACCGAGGGAGGGGGGATTCTCCCAGTCACTCCCTCCCATTTTGCCCCAGAACTTCTCTGCGGGCAGCACCAAGTTTGCGGTTGGCGACTCTGAACAAAAGGGAGGCATAACCTGTAGCTTTTGTGCAGAGTGGGAAAGAGGGGGGGCGCCTCCCTCAGCAGGGACCGCTGTGCCCCCCTGCACATTAGCAGGAAAAGCTGTGAGAACAGGGGTCGTGCAGAGCGGAGGAGGCCTCCGGTCAGTCCTGCAAGGGACAAACCCTCCTCGGACGGCCTGCTGTGCACCCTCCACGCCATCTGGTCTGAGCAGCATTCCGTTGTGCCTTGGCTGCCCTCTCCCCGCCAGGCTTCAGCCACCCCGTGAGTGAGGGAAGCCTGTTTGCAGAGGCAAGGTATGGGCCATTTTGTTCTCTCTTCAGCTTACTTCCATGTATAAGACAACCCTCAATTTTTAGTCTATAGTTTTTAGACAAAAGTATTGTCTTATACATGGAAAAATACGGTATAATGGAGAAACATTCTGTCCTAAAGGAATGGAAAAGAGACAGGTTTTGTCTTGCGGATGGACTGAGCATGGCAAAGAGACTGTGCTGCATCCGATTACGGACATAACATAGCTAACTGGCTAAGGATTGGTGAGAATATATTTTTCTGTGTTTCTTTGCCTGGGAGGTCTAAAATCTTTGTAGGACTCCTAGGGGAGTCAGTTATCCTTACCAGGTTCTGACACTGAAATCCAGTAGTAAGTTGCAACTAGAGTAAACCCATTAAACCAGTGGAACTTATGGAGCAATTGACTCACCAAATGCCCACTGATTCAATGGACTTACTCTACTACTGGATTTCCACTAATATGTTAAAGAAATGTATTCTCAATACAGTCCAATGTATTATGTTATTTATGGGAAGGTAATTTTTCCAAGCATTCACCTGAAAGACTTACAAAGGAGAGAGAAAAACCCTAGATAATAGAGCAAAGCTTTGCATAATAGTTGGAAAGTTTGGAATAGCTACGTGTTGCAAGGATCCCACTAATGAATCAAAACTATGTGTAGAATCTTGACAAAATAATGAACACTGTCAATTCTGATGCTACCAATTTACAAAGTTACAATTATGGAAACATGCAATCTGAATTGTCAGGCCAATAGTGCTGGCAACCTCTGGCCAGCAAGCAGTGGTATCGTGGTAAATTTTGAATTGCAGATGCTCATCATGATAGTCCTCATATCAATGCTCTCTAGGAGAGCCCAGAAATGCAGGCAGTGGTGTTAAGCCATATTTCTGCAGCATACTACTTTGTTTATTATGTCCAGCTCATTATATTCCAAGGATTTGTTTTCCCTGCATTAATGGGAAACACTTTGGCCATCGTCCTCTGCAGGAGCGTGGAGCATAATGTTTCACTTGGATTGTTCAAGTGTAAAGACAAGATAGATTGCACAGAAGATAAGAACCTTTTAAGTGCAAACCAGACTGGTCCAAATTCCCCCGTCTGGACAGGCCCTAACCTCAGGCAAATATACGGTACTTTCTCTGATGTATTGTAAAGGTGTTCTTCCAGCCTTAGTGCCTGAAAAACACAGGCAACAGCAATTTTCAGACACTAAAGCATTCCATTTCCCATTCCATCGCTCCTCAGATCCTTCGCAACAGAGCCAAGGGTTAGTCCCATGAGTCCTCTCCCAACCCAGAAAAGGTATCTGTCTTTAATGTCTTGAATTTCAAAAATTAATTATCACAATGCTACCAAGCTAGGCAAAAGAACATCTTAATTCATCTGGTATTCTTGAGGGATTTAAGAGAGTTAAAAGATTTCTGCATGTCTTCGAGGTTTCTAGTATCAAAAAAGAGTATCTCAATACGCTGGTCAATCACCGTAATAAAGACTTGTTGTTGTTGTTGAGTATCTCAAAAGCCTTCTTTCCTCCCCCTCCTCTTTAAACTAAAAAGGGCCAGAGCAAAGTAGACAACTCTAGCTCTCCAGATCCTGGAGTAAAATTCTCAAGGTCTCTCACCATTGGTTATGTTGGCCAGGGCTGATGGGAATTGCAGTCAAACGACGTTGGGAGGGCTACAATTCCACATTTCTGAATTAACGAAAAAGTTGTTATAGGAGTGAGCGAAGGGAGTTGTCTGTTAAAACAATGTCCTCTTATGGGACGAATTGGGGGAAAATTGGGTAAATTAGTAAGCAGGAAAATAAAAGGAAAACAGTAACGTTATGAATTGATCCAACAAACAAATGTGAGGAATTAGAGGCGATGAAAAATAGATATGATATGAAAAATAGAAAGGCTGCAAACCTAAACACGTTTATCAAAGTCCAGTGGGACTTCGGAATAAACAATCCACAGTCAATGAAATAAATAAAAAGAACAAGATAAGGCCAAACCAATTGTTTTAAAAATCGCAAAAGTACAATGATACTCGCATTTTCATCAGTTCTAAGTTGTGAACAAGGAAGGACAAACGACAGAAACCTCGCCTGTTGAGAAGAAAGAGAATACGGAACTGAAACCGATCACAGAACAACCCTGAACTCGTCTACTCAAAAGCAAATTCCACCGATTTCCACAGTATTTACTGTTGGGTAAGTCGATATGTATATGATCGCACTCACCCACCAGCAAGATCCACCTTCACCACCGCCTTTTATGCTCTCTCTACTTACTTCGTTCAGTGCAGGGAAAGATCCATTTCAATCCAAACCATTCACGAGGCCACTCCGGTGGGGACTGCGGCTCTCTGTTCTGGAGATGCAGCGAAAAATATTTTATTGGCCGCACGTTTAGCCTCTGAAAGGCTCCTCCCTTCTGCCTTCGGGCAGAGAAGGCAAGAAGAAGAGGGGTACAGCGACGCAGAACCGTCTCGGTGACGCTGAGTGACAGGAGGCGTTGGGGACAATCTCTTCACTCCCTCCCCTCCGCAGCGAGGGTAGTTCGTGGCCGGGGCGAAAGAGCGCCCCCTCCCTGAACATTTGCGGTGAGGTACTCTCCCCGTCTCTGTCCACCAGCCCTTCTAAACTTTTAAAGCTTCAAAACTCAGTCACTTAGGAAGCGGAACTTGGTTTCTGATTTCCCGTTCCTCCTGTTTCAAATCAGAAAAAAGAGGAATAAATAAAAGACTGTGGACCTCAGCACCTCGAATTAAAGGGTGGGCTGCTCCAGAAGCCATTTCTCTTTTTACTTCTAGATGCTGAAGGAACATCATGATCATCATCATTATTGCTGCTGTGGTAGGTTTTACACACACATCTTGTTGATGGATTGCAGTTCCCATTGCCCTTGAGAATTAACCATGTTGACTGGGGGCTGATGAGATATGGAGTCCAACAGCACCTTGGGAGGTGCAGATGCCCCAGTTATTTTTGCACTACTGACTTCGTTGCAAAATAGCAATCGTAATCAACAGCAAATGAATGAATGAATGAATCAATGAATATCTGGTTTTGCCTCCTCCCCTGTAACACAAGGAATCCAGTATTAAGACAGTCTGCTAAAAGAGGACATGAAGAGAAAAAGAGAACCACAACCTAGCATCACCATCATTCTGATTGCATCTCCCCATTGTGATATATAGGAGCACTTGTTTTCTCTCCATAAGAATTTTGTTTGTTCGTTTCGAAATGCTTTGCTTACCAGGCTACATTCAATGGGCATGACTGCTGCTGAGCATCCCCTGCTACTGAGCGGGCACTCCCTGCTTTCCTGGGGACTCTGATTAATTTAATGAGACACTTATTAGATATAATGTTGGGAGAAAAATCAAACTGAGTTCAACTGAATGGGGCTAGAGGCCATCTGAAGGTCTACTGTGTGCTGGTGGACACACTGTTCTCTGCTACCATTGTCTACACAGTCACACAACAGAGCTCTTCGGGTGGTCAAATGGCTGTTAACATTGCTGCCCAAGATTAAAAAAAAGTGTAGGCAATTCAGTAAATCCATTGTGTCTTCAACAGCATAATATGTTGCAGAGAAAGTATCTTGAATCCATTCTTACATCAGCACCACCAGTGCTTAACAAGCTGCTTTCATATTTGTCTTTGATCAGTTTTTAAGAGTTCTATATAGAAGTATCAAGGACAGCAGGAGTCAGTCTAGCTCAAGGAGTGACCTGCCCTCACTTGTTATTAGCTAAAATGGCAATCGTGTTTCCTTCTCTATTGGCATGTCTGTAAGTGATAATGCCCTCCTGCAACAGAGGAGGCATAGTAGGAAGTTAGCTAGGTTGTTCATTTTTAGTTGCTGGAAGTGTGAAAACCACTGGAAAGGGTGTGTGCATCATCTCTAGGGAACAAGTGATATACAGAAGCAAAGCACCATTAATTTGTCTTGTTTTTACTTCACCTGCCATATGGAAGATAAAGCCAGACACTGTATTGTCCACAAATGGGCAGGACTGAGTGTTATTTTTTTTAAAAAAGGCAGCAGGCTTTATATATTTAACTTAAACACCACCTTTCTTCCAATTGTTAGTTACTCATTATCTTTGTCATTTTTTTACCATTAGGAAGCAAAAGAGGTGCTTGCATGATTTTTTTTTCTTCATGTGCCAGAGTAACTTGGCAGGCTTTGGTACTAATATGTACCATGACCTTGAGTAGGAATTGCTTCTCTGCCTTAGGGAGCAAAGCATCTTGGACTAGCCCAGTATACTAAATACCTGAGACCAGTTCTCTAGATGATGTCTCCCAGCAGTTTTTATGTAGAATATATATATTATAGATGCTATGGGAGATAGAATGGAAACCTACAGAATTCCAAGGCATGATTGTTCCTTTCAACGGGTCAAACAATTACCTCCTATCACCACCTTCTGGAAAAAGACACCCCAGTAGCAGTGAAACCATTGTCAAACTATGCTTCACACATCCAGTCTGAACAGTCTCACCAGAAGAAGACTATGACTGGTGGTACCAAATACTAATAAGTGATCAAGGAGAATCAAAGAGTCACACTTCCCCTGTCTTACTTCTGATAAAGGTCATCCCGCAGAGTGATCAAGGTACTTTCTCGGAACAAAGTGATCCTAAAACCTCACTGAAATGGATCCAGATTGTCAGTGACTGCTGCTGCTTGGACATCATTATTTCAGTCATTTTTAAGAAGGGATTGTTGACACTGTCCTATAGTTGTTAACGCTGCCAGAGTCCAGGATATATTTCTTCAGAAGCCATTGAAACATTTCTTCTTTTACAGGAACTTGAGTCTCCGCTTCTCTTAATGGGACATTTACAATCTCCTGGACATCCCCTCTTGCTAGATTTAGTAGGCCATGGAGGACAAGAACCAAACATAGCCAGATTCAACAAAGCACATTGTCCCTATTCTCAGAATCCAGCAACTGGTACTCTATCTAACAAATCTTGAGATGTAAAAACTAATGGTATTATATGAAATATGGAGTCCAAACACGGGTAAATTTATCCTCGGAGTATCTTGAAAATGTGTTACAGTGTGCTGTCAAGGGTCCATGTCTCTTCCCAGGCCAGATTTCAAAATGTCACCCACACTTGGAAAAGCTCTGCTGGACAACATTGGGAGAGTGCCATTCTGGATGAGAACTGTTAGTTTTATTCCATCACCATTGTCATCACATAATAGGCCTCATAGTGAATGAATACATGCATTTGATTAGACTTATCGTCTTTCTACACTTGTATGTCAGCTGTCTCTCTATTTTATCCTTAGCTTGGATATGTATCAAGGAGTCACATAGGATCCAGTCAATGAAAAGAGGGGCTTTTCCAAAATCCAATTCCATAGTTATGCCTGTGGAAGCCAAACAGCATATCTCATAGCAGCTTCTTGCTGGTAATTAGTTAATCCCTAGGTGAACATCAATCCAGTGAGTCAGTGCATACCTGAAAATCCAAGCAGGGATTCATTAATTAGTGGGGGGTGGGACCACTGAAAGTTATCCTATTTGCCTCCCACATATGTAACTCTTGCAAGATTTTGGTCATTATTTCAACCACCTAAATGATGTCTCCATAACAATTGGTGCTAAGGCTTTGGCAGAAGCACTTACCATAACAGCCAGGAAATCCTTGCATTAGACTATTTCAATAGGTTTCTCACCCTTGCAGAGAGAAAAAAAACTACTGATGGCCTTAGCTTCAAAAATAAGGAATGGGGAAGGAATCAATGTCAAAATCCCCATTTTAGCTCATAAACTTTCTGTCTAGCTGAGACAACTAGTACGTGTTCCAGTTCACCTGTTAGGCCAATGGCAAGTTATGGCAGCCATGAAATCCTGGCATAGATGTTGAAGTTCCCCAGGACAATCATTCCAGAAGTGCTCAACACCAAGCCCATCTCTTTCAGCTCAGGCAGAGAGGGTGGTGGGTAGCAGAGAGAGTGTGTGGCTACCGCAGCATCCCCAACCTGTCCCAAGTGCCTAACACAACCTACAAACACTCCAAATTAGTACTCACATGGACCAGAGGCATGAGAGGGGGAGGGAATTCATATAGGTGTCTACTTGGTTTTTGCAAAGGTCAGGCAAACTGGATAAATGGCTACTCAAGGCAGCAAAGGCCATTATTTGAGAGGGAAGGTTAAAAAAGGAACTGGCAGTAATGAACAGAGCAGGACTGGATGTACCATAAGGTGAGGTGAGTGAGCCACACCAGGCAATAGATTATAGGTGGACAGCTCTGAAGGCAGACTGGACAAATTCATGGAAGATGGAGACTAGTCACCAATTCCCCTGTCTGAGGAACTGAGGATTGTAACCCATGAACAGTCATGCTGAAACAAATCTGTTAACCTTTAAGGTGTTACTTTTGTTTTTATGTTTCTTACAGCTACTTTTGACTATATATGTTCCCAATGGTATATTCCCAATGAGGCTGTGTGTGTGTCCAGGTTCCAGTGACTGGGCAGCACCAATGAGGCAGCGCTACTGAATGGGCACCTGTTGAGCAGAATGTGTGTTTAAATAGGATTTTGGCCTGCTCCATAATGTTTTTTTATGAAAGCCGAGCAAATTGTTAGCTTGTGACATTATTTTTATTTTATTTTTCTCTGCCGGGGATGGGGAGAAAGGCTTCTGGGATTTTCTGCCTCGTGTGGCAAACCAGTGTGGCTACAGACTGGCTCCATTTTGCTCCATGATTTGGGTGGGAGGAGGCCATTTCCTCCAACTCAGGCAGCAAGCTGTCTTGAGACGGCCCTGAAGGAAAATACCAAACCAAACCAAGCGAGGGCGCCACTTTTTTCCTAGCTTGTTTATTCTCGTGTGAGAGGATAGCAAGAAAAGGTAGCGTGCCTTTCTTCCCATTCGCTGTAAAAAGAGGCGTAAGTCGCCCGAAGCCGCCAGTAGGCCTGCTTTCAGCTCTGCCTCTGTGGCCGGGAATGAGCCTGGTAGGATGTGCTGGGAAGGTCGGACCCAAACAGGGAAGGCTCGGCCTTCTGTCGACCCGGGCGGTCTGCCCGCCCTCTCTCTCTCTCTCTCTCTCTCTCTCTCTCTCTGCCTCCCTCCCTCCCTCCCTCGCCTGCTCCCAGCCTGTGCCGACGTGGCCGGGCCGAGAGAGGAAAGTGCAGGGGCGCGTCAGGCAGGCAACGGCTGGTCGGCGGTAAGGAGCAAGGCGGCTACTTTTTTCTCTCTCTTTTTGTCCCCCCCCCCAACTATGCAACCTCCTTTTTCTTTGAATGAACAAGAAAGGATTCTCCTGTTCTGTTATTTTTAAAAGAAAAAAAAATACTTCTTAATTTAAGGAAGAGCAGACAAAACTTCACTTGCCCCATTGTCTCCTGCTGGGCGCAGTGGTGTAAGCGGAATCGGTGTCAGCCCGATTCTGCTTGCACCCCTTTCACCACTGTGCGGGGGTGTGGGGGACCTATGCATCTCTGCCTTCTTTCTGCCATAAAAGAAACAAGGGTGGGTTTGTGGGTGCACTTACAGAAGAAATCACGGAAGGGGCAACGTTAGAGGCTCTTTCGTGCGTGCTCCGTCGCATTACGCAAGAACTGTTTCCAAAGTTTTCAAGCCCGTATAAAATTCAATCTCTAGAAGGCTTGCGCCGTCGCCAGGACCAGTTTTTCATGCGATTTAGTGGCCCTTTTGGATAGGATTTCCGTCTAACTGTAATATGCGCGGAGGCAAAGGATGAATGTACTGGCAGTGACGTGATGATACGTTGTTTGTGATCCCTGCTGAGCTTACATGTCTTGAAAACACACGTTTGTTTCCTGCAATGGGTGAATCAACCCTGACTTTCACAGGATGGAAAGAGCTTTGAAGAGCATTGCATGAAAAGTTAGCAGTCAGTAGATGTCAGTCTAATCCAAGGTATTCCTTTAAGGTGCCTCTTCGACATGGTTTTCACTGTGCCTTATTCACAAAGCTTGGGGTGGGGGCATAATGTCGTGGTCGTCCATTTCAAACTCTTCCTCTTTCCTGTTGCATCTTCAGCCTTTTTTTATTACCACAAAAATCCATGAAGCAGAGAAAAACGGAATAGTTGCATAAATGCCTTTCAACTGATAGGATTATAAGCAGTTCTCAAATTAACCTTACAGTTCAAAGCACAAAAGGCAAACTAAAGACTCAATTGGGCATAATGAGAAGATCCCACATTTTGTTTATTTGCGTGCCTACCCCGTTCATGTGTAACAGGGGTGGGTACAGCATAGCATTCCAGACTCTCTTGGATTGCAGTTCCTAGTATTCTTCAGAATTGCTAAGGTTGCAGTCCAACAACATCTGCAAAGTTGCACTTTGTTCATCTTGCTGTTTAACCTGTTATTGTTATGTGCTGTCAAGTCACTATCAACTTCCGGTGAACCCAACAGGGCTTTCACTGTATCAGAGATATTCAGGAAGTAGTTGACCATTGCCACCTCCAACTCAGTTTGCTGAGAGGTGGTTTGAACCTGCATGTGTCTTTTCTTGTAAAATATCTCTCTTGCCTCCCCATCCACTTTAATCAGCATCACTTTGTGGATTCAGCCACATTTCTTACCGGCTGCTCATTTCCACTAATGAAGCCAATCAAGGTCCTTCAGAGGTAAGAGATGGGGCAAGGATGTGGGGATTCCATTCTTATCACATCCATATGCATTTTCTTCAAAAATGTCTCTCTGGCTCTATTATAACAAACTGATTTATGTGAACAGGACTGACACAAGAATAAAAGCTATGTTGTTATTTTATCGTTTGTGCTATGACATGACAGATGTTCCAGAATGATTAGTCAGTTGGAAGGAAAACAATAAAAAGCCTTACTTCACTTTAAAGACAAAAGTATTTATTATGGCATAAACCTTTATAGACTACAGTCTACCCCAGAAGAAGATATGTGATCAGTTAATGTCACTTCATTTTGTCATGATCTGCTCTGATAACAAGCATGCTGCTAGATAGGAGTATCAAGCCATACTGGTGAACAAACCTGGAAAAAATAAAATATTTAATAAATCAAATGTCAGGAAAACACCAAGCATTTTATATTTGAAACACAATTATTTGGGTAAGTCACATTTTTTGTCGGTACTGGCTGAAATCCTGTTACTTTGCATAGTAAGTTGCTCTAAAGTAGGCCAATTTAATAAGTGGAGATTTAGTGAATCAACGCCTCTAAGTTCCTTTGAATCAGATGGACCTACTACTCTAGTTGCAACTTGCTATGCTAAAGTAAGTTGCAGCTAAAGTAGACCCATTTGAATCAATGGAACGTATGAAGGAATTGACTCACCAAATCCCCACTGATTCAGTGGGCCTATGTTCTTGTTTTATCCTAGATTCCACATACAGAAATATACACTCTGTTTCAATTTATATGACATTTATGTTCTTTTTTTCCAGGCTATGTTTTTCTTTCACTGATTAACCTATTATAATGATTATAAAAAGTTGACAGTGGGATGCTGTGAATTGATGAAAGTTAAGCCATCCTATTAAAACTTCTCAGACTGGTGCTCAAGAGCAGAGTAAGATGACCTCCAGAGTCTAGCCTAACCATCCCACTTCTCTTTTTCTCTTATTTCAAAACCTCCCTGCTTGCTTGCTTGCTTACTTGCTTTTTTCTGCTTTGGGTACCCAGTTCGACCATATTTTGTTTCTAATGAATTGGTTTTCAAATCACATATTATATATGGGACACTTAAGCAATTATTCCAAGTAACAGGACTTCTATACCTAACCATTAATTTCCTCCAAAATCCTTTTGTGATGTTAGGCCACAGAGGTTAAGTAAAATATGATAATCAGCACTGAAAAATAAACCTAGACAAATTAATGAAGTAATGCAACTCTGTGGCCCAGTATTCATGAAAAAAATTTTCACCTGCACAGCCAGCCTGCAGATAAGCCAGGAAAATCTCTAATTAACTTTTACTGCAGGTTTCATGTAGGCCCAGAAACTGTGGGCACCTGCTTCAAAGCAAGCTAAGATATAAAGCCTTGGTTCAGTTAGAGACCTGGTTTAATATTGGTGAAGGGAGGATGGAGAGGTTGAATGGGAAGACTGAATACTCTTGCATATTTCAGCTGAATATGCCAAGGTAGATTTGTTCAGTGCTGCCCTATACAGCTTTGAAATGTTTTATTTTGATCTCAATGGTAAGGGATGCATTTTAGTGTAGCATATTCTTTTATTTTATACATACGACCACTATAATCTACTACAAATCTATTGATTTCTTTCTATTTCTGTAGAATTAAAAATGTCAGGTGGCACAAGCGATGTGTTAACTCCAGATAAAAGGGAAAAAGTACTGGACCCTGGCAGTAATGCTTCAGCTTCTGACCCAGCAACACAGAATGAGAAGACAGAACAAGCTCTACCACAAGACAGCAAACGTCATGCTCCTGAAGTCCCCAGTAATGAACAGGAGGGGCACGTGATAACTTTAGAGAATCGTTCAGATGAGGAACCTTCCAGTGGGAACGTCGCTGAGAACATTCCTCTTGAATGCAGTGAATCTGTGAGCCTTGAACCAGAATCTGGATCTGAATTGCCAAATGAAAAGGATGACTCAGTAAGGAATAGATGTCTCTGTATTTACTACCATATTTTTCCATGTATATGACCCCCCCCATGTATAAAACGACCCGCTAATTTTGTCCCTTGCCGGAGGCGGAGGAGCAGTCAATGGGCGGCCACGAGGGGCAGCCCAGTGCGGCTGCTCCTCTGCCTCCATCTACTGCTGCCTCCGCCGCCCGATCGCCTCCTCCAGTGCGATTTGCTGGGGCTCACCTCCAGCTCACATCGCCGCCTTGTCCCCTGCCCGAAGGGAGCCGCAAGTGGTGCTGGAGAAGGCGATCCGGCGGTGGTGGCAGCAGTCAATGGGCAGCAGCGAGAGGTGGCCAAGCACGGCTGCTCCTTTGCCTCCGTCTCTGCCTCCTGCTGCTGAGCCCGCGAGTGGCGCTGGAGGAGGCCCATTCCGTTTTATACATGGAAGGGGGAAAAGGCAAAGGAGCAGCTGCGCTCGGCCGCCTCTCACGGCTGCCCATTGACTGCTGCCTCCGCTGCCGGATCACCTCCTCCGGCACCACTCACGGGCTCCCTTCGAGCAGGGGACAAGGCAGTGACGTGAGCTGGAGGTGAGCCCCGGCAAGTTGCACTGGAGGAGGCGATCGGGGTGGCGGAGGCAGCAGTCAATGGGCAGCCGTGAGAGGCGGCTGAGCGCAGCTGCTCCTTTGCCTCTGCCTCCTTCCGTGTATAAAACAACCCTGAATTTTTCCTCTAATGATTTTAGGAAAAAGTGTCATTTTATACACGGAAAAATACGGTAATTTCATTTTTATAATACACTCAAGGTATCCCACTTAGAACTGTTTTGCACATTCCGTAGCACTATTCCTATGTTGAGCTCATCTTTGCATGTGTACATATTAGAGGGGGAAGAGGAGGACTTGGCACACGCTTGCTGTTTTCAGCAGCAGTCCTATCTAAAACATTTATTACAGTATGTAGCTTAGCTTCACCTTTCATGCAGCTGTGCTATGCTCCCTTTAATTTTTCTTTGCCTCATACTGAGAAGTATGCGTGTGTGGAACTTGTTATTCTACATAAGGGACAATGTGGTTTACTGGTTAGAATGTTTGGCTGGAAATTGGGAGATCCCAGTTCATATACCCTCTGGGCCAACAATGACTTTGAGCAAATCATTCTTTTCCAGACTGACCTGCCTCACAGGTTGTTGTGTAGATAGAGGAAGAGAGTCATTTACAGCACCTTGGGTTTATTGGAGAAAAGATGGAATATCAATGTAATAGAAAAACAGCTTCACTCCTCGTTTTCTAGCTATTTTTTATTTATTTTTTTGGTAGTTCTATTCCTGGATGATTTTGGACAGACCGCTCCTAGCGCTGCCAGTCAAAAGTTATTCTGCAAACCTATGCTGTCTTTATCTTCTCAATGGATTTTCTGTAGTAACAAACAATGAATTAAATGTTGGAAAAACACAGAGGGATATAAATCAAAGATGGCCTACTGGAGATGTCCAATAAAATTCTGTGATCGAGACAAGATGTTTGCATGATAATAGTTTCATCTGGAAGCACCCTATCCCCATCTCTCTGCATTTAGAAAAGAAAAGTGCAGATGTAAGTGCAATGAAGAGATATGCATTGACATCCTTTACAAGTGGAAGGGAAATGAAAAACCCTACTATGTTCCCCGTATAATGTAGATTTTCATAATGTTCTAGCATTCCTCTATGCATTGCTTAGTCTATTCCTTTGATTTTTCTGAAGATAAAATTGTTTGGTAATGCACAGTGGCTGCTACTTTAGGTTATCAGCATTCAGGTATTACTTATGGGGGGCGGGTTAAAATATGTCATAAGCTGTCCCCTTTTCTGTTCTTATCATAGCATGGCTTCATAGCTTTAGGAGTATGAACTATCCAGGAGTTTGCTGTGACACACAGAGACATAAACAGGATCTTTTATAATATAGTAATGGGTTTATTTTTTATTAGATCTCTACCCCATTTTCTCCCATCACATAAGAGAATTAGATTAGAATAAGTAAAACAAGTAAAGGCAAAAACAAAAAGATTAATTTAGACATCAGCTAATTTTAATAATAATTTAAAACAAATCAGTTTTTTTAAAAAGGAAGCATCTTTCTGGATTAAAAGCCCTGTTTACAGCAAGCCTGTTTTAACTGCCAAAGGCCCACCTAAACAAAAAGATCTTTGCCTGCTGCAGGAAGGGCAACAGGCTGAGGGCCAGTCTAGCCTCTCTTGGAAGGATATTTCAAAATGTGAGTATGTGGAACATTACTCCAGAATAAAACTGTTGTGAAAATTGAATGTGTGCATACTTAATTATTCTTAAAATCCATAAACAGTAATGTATGTAAATAATCCAGTTCTGAAAATTGAGGTTAATTGACAGCATTCATAAATATACTTAAGCTGGCAGAGTGTCCATCATGATGATGGGCAAAGACAGAACACAATCCTTAGTGCCTTTGGTGGTTGCATGTGGAAATATTTCATCTTCATCATGCTCCAAACAGAGATATCCACTGGCCATCTCTTCCCCCTGGTTGGATCTGTGTGAGCTGCTCTAGAGTGAGAAAGCATCCTTTCCCTACTGTATTTTAGATTTTTTTTTTTTATGTGTGGCAGGCTTCCCACAGAAACTCCACAAAAAGAGTAGCAGAGGTCAGGTTTTCCTGGGGAACAAAGCCATCTTCTTTCAACTTGTACAACTCAGCTGCCCTTTTACTGCTGGGGAGGCAAATTGGTTGTGAAGTTATAAGGAGTCTAGCCACAACTTCTGATAGAAGGCATAGATCTTAGGTCTCTACCTAAGCAGGAATTCAAAAACAAATCACCAAATTTGTTGAAAAATTGCTAATTCATCAATTCGTGTTCGTACAAATCTGCCCCCAACTAACATGAATCAGTGAATTTTTAGTGATTTTTGATTCATCGACCTTGATGGATCACAAATCAAAATGAATCACAATTTTTCTGATTCATGACCATCTTTAATCTTAGGTATCTGGCTGTGGAGTCAAAGTTTGGGAGTTTGAATTCCCACTGTGCCTTCCTGACAGAGGCTGGACTCAATGATCCCTTCCAGCTCTGCAGTTCTAAGATTATTCTAAGATTATATCTGTGCATTCTGTGCCCCAGAGATTTATTGTCTCCCCATCTCATGCTGACTCTCTGTTTCTGCTAAAGTGTAGGCATGGATGCTACAGTGGGAGATATGAATGGGTGGCTAAAAGGTTAAACATAAAATTTTTCATGTACTGTAAGTTTCATGACACTTAGAGGTAGAAGCATAGGACTAGTAATATTATAATTATTGCTTGTGTGTATCATAAATAATAAAACTATAACAGCAATAACTTTCTTTCTGGTCAGCAGAATTTAATCAATTTTCAATCAGACAGCATTCATCTAATTTTTCATGTTAGAATGCAAGCTGGAAAAATACCTGATTGATTTTAGAAGGAAAGACATGTAAGCAAAGGCAGTGAGGAGAGATCATTTATTTGCTCCATCTGACAGTGAGCTAAGAGAATCAAACACATAAATAACAAATATACTTAATTCTTTCCATGCGAAAGCATCTAGTATCTCTTAACACTGAATTTTATTGAAAAGTGGATAAAGTTCTTGTAAGCAGTAGTCTTTTTAGCTTCTCTAATGCTTAATTGTGTCAGTTAATTGTTTGCAGCACTCTTTGTTGATGAAGGACATGGGCTCAGTCTTTTAATGCTCACCTCACCCAGTTATGTAGGATATGAGGATATCCTTCCCTAACTTGGTGTTCTGCAGATCCAGATGTGTTGGACTTTAAATTCAGCATTGCCAGCTTCCTCTCCCTGCTCCGTACTAGACCTTGCTCCTTAAAAAAACTTCTCTACCATCCCTCAATCCCTTAAAAAATTCTCCTTTCCTTCCTTCCACTTGCCAGCCTAGCAGCAGGGAGCAGCAATGATGTGAGATGACCAAAGAGGAGAAATATCTCTACTTCTTCCCTTCCTTCCTTCTCTGTTGCTTTGTGACATTGCTTTACAGTGTGCCAGGAGCAACAGTGTGATAGCTCATTACACTATCACTTGGGAAGGCTCCCAGCTCCTAGGATCCACTGTGGGTTTTTTTGCCTGGCAAGCTGAAGAGGGATAGGTGGAAGGGACAGACTAGTTTCTCCTTGTGTTCCCACTGCTACTACCATCTGATTGTTGATTAAAGGAAAAAGGCAAGTGTATTTGGGAGCTGATGAGGAAGGTATTATTTTCCAAGATGTTTTTTTAAAGCACTCAAGATAATATCTGAGTTAGGTAGAGGCAAGTGGGGAATAGATCAACATGCCTATGTATTTCTTGAAGTACATTTCTACAAATGTCAGTAACTATATTCTAAAAATTCAAGTGGCTGACAAGTGTCCCTTTGTTTGTCTGTTTGTTTTCTGCAGGGCGGGGATTCAACACCAAAGGCAAGTGGATGGACAACTTGGGGAACATGGGGCAAGTCCCTGATTTCGTCAGCTTCTGCCACAGTTGTTAAGTATCCAAATGAGTTAACTCATTATATAAAAATATTTAAATATATTGGCTGAAATCCTGTTCCTTAGTGTAGTAAGTTGTGACTAGAGTAGACCTGTTGTATTTGTGGGGATCTGATGAGTCAGCTCTTCCATAAGTTTCAATGGGCTTACTCTAGTTATGACATACTATGCCAAGCAACAGGATTTCAGCCAAGGACGTTGATTTCTTTGTGGTATGAATAAACCTTTAGAATTTACATTTATTTCTAGGTACTGCAAAATATTTTTCTCCTTCCTTTTAGAGCGAAACAAAAAGTGATAATGAAGATGCAAGTTAAAATAGAGCTGGATTTTTCTTCTTAAACTTTTCTTTTCCAGCTCACTTTCCCTTGAAACTACACACACACACACACACCCCACCACCACCACCGTTCCTTTTCTTTTCTGCGGATGCAAATTCATATTTGCAAAGTGACCATAAGGTCTACTCACCTTTAAGGGGCTGGGGTAGGGGGAGGCTTTGAAGTGAGAATGTTTTGTCCAAGAAGGATGGAGTACTCCCCCCCCCCTGAATGCTTTGCAACATAGAAACTGCCACAGCTTTATTGGCAATGTTTAGTTTGACCCTAAAGCAAAACATGGTCATATAAACTGTCATGATTCAGTCTGCATGCCGGTATATTATGACATAATGACTGATGACTTGGTAAAGGTCAGCTGAAGCGTATGTGTTAGAAAGCATTGTAGTTGATGGTGATATAGGTAATGTGAAAACTCTGCCAGCAGGGCTTGATTTGCAATTTATTTCACTCGTACCAATCGTCACATGATGTTTCCGTTCCTTCACTGACTGGTTGAAAGAGGAATGGCTTCTCTTCTTCCCACAACCTGTGACTAGCTCAAGGCCCCAGTGATCCAGTGGAATCAAAGACTGATGTTATCTGTATTTATTTTGTTGTAGCAGCCATCTTATGTGACCTCCTAAATCTAGTTCACTCTATCAGATAAAGAATGAGATGTTGCAGCCGTCTGCCGAAATAAAGCTCACTCCCTCACAATCTGATTCATGAAACCAGCTAAAGTATGTACCATGAAGCACTTTGATTTAAATCCAAGTGGTTCAACTTAACTGGTTTTGTGGATCAGCCCCTTTGTCCAAGTTCTTCAGCAATCACATTATGTTAAATCCAGTTATTCAACTAGAGTAAACTGAAATCATTTGGATTAAGTGGCTTTACACAAATTCATACTAAATATTGAAGTTAGCCTAATATCAAAAATTGCTGTTTCTCCAGTCAAGCACAGCAAATGTATGCTTGCTTTGTTTGATAAAATTGCATGCAGTGAAACAGTTGGATTTGCAACTGTGTACAACTGATTAAAATGTAAATGACATAACTTTGTCCTAATATAAATCATAAAGATAAAACTAAAATTTTTGTTCAGCTGTCAGCCTGATTTTAAAATGTGTGGCTTTTTTTAAACATACAAGGTTTTTAATGTTTAAATTAAATTTAAAAATTAAATTTAAAAAATGCAAATGGGGAATAATTTCATTAGCAATGTTTTCAAGCAGTGATTTGTATTTTTCTACTTGCCTTTGCTATTTAATTATCTCTATTGTGTATCCTAGAGAAATTAATCTTTTTCAGCCAAAAATAAACAGGTTTTCCTAAGAGATTTTCTGTGCAATTAGATACATGCTTTTAAAATGCTGAGGTGTCAGGAAAATGGCATACAAACAAAAGTAGTTGCATAAAAACTTCCTTGAAACTATGTTTTGCATCATCTTATTTTCCTCTTGTTCTTGGACTGGAAAATTAGGACACATTTCAGGCCATTATGTGCTACAATAAAAATTTCAGGATGTCATCAATATATCTGTATAAGGCCAAGATCCAGTAGAGATTCCTCAGTGGAACCCTGATGCAGTCCACCATTCTTGCGCCTTCAAAAATTGGTGTGGAGGGCTGCAAAACCTACCAAAACTGGGTTTCAGGTAGCTTTAAGAGCCACAGGGAAGAGACGTGGGGATGGGGCAGGGAAACCTCTAATATTAGAAAAGTACGACCAAATCGCAAGCAGTGGTGCCAGTCCAGCAATGGGACCGGCAGTGTGATTTTTCTGATCTTAAACTACCACTGTCACCAAGGCTGCCAAGGTTTCCAAAGCTTGGCACCCCCTCGTCTCATTTTGTTGCCACACTTGGCTCAGCTTGGTACCACTCTTCTCAGTGCTCAAGGGGAGCAACCAGCTCACCCACTCTTAAGGCCAACTCTGATTTCAGTAGGATCAGTGCAACTAGTCTACAACTCTGTGTCAATCCAATCTGTATTCTTGTATTTTGGTTTTCTGAGTTAGATACTTCTATGCAGAAAAGGCAAACTGAGTTGGTAAAGCTGCTCTTCCGAGATATTAGTATGTTTTGTTCTTGCCATTTTAAAAAGGAACAGTACCAAGAACTGAGGTATGGTTACTATCAATGAATCTTAAAGAAGGCACAGTATACATTGAAACAATACAGAGAAGAGAAATAATGGTAGCTAGACATCACCTCTTAATTGGAGTTTTCTGTTGTTCACAGTTGAAAAGGACAGTCAGGAAATGACTCTTCCAGGCTCCCTTCAGACCGAGGTTCATGTGTCCTGATAGTGGTAGCCAGAAGCAATCTATAAACATTGGCTATGCACTCGTTCTGGAGTTTATTTACTAACTAACAACAATCTGCAAATTCTCTCTGTACCCATGTTGCTGATTTATTCCCGGTGCTGTGACTGAGTGCTTTTGATCTTACACCAGGCAGAAATGTAGACGGCACAGTTATCCAGGGGTCTCTACTGATGCCAATGGACGTTTTTTTCATTTTTTGGTTTGTTTTTGCCACCTCTTTTGCTGGAAGAAAGCTGCACTTTGACTGGGGATATAGGGTGACCCTAATCTGAGGTCACTTCTCTCTCTGACCATGCTTCCAAATCCATTCAGATTTTCTCTTCATAGCGGAAGTGCCCTCCTGATTTAATGGGTATGGTAGTGGTACATACTGTCAGTGCAAAAATAACAATGCAAGTATTCCTATTCAATCCTCAAGGGCAGCAGAATTTGATAGCAAATGTATCTTGGTCTGCCGGTATCCACTGAGATGGGATGAGAACACATTCATTTTAAACAGAAGAATAGAAACCTGCTTCTGAAGGAAATATTGAATTTGACTGCTTTGCATTTTCCCTCCATATATGTTTTGCCCTTGCACATATTTTCTCGAGAGTGGTATTTTGCAGTGTTGCAATATCTTATATGGTAGAATGGTCTTTGGCAGATAGTTATTATTGAATTCTCAAGGTATCTCACGGGTGTTTCAGCTAGTGATCACAAAACCTTGAAGTGTTATCAGACTGTTTTTTTCTCATCCATATTCCTAGCTCTTTATTGCATCTTCCTTTAATTGGATATCACTGAAGCATAAAAATACAAAGAGTTTGTTAGAAACAAATAACACTCTATCTTACCACAATGGCAGTTTCTCATAAAATACTTCTTTATTTCTTGATTTACAAACTGCATTCACTTGCCCATATTTTGCTGATACTGTAGAGAGAATTGTCCAACTAGAACTTTTAAAAGTTACTTTTTGGACCACAGTTGCCAGAATGCCCCAACCGGCATGGACAGTGTCCATGCTAATTGAAGGATCCTGGATGTTGTAGTAAAAAACAAAACAAAACACCATCCCTTTTCAATTTCTGGAACCAATCAGAAGAAAAACTAAGAGTCTGATCCCACTGACAATAAAAACCACTCTTGTATCAGGTTCTGCTTTTTAAAGGAAGCAACTCAAATTTAGGCATACACACAAGGTACATGCATGTGCTAGGGGACCGTGTTTTCCTGCTCTTCCTCCAGAGGTACGTTTAATTTGAGGTGGATGTGGAATCAGTTCCATGTATCTGAACGTCCCTGATAGCAAAAAAAACTTGTTCTCACTTGCCCGGCAGATCGCCTACCCTGCCAGCCCGACTGTTCCCCTGCCAGCCTGATCACCCCGATCATGCCCCTGCCAACACAATCTTGTCCCCCACCAGCCTGATCATCCACCTGCCCCCTCACTCGCCCTCTGCCCCCTCAATCACACCTCCACCAGCCCAATCACCCGCCACCAACCCGATTGCCCACCTGCCCCCTCACTCACTCACCTATCCATCAGCCTGATCACCCGCTGGCCCAATATCTCGCTAACCCCCTCACTCACCCCTCACCCAATCATCCTCTCTGCCCGATCACCTCCTGCCAGCCCAGTCACTCCACCACCAGCCCATCACCCATGACTGATCTTGTTTTGACAGGCAGTGACAGCCATGGGTGACGGTGGCAGAGGCAGTGGCAGCACAGGTGGCAGAGTTGTGGGGATGCACATCCTGACACAAAAATTTTGGATGCAGGACTTTAGCCTGAATCCAAAAGAAACAATCCCTGTGCTGGTTTATTCCAGCAGTGGGATCAGGCCCTAACTCTCTTTTATTGATGAGAGTGCTATCTGCGATCCTAAGTATGTTTACTGAGTTTAGTCTTTAGTAAATATTTGTGTGTTTTTTTTTACAAACAACTGAAAAGACTTAAAAGCGGGTGGACAGAAGTACACTTATCTTCTATAAAAGTCATCCTGTAATGTCTTTAAATATGATTTTGAATATTAAAATACCTCACCTAATTGACAATCTCACAAAAAAGAGATCTTGCTTTCTACATCAGTACAGATGTCAGTAAATCAAATTAATTAATGTTGGTGTGTGTTAAATTAATGTTGAGGCTACTATCATTCTGCAGTGGCTTCACAATAACATTTTTAAAAAAGGCAGCTCTTAGATTTCATTACACTCTGATATAATCATAGTATTTATAATTATGGCCACACAGTGATTTTTACCTTAATTACATCTTATTTGGATTACAGTGATGAGCTCTACATAGGTTACCTTTGAAAAGTGTGTGGAAAATTCAACTGACCTGAGACACTCCAGCCACACTGCTGCCCAGTGGCTTTAACAAGGAGAATTCAACTCAATCTTGTTATGACAGATTCATTGAGTGCTTGTTTGCTTTTAGACACAACTCATAGATTAAGACCTACAGAGCTCTTTATGGCATGGCTACAGAGTCCAGGTTAACTGAAAGGCTGCCAGTACAGAACCAGCCCAAACACTGAGATCTTTGGAGAGGTCCTTCTCTTGGTCCCACCATTCTCAGAGGCATGTTTGATGTGAAGACACAAGAGGGCTTTCTCAGTGTTTTGTCCCAGGCTGTGGAACTTCCTGCCAAAAGAAGTTGGGCAGCCCTTGCTTTTTGTCCTCCTGTTGCAGACAAAGATTTACTATGTACAGATGGATGTTGTCTAGAGATGGGGACGAATATAAAAACAGATCAGTTTTTCTGACGAATATAGCCAATTCGTCATATATTTGTCGATCCGTATTTGTAAAATTTTAAATCAGGACGAATATGGCTTGACGAATATTTCCTCGGTTTTATTCGTCGATCCGTTCATATTTGTCTATATTCGTTACCCCTTTTGGGGGCCTCTCTGAGCTTGCTGGCGCCAATTTGAAGCTCTGGCCAATCAGGACAGAGATCCTGGATTGGCATGTCTGGCAGCCAATAGCGCTGCTGAAAGGTGTATCTACTTTTACAGACGCTTCATATAAGCTTTTCCCGTCTGGCCGTTCCCCACTTCTGTTCGTGCTCTCCCGAGTGAGAACAGTTGCTGCTCACTGGCTTGCTGGTGCTCTTGCGGTTTTGCTTTTGCGGCAGCAAAACAAAGACTTACATTTTTCTTTTTCATCATCATTCATCAATCATCATCAACTTTACTGGGAATTTGGGGAGGGATTTCAGGTAGCTTAGGCTACTTCTTCGGAAGGGCTTAATTTCATTTCAAATTCAAATCAATCAAACCTTTTTTTCCCCTGGAGGCTTGTGTGTGTGTATCGTCTGGTGGGGGGGGGGGGAACTGTCATTGTGTGACTGTGGAATCTCTTTTCCTTTATATTCAGTTTTCAAAAGTTCATTTTAGAGAGGCTTCTGTCTCTCAGGGAATTTGGTGGGTGGCTGGATCCATCATTCCTTTTTCTTCCAAAACTTATTTGGGTGTGTGTGTGTCTGACTGAGACTTAGCTGGCAGGGCTTTTCTTTTTGGACTTTTTTGGCTTCTCTGCCACAGGGGGTCGGGGGGGGGGGGGAATTTTCCTAATTACATTATACTGGGGGGGGGGGCTTTGTTTAGGCAGGCAGGTCACATTTTAGTAAAAGGATTACACCACCATCATTCTAAAGTCAGAACTCCAGCTGCCGATTCCAGTCGCCTCCCGGGCCAAGTTCCAACCAAGTCGTGCCTGCCTGCCTGCCTGCCTGCTTGATCAAGTCAGACCAGCAGGCCGAGAACTGTTGAACTCCTGCCTGCCTGCCTGCTGGATCAAGTCAGACTAGCAGGCTGAGAACTGTTGAACTCCTGCCTGCCTGCCTGCCTGCCTGCCTGCCTGCCTGCCTGCTGGATCAAGTCAGTTCAGCAGGCCAAGAAGTGTTGAGCTGCCTGCCTGCCTGCCTGCCTGCTGGATCAAGTCAGACCAGCAGGCCAAGAACTGTTGAACTCCTGCCTGCCTGCTGGATCAAGTCAGACCAGCAGGCCAAGAAGTGTTGTTGAACTCCTGCCTGCCTGCCTGCCTGCTGGATCAAGTCAGACCAGCAGGCCAAGAACTGTTGAACTCCTGCCTGCCTGCCTGCTGGATCAAGTCAGACCAGCAGGCCAAGAACTGTTGAACTCCTGTCTGCTGGATCAAGTCAGACCAGCAGACCAAGAAGTGTTGAACTCCTGCCTGCCTGCTGGATCAAGTCAGACCAGCAGGCCAAGAACTGTTGAACTCCTGCCTGCCTGCCTGCTGGATCAAGTCAGACCAGCAGGCCAAGAACTGTTGAACTCGTGCCTGCTGGATCAAGTCAGACCAGCAGGCCAAGAACTGTTGAACTCCTGCCTGCCTGCTGGATCAAGTCAGACCAGCAGGCCAAGAACTGTTGAACTCCTGCTTGCTGGATCAAGTCAGACCAGCAGGCCAAGAAGTGTTGAACTCCTGCCTCCCTCCCTGCCTGCTGGGTGACGTAGGCCCGGCAGGCTAAGTTTGTTCCACCCTCTGCCTCCCTGCCTGCCTGCTGGGTTACGTAGTCCCGGCGGGCTGTTTGTTCCACCTTCTGCCTCCCTCCCTGCCTGCTGGGTTACGTAGTCCCGGCGGGCTGTTTGTTCCACCTTCTGCCTCCCTCCCTGCCTGCTGGGTTACGTAGTCCTGGCAGGCTAAGTTTGTTCCACCTTCTGCCTCCCTGCCTGCCTGCTGGGTTACGTAGTCCCGGCGGGCTGTTTGTTCCACCTGCTGCCTCCCTGACTGCCTGCTGGGTTACGTAGTCCTGATGGGCTGTTTGTCCCACCTTCTGCCTCCCTGACTGCCTGCTGGGTTATGTAGTCCCGGCGGGCTGTTTGTTCCACCTTCTGCCTCCCTGCCTGCCTGCTGGGTTACGTAGTCCCGGCAGGCTGTTTGTTCCACCTGCCTCCCTGCCTGCTTGCTGGGTTACGTAGTCCCAGCGGGCTGTTTGTTCCACCTTCTGCCTCCCTGACTGGGAGGAGAGAACTCCTGCCTGGCATGGGTTAAACCAGATCAGATCAGCAATCTGAAGCCAGGCGATATGGTGATGGGGACCAAAAGAGCCTGCTTTCTGGCTCCCATGTGCCTGAGTGCCCGATGGGGCAACACACTCTACCTTGCTGCTGCCAACTTACCTCAGTGCCTGATGGGGCCAAAAAAGCCTGCTTTCCTGCTGCCTTTTCCCTCAGTGCCCGATGGGGCCAAAAGAGCCTGCTTTCCGGCTGCCGTGTGCCTGAGTGCCCGATGGGGCAACACACTCTACTTTGCTGCTGCCAACTTACCTCAGTGCCCCGATGGGGCCCAAAAGCCTGCTTTCTGGCTCCCGTGTGCCTGAGTGCCCGATGGGGCAACACACTCTACTTTGCTGCTGCCAACTTCCTCAGTGCCCGACGGAGCCAAAAAACCTGCTGTGCTGCCAAATACCTCCTTGCCTCCAGTCCTCCTAAGGGCAAACTACTTCACTGGCAAATGTAATGTTGTGCTGAGCTGAAGACAAACTCGATGCCTCATGCATGCCTCTGCCAAAGGGACCTCTCATTCTGCTGGGGCTAAATATAACTCCCTCAATGCTATGGGCTTCTGTGCCGTGTGGTAAACTCTCCTGGGGGGGACTCAATTTGTGGGTGAATTACTCGGAGTTCCAATATCCAATCTTCACCAAAGTTGGCAGGCGTGTTCGGGAAAGACATAGGAAGCTCCATTGTGATTCTGGAGTCTCTAAGTACCTGGGGGGAGCTTTCCTGGGGGGATCCTCTTTGTGACTATATAACTCGGGGGTCCGTGATCCAGTGTTCACCAAACTGTTGTAGAAATGCATCTGAGGAAGTTTCCCTGCAAATTTGGTGTCTCTAGGTCATCGGGGGCCAGTGTTATAGCCGTTTAACGTGCAGACGAATCGACGGATCAATTCGTCAATTCATTGAAGAATATTCGTATATTCGTATTCATTGATTCGTTAACCTTGATGAATAACGGATCAAAACGAATTGCCATTTTTTTTATTCGTCCCCATCTCTAATGTTGGGCAATTAGCTGGCTGCTGAGGAAGGAGGTTTTAGCAGTTTGGTCCTCTACTATTTTTTAGTTTTGTACTTTAGATTGTTCTTAATTTAATTGTGTTTTAATATTATATTGGTCAGTATTCTGTTTAATATATAAATGTATGGCATTCTAGCTACATATGTTTTTCCATTGCCCCTTTCATCACCCACATAGGGAGAGACTTATCCTGCCATGTTTAGATAGATTAACAGCAGATGCAAATGAGGAAGGTTTGGAAAGACTTTTAAATGATGAAAACTCTTTTATTACTAAACAAATAGCTAAATTTTGCTTATATTTGATTAAATTTCATACGAAGAAGATGGGTTAATTAGAAGGTTCAAATTTTAAATTAAATTTTAAATTTTGAATTCTCTGTAGATATTCACTTATGTTACCAGGGTATTATCCTGTAACTGTGCTAGTTATATTCCTATGGTTTTATACTACAATAAAGTCATTCATTCATTCATTCATTCATTCATTCATTCATTCATTCATGGCATTCTAGCTACAGAAGCTGCTATGGCAATCTGATAGGTGCCAATTGTGTATGGTCATGTGCCTGATTGTGTGATTGAATTGTGCCACCATGGCAGCTTCCATAGTTGGAATTTTTCACATGTAAATAATGAACAGACTACTGACTAATTAGCTTAATTGTGCCTTAATATTACTACTGTGTTTTTATCAGTACTTCTGAAAAAAATCTGAAAAAAATTGAGTCATAATTTTGGAGGGAAAGTGAGCTAAGTATCACATATACAGCTAAATAAATAAATATTTAGCATTTGCACCGTACCCTTGAGTGTTTAAAGCACTGCATATATTATCTTTAAATATTTAAAACAACCCTGAAGAATACTTCAACACCACTGTAATACTGCATATCGGAAGCAGTTTGACTGAGACTGAAAGAAAGTAAAAAGCTCTCTGCAACTTTTCCATATATAAAACTGGCCCATTAAAGGCCTATTTCATTTGTTTTGGATTTTCTGCGATACATGTATGGAGAACTGTTATGTATGAACAATACTTCTTCCACTGCAGGTCAAGGATTAACAGCAGTAAAGGAAAAAGCAGCCACACTTAGAATTCATGTTCCTTCTTCTGGACCTTCAGAAGATAGACATCCTGACACAGTTGAAAGCATTCTTACAAGTGGCAAGTGGCTCATTATCCTTTATAATCTGTGCCAACATAGGCATGTCTCTGTATTTATATCAAAGTTGTAAGCATATTTTTATCTTATTTGCATCTGGGGTTATTATTTGTTTGTTTTCCCTTTAAGATACAGAAGAGATCACACAGCAACACCCTCCAGAGGACACATCTTTACCCTCATCTCCTTCTGGTTCACGTGGAATGCTTTCAACCATCAGTAGTGCAGTACAGAATACTGTAAGCTATTCCAGATTCAAAAAGTAGACAGAAGGACACTTCATATATATGTGTTGTATTTGACTTTGTATTATAAAAGCTGCAGAGTCATTCAGAGATTTGCCAACTCTCAAATCATATTGACTGCAAGATGAGCCGTCAAATCTGTGAATAATTTATATGCTTGTATGCCGTTTTTCAGGTGCTAGACTGACCATTCCTGTGACATTTGGTCAGCTTTTAACAAACTATTGCACAGAGTCTATACCTATGTGCAAGTCATTTCCAAACCAAGGGGGTTGTTTATGGATGTGTCCTCTGCTTCATGTTCTGCCAGCAGGCCAAAACATTCCCCTAGTACTCTGTTCACATCAGCTTGTCAGCTGAAGAATCACCCCACATCTGCCACAGGATTCCTGTGCATTGCAGAGGGAGTAGGAATGGGGGAGTGTGAGTGTTGCAGGAGGCCTCTTCAAGTCACATGACACACAGATTTGGTCTCATGGGTCTCACTTTATCTCACACAAAGTTGGAGGTACACTAGAAAATGACTATCATTCCCAAGGGTCTTCCAGCAGATAATTAGTCATGAACTATAAACCTATAGGTAAAACCTATTCTCCCTGAATGGTCTCCTCTTTGAAAAACCAAAGGGAACACAGGTTCATAAAACCAGTGCCCTAACACAGAAATGATACTATTTTTATATCTATATTGGTATTTCTATCTCTGTCTGTCTATTTATCTATCATCTGTGTTGATACGGTCTGGTTTTTTAAAATTTTCTTTCTTCAATAGAAGACCTTCCTTTGCATTAATTACTTTCTTTTAATTTCATTGTTCAACTGCAGTACTTTTTCATCTGGAATCCATATTCCATGTGAGCATTGACTAATAAAGTAATAAATCCTACCATCTGGAATGGTAGGAAAAACTGAGGGGGTTGAGCATTCTTAAACTGCATATTCACTGGTCATATATAGCTTCAGAGCTGCATATTGAAAAAATGTTTGGCATCCAAAACAAATTTATTTAGGAACAAGTGCTGTTAAAATTAATGGGAATTTCTTACTTATAAATAAGTGTGTTTCAGACTGTGATTGGAATCCACAAGAGTATTGCTCTTTGTTCTGTACAGGGTAGAAGTGTCTTAACGGGTGGCCTTGATGCTTTGGAGTTCATTGGCAAGAAAACCATGAATGTCCTTGCAGAAAGTGATCCTGGGTTTAGGAAAACCAAAATACTGATGGAACGAACAGTTTCCTTGTCTCAGGTAAAATAAACCAATTCTCCTGATCAGTAACATAAGCAGTTAACAGCAAAGCATATGTAGTTGTTTATGATCATAATATGGCAGGGTGTTTGGCATTCTGAAGGGCCTCTAAAGCTTTTATCCTTACCATGAATGGCTAACTACTTATCCAGACTACATTCCAGGAATGAGCACAGATTTTTATGTAGGTTACTTTCTTTGTGTTGACCTTTCATGTTGAAGATGTAGAGGAAGGTAACATTTGTCACATGGAAAAGAACATCATTTTCTACACTAATTATCTATGCCTCCAGGAATACCTAGAATAGGAAGTGTCTAAACTCTTCATATCATCAGGAGTTTGTATGTGATTAAGTGGTATCATTATAAAGCAGAATCACAGGTAAGAATTCATTTCTTTCACAGTGGTGCAGTTCCTCATCTCAAAATGAAGTAGGATAATCCTGATCTGGTCCATTCCACTGTGTTCTCTTTCTATAGTGTTCTGTTAACTGTATGAGTAGATGCTGCCTTGCCTGCAGCTGGTAACACCATTATTTTACTGCAAGTCTGCTTCCCAGTGTCTCAGAACGGGGACCTAAAGGGTCAGGATAAGCAGCTATCTGCTCGGAGAACAAGATGTAAAATAATAGCAGATGGACTAGATTGAATATTGGGAAAAAAATCAAATTGGTTTATAATTCTTCATCCCTTTTACAATCACAGCAACTGTGTTTTTGGTTTTCTTAAGAGAAAGTGGGATGGCACAATGAGGCTGAACAATCTTTTAAGTTTATCAAAGGGGTTCAGAGTAGACATGGGCGTATTCATATCCCTGGAGATACAACTATGAAGTGCGGCACCACAGGTGCAACGGAAGTCCATTCCCTCCCCCAAGAACTGGCTGGCCCACTCATTAGTCACTGTGTGGCATGTGTGCACGTCCTTCGTCATCAACATTGCACCAATCGCAGAAGTAGCCTGGCCAGTGCTTTGCTGCCTCCCTGCACAGCCGACCGCTCAACAGCTGAGCAGGGAGACTCTTCATCCCGCGTCCTCATCAGAATGGTCGGCTGCATGGGGAGGTGGGGAAGCACCAGCCGGGCTACTTCCCCGATTGGTGCAGCGTTGATGGTGGCAGACATGTGCACTGCATGGTGACCAGTGAGTGGACTGGCCGGTTCTGGGGGGGAGGGAATGGACGTCTGTGACACCTGTGGTACTGCACTTCATATTCATATCCCTAGGGATATGAATATAAAGTGCCCATGTCTAGTTCAGAGCTAACCAGAAATTCAGACCCTGGATTTAAGAACAGTAGTGCATCCATCACATCCCCTTAAATAGATGGCATATGATTTTATCTATTTCTTGAGAACATTTATATACTACCCTTCATTCTGTCTGGAAATTCTGCTATGCCGGTCTTATTGAAATCAACTGGAGAAACTGAAGCTCACATAATTACTTTTATTATAACATGTAGTGCAGAGAATAAACCCTTTCATTTTTATTTTTGCAGATAGTGGTTATTTACATTAACTATTATTTATACTTGATTTGGTACTTGAAGCCACTTAAGTTTTTAAAAACTCTGTCCACCTATAATCACCATTAATGATAAAATGGATACAGGAAACTTGGTTTAAAATATTTTACTAGAATTGTTATAATAAAAAAATGAAGCATTTCACCTCCTGCTATGGTCTAACCCCAAACTTTATTATTATTGCCTACAGGCATTGAGTCTAAAGGTAATAGAATCTGTCAAATCTGCTGTGCAACCAATAAACCAGTAACAATGATCTATATTTCCACAGCTACTGAGAGAAGCGAAAGAAAAAGAGAAGCAGAGGCTTGCCCAGCAAGTCACATTTGAAAGAACGGCACATTATGGGCTGCTTTTCGATGAGTTTCAGGGCCTGTCTCATCTGGAAGCTCTGGAAATTCTGTCTAATGAAAGTGAAGCCAAGGTATCGTAAATGGACTGCATAAATCAAGCTAACAAGAATGCCTACTAGAACATATTTCTCAAGAATAGCTCCCACTAAGATTGAAAACTATGCTTCTAAGAAATTCCCTTATTATAGCAGGAACAACATATTTATTTGGCCATTTGGACTTATATTTTTTAGGCTGAGTGGCCCATGACATTTAGAAATGTCTCCATGATATTTGGTTCATGTTGTCTAGCACTCACCTCTGCTGTAGAAGAAGAAACCCCCTTATTGCATTTTTTTCCCCTAACCTAGAGCTTTTAAAAGTTCCTTTTTTGGACTTCAACTCCCAAACAAAGGAGTGTCACCAAAACAAAGTGTGCATGTGCTAACTTTTCCCCACCTTTCTTCAGCGATGTACAGGATCCTTTTCTCACTGTGTTGTGATGCTAATGTGCTTTTTCCTGATCCTAAGAGAAGTAACTAAAAATCTGGAACAGGAGTTGGGAAAGGTAAAAGTTAAAATGGGGAGAGTGATCCAGGAGATGAGAGGGTACTTGACGTGGGAATGCCATTTTCAGCATGGTAGACTTGTGTCCAATGTGGTATACTTAATTTTGCTCTTAAGTGGTATGTATGCAGTGGGGTTCCATAGTCTCCATGGCTCAGTCTTGCATCATGTAGTGACAACAATATTTGAATTTTCTCTGTGCATAGAATCCAGCGTTAATAGCCCAATAGGCAATTGAACTATTCTTTATTAAAGTGTTTTATTATCTTCTGTTGCATGTAAATAATAATCATTGTTGTTGTTTAGTCGTTTAGTTGTGTCCAACTCTTCGTGACCCCATGGACCAGAGCACGCCAGGCCCTCCTGTCTTCCACTGCCTCCTGAAGTTGGGTCAAATTCATGTTGGTAGCTTCGGTGACACTGTCCAACCATCTCATCCTCTGTCGTCCCCTTCTCCTCTTGCCTTCACACTTTCCCAACATCAGGGTCTTTTCCAGGGAGTCTTCTCTTCTCATGAGATGGCCAAAGTATTGGAGCCTCAGCTTCAGGATCTGTCCTTCCAGTGAACACTCAGGGTTGATTTCCTTCAGAATGGATAGGTTTGTTCTCCTTGCAGTCCAGGGGACTCTCAAGAGTCTCCTCCAGCACCACAATTCAAAAGCATCAATTCTTCGGCGGTCAGCCTTCTTTATGGTCCAGCTCTCACTTCCATACATCGCTACAGGAAAAACCATAGCTTTGACTATGCGGACCTTTGTCGGCAAGGTGATGTCTCTGCTTTTTAAGATGCTGTCTAGGTTTCTCATCGCTTTCCTCCCAAGAAGCAGGCGTCTTTTAATTTTGTGGCTGCTGTCACCATCTGCAGTGATCGTGGAGCCCAGGAAGGTAAACTCTGTCACTGCCTCCATATCTTCCCCTTCTATTTGCCAGGAGGTGATGGGACCAGTGGCCATGATCTTAGTTTTTTTGATGTTGAGCTTCAGACCATTTTTGGCGCTCTCCTCTTTCACTCTCATTAAGAGGTTCTTTAATTCCTCCTCACTTTCTGCCATCAGAGTGGTATCATCTGCATATCTGAGGTTGTTGATATTTCTTCCGGCAATCTTAATTCCGGCTTGGGATTCATCCAGTCCAGCCTTCCGCATGATGTATTCTGCATATAAGTTAAATAAGCAGGGGGACAATATACAGCCTTGTCGTACTCCTTTCCCAATTTTGAACCAATCAGTTGTTCCATGTCCAGTTCTAACTGTTGCTTCCTGTCCCACATATAGATTTCTCAGGAGATGGATAAGGTGGTCAGGCACTCCCATTTCTTTAAGAACTTGCCATAGTTTGCTGTGGTTCACACAGTCAAAGGCTTTTGCGTAGTCAATGAAGCAGAAGTAGATGTTTTTCTGGAACTCTCTGGCTTTCTCCATAATCCAGCGCATGTTAGCAATTTGGTCTCTAGTTCCTCTGCCTCATTATATACATTATATAAACAAATTAGAGGACATCACTGCTTTACATGAGAATTCCATTATCTAGGGGCTTTTAGAGGCATGATTCTGCCTTTTTTCCTTTTTTGAAAAAGGGGGGCATAGAGGACCACAACCAGCTTTGTGGGCCACATGGGTTTCATGATTTCTCCCCACCCTACCTACCATATAAAATCTTACTGTTAAGGTTCAAACCTGCTTTGTTGCATTAGCAAGTATCATTTGATCCCATGCTGTTGTGTTAGTGAAGCAATGTGGTTTGACATTGGCAGGGATGAAGCAGATGCATCTAGATGGATAGCAGAAAGTTGTTGCTTGTTGCCAATGCTAGCTGACAGATGTAGCTAGAGAGAACAGTTCAGTGAAACACCATAAAATCTTTTCTGGCAGTAAAGATGCAGGGAATTGTCAGAAAGAAAGTGATGTTTTATTACTAAATTAAACAAGCCCTCTTGTGAGCCGTTAAATACACCACTGGGGGTTTTGGAGGAAGATAAGGGTATAAAACATTAATAAAATGACTAACTACAAACCTACACATCTAATACTGTGGTACGACACTCAGCTCTACCTCTCGTTTTCCACCAATCCAGGTGAGGCGGTTTCTGTGCTGAACTCATGTCTAGACCTGATAATGGACTGGATGAGAGTTAATAAATTGAAACTCAATCCAGACAAGATGGAAGTGCTGTTAGTGGGTGCTTCACCGGACAGGCTAGAGGGCCATTTCCCTGTCCTGAATGGGGTTGCACTCCCCCTAAGGAACAGAGTCTGCAGCCTGGGGGTGATCCTGGACCCTGGTCTAACTCTGGAAGCCCAGGTGGACTCGGTGGCCAGGGGCGCCTTCCTTCAGCTGCGGAAATTATACCAGCTACGGCCCTACCTGGACGAGCAGAGTCTCATGACAGTTACACATGCACTGGTAACATCTTATATAGATTACTGCAATGCGCTATACGTGGGGCTGCCTTTGAAGACGGTCCGGCGACTGCAACTGGTTCAGAATCAAGCTGTGCGGCGGGTGAATGGTGGGGCCGCTAGGGAACACATCAGGCCAATTCTGTTTAAATTACATTGGCTACCAGTTGCTGCCCGGGCCCAATTCAAAGTGTTTGTTTTGACGTATAAAGCCCTAAACAGCTTGGGCCCTGGATACCTGAAGGACCGCCTCCTTCCATATGAACCTACCCGGCAATTAAGATCTAGCCAGGGGGCCCTCCTGAAAGAGCCATCCCTTAAGGAGGTAAGAGGGATGGCTTGTATACAAAGGGCCTTTTCGGCAGCTGCCCCCAGACTATGGAACGCCATCCCGAAGGAGATTCGTCTGGCGCCGATGTTGATGACGTTTCGGCACCAGGTCAAAACCTTCCTGTTCCAGAAGGTTTTTAATTGAAATAATATCAACTGTGGGTCCTGATGGCAATTTTTAGAGCACTGTATTTTGAATTGTATTTTAATTGTTTTATCTTTTTACTGTATTTAAATTGTTGTAAGCCGCCCAGAGACCTTTGGGTAGTGTGGGTGGCATATAAGTTAAATAAATAAATAAAATTAAACTACTGATACATGACTGCAACCAGTATAGATAGCAAGGGCGCACCTGCTCCATTTTTTTCACACACAATATACTAAAGCCATGTGGAAATGCTCTGTCCCAGCTGTGCATGTCTTGGTTTAGTTAAAATGATTGTTTCTTGTTTCAGATTCAATCCTATATGGCTTCACTTGAAGGAGAGGAGTTGGAAACAGTAAAAAATGCTTTAATTGCTATTAAGGAAGTCTTTGTTCCACAGGAATCAGATAATGATGGGAATGGAGCAAAGAAAGGTACTTGGAGAATTACTGTCACAAACATGACAAGTTTAATTCAGAACCACTGAATTTCTTGGTCTCTGCTGCTTATGACTGACTTAATCCCTAAATGACGTCCCTCAAGATGTTCCTATTGAAAATGCATCCATCCAACTTTTAATAATAGATAATTTTTATGTGCCATTTGTTTTTCCAAATTACTCTGATTTAAATGACTTCCAAAATGTCCTGTTATTAAAAACCTTTCTCAGATCTTGCAAATCCAAGGCTATGACACCTCTGTTGAGTCAGGGTGCAACTGTACAGTGCGAAAAATCCACATGGGTCCACTATGAATTTATACCCAGGGAGTCAGGTTTCCCTCAGTGAATTTGGCTTAGTTGACCACACAGGAGTCAGGAAAGAGAGGAGGCAATTGGCAATCAGCCTTGTTAAAGCAGAGTCTACTGCAGCCATCCAACCTTGCAGGAGGTGCAACTACAGCACTGCAAAGTATTATCTCCCCTCGCCTCCAGTCTCCTAGGTTCCCTTGTGCAACTTTGTTGCAACACTGGCATCAAACCTTCTTCTAAAGAAACAGCACTATTCACAAAGATCTGAAGTCTCCTTGGTAGTCTCCTAAAAGTTTGAGGGGAACTGACCCCTGTGAGTTCCCTTTTGTTTCCTCTTCCCACCCTGGCAGCCACTGGCACCCCACACACACTTTTCTGCATTGGTTCAAGCAGTCATACCTTCTGAACCGATGTGAATGTATTCACTACAAATAGAGAGAGAAAATTGCCAGTGACAGAGGAGAAAAAATCAGATGTGTGGGAACTTGGGGCTGATTCACACTGACATGTATGTTGTTAGTCAGTGGATGTAAATTTGACCATCCTAATCCCAGAACCTTTCTTCTATTATTTGCCAATGTAGTCTCCTCCTCAGTCCATCTCATGTTGAAATTTCCACTCTTCAATTTAAAATGTTGTCTTTTCCAGTGAGTCTTGTCTTCTCATGATATGTCTGAAGTTCAATAACCCCAGTTTGGTCATTTTAGCTTCTGATGTGAGTTCAGACTTGATTTGCCCTTGATCAAATATAATAGGTAATGTACCATCACAAATGAAACATGACACAAAATCAAAAGGACTTACTCATGAATATACCTTTGTACAGAACAAAACCAGAAAATTAGGTATGATAGTAGAGTTAGAAATTGTAAAAGTCTTTTGACTTTTAGCTGACTAGTCAGTAGAACATGAAGACATTCAGTCCTGTTATGAATGTTTTCAGGCTGCTGTATCCCCTGTACTAATGACAGATTGGAAGTGTGAAGCAATGTCTTCTATACTAATGAGTAGATAATGAAAAATTCCCATATACTCACAGGGAGCATTGGAGCAGCCTCATATTTTCCAATGTAGCAAGTATCTGCTGGATTAGAATTAGTTCCTCTGGCTTTTGACCTAGTCAAGTGCCATTCCATAAGCACTTTTGGTGAGGTATCAACATGTGACACTCATGCATCACTTTAAATGTAGCAGGTATGTGGGTAAAGAAGGATTATCCTGTTAGTCTCTGTCAGACGTTTTGTCAGACAGGAACATACAGAACATTTGACCAATATATTAATTTTAGAAAGAACAGAAACTGCATACAAGTGGCAAATAAAAACTATTGCACATTAAAGAATGGTTAGGAACATGTTGTTGTTGTTGTTACATGCTGTCAAGACACCTTTGACTTATGGTGACCCTATGAATGAGTGATCTCCAGAATGTCCTGTCTTCAATAGCCCTACTCAGCTCTTGTAGACTCAAGCCTGTGGGTTTCTTTAGGGAGTCAATCTATCTCACATTTGGTCTTCCTCTTTTCCTGCTGCCTTCAGCCTTTCCCAGCATGCTGTTATTGACCTGAGGAAACTCGCTCATTTCTTAAACTTTAAGAAGGGGGAAAGAGAAATTAGAGTTTCCAAATGTGTATTAGGGTATTACCTGTATCAGGCCAACCAAACAGGCAGGTCTGTTTGTTAGTAAAAACAGAAGAAACAAAAAGAAACAAAAAGAGAAAGTCTTTATTAATAATTAACATTTGACTTTCTGAGAAACAGAAAATATAGTCCATTTTTTTCTCTCTGCTTACTTATTTTTAATCATTTTTAATGCAGATCCTGAAGTTGAATTTGTTACCATACTTACAGAATTGCTGTTTGAACTACATGTTGCTGCTACTCCTGATAAACTCAACAAGGTGGGTAGCTTTGTTTAATAATTCACCTAGAATTCCATCTTTTTTCCTGCCTGATCTGGGTTCCCACCACTACGATGTAACTCTGTGCAATAATTGAAAGTATACTGGATGAAACCACTTAGAAAGACACCAGGAGGCCAATGGTAGTGGTAGATCTGAAGATTTAGTAAAACAGCAACTGTAACCACAGAGAGCTGGTCTAGGATAATTAGGTAAAACAGACTTCTGTAGATTGATAAAAGGGGTTACTTATTCCCTGGAATGACAGTAATTTTGCCTTTCAGATCTACTGTCCTTCACTTAGTATTTCTTCACTGTGATTTCAGATGCTAATTTTTGGTGTACAACCTTTCTATGTCAGGATACTCAGATTATGGAGAACATACTGAATGGCAAAAAAAAAATAATGGACAGCAATGGAAAGGAATATGTGAGGTGAAAGATACACCAAACTATAGAGCTAAGTGGAAGGATCCCAAACTCCTTTTCTGTAAATTCTTCCTCAAGCAGTAGCAGAAGAGTTTATACACTGGTATAACGGGAAGGCACCTTAGCAATTTTCATGCTTACAAGGGCATTTTCCACCAGTTTAAAACATGAGAAACGTCTTTATACTTTATGAAGAACTCTACATATGTAGTTTTGATACACGGAATATGGAAGGAATACAATATCCCACAATATTAAACCTTTGTCATCTTTTGTGGTGGCTGTCTTCTAGGCTAGAAAGAAAGCTTATGATTGCTTGGCAGAGGCTACCCTCCCTGTGTGTTTCGAAATGAAAGAGGATCCAGCAGAAAAAAATAAAGATGATGAAGTAAAACAAGAAGCTGAAAAGGAATCTCAAACAGGAGAATCTGAAAAAGAAGGAAGAAAGAACAAAACAGTAGAGGTGAGATTTATTTCCATGTGGATGGTCACTGACCAGACGCCAGGCACTCTTGAATGAAATTGATTTTCTAGGTCCATTTCAATCACCTGGATTTGGACTGAGGCCATGGTGGTTGCCCCCCTCGCCCAGTGACTTATTGAGTGAGACATGGGGGTCTTTCCATTCACACTTCTTGGTTTCAAGTGGATGACTAATTTTGGAGTCCTGCATGGACAGCTATTTTCAGCAGGCGACTGACGTTTAGGGGTTGCTCCCATGGGCCATGGCACCCCCATTGTGGGATTCCGCAGGATTCCATCTTGTCTATGATACTGTTTCACATGATACCATTGTGGGAGGGGTATATATATCTGGCATTGATAAAGAACTAGATGGGATCCGACAAGCTGAAGCACAAGACAAACAAGACAGGTACTATAAGTTAATGCAGTTTCTAAAGAACTAGCTATGTTAGTCTGTCTCAACATACGGGCAAAATTAAAGGGGGGCGGGGAAGGAAAGAGAAAGAGATCCACTTCTTTCAATACAAGGAGTGCAAATACATGTCCTCTATATTTATACATATCCCAGTGACCAAGTAAGGCTACAGGAAGAGACAAGCAATGATGGACAAATAATGGTAAATGGTGTTTTTTGTAGATTTTTTTTTCTATTTCTTTGTTCGGTGTACAGTACAGATATTTGGTTCTATAGAAGTAATTTGAGCTCTGAGATTTCTTTCTGTTCTTCTTTGCTGTATGAACCCTAATGATGTGGTCTCATCATTTCTTCAAAAGAGTGCTGCATAACCTCTGGCTATAGTCCAGGCAATATGTAGATGATAGAGGATTATTCACTCTCAGTCCCTTAGGAGCAATACCTTACTGTTTGCATTTGCTTAGAAATATGCTATTTCTGTGTGTGTGTGTGTGTGTATGTGTGTGTGTTCATCCTCTGATGTGATTTCTGCCATCTTTTGCCAGCAGTGCCCCTCTGCTTTCTACATAGGAGAAACAGGACAATCTCTGCACAAAAGAATGGATGGACAAAAGTCTGATATCAGGAACGGCAACACAGAAAAAGCAATTTTAGAACACTAAAATTAGATCAGAGTACTCTGTTACTGATCTCAGAGTGGCTATTGAAGGAAAAAGGAATTACAAAGAGAGACCTGGAGGGAGACAGCATAGTCTGGTACATAAACAAATTCTCATTCATGTTTAGGGTCTCCATGGAGATCAAGGCTTCTTAGAGCACTACATATATTAATAACCCAACTTTCTGCAATATGTTATGGATCAAAAATAGTTGTCTCCCTTGACAGAATCTGATCTTAATCCCAAAAACTATTCTTGTGTCAACCATGTCTACCTGGGATACAACTGATCATTCTAGCTTGGGCCCACTACCTCAGGTAATTAACAGCTTGATAGTCCAGTTCTAGTGTTAACAAACCACAATCAGTTTATATATTTGTATCCTCGCTTGGTCATGTGTAAACATAGAGGTCATACATATGCACTCCTTGTGTCTAAAGAAGTGGATTTTGGTCTGCATAAGTTGACACTGAAATAAATTCATTAGTCTCTAAAGTACCACAATATTTTGTTTTTCTCTCTTTTTTTCTTTTCTTTTTTCTTTTTAACTTTGCCAACATGTTAGTGAATTGCTCCTCTGCTTGACTATACAAGGTACAACTTGTTCTGTATGGGGTTGTGCTCCTTTGAAAGGAGAAGACATGCATGTTTGGGTACATTCCATTCCATGTGTATCAGTGGAGGCTCATATGGTATTCATACTGCAAAATATTTTCTACCAGCAGCCAGTACTGCTATGAAACCTATGAAAATGTCTGAATAAGAATAGCTTGATGCCCATGGTCTGTGCTCTGGTAACCTTTACATTGCATCACCACAATGTGTTATACATTGATCTGCCTTGCGTCAAAACTGCAACTAGTAAAGCATTCAAGGGCCAAGCTACAGAGAAGGAGACAAGGTGGTCTCAATATATAACTTCAGTCCTGTACCAGCTACCTAGATTGCTAATTTGTTTCTGGACCAATCTGTGATTGCTGGTTTTGACCTACTAAGCCATGAAAAACGTGGGATCCTGACATTTCAAGGGCAACGTTTTCCCAGATCAACCTATCCAGTCCCTGGCATCAGTTTCAGAAGCCCTTCCCTTTGCACTCCTTTCTGTGGCAAACTGAGGAGGTAAGAATGGGCTTTGGCTGTCTGGGACATTCCCTTGGCATCAACATGATCACCTTTTCAGTACAAGGCAAAGACGTGTTTATTCTCCCAGGTCTTTGGACAGTATAAGTGGCCCAAATATTGTAGGTGAGTAGTTTTCTTTTGTTCATTGTGAGGCTTTTTCCTCAGCCATGGGAAGTGGTGCATTTATAATGAATTCATTGATAATTTATAAAGAATAAATTATGAATTGTTGAGAGTAAGATTTTATAGTCCCACTGGCATTTCTCTTCCCAAAATTCCAGAGATGTACATGGGCCTTAGGGTATATCTGTCTTCTCAAAGGATTTGTTCTTTTCCTTTTTAATCAGCACATGAACTGATTTAATCATGGTATTAATTACCTTTGAATTCAAGGCATCTGTAGCATCATGTCTTTAGTGCTGAATCCTTGTGTTTCTTTGTAGGAAATCTACATGTTGTCTATTGAAAGCCTTGCTGAAGTAACAGCACGTTGCATTGAGCAACTCCATAAATTAGCTGAACTAATTCTTCATGGACAAGAAGTTGAAAAGCCTGCTTTGGATCAAGCAAAAGTTCTAACAAAGTGAATATATTCTTGTTTTCTTTTTCTTTTCTTTTTTTCAATTTTGAGAAAGTGCTTATTTTATTATGCCTTTAGTAGGGTGGAATCCTGTTGCATAACTTACTCCTGCATAAGGATGATGACATCACCAGCAGGGAGTGATTTTCGGTAATTAAAGATTAATATCTGTCCTGCAGATTCTCCACTTCCTGTGTAATCCATTTCATCATGTGGAAGCTATAGGAGCTGCAGGATGGAAGGAGAGAGCCTTTCATTACTGAAAATTGTCACCACCAGATGGTGTTATGAACTGAGGACAATTTTCATGTTTTGTAAACTCATGGCTGTTCATTGCCCTTTCAAAACTAAACCACACTCAAATATTTTTCTTTGGGATATGGGATAACTTGCAAAAACAAAGTGTATCTGGGGAAAATCTTTTTCTTACTCAACTACTGTGAGGATTGCAGCCAAGGTAGGGAAAAAGGAAAGTCTTGGGAGGGTGACTAATAGTCCCGGGTCTTCAACTCTGCAGTCCTTGGCTCTAGTGCACCACTGATTGCACATTGGTCCAGGCTGGTGTGTCCTATTTTAAGCACTTTCATGCTGGTGCAGCAGATCACTTAATCCCACACCCAGTTCTTAGAAATTAATCTATTACCACAAACAAATTATGATTCAATGTGTCATAGAATCCTAGGAACTGAAATGGGGGGGGGGCACATTAAAATCTGTGTTTGAGATTCCCCCACCCCTGTTACACAATTACACTTTCTGGGGAGAAGGAAAACAGCAGAAATTGAAGACTTGGCCTTCCAAAGTCTTCTGTCCAAGTGCATTTTGAAATCTATTATTGATCTGTGCCTGGATATAGACAAATGGAGGATAGAAAAGGATGGTCAGTTCTAACAATAGAGGGATGATAACAGTGGAGTCCTCCAAGAATCTGTACTGGTGCCCACTGGCACATTCATAAATATTCTTGCACTAGGGTTAAATAATGAGGTGGCCACGTTTGCAGATCTCACATTATTCAAATGAAGGCAGTGAAGAGCTCCAAAAAGCTATGTTGGAACTGGGGGACTGGGCATTAAAATGGCAAATACAGTTGACTGTAAGTGGACATTAAGTCATGCACAATAGGATACACAATCCTAGCTTTGCATATACACTGATTGTATCTGAGGTGATAGTGGCTGATCAAGAACTTGACATTGTGATGGACAGCTTGATGGAAATGTTGACCCACTGTATGGCTGCGTTGAAAAAAGCAAATTCCAAATAGGGCATAATTGGAAGGGAAATGAAAATGAAAAACTGCCTTTGTACATATGTATGATGTGGCCACACTTGAAATATTGTGTACAGTTCTGGTCACTTTACCTCAGAAATGTATTCTGGAACTGAAAATGTGTTAGAGAAGGGCAGCTAAAATACCAAAGGGACGGGAGCAATTATGGAAAGGTTACAACATTTGGTCCTACTTAGGTTAAAAAGAAGACAAGTGAGGGGAGACATGATGGAGATATATAATGTTGTGCAAAGTATGAAGGAAGTGGATGGAAAGAAGTTTCTTCCTACCCACTTCCTCCAGACTTTGCAGAATTTCATGTCTCCTGCCTTTAATAGTAGAAACTGCAGTGATCCAGGACAGGTGAAAGGAAGGTGCATAATCAGTTTGTGGATTTTTTTCCAAATGTAATGATGGTCAACAACTTGAATCAGTTTAAAAGTAGATTAGACAGATCCATGGAGGATCAGGCTACCTAAGATTTCTGGGATCTTGGCTATCTCTATATTACTGACAACATGCCTCAGTATATCAGGAAACGGAAAACAAAAATGAAGACATGCTGTTGCTCTCAGTTCCTGATATGGGGCTCTCCATAGAGATGTGGTAGGCCACTGTAGGAAACGGATTTCTCCGTATATCATCCCATATTAGAATATGGGCTTAGAAAAGCTTTGTGTCTGATTTGCCATGGCTCGTCTTCTTACATTTGTATTCGATGGTCATTAATCCATGTTAGGTCTTAACTATGGATATGCTGCTAGAGCTACGTGTGTCCACCAGTTAATCAAATTGCTAGTGATTTCAGATCTAGAAAAACAGGAAGCTGCTTTATACTGGGTCAGATCACTGGATTGCCTACCTCAGTCTTGCCTATGCCAACCAGTGAGTGGGTCTTCAAAGTTTCAGATTGGGGTCTTTCCCAGACCTACATGGAAGTGGCAGGGATTGAACCTGCAGTTTTCCACATGCAAAATAATGTTTTTGCTGCACCCATTAGACTCATCATAGCATTTTTCCTGCAGCTCACCATGATAGTTGGGTATCTCATGCTACAGATGTTAGTGATACTCCCATTATTTCTGTTGTTTCTTTAACAGTTTAACAGATACAATGTGTAATGAAGTATCATCCCTCTCAAAGGAATTTTCTGATCTTTTAACTTCAGTCGGGGTAAGTACCTATAAGTTACTTTATATATCTAAGTCTTGCAAGAACTAGCAAGTAAGAAAATTGAGATCCTATTTCCCATAAATAGCCAGTGTACAGAATACATTTCACTACAGAGCTAAAAGCAGAGCAGCAGACAAGACCTTAGTTTGACAGCCGTACACTCTTACCTTATTTGCATGCAAACGGCAGCATGTGGGCTCCATTTTTCTTACCAGTTTAAAATGCCTCTAATAAAGACTATTTTCTGCAATCATATGCTTTATTCAGAATACTCATTACCCATTCTTTAAAAGTAACTGGACTCTGCTTAAGTTCAATCCTGATGGTTTCAGGTAGCTGGCTCAAGGTTGACTGAGCATTCCATCCTTCTGAGGTTGGTAAAATGAGTACTTAGCACTGGTTCTAATTATCCCATCTCTGGTCTAAATGATCAAATGGTACATCTGGGAAGAAAAAAAGCCAGATGTCAAGGGAAAAGAGGTCCATTGAGAATGCTGCTTTTCTGTCTTTTCTGTCTTCAGAGCACTGCCCCTTACAGAAGAAAGAGAAGTCCCATAAAGTTGAGTTGCTCTCAGCATAGGCAAGCCCTAATGATATTTGTGGTAGCTTTCTGTCTTTTGTTGCTTCCTTGTCTTTTTGACCCTTCTTCTCTAGCTTATGTGGCTTTTATTTTATTTTATTTTCTATTACAAAATATGTGTTTTGTAATAGATAGTAAAATGAAAGTCAGTGGTCTTATGGTGCATGTCAGAACTGGTGATTTGTTTTTCATTTATATGATTGAATTATAATGGATGTTAAAAAATGCTGATAAAAACGGTGAATGTAGGAACCGGTTGAGAAAAGGGTATGTCCAGTTAAATACAAAGACTGAGGAAATGCAAACAACCGAGATTGGAACTAGAGAAAGAAAGATCAAGTCCACCCTTTCAATATCAAAAGTATGAGGTTTCAACAAGAACTTCAAATGAACTTCAGAGATGAGCCATCCCCAAAAAACATGTGAAGTGAAGCAGTAAACATTGTTAGAAAATTTAATTCCAATTTTAAAAATAGAACATGTTTCATTCCTTTTTGATGATAGAATTCTAAAACAAGTTCTTGTCAGTTCTTTCCATCTCCTTTGCTTCAGTGCATACCTCTCCAGAGTTTCTTTTAAGAGAACATAATTTAATCATATTGCTTTCACTTTGAATAATTTAAGCTGATGACAGGAATTTGTCTATTTCTGCATTTTCTTAGCATGTTTTATCATATTTCTCAGAGGAAGTTTCAATAAATACATCAAACGAAAAAAATTCAGCATGAAATATTAATCTGATCCAGCTTCAGAACTAGGCATTTTACATGACTCCTAGTTATGACCTTGTTGCCTTTGCGAAGTTGAAAGGGATTCAGCTCTGTCTTGCTCTGGGTTTATAGCAAACAAGCCCACAGAACTGAGCAATAGGGGTGAACATTAGAGGTGAACAATATAAGCTTTAGCTGTGGAAACTATCACTTACTTTTGGTGAGGATATGCTTTACATATATTTTCTTAGATAGCTATACTTGAATACAAAATACGGTCTGAAAAGAGAATCACTGTTTAGTGAAAGTTAGTGGACTCGCTATATTCATAATTGGGTTGAATTGTTTCCCCCCCCCCCCCCCAAATTACATAAAGAGCTGGCTGAACAAACTAAGAAGATGACTGCACAGGCATTTAGGCCACTGTTTGCTTTGCTGCAGGGATAAGCTAATTTGCTTTTAAAAATGGCATTCAGAGGACATATTTGCTGAATTGAACCAGCCTGCCCCCCCTCCCCCGAGCAGTCATACTCATACACATTTCTGGCCCTTGTTGGAGGCTCCTTCTTTTTTGGTGTGAGTGAGATCACTTTCATTTGGTTCATTTCCAGCATGTGCAATCACTGGAAACCAACCAAAAGCAAGTCTTCCTATTTGAATTCCCAACATCGTGAAGTGGCTTTTTAAAAAAGCCACTTCAGGATATTGACAAATTAAACACTTTTTTAGTTTCATGAAAGGGCCAAAGAAGGGGGTTGGGTTAAGTGTACTAGGGCAGTGCATATGCACTACATCATTTTCAAAAAATAAAAGCCAGATTGAAAACTTCCTCCCAGAAGTGGAAGGAAGCAATGAGGAGGATTTTTGTTTGTGTTTCTTGAACAGCTCTCAACCAGGCCTTTAAGAGGAAAGAAACAGAGAAATGCTTGATTTTATTACATTTTCTCAGTGTTGCCATAATATTAAACCTTACCCATGTTTTCATTTGAACAGAGTGACAAAAAAGCTGAAGTTCTCAACCCAATGGTTAACAGTGTACTCTTAGAGGTAAGTGTAGAACTAATTTACACAAGGAACTACATTGCTGTCACTTTCAAATGAAGCTGTGTGTGCATTTATATCTCCATGAAGCCCCATAAAACTTACTGTATTTTTCCATTTATAACACACACCCATTTATAAGACACACACACCCCAATTTTCTAACCCCAAAATTAAGAAAACTTAGCTTTGAGGATTCAGCCTCTGAGCTCAGAACATCGGACATTTTGTCTCTGTTGAATCTTGAGCCTACAGGCTCCACCTCCAAGGAGTTGTGTGCCAATTGGTTTGTTCAGGGTCAGCTAATATCAGTTCCATAAGGCTCCTGATTGGAAGAAGCTAAGTCTCCTGACTATAGGAAACAGCCTCGTGGCTGAAGGGAGTCTGTTTACAGAGGCAAGGTATGTGCCGTTTTGTTCTCTTCTCAGCGATCTCAGCTTACTTCTGTATAAAAGACACCCCTCAATTTTAAGGGTAATGATTTTAGGAAAAAGTGTCTTATAGATGGAAAAATACAGTAACAGTTATGTCATTATAATCCCAAGCCATTTCATCAACAGCACCATTTCGTGTGTTTATCGATTATATGCAAGTGCTTAGCAATAGTGGTCTTCCTCTATTTTCTAAAGATTTTAAAGAACATTTTAAAGACAGAAACAAAAAGTGGCTTCTTACCATGGCACAAAGACAAGAGCTGGACTGATTTGGTGTTTGCTCTACTGAAAAATGCTTAAAAACAGATCCCAGTATGTTATTATATTTATTTTCATTGTTGTAATTAAATTATACTTAATACATGAATTAAATGATAATTCATTGTTAAAACAGTCATTTTAATATTACATGTAGCGTAATTTGTTAAGGGTATTTGTTTTTCAAAAATTAATATGAGCTTTTAATCACAACCCATTCATTTCAATGGAGTATGCATAGGAAAGATCTCCAGAGTGTATATGGAGAAGTAGACGTTATGCACCCTTTAACACACTGACAGTCTTATATATTATTACCTGGCTGGAAGTAAATCTCATTTGAACTTCTAACATGCTTTGGATTGTGCCTCCAGAGCTGTTTTCATTCTTTTGCCTTTAAAAACCATGCTTTCTTGCTCTTATTCTCTGGATTCAGAAAGCACTTAATCCATGGCTAGTGGCCACTCAGCATATGGGTGGATGATTAGAGCCCTCTTTTGCTAGTAGTCAAACTAAATCATCCTTATCTTGCTTTTTTTTTTTTAAGAAGAAAATTGTGCTGAAAATTTTAATCTTTAAGGTCCTATCAAGAAGCCACAGTTTGATTCTTGCCTTACTCATAAAGTCCATAAATTGATTTTGACAAGCCGCTGTCTCTCTTCGACTCAGCCCTTTAGTATTTTCAATATGGGGAATTTTGATGATAATAACACTCAACTTTGTTATAGTTGTAGGGATTGCAAGAAAATAATGTATACATAGTACTTTGAGAGCTCAAAATCACTATATAAATGCAAAATAGTAGTACTAGTAATAATATGACATTAACTTTTTTATTCAGTAACTTGTTCACCTTCTTCATGAGCACATTTGTTGTCAAATTAAGCAAAAATTTAGAATAAACACCTCAGCTGACTCATAACAGCTGAAATCCTGTTGTGCATTTTCACAAACAGCATAACTTTTAGAAGTGAATTGCTGTAAGTTAAAAAAAACTCTGTAGACTTTATCTCTTGCATGCCAGTCACACAACTCAATAATCAAGAGATAATGTCTATGGAGATTTCTTAGCTTACAGCAATCCACTTCCAAAAGTTGTGCTTTCATGTAACTGTGCAACAGGATTTCAGCGTGGGTAATATACACAGGTGTATACATATTTAAACTCCTGTGCGCATGGGTTTAGGAAACTGTTCCCATAAGATTTCCCTGGTGTTTGTATATGTTTGTATGGCATCAACGTACCGTGAGTTCCCTGCAACAGTCATAATGCATGGTGCTGCACTCTTTTAGAAGCAGTTTCTATTGATTTCAAATAAGCAAGGTTAAAAAAAATCAATGAACACCACTACAGTATGTTGTTAACGCACATGTACTTTCTTCATTAGGGTTGCAACAGCACTGCTTATATCCAGGATGCTTTCCAGTTACTGCTTCCAGTTCTCCAGATCTCCCACATCCAGACTAAATGCTTGAAAGTGCAATAGTGGCTACTGAACCATTGGTCCAGTTGTGTGTGTGGAGTTCAAAATTATGTCCAAATCCATTCGGTGATCATAAAGCCTTTTAAAAGACACTCAATGCAATTTTGCACATGTAATGCTGAGTAACACTTTGTATTTCGTTAACTATTTAACACTTTATTCTGTAAGAGGAAGGAGGAAAGTTCCCTATTTTAAGTCAAACCCTATGGGGTTTTTAGTTCTGTTCATTGAAATTCACCTTGCACAATGGTGTGTTAAATAATTTGTATCTCATTTTAGAACATTTGTACCAGTACTCTTCGTTTAGGCACAGTTTTGTACTGTCCAAATTAAGGCTGTTTTGTTTCAGTTTGGGTGGGGTTGGCTGTTGCAAGTTTGAGGACTAAGCAGCTAATGGGTCTAGAGATGATCAGAAAGGTAGACTTACTGGGTGGTGATTGTCCCCATGTGGAAATATGAGAGCCATGCAAGGAAGAGAACGAATATTCCAACAAGGGATTGGCTCATTTCCAATTTTTCTGTTTTTAGAACAGTTATAAATCTTTTTATTAGCTTAAATGTAATGGAGAAAATGTCCCTGCCTTACCAGTGTCATGAAATAATGAAAATGTTTCATTCCTAGATATGAAGTCATAACATCATATGCAGAAAAGGCTGTGAATCATGGAAACTGGTAATTGCTTAGAAAGCAAGACTTATCAGTGGTGTCATTCACTTTTGTTGATGCTGGCTTCTGAAGGCCACTGTGCAAGCACACCAAGAAAGTAACTGTGCTTTCTGGTCTGGGACCTACCATGGCTGCCTCTCAACAGCAATTTCTCAGTGCAATATATATGTCCTTTTTGTAGCAACATTTGTTTGTTGCTACAAAAGCTGCAAAAGTATTATCACATAAGCTTCCAGGAGAGAGAGAGAAAAAAGAGGAGTGTTAGGGGGGATATGGGCAGCGCAAAAGAACCAAGTGACTATCCCAGTAAAACTTAAATTAATGCAAAATGACCACAGTCACAGCTGCACTAATTAGTGATATGTAAGTAGCTGCTGGGCCTCTTCCACTGTTCTTATTTGATTTTTTATTTTGCTGTGAGTTACTGTAGTGTGACACCAGTGTAGGACAGCTGTGGTATTTGTTGCCTGGCATGGGGTGCTGCCAAATGCCTTAAACAGGTAGTTTGCCAGATGAATTCATGATTTATAAAAGAATTGCTGTGTTTGGCTCAGAAGAGGCCATGAAGAAAAGCAACTGTACCTGGAAACATACCTTAATTTTGTCCCTTCCAGTTGTCTGGTTGAAGCTGTCACTTCTGTTAAAATACTGTGCATGAAAGCATTACAAGTATGATTTTTGCGACAACTTTTGACCTATTAGCCATGTACGGAGAAATGATCTTCTTTGGCTTTTATGAGCTCATTCAGTGCAGAATACACAGAGTTAAACCAGTGAAGGAACGACCCAAAGGAGTGGTGCCAACGGATTGCCTCAATAGAGGTGATCTTTTAACTAAAGGTTGTGCAGGAATGTGTTGTAACCCTTGGAGAGGCATTTCAAAGCGATGGTAAGAGAACCATTTAAAACACTAAATTGCTTATTTGACACACTCCTTAACTGTGGATTTTGCTGAAAATCTTAAATTATGCATGTAGTGGGCTAGAACTTTATCCTTCAAGAAAATGAGTAAGAAGATGCTGCCAAATGAAGTGCAGTGCAAACTGTCCCCATTTGATACCCAAAGTCTAGCTAGTGTTACTCTTTGTGAAGCTGTGCTGGCACAACTTGTGGACTGAGCAAGCGTTGGGGAGTGCCTCTTTGGCTGAGTTATGAGTCATCTATAGCTGGCTGTGTTTATGATTAAAATCAATCCATTAATTTAAAAATACTTTTCTCAGTATACAGTTGTGTAGGAAATAACATACTTGAAGCAACAACCATAACAGTACTAAACACATTTAGGCTGCAATCTTATGGCTCTGGAAATGCTTCTGGGGACAGAACTTGAACAGCTTCATCAATGGCCTTAGATGAAGCTCTAGCCTTGGAAGGCAGATCTGATTTTGGGAGCCTTTCTCCTAACCCCTCCCAGCAATCACAGATGGCTGTCTCTACATGGCCAAAACTCAGACCCTGTAAGAGAGAGAAAAAGAGAACATTGGGAATGTGGCAGTGGACACCAGGGAAGAGGACAGGGATCTGCTTGGATCCAACAAGGGGATTGGGATCTTTTGGAGCAGCACAAAATATTTCTTTTTTCCAAAAGGCGAGAAGAAAACTGTGAGTGTGAAAGAATGAAGCATATGGCTTCCTCTATAACTTCTGTTTTACTGGCAGGAACTTGGCAAGTCAAAAGGGCTTTGGTATCAGAACACTCTATCTTTCTGACACCTCATCCTTATGATTGGGCTGCAGTCCACAGTTACCCAGATGTAAGCTGAGTGGGAGTAACTTCTGAGTCATCTTGTATAAAATTATGTTGTAAATGAAATAACTAGTAAATAAGAGTGCAATCAGATAAGTTGGTCCAGGTTGGGGAAAGACTGGTTCACTTCTTTGTCCATAGACCACAGGAAGTATGTGACATGGTGAACCAGCCCACCCCAATCAATGCTTTCCTGCACCTTTTTGAGCCCTGTCAGAGGCTACTGGGCTTTTTGTTTCAGGTAGGATTGCTCCATTTTGGTTTCATTCCAGTTTATGTGCTGGGATCAAACCAAAGCTGGCTGGCCCTTTGCTGGAGCATTTTAATGATCTTGAGAAATGGGAAGCTTCCTGCCCACTCTCCTGTAGAGGGGAAGGGAGAGGACACTTTGCATTTCTTTTTCATTGTTGCTAACACATCAGTGATGCTATGAAAGGGCTTTTCTAAAAAGCCCTTTCGAAGTATCACTGATGTGCTGAGTCAGTTAGCAACAATTAACAAGAAATAGAAAACTTCCTCTTCCCCACCATAGGTGAATGGAAAGGAAGCTTCCCATTTCTCAAGATCATTAAGGGGCTTAGGCAAAGCATGGAGATATGAGGGTTGTTTTGTTTTGTTTGTTTTTCTTTTCAAAGAAAAAGATCAGTCTTGATCGTGCTAAACAGGATTGCTTGAGCTGCAGTGTGGTCACTCCTTATATGTGGATGCAAGGATCGCCCCAAATGACATACCAAATCTCAAAGTAATTCTGTTTAGTGTGACCTAGACCGATCCAGGCCTGGATAATTGGGCTGTCTAGTTGCACCTTAAGAGTGGATTTACCAAAGTTCAAAAGATTGTTTTCCCCTGCTGTGATTTAAATTTCAGAAGAATGGACCTGACATTAGTGGAAGCCAGTGTATGCAAATGTATAAATAAACTAGTGTTAGGATATGTCATGGGAAAACATGCTCCATCCTAACCCCACCTTTTTACACACAATATCCCTCTTTCTCCCTGCCACTTCCCAGCCAGGTTTGGCATTGCATTGGCAGCATAGGTTAAAATTGCATGACCTTCTTAAACTCAGAGGGTCGTTGTGATCAGGATTCTTAGAGTAGATTAAGAGCTCGCTCAGGCTCATTTTAACTTTTATTAGTCTAGATCAGTGGTTTCTAACCTTACATAACCCAGGTGTTCTTAAGAGACCCTGTCCAACACAGCTAGTGGTGAAGGCTTCTGGGAGCTGCAGTACAATAACACCTTGGTTACCCAGTGTTGGGAATCACTGGTCTAGATTCTTGACCCCTGCTTTATTTCTATGCCTATTCTGGTCTGAATGTATCATTAGGCTTATACGGACTCCACAACTAAGTTGCAAAGTTTCTATTTATCAAAGTAAACTTCATCCATTGTTGTAGGGAAAATACCTATACTCTCTCTTACTTAGTTTATGTTTCCATTTGTTGTATCTCTTTATATCAAGGAGGTAATCAATTAAAGCAATGGTTCCTGAACTTTTTGATATCACACCACCTTTTTGAGTTTTCAGAAATACTCATGCTTTCCTATTTCTCCGTTACTATTGTCACGATTCCACGTGGCTCCTGATTGTTTCACCAAACTAGGAGCTCACGCTACGTGCCCCTCAGCTGCCACCAGTTGATTTCATCAATACCTATTATTAATAATAGATGTCCAGACCATATGTCATTTTAACAGAACCAAATAGAAATTGTTTATTGACAGAACAAGCAATGTTGTTAACTCTTAAACAAACATTCTTCTTTATCCACCCTCAACCACCACTCTCCCGCCCAAACTCCAAAACTCTCTCAACTCTCTAACACTCTAGCTCTCCATCTCAAAACCCTATCTATGTCTATCTCCTCCTGCTGAGTCTCTTATACCTTGTGACTCCGCCCTTCCAACACTCCTATTGGTCTATGCAAATAGCATATGAATATTCATGACCTGGGCGAACGCCGCAACTACCATCCAGTGCTCTTTTAGTTTTCAGATTCTTCAGATTCCTCCATTGGGAACCATTTGGGAACTGTTGTTTTAAGTAATGAAATGCAGTCTCTGTTCATTTCCAGTACAGTTGTAAGGATCACTATTAAAATTCTGCCCTAAGTATTCAATTAAATTTAGATTACAGTGGTGCCTCGCTAGACGATGTTAATCCGTTCCACGAGGATCGCTGTCTAGTGAAAACATCGTCTAGCGAAGCACGTTTTCCCATTGGAATGCATTGAAATCGCTTCAATGCGTTCCAAGGGAAAACGCAGTCGTCTTGCGAAATTTCCCATAGGGAAACATCGTCTAGCGAGTGAGGGTCCCCATAGGAATGCACTGACAGCTGCACTGACAGCTTTTGACCACTAGTCGGCGCACTCCTATGGGGAAACCTCATCGTCTAGCGAAAATCGCCATAGGGAAACATCGTTTTGCGAAGCGCAGTAGCGCTCGCAAAAAGGCATCGTCTAGCGATTTCCTCGTCTGCGAGGCAATCGTCTAGCGAGGCACCACTGTATTCTGCTTTATGAAAACAATTTTCACATGTTTCAGTGAAAACCAAGTTTTAGCTTATTGGTAAAGGTAAAATCAAAACAGGAAGAGTGGCAGAAATAATTCAACAAGTGAAGTGAACTCTGAAGAATTCTAGTCTATATCCTTTCCTGGCCTCTTTTTGAAGATGACAAATACAGCATACAGTAGATAGAAGATGCCAGCAATGGAATAGGAAGAAAGTGGTCCTCTGAGGCTTGCAGAAAGTAGGATGGAGGTAGGAATAAGCCACAGTGGGAGAGGAAACTATTAGATAAAGCAGTGTCTGATGGTGGGGGGTGGAGCGGCGTCAAAATTCTTACTCCTAACTATTATTTTAGGGAAGCTATTTTGGTAAGCCATGCTTAGGTTTAATATACATGTATTATAAATTTTGTAAACATTTAACTTTCTTGCTTCTTAGTGTGTGTGTTTTTAACCTAATTTATATATAAAGGCTATCCTTTGCTGCTTGAATCCAATATAGCTAAAGCACAGGAAGCTTATGAAAATATAATAATAAGAAAACATTATTATTATATGTAAGGAAAAGGAAATTCTTCTTACATATCAGGAATCATAGATGCCACCCACTCAAACCAGTGAGCTGCTCTTAAATGGTAAAACCTACGACTTCTCGTCCTAAGTGTAATTAAAATTATTCAAAACAATAGCATTTGTCTCTTCCTCTCCTTCACTGTTCTGCTTTAATTCATGTTATTTTCCAAGCACAAATTTAATTAATCTGGATGGTGTTTGAATCTTTTGCACATTCAGTCCACACAACATATGATTTAGCAAGCCAAACACATGGTAGACTCATTGAGCTCAATAACCCTGTTTTTACTGCTAGCTTCAGGCTACAAAACCAAAAGACTGGCAAGCAGGTGGCAGCCCACAGTACATGCTGGAGGTGAGATGAGTTTTCAGAATTTGGAAAAGTTACTTCTTGGGCTACAGTTCACAAAAATCAGCTAGCTAGCATGGTTAGTGGCCACCCTATCTGGAAGATTCTAAGATTTACATTCCAAAACAATTTCCCTACTTTGTGTTTAATAGATCAGACCTTGTGTGGGTCTATTAAAATGTCCTTAGAAATGCTGGAAATATATATCTCACCTTTTGATCAAAACATCTTCAAAGTGGCTTGCAGGAAATTTTATAAATACAAAGCAAAATCCCACACATACAGGAACAATTCAGCAGGCAGCTGTCCATCTTCTGCTGGAAATAAAATGTGCTTCTCTTCATTGCTCCAGCTTCCTGAGAGAGAAGTGGTCCAGTTTCAGGACAACTGGCATTTCCAGCTGCTCTTCCTGGCAAGGTGGGAGAAGAATGGACGAGGGCCTACTGGACGTCCCTGTGCACTGGTATCCCACCTGGGAGACAAAGGGCAATTTCCTCCCACTAGTTCTGGACTCGGCACCAAGCATATCTCCCCCTCCCATTTTTTTCACAGGATCCTGTGTCTCCTTAAAGATAATGGGGAGAATATGTCCTACTTTCAAAGTGAAGTTATAGCACTTTGGGGTGGAGGCAGGGCTGTAATTAGATCCAGGCAACTAGGGTTTTACCCCAGGGCTTCAGAATCTAAGAAGTGCTGAAATCTACAGGTGAATCTATGGGTAAGAGGGAAAGTAAACAGCAACCTCCCTGGTCCAGGGAGGTTGCTGTTTACCTTCCCTCTTACCCATAGATTCACCTGTAGATTTCAGCACTTCTTAGATTCTGAAGCCCTGGGGTAAAACCCTAGTTGCCTGGATTGAGGCTCCAGTCATTTCAATGGCGTGGGTTCGAATCCCACTGCTGCCACCATGTGGTGCTCAAGACCTCCCTAAGGAGTGCCTAGCACTTGGTCAGAGAGTTCGTCAGGCCACTTACCTACCAACTTTGCACCGGGGCAAGTCCCAAGACCTCAGCAGTGTGTAGCATAAGCCCTTTGAACAAGTCTGACCTTAAAAGAACACTTTACTTTTACCAAGTACTTTGCAAGTACAGACACATGGGCTTTGTGATTCCTTAGAACTCACAACAGCTCAGTTAGGTAGGACTCTTAAAGATAGCTAGTTTGTGACCCTCTCCACTCCCTGAATTTAGCCAGACCCTGCTATTCAAGAGACCAGTCCTTTTGTAGAATTTTTATAATTAATTTTTATTAGAAAAATAGAGTTTCATAGAATCAGTTTATATTGCTCAAGCTTTAGCATAAAGAACATATTCAAAGATCATTACAGTTAAATAAAATAACTATTTCCCATTAAAATAAACAAAACTAAGGTGGGCTACAGTGGGCTAGCCCCACCTCCTTCTTTCTCTTTACTTACATCCTCTCTCAATCAAGTTCCTTTCTCTCCCATCATTATGGAATCGAATCCCATAACAGAACTGGATCTCCATTCATCTCACATAACCCATCGTCTATTTTCTACATTCTCTAACTCCTCCCTTCTTGACAATTCTGGCTGTTAACCAATTAGCCTCAAGGGGCTGTAACACTTTCCTCCTCCCTTAATTCCCATGAAAGTCCAGGTGTTTTATCTCTTCTCCAATTAGATCGGAATGTTGAGTCTTCCACAGGCCTTTTGGTTTGGCCTTCAGTTTTATCTTGAACCATGCTGTAAGGGTCTTCAGAAAAACATTCTCAAAGCACTTAGAAAAACACATTCCAATGTCTCTCAAATCATCTTCACACAGAACCTGTCTGACTCCATCTTACATTTCTCTGACTACATATCCCATCATCATGACATGCCGCCCTTTAAATTTCAAAAATATAGGGTTACATAAGAGCCTACATTTTTGACTAAACAAAAGCTAGGTTACATATTTTGGCCTAGTAATTTCACTAACTCTATGTTAAAGTTATACAATGAAATAAATGGCAAAAAAATTTAATTATGCATTCTAACTAGCAAAGCATTAAGATAGAAAAAGTTCTAACAGCAGCATTTGAATATTGAACTCTGGGGTTAAGCATTTCTAGGAGTCTGAAAAATAGAAAACAGTCATGTTAGTAGTAAAACAGAATCACACTTTGGTTATGCTCAGGAACCAGTAAATCAGAAATATACTCTGGTTATGCTCAGGAACCAGTAAATCAGAAAAAAACTTCTTCAACCATCCTGGACAGGCTGTCTGCGACGACATTCAGCTTCCCAGGGATGTGTTGAACCTCGAAATCAAAATCCTGTAAAGTTAAACTCCAACGCAACAACTTTTGGTTATGAGATTTCATCTTTTGCAAGCAGACTAACGCATGATGGTCAGTTTGCAGGATAAACCTGCGCCCCCATAGGTATGGTCTCAAAAGCTGAAGAGCCCATGCAACAGAATTGGCTGCTTTTTCAGGTACAGAGTAACCTTTTTCACTGAAAAGTAACTTTTTTCTGAAATAGGAAATAGGATGACAAATCCCATCATCCCCTTTTTGCAACAACACAGCTCCTAATCGCCAATCAGAAGCATCAGTCTGTAAGACAAAAGGCTTGTCAAAATCAGGTGATTTCAAAATAGGAGCAGAAACGATTTTAGCTTTCAAAGCATCAAAGGCGCTCTGACATTCCTGTGTCCAATTCACCTTGACAGGCATTCTCTTTTTAGTAAGCTCTGTCAAAGCTGCAGCTAAATCACTGAAATTAGGAATGAATTTTCTGTAGTAACCAACCAGGCCTAAAAATGATTAAACCTGTTTCTTTGAGGTAGGAACAGGCCACTTCTGAATGCTGTCTATCTTGGCCTCCAAGGGTTGAATTTCCCCCTGCCCAATCAAATGACCCAAATACAAAACTTTCCCCTTTATCCACTGACATTTGCAGGCTTTGCCTGAGAAATCTGAAGCAGCACCCACAAAATTTGTTCGCCCAGAAGAGGAGTTTGTGTCTGAAGTGATGAGTTCAGATGATTTCAAAAAACATCTGGAAAATGACTTTTCTTTAACAGCCATGTGGGAGCAAGCTGACCAGCCTCAGGCGCTGAGTCAGACCAAGCCTGTAAATTTTTTCTGGGACCAGAACGGTCTACTGTATCGCCAGTTTGCCCAAGGTTTTAGAGCTGATTTAGAGCAGTTTAGTCAACTCGTAGTGCCTCCGCAATACAGGCACAAGGTGCTGGAACTGGTACATAATTGTCAGTCTTTGGGACACCTGAGAGCCAAAAAGACTTTGCAGAGTCACTAAATATTTTTACTGGCCAAAAATGAAGAGATCTGTGGGAGACTTTGTTTTTTCTTGTGACATATGCCAGAGGGGAGGGCACAGAGAGTTTGAGTTGGGAGACTCTGTCCTTGTCTTGAACCCCCTCAGATCTAATAAGCTGGAGGTTTCCTGGGAAGGCCCAGGCAAAATTTTACAGAGACTTGGAACTGTGAATTATCATGTTCAAATGCCTGGTTTGGGGGGAAAACCTACCATTTATCAAGTCAACAGCCTGAAATCATATCGGGACAGAGCAACTGTCATTTTGAGGTGCAAAGCTGCTTGTGTTAGACCAGAGGAGGAACCTATGGACATTTTGTCTGATTTGGAAAATGCTGGAAATGGACTAGACAATTTTGTTAATTCAAATAATCCTGATGAGCAGGAGTGGCTTTCTCAAATTCTGGAATATTACCAAAGCGTTTTTTCTGACAAACCTGGTTCTACTGATTTAGTCACCCATGCAATAGAGACAGGGGACAGCCCCCCTGTGAAGTCCAGTCCCTATAGGGCTATAGGGGCTCATGCTGTGCAAATTGAGAAGGAGATTCAAAGAATGTTGGAGTTAGGCATTATAGAACCCAGCAACCCCGCATGGGACAGCCCTGTCGTTGTTGCGCCAAAGAAAAATGATGCTAGAGAAATTGTGGATGAGGTCATGTTTTGTGTGGACTACAGAAAGTTGAATGACATAACTGTTCCTGATTTTTACCCTTTACCTCGTATGGATTCTCTGATTGAAAAAATATCCACTGCTCAGTATGTTTCAGTCATAAATCTTTCCACTGGACTTTACCAAGTACAATTAGAGGGAGAAGCGATGGACAAATCCAGTTTTGTAAACCACGTAGGGACTTTCCATTTCAGAAGATTCCCATATGGATTGAAAAACTCAACCCTGATATATAGGTTGGGGAAGGCACTTCATTCTCCACAAGCATGAGAATCTTATGGCCTGTCCAGATAGATGTGTGGCTGAGACTGATGTAGGTTAGAACCATGATCTCTTTCCACCATACATATGGAATGACTCCAACCTTCTACAGATATATATTTAATTTTTCCTTGAATGTAATCTAGTTTCTTCAGAGTTAATTTTCAATATAACACATCCCCTCCCCTTTTTTCTCATAGCCTCCCCATTCTCTGCCCTATTATGGCTTGCTGTTACCTGATTTGGTAGTAGAAACTACTATTTATTTATTCATTTTTGAAGAAAATTGTGTGGATTTCTATCCAACATGGAGAAAAGTCTACAGAATTTGGAGAAGATATTAGAGCTGTTAGCTCTTTTCTTGTCGGGTAAAATAGCATCCTGTTTACATTGATCCTGCCAGGCATGAAGCAGAGGGTGAGAGGCTGTGGTCCTGGGGAGGTCACCCCAACCCTTCTTAAAGAAGCAGCAAGAGGCAGCCTAGCTTTATATATTGAGAACACTCTTACACATGACATCACAGCTGATGTCTGTGGAGTTCTAATTCTACATTCCCACATAGGAACTGGGATTTTCTGAGTGAAAGGGACAGATGAAGATAACCTATCTGAAATCACTGTGTTTTCAAAAAACGATAAAAATGAAATAAAATATCCAGTTCGCAAGCAAGTTTAAATAACCCTGAAGTGGAAAGGATCTGTAAGGGTCTGGTTCAGGTCTGCACTAATGCCATGTGGATTTCTTAAACTAATCTGAATCAATGGGCAACTGAATCCCCTGCTGGGATAGGAACAAATAGAGGGTACGAGTGAGCTCTTAGAGCCTCTGTGAAAGAGATTTTTAGAAGGAGCTGAATAATGTTGCTCAAAATAAGATGAGATATTGTGGAAGTTGATGTTTCTGTAGCAAAAATTAAACCTAAGCCCATAGAAACTCATTAAGGTCATCAGAATTTGCTCCCTAGCAAGGGTGACTGGGTATTACAGCCTAAGAGGAGTAGTTTTAGAAGAGCCAACCATGTTAGTCTGTGCCAGCATGTCAGGCAAAAACAAAACAAAAATAAAAAATAAGACAAAAACATGGCACCTTAAAGACGAACTGCTATATTTTAATGTGAGCTTCTGTGGAAGAGTCCACTTCTTCAGACAAAGAAGTAGACTTTTTGAAATATTTTTGTTTTGCTTTAGCCTGACAGCCTAAAAGGAATAAAACATAAATGAAGAAAACTGCTGTTTTCTGACGGCATGGTTAAACATGGCCTAAGAAGAAGGCTATGAGCTGGTATAGTTTAGTGGGTTGGAGTGCCCGACTGTGGGTCCAGGATTAGGACTCCGTATCTCTTCCCAGGAGAGGAGACAGAGGAGAGTACCTGGAGCACACGTGGCTGATGAGATTAAGGGCCTTGCCACCTTTTGATCTTGGGCAAGCCATGTGGTCCCGGGAGTAACCAGAAGGAAAGTCTGATAAACCACTTCAGAGTACTTTATAACTAGAAAACCTGGGAGGCTAAGATATAAACTGGAGTTGACTTGACTGCATATAACTTGGCATGGGTTTTGGTTTTTTAACTACAAATCCCATTCTGGGAGTTCCACCTGACAGACTTATACCTACAGACACCTAAATGTGATTTACATGGAGAAAAGGACTAGCTGCTAATGCTTCATGGCCTAGCATACTTCTAGACTTGCCCTGGCTCCCTATGTAGGAAGGAAGTTTATACTTTGTTAGCTGGGAGCTTCTTTTCTGAACAGGAAGCTGGGTGGAAGTAGGCTTTTACTAGTCCTCAAAGCCTTCCCAGTTAGGCTTTTTCTCCAGGTGAGCCACATTTAGGTATCTGTAGGCGTCGGTCTGTCAGGGCGAACAAAATGAAGAATTATGGGATTTGCAGTCCAAAAGAACAAGGAGTCAACAATAGTCCCAACTTGATACCTAAATGTTATTAAATGGAGCCAAATCACTTTTGCACAAGCACGATCTGGACAACAGTAAGGGTAGTTCACAAAGCCAGCCCTACCATCAGGAAGATTCAGGTTGTCCCTTCAGCAGGCAAATGCTGGAAGGCAGTTATCAAAGTGCTGGAAGAGAAAGAGGGAAAGAGTGCTGTGGCCTGTGGCCTAGTTTTAACTGCTGTCTCCATCTGCTTTTGGTTTTCAGATGCCATGTTCGAAGCTGCCCCACGATCCATTGGCTCTTCTAAATGAATTGGAGACGCCATCATTTTGTTCTTTGCTAAAGCACCAAAATGTCTTGGGCCAGCCCTGGTAGCTCAACACACCCAGAAAGGTTCCGGTCTGGACCATGTGCTGCTTGAGTAGCAATTCCTTCCATGCTGCAAAGGGAACATTATTGAAACATAGGTTCAAAACAGGACCAGCTCCAAAAGTAGCAAGGTTGAGCTTTTGCCAGGGTTACTGGTCCAGAACTTGGGACAGACATTTTTGGAGAACACCTGAAATCCTTCAATCTGGGAGTGGTGGTCCAAAAAAGTAACTTCACCTAGCTCTGTTGCACCAGGTTAGCCACCACATCATTACTATTCTTCCTCTGATTCTAGCAACAAAGAAGTTCAGGAGCAACATGAGAAATTTCCCACTTGCACAGCCTGCCCTTTCTATATTAACAGCCCTCTACTTCATGTAAGCATCCTCAGAATCCACTGATTCGCAAGTTGTTTATGATATAGCCCAGTAGAGTCCTGCTTCAAGAAAGAGCTCATAAAAACAATCCTGATGGGAGCACACAGTCTGTAAGTGCACATAAAATAACTGCTTAAATTGTGAGCAGTACCAAAACACATGCATGCAATCCAAATAACGAAAATACAAATGATTGGTGATTCCATCCCTACTGCTTTATAAAATAAAAAAATAAAAAAGCAAAAACTAACATCTGAAACTTGCTTATGCACATTTTTATTATTATTATTTGTAACAATCACTATTTAGACAAAAAACATTTTAAAAACTAAGTATTCACTCTTCTTATTAAATCTGAACTGCCAGGCATGGCATATAGCAATGAGAGAAGCAATTTACAAAGCTTCGGGGGAGGGGAAGCTATATAAATGGAAGGGGTTGACATTATGAAGTATTAACGGGATGCTAAATTGCTGCATATCATATTTGCAATGGGCAGTTTACAATCTGTTCATCCTGATGGATTCAGCACCAGGGAGCCTGAAGCTCTGGCTCGGCAATTCCTGTCTGCTGTTGGTAATTTATGGTAAAACTGTACCCACAAATAATGTGTCAGCACAGAATGAATTTGGGACTCAGCTCTGCCCAAACAGCTCCATTATGTTCTCTGCAGTCGTAATGAATGGAACTAAGAAAAAGTTGCAGTAGAGATAATGAGACTGAGTACTAATGGCTTGTGCTTGTGCAAAAGTAAGATTGCAATTTATCAGGTTTTACCGAATGCAGTCAGTTCTTTTAATGAGTTTTTTTTTTAAATAAAAAATTGCAGTTTAGAGCCAAATTAGGCTTAGTTCTGCATTATGACTTACATGCAAAAACTAAAATGCAAATACATCCTGTTACCTCCTAATTAGAAATATTTCCATACAACAGCAAACTGTATGGCCAGGGCCACAATATATTCATATAAGCCACCACCTAATGTAGTGTTGGGGAGCATTTGCCACTGTAGGACTATAACTCCCATGTACCCTTACCATAAGTAGCCACACTGGCTGGGGCTTCTGGAGGTTGAAGTGCAAAGATTTCTCACTCTTGACTTAATGGAGTAGGGGAAGATTTTATTTTTTCCTTTCCCCTCACTAATGTACAATATAAGTTACCATCCTCCACTGGTACCATCCTCTCACAGGTACAAGACAAATTCTGTGCATGTATGTTCCATGCCACGTCAGATGATTAACCCAAACTTACTAGATTGCAGTACTGGAGTTCATTGGTTTTTCAGCCAGAATCCAGTTGAATAGTTACGCATACCAAGGTTCAATGGCTTAACATGGAGTGGCAAACAGCTGCTAATTAATGAGTCCCTGATGGAACTTCTAGATACGTACATGCTGCAACACTCAACTAGTGTGCAACTAAGAATTCAAGCAGCGACTTTGATAATTAGCAGCTATTTGCTCCTTCAAGTTATGCCATTGCAGTTATATGCTGGTGTATATATTTAATTGGATTCTGGTCATTGTGAGAGACTCTTTGTACGATCATTGAGAGAATCTTATATTTCTATTCCAGTTTGCATAGGCATCATCTCATTCTGAGACAAAATTGTAGACTATCTCCCTGATCGTTATCTACAAGAATGGTACTTACCCTGAGGCAAATATTTAGAATTTAGCTCCTAGAGTCTATGACCATTGGCTATTCTAGCTAAGGATTTTGAGAGTAGAAGCCCAACATTTCTAGAAGAACAAGGGTTAAGGACTGCTGGTCTAACTGACTGGCAGCCACCCTCCAGAGTTTTGGAGGCTTTACCTTCCTTGTCTAGAGATGGCAAGGATTAAATCTAGAACCTCCCACATACTGAGCATGTGCTCAGCTTTTCTAATTATGACTTACCTACTATGCCAAGCAACAGAATTTCAGCCATAGTTTTTTCTCATACCTCAGAATCCTTGAGGCCATCTTTTCTATTTGTTGTTCTTTTACTAGCCATCTTTCCTTTCTGCTCCATTTTCTTCTCTCTGAAGACAGACATGTGGAAATGGAGCTCCACACAATATAAAAGGAAAGAACTGTGGTTATCCATATCTCCTTCTGTTGCATGGAGGTAAGAATTTGAGCTGCTATACCTAACTGAGTTAATGTCATTTCAACACTTTTCTGAAACTCTAACAGATCATTCTAGGATGCTTGTTGGTTTGTTTTGGTCTGCGAAGCCCTGAATTATATACATATAATTGTAGGATAGTTTTCACTGTTAATGTTATTTTAACATTACCATAGGATTCTGGGAATTGCAGCCCCACAAATTAAATTTTCCAAGCTCTTGGTGGGTAAATCTTTACTTTTGTGATCCAATGACTGGCCAAATATATTATTATGCCTGTTCTCACTCAAACTATCTCACATGCTATACTTTATTAGAAGTAATTGAAGTGAGATAGTTTTAGTGAGAAAGAGTATAAAAAGCTCTCAGCACATAAAAAAGAAATTACAGGAAGGATAATATCTTGTTAGATTTATGAAGAAAAGACAAATTCTAGATGATTTCACTTGAAATACGTATGTATATAATTCCTCTCACCTGGTTGCAGTACAATGTTGGTTTGGCCATCAGTCAAATATTGATAGTATTATTTTGTTTCCAGAAATGCAGCAACTTCAGACTATAGCTACAAATGCAATGATGACTCCTGAAATTCCCAGAGTGAAAGGGAGATCTGAAGGGGAGGGGGGAGATGTCTCCCAGAAAATACTTCAGGAATTATTTTGAACTAAAAAGGGGATATAATTATTATCACAGATGTAATTCAGAAGAAAAAGACAGTTATTTATTTATTTATTTTATTTATTTTTAGATTTCTACCCCGCCCCCCTAGACAATGTCTACTCGGGGCGGCTTACAAATATCATCAAATATATAAAACATTAAAACATTAAACAATAAAACAATTGAAACAATAATATAAAGTATTCAAGATGGGAATAATAAAAAACAAAGAACTAAAATTTAAGAATTGACAGAAGGGAAGGCCTGCCTAAATAGCCAAGTTTTTAAATGGCTCTTAAAAACACCCAGCGAGGGTGCCAGGCGGATCTCTGTTGGGAGGCTGTTCCATAGTCGAGGGGCCACTGCCGAGAAGGCCCGGTTTCTAGTTCTTTCTTTCCGGACCTCTCTCGGCGTTAGGCCCCTCAGCCGTCCCTCCTGGCTATGCCGAGTAATTCGGGTAGATCTAGGTGGGAGAAGGCGGTCCGCCAAATACCGAGGTCCCAAACCGTTTAGGGCTTTGTAAGTCATCATCAACACTTTGAAGTCAATGCGGAAGCGAATGGGCAGCCAATGCAATGCGGCCAGAGTGGGAGAGATATGTTGGTATTTTCTCACCCCACTGAGCAGTCTGGCCGCTGCATTCTGCACCATTTGAAGCTTCCGCAACAATCTCAAAGGTAGCCCCACGTAGAGTGCATTATTTCCTATTATATAGGCTGTATAAGTCTTCCGCTATGCTTTTTGGCATGGTTGCCATGTTCTATGTAACTGTTTTTATCTAAAACAAAACATAACAAAGGGGAGCCATTTTATATTATGAACTGAAGATCTGAAGTGGGATCTGTATTTCCCCCACCGCCATCAAGGTGACTATGCATGTATGACAATACAAATCAAGAGCATTCTTTAACAAGACAGTTGCCCAATCAATTATCAGAAATGGCGAATGAAAAAACAAGAATCTATGCATATAGCAGCATGCTGTTCTAACATCTAAACTACTGCTTTTTAAGTATATCAATTGCCTTCTTACAAAGAAAATGTTTGCAGATGTGCTTAATTAGTTCTAAGCACAAATGTTTGCATTTGTGCTTAATTAGTTCTAAGCAGCCCTCCTTGATCTATCTGCATTGATAATGGAGGATTCTGAGAGAGAATTAATAGGTTTCCTCTGCAGTCACCTACATTAGAAAGAACATCATCCAAACTGGGGCACGTCATGCAAGATTGGAAAGGGACTACAAGAACCAATATTTTCCTATTGATGCAGTGCTATTCTAGATAAATGAGATACATTGGAGGTATTATGTATACTCTGCTAGGTAGATGCATTGCTGTTTTACTATGTCACTAGCTTTATTTAACAAAAAAAAAGGAAAGTTGCTGTGGCCTGGTGAGTGCTGGACACAGGAAAAAGCAGAGAAGGGGGCAGGAAGGGAGGTGTCATTAATTGAAACGGGAACAAATTAGGGTGATCCAAAGACCTAGCTGGACCTTTCTCACAGGAGAAGAAACATCAAACAGTGTAAACAGAAAGACCACAAGTGAAAGACAAAATAGATTGCACTAAAGATAAGAACATTATAAGTCCAAACTAGACCGCTCCAGCTTCCTCCATCTGGATATGTGCTCAGTTGCTCACAGGGATGCAAAAAACTCACATTCTTGATTTCATTGCATTTCCCCAAATGTTTAAATAAAAAGTGATATGCTAGCATTCTTCAAATATGTGAAGGCTGATCATATGGAAGATGGGGCAAGCTTGTTTCCTGCAGTTCATGGGAGTAAGATCCAAACAGACAAGTTCAAATATGAAAGACAGACTTTTCTACTAAACATTAGGTACACTTTCCTAACAATAAAAATATTTGACAGTGGAATTTTTGTTGTTGTTTAGTCGTTAAGTCGTGTCCGACTCTTCGTGACCCAATGGACCAGAGCACGCCAGGCCCTCCTGTCTTCCACTGCCTCCCGGAGTTGGGTCAAATTCATGTTGGTCGCTTCGATGACACTGTCCAACCATCTCATCCTCTGTCGTCCCCTTCTCCTCTTGCCTTCACACTTTCCCAACATCAGGGTCTTTTCCCCTTAATGGAATGGACTCCCCTTAACTCCCCATTGTAGGTGGTGGACTCCTCTTAACTGGAGGTTTTTTAAGCTGAGGTTGGATGGCCATCTTTCCAGAGTACTTTAACTGTGGATTTCCTGCTTCAACAGGACACTGGATTTAATGACCCTTAGGGTCTTTTCCAGCTCTACAGTCCTACGATTCTGTGAATCCCAACTGCATTTTCTGTAATTGTTTTATTCTGGGTTGCAAATTTGATTTCTTTCTCCTGTATTAAAATGTGTTCTTATTTTTGCAAATGTTCCTCGTGCACACATCTATTTACTCATTCCACCTAACATATGCATTTAGTGATATATTTCACCTAATGTTCACATTGCTACCAGTTGACTGAATTGTGATTGTGCATATTTTCTTCAGCTGCACTCATTTGAGCTGTTCAGATGTTAGCATATTTAAATGTATACATGATTATGCATGTGCGTTATTTTTCCAAAATGGTCCAAACTCTTCACAAGTGTGTGAATTCTCAAGGTGAGGGGCAATTCTTGCAGCAAATCTTGGAAGATGCAAAAATCTACTTTCATCAAAAGTATCAAATCTGTCAACATCACTTTCTATCTAATTACAGTTTTAGAAGAGGTAGCCATGTTACTCTGTATTAGCATATCAGGCGAAACCAAAAGAAAAATTAAAGAAGACAAAAATGTTGTGGCACCTTAAAGACTAACTGCTATATTTTAATGTGAGCTTTTGTGGACAAGTCCACTTCTTCAGATATGAAGAAGTGGACTTGTTAATGAGAGTTCACATATAGCAGTTAGTCTTTAAGGTGCCACAATGTTTTTATTTTCTATATAATTAAACAGAGATGTTCAAAAATTATAGAACATTGTCCCCAATCCAATAAAAGTTAGCTCAACTTACAGCCATCGAAACTCATTAGGACAAATTAGCTTTTTAAAAAAAAAAAAACCCTCATTAATTTCAATGGAACATTGGTATGGAAAAATTAAACTCTGGATTTGGGGCATTGTTTTAAAAATTAGTAAACTTGCTATTCTCTGTTTAATGAGCCTATCTGTGTAAATTCATCTAGCCCTGCTTCTGTTTACTTATGATCAATCTGTCCCATGTTTGTTAACAGTCATCTCTTAAGGAGCAAATGAAAAATATATGCCAAGCACTTCTTAAAATGCTGGAGTCAGAATCCAACCCACTCTTTTAATGCACAGAGTATAAAAGACTTTGTAACACTGAGTCTTCCACCTAGCCATAGAAATGATTTATGGCAGCCTGCCTGTATACTCTGAGTTATTAGAAAAGGTTCCAGCATGCAGCACTTCATAATCCATACCCAGCATGCCTACCAAAGCGCCTGTGGAAAGCTGATTGTATTCATAAACCTGGTTGCTTATCGCATCTTGTCCAAACAAAGGTCACTATAAATTATTTGCCTCTTTTAAACAGATACTGATGGCGGCTATCAAATATTTAGAAGGGTGCTTGACAATCTGTGGCTCTAAAAGCCAAATGGTAGTGTTGAATTTAATTTATTTGTGACGTACATTTATAATTATATCCAACATCAAGACAACAAAGAGCAGCATAACTCTTCTCTTGTGACATTAAGAAAGCAATCCACAAGTGTCCCCAGCAGTACTATGATTATGGAATATGAGACCATAAGCAAACTTAAGTCTTTGCCTCACAAGTTACCAATGGGGACTTGAGGACAATGTATAAGGTGGTGGTCAGGTGCAATATCACAGTGCTATCTGATTGACACATCCCGTTTTACTTTGCTTGTAGTGTGAATGCATAAAATTACATATAACATGGAACACATTACTAATCTCCCCAGAGTCTGACATTTGATATTTCCACATCAAAAATGACTCAAGTTTCAAAAACCTATTTCTCTGACTTTATTCCTCCTTACCATTTGTCCGTAATACAAATCACAGCAGGGACTTATCTCTCTCTCTGGACTCCAGCTTTAATGAACTGACACAGGAAATTGATTTGTAGAGAATACCCACAGAGCTAGAGAAGGTGTGGTTGGCTGGAAATTTTTCTGGAGGGGAGTGGAATAGCATTCCTCTTTCCCAAGCAAGAAGCAAATTCCATTGGGTTAAATGGGATATAATCCCAAAGGAGTCTAATTCAGGAAATGGTCAGATTTAAAAAGGGCTTAAATAAATGGTAAAGCACATTTTAAAAAATAAGAATAATCAGATTCTTCAGGACAGTAGTTACCTTAAGGTTGCTATTTTAAGTATGCTGGCTTGGAAAACGGACACATTGAAATCAACTGGAATTAGCAGAACAATAACTAGCAATGTTGGCAGCTGGGGCAAGGGGCACTGACTCCAACTGACTGCACGCTGAGGAAACAAAGAGGAAAGTGAACAGGGTAGAGAGGTATTGCCGGACGTCACTTCCGCTCGGGAGGGATGAGCAGCTGAGAGCTGAGCCTCCACACCGCCGAAATGGTAAACAATTTTTAAAATGCATTTCTTCTTTTTGGAGACTACTTTTTTCTGCATAAACCTTCGAAGGAGAAGATAAGGAATGCTTACATCTAGTTAAATTCTCTAAAGACTGTGTTGATTTAAAGTTGAATACTACTTTCGCTTTTGGGTCTGATGAGCGGTTAAAGTTTCTGCAGAGACCTGCTTCTAATGAAAAGCTCGCAACAACTTTATTCATTCCTAATTAGTGCTCTATGTCAAAGAGGAAAGATAAGACTGCTAAAACTCCTGTTTGGACAAGAGATAAAGCGTTAGCTAAAATATCTGAAAAACCGTCCGATCGCAGTTTGGAACATTTGGAACGTTTGACGAGAATAGCTTCACCACCCCAACTTGAAAATAAACAAGATAAACAGGAAAAAATGGATGAACTGACGCAGATGGTGAAGGACTTGACCTGTAAAGTAACTCAAGGTTTCGATCAAACAGAGAGACGAGCCAAGTCTATTGAAATGAGCATTAATAAGCTTCAAGATCAAGTTTCAGGAATGACACAGGAGCTGAAAAATGTTAAACAGAAAGTTAAAGAGCTTGGAGACACGGCAGAAAAAAATCAATTTGAGATAAGCAGCTTGGGCGAGAGAATCAACGAAACAAACAAAAAGTTGATTTACAGTGGTGCCTTGACTTACGAACGCCCCGACGTACGAATATTTCGACTTACAAACAGCTCCGTTCGCAAAATTTTGCTGTGACTTGCGAATGGAGCTTTGACTTACGAACAAAAAAAACCCGCGGGGAAAGCGGGAAATGGACTTTGGACTGCCTGTTACTGCCTGGTACTGCCTGGTACTGCCTGGTACTTTAATTTTAAAATGTAAAAATTGGTTTAAAAGGTGCTTGGTTTGGTTTAAAGCTGCTTGGTTTTAAAGGTGTTCTGTTTAAAAGGTGTTTGTTCCCTCTCTCCCTCCTTTCCTGTCCTTTTTTTAAACCTAAGTCATCTTAGGTTAAAAAAAGTTTTCTCCCCCTAGTGGTAGAGGACGGATTAACCAGTTTTGCATTAGTTCCTATGGCAACTAATGCTTTGACTTACAAACGGCGCCTCGACATAAGAACAAAAAACAGCTGGAACGGATTAATCGGTTTTCAATGCATTCCTATGGGAAATGCTGATTTGACTTACGAACGTTTTGACTTACGAACATCTTCTGGGACGGATTAAATTTGTAAGTCAAGGCACCACTGTATTTGGAAGATAACTCCAGAAGGTCCAATATTAAAATAATGAACTTTCAACTGCAACATGGACAAGACCTCAAAAAAGAGACTATAACCTGGGTTAACTCCATAATGGGTACACAACACTTGCTTGAACAGGACATAGAAAGAGTTCATTTTGTTGGTAATCCTAAAAGCCCCAGAATAAGACCAGTGGTGGTGAAGTTTTTTAATTATACAAAGAAAGAACAATTTATGAGAGAAATTAAACAAAAACAAGACCAGCTGGTCTATAGGGGCAATAAGCTACAGATTTTTCAAGATTTATGCAATGAATCTTTGAACTGGAGAAAATCCATGAAGCCTGTCACAGCTGTTTTGATCAAAAATAATCTCAAATACCAATGGGGTCATCCTGTTTTTCTGAAAATTTGGAAAGACCAGGTTCTGTTTAAAATCTACTCTTGTGATGAAGGTAAAGATCTGCTGAAGGCCTGGAAACTCTGGCAGGAAGAAGAGGAAGGTCAGGAGCTAACCCCGACTACAAGCAAAGAAATAGAAGGTTGAAGCAGAAAGGACTAGATTTTTGAAGGATTAGAAGATGGACCAGCAGTTGTTTTCCCCCCCTTCCAAATCATTTTTTTCCGGTTTTTCCTTATTGTTATTTTTCTCTCTTTTCCTCATTCATCTATATTGATTTTTTCTTTCTCCTTTTTTCCCCTCTAGTTTGTAGTTATAATTATACTAATTACAATAATATTAGATAGTAACAGCAATAACAAAACTAAAATTATTAATAATTGGATTGTAATTGTTTTTTATTTACTTCTAAATAAAGGGGAGAGAGGGGTGGAGAAGGGGGCTCCAGTTTTATTAAATATTAAGAAGAAATGCAAAAATTTAATAAAAAGAGCAGAGGTGAGGTTCTGGTTGTAGTTCCACCAGACGGTGGTGACGTCCACCACCACCCCACTTTGTGCCCTCGCTAGTAGTTATGGCGGGGGAATATGGTGGGGTGGGGAAAAAGATATATGTTCACCGGATTGTTAGGGATAAAGTATTGTATGTTGTTATGTTAATTTTAAGTTTTAGTCTATTTTTGTTAGTTGGGGGGGAGGGGTTGCACTTGGGGCCTATTAGAAGGAGAACTCTTGAACTTAAATGGGTAAAAGAATAAGACTTGCTACTTTAAACGTGAAAGGCCTGGGATCAACGGTGAAAAGAAGAAGAATAGAAGCATTATTGAAGAAAAATAAGGTGGACATTGCCTTTCTGCAAGAGACTCATCAGATGAATCAGAAGATGGAGTTAATGAGTTAAAGATGAATAATATAGACATTTATGAAAAAAAATTTTGGAACATCTAAAGCTAGAGGTGTGGCAATTATAATTTTTAAAAATTGTGAATTTACAGTGAAACAGGTAGTAAAAGATTGTAATAGTAGATTTATAATAAAAGGTAAAGGTAAAGGTTCCCCTTGACAATTTTTGTCCAGTCGTGTTCGACTCTAGGGGGCGGTGCTCATCCCCGTTTCCAAGCCATAGAGCCAGCGTTTGTCCGAAGACAATCTTCCGTGGTCACATGGCCAGTGCGACTTAGACACGGAACGCTGTTACCTTCCCACCGAGGTGGTCCCTATTTATCTACTCGCATTTGCATGCTTTCGAACCGCTAGGTTGGCGGGAGCTGGGACAAGCAACGGGCGCTCACTCCGTCACGTGGATTCGATCTTACAGCTGAAGATCTACAGACCTTACAGCACAGAGGCTTCTGCGGTTTAACCCACAGCGCCACCACGTCCCTGACTAGATTTATTATAATAAATAAAAGATTTATAATAATACAGGGTAAAATGGGTTTAGAAGAATATACTTTGGTCAATGTCTATGCACCTAATAATAAACAGGGAGATTTTTATGATATGGTTATTAAAGAAATGGAGAAGGTAAAGAAGGGCTATGTTATTATGGCAGGAGACTTTAATATGGTTATGGATAAGATAAAGGATAAAACTTTTATGATCGGAATGATGTTCATCAAAGAAATACAATACTGAGCAAGAAGGTAAGAAATAACCAATTGATGGTTATTTGGAGGGAAATGAAAGGTGATGAAAGAAGATATACTTATTTTTCAGCAGTACATAATAGTTACTCTAGAATAGATTTTATATTCACATCTCAAGATTTAATTTCTAAGATAGTTAATACTGAAATTAACTACATAAAAATAACAGATCATGCTTTAATGTCAATGGAGATTGAAATAAAAAAAATTATAAAGACTCAAAAAGGTGGAGAATGGATACTAATATTTTCCAGTACCCAGAGGTAATAGAAAAGATAAAGAAAGAATGGTTAGAATTATGGACAATTAATGAAGCAGGAGGTATGAAATTAGGCCTGTTGTGGGACACAATGAAAACAATCTTAAGAGGAATAACAATAAGGAAATCCTGTAAATTGAAAAAAATTAAGGAGAAAAACATGAAAAAATTGGAAGAAGACTTGAGAAATTTGGAAAGCAAGGTTTTTTTTAGAAAGAGATAGAAGGTTATTAGTAGAAATTCAGGCTAAGAGAAAGGAATTAGAAAACTTAGAAACAGAGAAAGTCCAGAGGGATTTGATGTACATAAAGAGACATTTTTTTTGAATTTAGCAACAAAAACTCAAAATTATTAGCTAGAATGTGTAAAAATAAAAGATTAAAAAAATACAATTGGGGTAATTAAAGATAAAACAGGTAAGAGCTGTAATATAATGAAAGATAAATTGAAGATTTTTCAAGAATTTTATCAGAAATTATATAATGGAAATAATGTACCGAAAGAGAATATAGAAAATTATATAAATGAGAATTTAAAAATTAAATTATTGGAATGTGATAAAAGGATATTAGAAGAAGAGATTAAAGAAGAAGAAATTGCTGAAGTTATTAATAAACTGAAAAATGGTAAAACACCAGGTCCTGATGGATTGGGTCCAGAATATTATAAACATTTTAGTTCCATTTTGATACCTAAGTTAAAAATATTTTATAATAAAATATTGGAAGGAGAGACAATGCCGTCTTCTTGGAAACATTCATTAACGATTCTTATCCCAAAACCCAACAAGGATCTAACAGATCCGGGATCTTATAGGCCAATATCTCTAATAAACCAAGATGCCAAGATTTTTACTGCTATACTAGCAAATAGATTAAACAGATTTATAGCTAATTATATTAAAGAGGATCAATGTGGTTTTATAAAAGGAAGACAAATGAACAATTTAACTAGACGAGTTTTGAATATTATATATGAGATAGAAAAGGAAAAAACAAAGGCAACTGTTTTATTATTAGACATATTTAAGGCCTTTGATTGTGTTGAATGGCCAACATTAAAACTGCTTATAAAGGGTTGGGGATTTGGTAAAAGATTTATAGGGGTTATAGACCAACTATATTCAGATAATACTTCAGAAGTAATAGTTAATGATGGTCAAACAGAGTGGATTTTTCTAGGCCGAGGTACTAGACAAGGCTGTCCACTTTCACCAATATTGTTTTGTATGGTTATAGAATTGCTAGCTAATGCAATAAGAAATGATGAATTAATTAAAGGATTAGGAAAAAATGATATAATTAAGATTAATTTATTTGCTGATGACTATTGACTATTAAAAATCCATTAGAAAGTATGGATAAGATTAGAAATCATTTAGAAAAATTCGGGGAAATAACAGGATTAACTATTAATTGGCAAAAAACACAAATAATGATGTTTAATCATAATAAACATGAACAAGAAATGTTTGTAAATAAATATAGTTTTAAATTGTGTAATTATATTAAAAATTTAGGTATAAATATAGTTAAAGTGACTCAAAAACTAAAAGAGCAAAATTTTAATAAATTAAAAAGTGATATTAAAGATAAATTGCAGGAGTATTCTAAATTGAAACTATCGTGGTTTGGGAGAATCGCCATGATCAAAATGAAAATATTACCAAAAATTACTTTTTTATTCAGGATGCTCCCAATACAATTAAAAGAAGAAGATCTTAAGTATTGGCAGGGATTAATTAATGGATTTTGTAATCAACGTAAAAAATCTAGAATAAATAAAAGATATTGGTATAAGGTTCACAAAAATGGAGGTTTAGGTATTCCTAATATAAAAAATTATTATATAGCGAATCGGTTAAGATTTATTGGAGATATTATATATAACAAAGGAAAGTTAATTTGGTGGGATACGGAATCCTCAGAAATAAACGGGAACGCTGAAAAATATTTATTTAATGTAGTAAAAAGAAATACAATAAATCAGTTGAACAACCCTTCTTTAAGAAACATGTTAAATGTATGGAATAGATATAAAAAGAAGTTATGTCCCTTTACTTCACCATTAAAATTAGTGACTGAAATAGAAAACTTCCCAGCAAATTTGAAGGGTTTAGTTGATTTGTTTAAGGACAAAAAAGTTGCTAGATTGAAGGATTGGATGATTAAAATGAGATCGAAAAATCAGATTATAGTTAAACTTCAAACCAATAGATTGTCATGGTATAACTATATCCAATTAGATAGTTGGACAAATGAATGGCTGAAAATTAATGGCAAATGTAGAGAATAATTTAAAAGTACGAACAATTTCTATCATCACATGAAGATATGCAGAAAGATGCTTTGATGAAAGGAGTAGTAAGTAGAATATATAACCTAATTTTGGAACAAGAGGAAAAAGAGACAGAAACAGAAGGTTTGAAATCAATTTGGGAAAATGATTTAAAGACAAAAATCAAAATAGAGGATTGGATAAAAATTTGGAAGATGAGAGTTTTAAGATTAATGTCGGTAAGAATAAAGGAAAAAAAATTAAATCAGTTTAAGGTGGTATATGACTCCGGTGAAAATGAATATAATAAATTCAGATTATTCTAAAGCTTGTTGGAAATGTGATGAAGAAATTGGCACGTATTATCATATGTGGTGGGAGTGTAAACGGATTCAGAAATTTTGGAAACTGATTTTTAAGGAAATATGTGATATATTTGGAAAAGATATTGAATTCAATTCTAAAATTGCTTTGTTGTCAATTTTTGATAAGATAGAACTTGATTATTGTTCGAAGGAATTGATTTCCAATTTTATGACAAGTGCTAGAATATTAATAGATAGATTTTGGAAAGACAAAAATGACATTAAATTAGAAGATTGGTATAATGAAGTATGGGACATTGCATTAAATGATAAATTAACTACTGAACTTAAGATGAAAAGAGGGGAAATAAGTTCAAATATTTTTATGCTATTTGGGGTAGATTTGTTGAATTTGTACTAGTGAAAGGAAAGGGGAAAGCCTCTAAACAACAATCAATACAATTTTGGAAAGGAAGATCGTATTAAAATATTGTTCTAAGGGGTCCCGTGGGTATGGGGTGCACGGTAGTTTAGATTGTGTAGTAAGGTTTTTTTGCACTTTTGTATTTGTTTTCTGAAAAATAAAAATATATATATAAAAAAGAGAGAGGTATTGCCATTGATCTTTCCAACTTTCATCAATAATTAATGATGAAAGTTCAAAAGATAAATGGCAATACCTCTCTACCCTGTTCACTTTCAAACATAGATTCATATGTAGATTTTGGCACACTCTACATTGTAGCAACCAGCTTTGTGACAGTCCATAGAATTAGAAATATAATTTGGCATTTTACATGATCACATTACGCTTGCTGGGGATGATAGCAGTTAGGGCTGGCCCAACCATTGGAAGAGGGAGGTGAACACTTCAAGTAGTAATTGCTGGGAGATGGAGATGGGGCAGCCCTTCTAGACTTCCTGACTCTTCCCCTCTGTTGAAAAACAGATCTGTGTTTGCCACACACCATGTCTTGGGCCCTCAGGTGTGATAAAAGCCCTATTCTATCAACAGCACTGTAGAAACTTTCAACTTCCAGTCCAACTGGCTTCTGTACGGGGAGCAGAGTGATGGCACCGTCTTGTTGTAAGACAAAATGTTGGTTTCATGGCAGCTGCAGTCCAACATATGCGGAGGGCAGGGAAGACTGCTATACTGTCACCTCTGCTTATAATCAAGCAAAGTGGCTTGTGATTGCAGCAGGGGAAATGGCTGCCCAGTTCTGGGGAGATGTGGCTCACAAGGAATAAGCGAAAGTTTGCTGCCAATGACCCTCAGTATTCCATGCCTGAGGCTGTTGCCTCACTCTGCCCAGTGGTGGGCTCAGCCCTGTTCAATAGCAAGGGAGCTTTATGAAGGGTGCAGGTCAGCACTTGCTAGAGACAGCAACATAACCCAAGATGGGAAAGGTGTCTGGAACAGGGCTTTCCTCAAAGCCCTCAGGATGCCAAGAGATTTACGTGGAATAAGGCATTCTGTCAGGTATCCTGAATTCCAAGCTGCTGACCTTTTGAAAGATCAAAAGTGACACCTTGAACTGAGGAACAGGAGCAATGAAGCTTTTCCCACACTGATGCTGGGTTCTGTGAAGTACTACACCCTTTTCCTTCTTTGTTCTTTCCAAACAGAATCTCTCCCAGAATACAGCAGAATGGCATCTGGCCTCATGTGAACAAAACAGAACCAAATTCTTTTGTTACCCATTGGGATTGTTCCCGCCTTAACCATTCAGCTCACAGCTGCTCTTATTAACCAAAATAATATTGTGAGAAATAAAACTGCTTTAATAAATTGGTGTTTACTTGATCATCAGTGATAGTCACAGCAGGTGGTGTTTATGTTTTTTGAAGAAAACATGTAAGAGTAACAGACCAGTAAAGAACTATTGATTTTTTTTTAAAAAAATGTAGATCACAAACAGCATGAGCTGGGAATAAAACGCCACGGTTTTGATTTAAATAGGAAAAACAGTCAAATAAGTAACAGCAATCTATGGCCTTCCTGCTGATTGGTGTGAGAGTGTAAAGCTTTGCATGTGTAAAGGAATTTTGCTTTCCCTATAAGAGAAATGCATCTATATTAATAGCATTCCTGGATAATTTGAGATGCGTTTTTCTGTATTAGTTTGCTTATTTCCAGAGAGTGGCAATGGACAATCTCCTCTAGATGATGCAAACCCTGCCCCTCGTCCCCCAGCAATATGGCAGTTAAGAATAAGACACAGAGAGCTTTTTCAGTGGTGGACATACCTCCCAAGGAATTATATCTCTCCCTCCTCCCCAAAGCTCACCTTGTGCCTATGCTGATGTCATTTAAGCATCACAAGGTGAAGCTTCTATGTTCCCATCACAAAAAAAAGACAGCTCTTTATGAATAATCTATTAGTTTATCCCCATGGGGCATCCAGTAGTGATGTATGGAAGCGAGAGCTGGACCATAAAGAAAGCTGACCGCCAAAGAATTGATGCTATTGAATTGTGGTGCTGGAGGAGGCTCTTGAGAGTCCCCTGGACTGCAAGGAGATCAAACCTATCCATTCTAAAGGAAATCAACCCTGAGTGCTCACTGGAAGGACAGATCCTGAAGCTGAGGCTCCAATACTTTGGCCATCTCATGAGAAGAGAAGACTCCCTGGAAAAGCCCCTGATGTTGGGAAAGTGTGAAGGCAAGAGGAGAAGGGAACGACAGAGGACGAGATGGATGGACAGTGTCATCGAAGCTACCAACATGAATTTGACCGAACTCCGGGAGGCAGTGGAAGACAGGAGGGCCTGGCATGCTCTGGTCCATGGGGTCACAAAGAGTCGGACACGACTAAACGACTAAACAACAACATGGGGCATTTGCTCTCCATAGTATAACGGATTCAGCATCAATGTTATTGGTATACACATAACATTTACCTTGTCTCAGTTTACACAGTGACAAAATCTGTGACTTTCCATGCTTTTCTGTACCTCCTTAAAGCATGGTTTATTTTTTAACTCATGCTGTTCTCAGGGATACAGTTTAGTGCTATGGTGCTTTTCACTGTAGTTCATATTCAGACAAAAGCTTCCTGATTAGGAGCTACCCATTAACACTCAAAAGCACCCAAAGAAGCAAACAAACAATTCTAACAGAGAAGCCCCAGCAGGAAAGTTGGTTTTCTTTTACAAAATGTTTTTAACAGGACAAAGAGAAGTGCCTTTCTTCCATCTTGCTTAAACGGAAGTGAGTGATGTCAATGTGAATCTCCATGAATTTCATGCTCCTCTAACACCAAGCAGCAGAGGGAGACAAATGTTCCGTCTTGAACAGCCCAGATTTATTTTCACCTTAACCTTCACAGAGTACTCTCTAATTACTCAAAATGGATTTCTGTTCCTGGCAAATTTATTTTTACATTTAAAGCAGTAGAACAGAGCTGTTGTTACTGTCCTGGCAATATTTTAAATCTATTTTTAGGTTCTTGTCTGTTTCTTTATTTTTATTACCATATTTGTCTTTTAACCTAGGAATTGAAAGTGTGGGCTGTGAATCTATCCAATGAATAAATAAATTTGATAGATTACCAACATTCAAACCACCCGAGGTATCAAGCAGCAGAGCTCTCAAATCAAGCTGTAGAGATCAGGCACAAGCTTCCCACCCTGGCCAATCTGCTGGTCAGGTGATGGAAAACTTCAGGCAGCTCCAACACACTCATTCACATTCCTGGCCCTTAAAATCAAGTGAGGGCAAAGGGCCAGGCTGGTATTCTCTTATATAAACCTCTCTGATCTATTGCATTCCATGGGCATGGACACTGCTTTAACCTACATTGGTCGTCTGGGCACCACATTTTAAGAAGTAGATCTGTAAGCTGGAACATATCCTGAGAAGGTGGCTGTTAATCAGGATGCTGAAGAACCTGAAAACCAAGCCCTCTGAAGGAATGGCAGCAGGATATGGAAAGCTGGATATATTTAGCCTGGAGGAGAGAAGACAGAGAGGCGATACAACAGCCATCTTTAGATATTTGAAAAGCTATAACATGGCAGATGGAACAAGCTTGTTTCATCGCTTCTCCAGAGAGAAGAACTTCAAGATACATTGAAACAACAAGAAAAGAAATTCCAACCCAATATAATGCAGGCCAGCCCTCATCCAGCACACTTTAGCAGACCGACCATTACAGGAAACAGACTTTGGGTATTGTGAAAGGGTAGATAATAAATTTCATTTGGAAATTGTTATTCAATCTCTTGTCTTATCGGTTTTATTTATGATGCCTCTTGACTTGGATGGGGCACAGTTGGCTGCTCTATCTCAGCTGGCAAAGTGTCTTAGGCTCGCCCTGTACGTAATCTGTGTGACAAAACCATGAATATTGGATGTGTTCCAGCAAATTCACATTTCACAGAAAATCTCATTAGTTGGATCATTAGAAAAATCCTCCTGTTTCTTGGGAGCTCACCTCCTGTCAAAGCTAATTGCAAGCAAGATATTGATGTGAAGGTAAAGTCAGGCTATTATATTCCCCCCAAAAAAACCTGGAGCCAGAATTCATGTTCAAACGTTTCAAAGGCCCAGAAGGTTTTATAGACTTAAAAGATGTGTTTGTTCTTCAACTAAGCTATCTGGGAATAAGACTGATTCATATTTTCTTCACATTTAACTGCTCCTGAAACTTATTTTCAGGTTAATTAGCCTCATTGCCACGGCTAAATGATCTTTTGGCTACATAATGCATAGGTTTATAACTATCCATTCTAATGATAAATGATCAAAAATTTTGAACTGGGGACAGTTTAGGTTATCACTCTGGGCTGATTAGTTGCAATGGAAATGTTCCTGTTCAGATAGCAATGGAAGTTCTTAAAAACTGAATATAGCTTCTGAGTTAAAAAGAAGAGGGGGAATTTACTCTCAAAACTTAGTATTTCTTTAGAGAAACAAGCTCTATGAAAGCACTGTGCCCTTGGTCATTATAGCTGGTCAAAGGTAGGGTTATTAAAAGAAAAATGACAGTAAAAAGATCCAGAAGGATCTGTCCTCCGGGAATTATTGCTGCACAAGCGTGCATCAATAGCTATTGTGCAGCTGCAGCATTCCGTGCCCCAAACAAAAAATTATAACGATGAAACTGGACCTCGGGTAAGCGCCAAATTTGGCACAGATGTAGCAGACAGTCTGTTCTTGTTCTGTGCCAAATATCAGGACATTTGTTTGAAGAGTTTTCAATACTGTACAGCAGTATTGGGCTGTTTCCTGGATTTTTGAATCATAGGCAAAGAAACACAATAATTCCGCATTACTAAACTTGAGTCTGTTTTTCTGAAGAATTGAATCAGCATTAAAATGACCAATATCATAAGCGGCTCATGGATCACACTTAAGGGGCTTCCTTGAATTTTGAAGATAACATGCCATCCTGCTTGGTCTCTTAGCTGCTATCTGCCAACATCATTTAACATAAGTGTAAAATGATACATGCTTTGGCAAAAATTCTGACTTCATAGATAGCAGAGGTGGCGTATCTCAGTGAGGCCATGGCCAAATTTCAATTTGGCCAGAGTTATGGGTGGGCAAAAAAGAAGTTTGAAAACAGGCACAAAAGGAAGAAGCAGTGCTATATGTCACCACAAAAAGCTCCCCAAAAGCAGTACTTTGGTTCTCAACCACTCTTCTGTCTCATCTGCAGTGATTTTAAACCTGTTTCACTATGTTTAAACTTGCTTAGTGAATACTGCAATCTGATTTACCCCTCACTTGAGCTATCTTTCCATTCACACTGATGGATGTTTTATCACTGTGAGAAAGGTCCAGACAAGTAATTGGATTGCTCCAATTTGTCCCCCTTTCAATTAATGATACTCCTGTTCCCACTCCCTTCCCTGCCTTTTCCGGCAGCCATAATTCAGCAGGCCACATCAACTTTCTTTTGTTTAGTTAAATAAAGTAAGTGAAATAGTGAAACAGCAATGCATCTACCTAGCAGAGTACACATAATACCACCAATTATATATTTTTCTATGTATCCATGAAAAATAAAATTGTAGAGTAGACAAAAATACAGTCAACCCTCGACTTACGAACGGCCCGAGTTACGAACATTTCGACTTACGAACTGCTCTCATAGGAAAATGTTGACTCGACCTGCGAACTTCCCTCGAGTTACGAACAGAAAAAAAGTGCGGGGAAGGCAGGGAACCTCCCTCCCCCCCCGCCGCCCCGCCCCCCGCAGCCAGCGCCGCTTTCTGAAGCCTCCCGGGGGCAGGGGAAAAGCACCATTTTTTTATTTCCAGGTCTTTTTCCCTGCCTTTTTCGGGGCTGGGCAAGCCTGGGGAAGCCCCTAAGACCCAGCGCCGATCAGCTGTGAGGCGGGGAGGGGGGGTGGAGCAGAGACTAGCACAAAATGGCTGCCGCCTCCCTGCTGGTTGCCGGCTCTCAGCTGTTTGGCGCTCTTTTTCTGGCTGTTCCGCAGCTACCAAGGCACTGTGAGGAGCCGGGCTCAGTCTACAGTACCTGGTAAGTGACTTTGTTTTAATTTTTTTGACATTTTTTCCCCATAGGAACGCATTAATTAAATTTCAATGCATTCCTATGGGAAATTTGGTTTCGACTTACAAACTTTTCGACTTACGAACGGACTTCCGGAACGGATTAAGTTCGTAAGTCGAGGGTTGACTGTAGAGGAGAATATCCTAATTCCCTTGAGATACATGGCAAAATATTCCCCTTTCTGGAAAACTGTCACTTAATGACTTTCCTTAAAGCAAGCCTGGGTTGGTTGGTTAGTTAGTTAGTTAGTTAGTTAGTTAGTTAGTTAGTTAGTTAGTTAGTTAGTTAGTTAGTTGACTCTCCCAATAAAACCTGTCTTTTGACTCTGTGACCTTTCACTGCCCTCCAAACATCTCTCTTCCCTGGCCATGAAGTTGCAACAATGTATCTACTTCAGAACATTCTTATGGGTAAGCCTGTTCTACACATGCTCCATTTGTAACAAAGTCACTCTTTTACTCTTTTGAACAACTTTTTTTTGAGGATCAGTATTTCAGCCCTTACAGCCCGAATTCCTTCCAATATTAAAACAAAGTGGATGTAGCCAACCCCCTAATTCCAGGGAAGCTGTCTTGACTCTAAACCAGTGCTTGGCATCAGTGATGGGCTGGATGAGGGCAAACATACTGAAACTTAATCCAGACAAGACAGAGGTGCTCCTGGTTAGTAGGAAGGGAGATGAGGGAATAGGGATACTACCTGTGCTGGATGGGGTTACACTCCCCCTGAAAACTCAGGTCTGCAGCTTGGGTGTACTCCTGGATTCATCCCTAAGCTTGGATGCCCAGGTTTCAGCGGTGGCCAGGAGTGCATTTGCACAGCTAAAGCTGGTGCGCCAGCTGTGCCCGTTCCTTGAGATTTCGGATCTGGCTACAGTGACACATGCCTTAGTTACATCCCGTTTGGATTATTATAACACACTCTATGTGGGGCTTCCTTTGAAGACGGTTCAGAAACTTCAGCTGGTGCAAAACTCTGCAGCCAGACTACTGACTGGAGCCAGCTACAGGGAGCATATAACGCACCTGTTACAAGAACTGCACTTGCTACCAGTCCGTTTCTGAGCCCAATTCAAAGTGCTGGTCATTACCTATAAAGCCCTATGCAGCTTGTGTCCAGGCTACCTGAAGGACCGTATCTCCCTATATGCGCCTTCTCGGCAATTAAGATCAGCAGAGGAGGTCCTCCTCTCGGTCCCATTGCCAGCACAAGCACACCTGATGGGGACACGGGAGAAGGCCTTCTCTGTGGCAGCTCCCAGGCTATGGAACGCTCTCCCTCGGGAGATCAGGATGGCCCCATCCCTGATATCCTTCCAAAAAAAGCTAAAGACCCATCTCTTCAGGCAGGCTTTTAACAGTTATAACTAAATCCCTGAACCCCATTTTAGCAGATAATTTTAATCTTTTTTATGTTTTCATGTTTTAATCTTTTAATTGTATTTTAAATCATATATTGTTTAATTTATATTTTAATATTTAACTTATTGTGTTTTTAAATTGTGTGAATTTTAATGTTGTGAGCTGCTTTGGGTCCCTTGTTGGGAGAAATGTGGCATATAAATAAAACTAATAAATAAATAATAAAATAATATCATCCATTTATGTATTATTGTTTGACATGGCAATAGTCATAGTGGGTTGTGTGTGAGAATTCTTTCAGTAGAAACGTCTTGTGTTTCGAGATATTATCAAGTTGTTGGTTGCTATATAGTGACTATTTTACATAATGCTACAAGAAATTTGGTGTTGTAGAGACTGAACGAGATATGTGTGTTGTCTCATCAAGCAAAAGCTCCACTGTTGAGAACATGTAGTCCTCCATGATATGGTACTTCTTTGCAATACATGTAGAGGACTGCTAGTCTGAAAATGGCTATCAGGATCTCTCCACATCCCAGATTAATGGGTATAACTAGTAAATTGGAATCAGCGACAACATCAAGCTGATGTAGTCTTGTCACAGACATTATGCAAAATTAATGACTGCTTATGTAGCATTTTTGTGATATAAGCCTTAACATCCAGGGAACAGAAACAATGGCAGTAGTTCTTCTGGACAGGACATGGCACAGATTCAACTGGCAAGCAAGCAGGCAAAAGGAATTGTGGTTGGTTTTCACAAGAACTGCAAACTCAAAGTTGATTCCAAGTTCCACTGCTGTTGCAATAAGATACCAGGAGGAGTAACCAAAAAAAATAAATCATACTTGAATTCACATCCCAGAGACTTTATTCAAGTCATTGACCAATTCTGATGAAAATTAAGACCAGACATTTATAGGATTGAAGACATACAAAATCATCAACTCCTTTCTCATGATGAACAGTACAAATCCAAGAACATTCATATTATAAATTACACACAGGCTATAGGTTCCATTTTCTCATCCTATCAAGACTGAAATGAACTTCTGCACTTTATTTCACAGAGACTATACCTTATTGACTGCCTTCCTGAATGACTGTTCTGAATCAGTCAGGTTAGTTTCTCACCAGATGTTACAGAAAGGAACAATGGATTGCATTTGGAATGCTACATTTTGACTTAACAAGCCAGATCAGCTTTCTGACCTCTCGCTGTGCTTCCCTTTTCTGCTACAGAATAGCAAAGAAAGGGAGCATTTAGGGCTGCTAACATCAAGTCTTCCATGGTACATGTTAATTTATTTAATTTTAAAAGATTTCTACCCTGCCTTTTGCCTTAAGAAGGACCCAAGGTGGCTTACATCATTTAAAGGCAATATTTAAAGAATGTGTGTGTGTGTGTAAAATGTCTGTCTGTATATATAAGTATACAGTATATAAATACTAAAAAGGATCAGACAAATACCACAGTAAAATATGGTAAACAGAAGCAACATTAAAACACATTCAATGCAGTAAGGCAGGAGTCTCCAACCCATGGTCTGCGGCCTAGTACTGGGCCGTGGCCTTGGCAGGACTGGGCTGTGGAGACAGATCTCCCGCCACCGCCCCACACATGCACATCCCCCCACATGGACACATGCACGGCCCCCCCACACGGATACATGCACACGTCACCCACCCCCCCGCACACACGCTAAACCAGTCCACGGTATCAAAAAGGTTGGGGACCACTGCAGTAAGGCACAATAATCCATTTAAGAACCCCACTCAGGCAGCCAGCTGTTAAGGGAAAGCTTGCCTGAAGAGAAAGGTTTTTGCCTGCTTGCAGAAAGACAGCAAAGATGGGGCCAGCCTAGCCTCCTGTAGGAGGGAGTTCCAGAGTCTGGGAGCAGCAACAGAGTGTCGCACCAAACATACCTGTGAAGGTGGTGGGACTGAAAGAAAGGTCTCACAGTCCTTGAGATAGCTTGGCAAAGAGGATGCTGACATAGGGGTGAAGTTTCCAGTCCTTCTCCACACTTAAAAAGGACTGAGTGTAGAAACGCTATTTTCCTAGGTTCACCTTGGTTCTGCAAACTCAGTTTCATAGCCTATTAAGTGACTAGTTAACTAGTTCTCTACTAGACATTCCTATGGTTCATCCATTTTAAGAGGTGGGCAATAAGAACAGGCTTAACCCGGAAGAGGCAAGCCAAGGACATCCAGTGGACGTCAGAGTGCCCGATGACTGTCAATTGTCAGAAGAGAGCGCGGACTTCAGGACCAGTCCTTGTTGCGCCGGACTTCAACCAGGAGTTCATCGTGTATACCGATGTGTCAAGTGTGGGTCTGGGAGCCGTGCTGTGCCAAGCGGATGACAGCGAGAATCTACACCCAGTGACTCTGATCAGCAGGAGATTCCGACCTGGTGAGAGACATTTGTCTGCCATCAAGAGGGCGTGCCTATCAATTGTTTGGACGCTGCAAAGACTGAAGCCCTACATTTGGGGAAGGAAATTCGTCCTTTGCACTGACCCTTTCCCTCTGGTGTGGCTACAAACTATGAAATACACTAACAGTAAGCTTGCAAGGTGGACACTGAACCTGCAAGACTTTGATTTTGTGATCCGCAGCGTAAAAGGGACTCAGAGTGTGGATGCTGACACCTTGTCTCGAAGGCCAAATGACTAATAGATGGAAGAAGAGTTTGTAATGTTGTATTAAAGGTTCTGTTTGTGTACTAGTTATGAAATACAATTAGAATGCAATGTTTGTTTGGATGCTGATGACCTGAGAGGTGTATGGTGATGGTAAAAATGGTGGTGAGTAGCCTTATTGATGTGGAGGTAATGTAATGTAATTTGTATTGTAATGCAAGAGGTTGGTAGGTCTTTATTAATGCAAAGGTAATGCAAATGTTTATAATGATATTGATTGTTTTAAATGTTTAAAGTAATAAGTTTGGTTTAGTAAACATAGTAATAGAGAGAAAATTGTAGTATAAGGTATGTATGAATATTGGTAAGTTGTTGTTATATGTGCATATACTTAGCTGTTTGTTTATGAGGGCAAACTGCTGGGTTTCCCCTCATAGAACAAACTTATTAAGGGGGGGAGGTATGTAGCGAACACCCTGTCTTCCTATATATATATAATGGCATTGGCCTGCACCAATGGGAGCTGTTGGGAGGCGGAGCCAGAGAAACCAGGAGGGAGGGGTGAATCAGAGAGTTCAGTCAGAGACAGAGTTGGGAGAAAAGAGTTTGGGGGTTTGAGGCAGAGAGAGTGTTTAGGGAGTGATTAGTCAGAGTGTGACCTGTATTAATTAAGATAGAAGAGGTTAAAGTAAAATACTGAAGCTTTGTGTAACTTTAAGAATGTGCTTAAGAACTAGTCCTAAAACAACTTGTAATCAATAAACCTGTTTCTGTTTAAAAGTTCAGTACTGAATGGACCTCAGTCTTTCATAGGAATTATGGGTTGATAAAGAGATGAACTGGTGGCAGCGTGTTAAAGGGCATGTTGGGATACTCGTGTGAGCTCTGTGTTTGGTGAAACAAGCAGGGGCCACGGGGTAAACGCCACATATACAAATTAGTAGCTCTCTATATAGCCAGGCCTGTTGGAGGTATGTGCTTCATCCTCTGAGGGTACACACTAGCAAAATTTAAGAAGTAAAAAACGTGTTATTATTATTTTGAAGATATACTTCGAAGACACTGGATTGTTGTCATTCTGCCCTGTTTGGACAAAAGGAGGAATGATTTTAACATTAATGACCTTTTAAAAAATCAATATATTTGCCAAAATCCTTTTTTTTTTTTTTTTTTTTTTTACTAAGGTTTAACTGTCTGCAGCTAATTGCTGAGGTGGCAGGGCATTCTCAGTCATTCACCTGGTCATGTACTCAACTGTGTAACCAAGTTGGGCAGTAGCACCTTGTCAATTGGCCTCAAGTAGTCAAGAAAAGTTGTGTGAGCCTTTTGTGAACATCAATAGCATTCCAACTGTTATTTCCAAGCTTCCATGCTGGCTTTATTTTTATGTGTACGCTCTCCATTTTCAAGGGACAGTAGTGAGACCCAGCAATGTTGACCAGTGCCACGCTTTGAACTAGGTGTGTGCCTTAGGACAGTCTTCCTACAAAAGACTCGTGCTCTCCAAATGTGTTGGACTACAATTTCCAACATGCCCAACTATTGGCTCTGCTGGGTGAGAATGTTTCTCTTCCTCATCTGCCACATTTGGACATCACAAGATTGAGAAAGGCTGCCTCAGAAAGAGAAACATCCATCTTACATGTCTCTACATCTGCCAATCCAAAAACAAGACATCAGAGAAGCTGGCACAGAACAAGTCGTGTATAAAGTGATGTATTGGGCAGTGGGAAGCATTGTGGGAATATAATTTTCATTCTCTGGAATGAGCTTAACTCTTGGGTCCAGACTGAATCATAATTAGGTAAAGCTGTAGAGAAAAGGACACTCCCCTGCAAGTGGTGGGAGAAGATAGTGCAGGGAGAACATAGTGTTCCAATCCAGCATACCACGCTCACTTGCAGATTGTATAGAGCTATAATGTTTTCTGAGTTATAATGTGTTATTGTAAATGTTGGATCAGTTGTAACTGTTGTAACATTCAGTTGTAACTGCTAGATGAGCAAGATGGGGTTAGCTCACTTGTGTCTTTGTGTCAGCGTGCTTGTCCTCTAAGAGCAGGGCTGAGTTCAGCACAGCTGAAGTGACCTCTAGAGCAGCCATTCTCCATGGGAGTCATATGGCCCCCTGGAGGGCCCTTGCAATTTGAAGGGGGCCACAGGCTGAAAATGGTTCTCTTCGGTTTTTCTAGTCATCTGTTTGTGTTGCATGCTTGTTTAACGGGGGGGGGGGGGGGGGCTTGGCACCTGAGAAGAGCTCCTAAAAGGGCCATGGCCAAAAGGAAAAAGGAGAAAAAAGGTTGAGAATGGCTGCTGTAGAGCACAGGGGATCATGTAATTGGACAGGGAGAAAGAAAAACAGAGGGAAAGACTCATTTCCTTTCCCCTGCTGTTTGGAACAGAAGAGATTGAGTCTTTGCTTTTAAATCAGTTTGCTCTGAATGCAAACATGGCTGGATCCTTTTAAGGAGTAAGGCAGGGTAAAAATATTTTAAATATATTAATATATCAATAAGCTCAGATCTGCCACCTGCGGGAATTTTTTCTCTGAGACACACCCTGCTTGCTGCATCTTCCCTGGTGCTCCTGTTGAAATCATCCTGTGTGGTACATCTGCAGGCTGCTAAAACCTGTGCACAAGCAATTGTGTGCCCTTGCCTACTGAGACAAGAGTTTACTGTCTGCCTGGAATGAATGTGAGTAACAAATAAGGATACATATCTTCCTCACCACAGCTGGATTTTGAGACTTTTGGATTTTGAGTATTAGGCTATTGTGTGTGTTAAGGGAAGACAACTACTCAGATGTCAACACTGGGGAGCTCAAGGCAAAATTGAACAATAGCATACCCTTAGACACTGAACGCAGCCCTGGGTGCGGACCCATGGGTTACTACAGCAGAGTCATTGATATCTATGAAACGTGTAACAACTGATAGCCCACTGAAGCCTCTCTCATTTCAGTTGGTCTGCTGTAAGTACAATGAGCAATGGATAAGGAATTTCCATTATAGGATATTTCCTAATAATTTACCAGATTTGTGATCTTTGAGGCTACTAACAGAATGACTGTGTAGCATTCAGCTTCTTTTCTTTCTCTGTACTAGAAATAAATAACAATTGTGTGCCTTCAAGTCAATTCTGACTTATGGCAACCCTTTCCAGGGTTTTCTAGGTAGACAATACTCAGAAGTGGTTTACCATTCCCTTCTTCTGGGGGCATCCTAGGACTGTGCGGCTTGCCCATGGCCACACAGGCTGGCTCTTCTCCCTAGGAGAGTGAATACAAATAGCTAAAATGTATAAATCTGAAAAATGCATGCAAACATGCTTTAATCAGTCAGAGGAATGAGTGAATAAATTGCATGCAGGTAAAAAAGTGAATGCTAAAATGTCACAAATGTTTGAGTAGGAAAGGAGGGGGATATGTGAGATACATGTTAGTGGGATTCTGAGAAACGTAATGAAAATAAACCAATAGGTTTGTTTTCCATTCCTATGTATGGCCAAGTTTGGATCCCTCCCTAACTTCACTTTCATTTCTGCTCTTGTTTAATGGAATGGCTATGTTAAATTTTTGATAAATAAGAAGCCTATTAGTCAAATGAATAAGCCAGGGCAGGAAGCCATCAATGTATAATGAATGGAGTATCAATTTTCTCTTTTCTTTCCAATGGTTCACTGTGATTTTCATAAATCTCTGCCATCAAAGGATCCTTCAGACACACAATAGCATCCAACACTATTAGAAGGCAAGTGATAAAGCAAGGACATTATTAGTCAGGGCTACTAAAGACAAAAGGATTGCAGCAGCAGGCAGCTTTCTTCCTGGGGGATGAAAATAATGGTCTCATAAATACAGCTTCCCGTGTTAGCCACCACTTTAACACTTGCAAGTATAAATCGTGTTCCCAGGAGTGCTCAGCCAGACAAGGAGCTATTGACATTCTTTTCTCCAGCCAAAATTGAAATGCCACAAGTTACTGGATTGTAGAGAGGAATTATTAAGAAGCTTGCAACTCCTGAAGAAATTGACAAGGCAAGGCTATCAGTAATATACTGAACTAAGGACAAGTTGCCTGAACCTAGACAGGTAAAAAAATGCTGACTTTGTAATTGATTCCCCCTCTCCTGTCCATTTCTAGCTATTGCTCAGAAATTCTGGCTCATGGTAATCTATTTAAAAAGGATTCATTGCAAAATGACCTTACGCAAGATTTATTAACGGGCTTGCCTTTTGCAGTCATATCAATATTGCATAGAGACTTGGAGGTATGTATACTTTTTTTCATTAGCAGATGGAAAGTTCTTGAATCTTCTTTGGTTTGATCCCTTTGACAGTGCAGCAAGTTATGTTTAGAAATAATCAGAGGTCAAGGTCATTGCAATGGAGTTGAACCATGAGCCAAGGTGGAGATGGTGCCTTTGACATGAAGAGCACAGCACGTGTAGACAGTTACTTATACAAAGTAGGCTAGTACTGATATTTTTTTTCCTGCTACAGTGCAAGCTTTTCTTCCCACTACATTTGCTACTATAATGACATGTACGCTCTGAATTCAACAGTGAATTTCACCCTTCTTTCCATGGTTCAGACATGCTTCTGTTTAGGTGCCTGGTTTATCTGGTTACATTATTAATTTCAGGGGAGGACAACTTCTGCTCCTACAAGGGTTGTTGAAGTAGATCTTCCATCATTACTAGCTACCAAAACCAATGGTAAAAGATTGTGGTAAGTACAGCCCAACAAGTTGCCTAACCCTCTTTCATTTAGGACCTGTTCAAATATGTGATGGACTTTTTTTTTAATTCACAATGTAGCATTACTCTATGCACCGATCACACAAGTAATGTATGGTTATGCGCACTCCCCTTCTGTGAGCAGTGAGACGTTTCAGGGCATTTTGTGATACTCACCATTGGCTAGGTTCAGTATAGGAAGAGGTAAAGAGCTTAAATACTTTAACAAAAAAACTAGTCCCCTCCTAAACCATACCTCTAGGGAAATAAGCAGCACACATAACATTATTGGCTTACAATGTCCCAAACTCAATTCTCTGTGCCTTGCTGAAACTACTCTCTTCACATCCAGCGACTTCTTGGCCAGCCTTGTGGTTAGAGGGAAGAAGCTGGATCATGTTTCTCCGCTGAACATCCCCTAATGTGCTTGAGCCATCTTAGTTACTAATGGAAATATATTGGTAGACTATTAAAGCTTTGTGATGAAATCCAAGAATTGTTTCAGGACAACCATGGGTGACATCACAGGCAGAAGTCAACTCCCACCACAGCCAAAGAAAGCAGTTTAGGGAACAGAGGAATGGCCATTTAGTGCATGGCTCTCTCCTCCAACGCCTTGCTGCTCTCTCCAAGGATCTGCTTTGTGAGTCAACTGCCTCACTCTGCCTAATGTTAGGGCCAGCTGATCCTGCCAATTACAGCCGAAGAAGCTGTTTTTCCCAAATATCCAGGCTTTGGATAATGGGAGTTTGAGTTTGTTCTTGAGGGAACTGCTGAGTTTAATGCACTTTAAATTAATTTCTATTTCAGACCCAGAGCTAGTATGCACTTCTCTATTGATTACAGGGGCATTGGTCAAATTTGGATCATTCATTACCTTCAGACACAGAAACTACATTTTATTCTTTCATACCACACACTAATGATTCTATTCCTCAAGTGTGAGATGCAGCATAGATACATACACACTGAATCACAAGCTTGTCTGCTGTGGTTGCTAAACACAGGAATATGCACCTTTGAGATTATGTATGTTGGCAGATACAGTAAATGTCTGTTCCCTTCTCCCAACTGGATATGCAGACATGCCTTTAACATGTAGTGTAGTTTGACAAACGGAGAGTTTACTAAACCATTTACCGTAGCTGTTAAAGATCTCTGCTAATTAAGATCAGAGGCAATGAAGCCTCAGACAAAACTGCTTGTCTAGAGTGTTGTTATATTTAGGGTTTGCTTTGCAAAATGCTGCACACTGTGTTCAAAAGATCTAATAAGCTAATCCAGAAATAATTAGTGAATGGTTTTCTGTTGAAACAAGAGGGTTTCATATTCAGAACTTGAAAAACAACTTGTACAAAGTAACTACAATTATTGCTCCAGGCACCCCCAAATGGCAGTTACTGATGAAGTTGCAAGTTTTAAAACAGTAACTATTTAGTTCCCCCTCCTCGAAGTAACTTGGAAGAAGCTGGAAAGTAAATAGTTACTTTAGAGGGGGGGAGTCCAAATCCTACAAACTGCAGGCCTCTGGTAGAAAACACACTATTCTAAAGTGGAAAAGTTTGAAGAAAATATTTAAAAGTTTCGTTAACTGTTAGTACACACAAAAAATCTACGTCAGTTATGCTTATGCTAGAGTTTTACTTAACTTACTGACTGACTGACTGACTGACTGACTGACTGACTTTTCAGTTGGTCCTAAATTGCAACTTAGGCTAAATGACTACCACAAAGCCTTACCATAAAAAAGCAGAAATATCCCATGCTGCACTTCCATCCCTTTTTTAGGCTTTAGAAGGGAACAATTCATACATTTTTGAAAAGCCTATTACCCACCTAACCCACTAAAGCCCTTGTTAGTCTTCTTTTTTCCCCTTTTCCTTTTCCTTATAATCTTATCTCCCTTTTAACTTCCTGTACTCAAGTGCATCCCAGCAAGTCAGAAGTCAGTCTTCTGGGACAGAGGAGGAGCCTCAATGTGATGGTAAATGGACATAATACAAGAGGAAGACCACTATCTTGATGTAAAGAAGACTCCCCGCTTTCCTGTTAGTTTAAAATCTTTTGACTCTGTTACAAGACTAATTAAATAACAAAGGGAGGCAGGTTTGCATACATGCATTTAAACTACTGCAGTCTCCACATGCACCCAGGCACCACCTTCAGTGTTCAGACTCTGTTTCTGTCACCTTTTACTTTACCACTGTGTTTCTTCCATCATCCATCAAGGTTTTTCTTTTCTTTCTACTACAGCAGTGGTTCCCAACCTTGGATAATCTAGGTGTTCTTGGACTGCAATTCCCAGAAGCCTTCACCACTAGCTGTGCTGGCTAGGGTTTCTGGGAGTTGCAGTCCAAGAACACCTGGGAACCACAGCTTGCTTGAGGTGGCAATGTGTACCCTGCATAATTAATGTGTAAACTACCCAGAGAGTGTGTTATATAAGCAGCACACTTTTTCCCCTTTATCTATGTGGACTTTAAATGCACCAGGAGTGTTCTTTAAATTATATTTTGGTACTACGTTTAGTGTTCTTTTTCAACTTTACTCTGATTTTGTATATAAACAGTTCATAATCAGTAGCACAATCCATTCCTGGTCTTGTTGTAGCAGATAGAATACACCTTCTCTATCTCCTGCTTCCAGTTATTTAGTCCATTGGCTCCCAACCTTGGATAACCCAGATGTTCTTGTACTGCAGTTCCCAGAAGCCTTCAACACCAGCTGTGATGGATGGTTTCTGGGACTTGTAGTCCAAGAATACCTGTGTTACGCAAGTTTGGGAAGCACTGATGTAGTCTATTTGATTTTTATATTGTCTCTCTCATCATGTCTCTGTGAACAGCTGCCTGTGCGATTGCTTGAAGCATGTATTTGCAATAAACAGATTGTTGGCTTTGCATAACTCTAAGAGTTATTCTCCTGCTTTGTTTCTGTCCCCTAGGCCAAATTTTCTGCTTGGTTCCCTTCTTTTGCATTCGAATCACCTATGATTATAAGCATGTCTTATTTTGGTATGTAATTAATTTCCTCTTCTTCTACATAGGCAGTTGGAGCATAGACTTAAATGATGGTTATGCTGATAGGTTCTCCAGAGATACATACACACACACACACACACACACACACATATGTATGTATGTGGAAACAGACAGACAGACAGACAGACAGACAGACAGACAGACAGACAGACAGATAGATAGATAGATAGATAGATAGATAGATAGATAGATAGATAGATAGATAGATAGATAGATAGACAGACAGACAGACAGACAGACAGACAGACAGACAGACAGACAGACAGACAACATTACCATTATTCAATATCTCCTGGATATATATCCACATACCTGAGAGTAAACACCACCAAATATAACAAGACTTACTTCTGAGTAGTCATGCATAAGGTTGCATTATTAAACTTCTTTTAACCATAGAAAATGAGTGTTACATAAACTGCTGCATTAGGCTACAGTACTTGTTAAGTGCTCATAATTAATTAAGACTGCAATGCTATTAACATTTTCCTGGGAGTATGCCCCACTGAACTCAGTGGAATTTACCTCTGAGAAGGCATAAAGACTTGTACTCTAATTGACTTTAATCTCCATATAATCCAATAAGGATCCAATTTATAAAGTGCAGAAACTTGTCCCTGCCTTTTAATCTCTCAGCCACAAGCACAGCAATTGCTAAAGGTATCTCTGCACATATCCTATTCTCAATAGGACAAGGCAACATTCTTGGAGAAAAGAGATTACCTTCCAAATCCCACCCATCCCCACAAGCTATGGGACCAAAGAGCTTTGCTTTAAAGGAAGTGGCAGAAGCCATTTAATGGGAAGGGATTTATGGCATCTGATGTGAGTTCGAAGGAGGAGTGCACAGACACACTGCTTATGGATCTCATCTCCTCTGCTGGACCATTCCAAGCAGGTGCAACACTGGCAAAGAAAAATGATGTATTTGCTGCCAGCATCACCATTAGTCTGTGTTCAATCAGATGGTGACTAGAGCCCACATTGCTCTAGTCACCATCTACCCTTGTTTCATCACATCCCGCTCCTGAGTAAACCAGGGGGCTAGTTTGGTTCCATTCAATGGGAAGGGATGCTTAAGTGCAATCAGGCCCACCACCCTGGCCATTTTTCCATTCCAGAAGACAAGCAGGGATTTGAAAGAATTGCCTGCCAAAGCAACAGGAAGGTCTCCAAATTATGCAGTTCCGTAAGCCTTTTTGAGTAGACCACCTTACTCCAACCCCCAGCCACCATCTCTGCATGGGCTGTGAGTTCCAGTAAATATAAACCTCATGAACATCTAAAGGAACTTCCATTTTCAGAGAGAAAATACATTAATTGCAGGAAATGTGAATTCCTTTTAACATCTAGTCTGACCATTAGTGGGTGTAAAGACACATAGCATATCGAGCACCCTCTCCCTCAATTCAGTTTACCTCAGCTATGTGCTGGTCATCCTGCTGAAGCAGCTGAAAGGACATGTTTAATGTTAACAGGCTAGCACCAAAGAGGTCTGTATGTTTTTCACCTTGCCTTGGGTATCATGTGAAGAATATATACAGGCTCAGTCCTGGGTCTGCTGCTCTTCAACATTTTCATGAATTACTTGGATGAGGGGGTGCAGGGAGTACTTACAAATTTGCAGATGACACAGACCTAAGGATTATCAGGGGACTGGAAACCAAGCCCAATGAGGAAGGACTGAAAGAACTAGGCATGTTTAGCCTTTAGAAAAGAAGACTGAGGGGAGATATGATAGCACTTTCAGAATACTTGAAAAGTAGCCATATCAAGGAGTGGAATGATCTGTTCTCAGTCATCCCAGAGTGCAGGACATGTAATAATGGGCTCAAGCTACAGGAAGCCAGGAGACACTTCTGAACTCCTAGAGCAGTATGACAATGGAATCACTTACCTTGGGAGGTGGTTAGTGCTCCAACGCTGGAGGCATTCAAGAGAAAACTGGACAACCATTTGTCAGATCTGCTTTGATCCGGATTCCTGCATTGAGCAGGGGGTTGGACTCGATGGCCTTATACAAACCAAAAACACTCTTCCGACAACGGAGAAACACACCCACCTCCAGGGTTGAGAGTCCCCATTTAATGGCTGGTTCGGGACCTCATATGTGGTGGACAAGTCAGCCTCCTAAAAGGATGTCACCCAAATACATCATACATTATCAACAACCAATCAGGTAAGAAGAAAAGATTTAGAATGCTGGGATAAACAGTTTAACTGCCAGATAGTATTTGATTATGTAGGTGGCAAAATCTAAATGAGAATTAGAAAAACAGGGTTATTTTCAAATGTTGCTAAGATTCAAGAGAAAATACCAGAAAGCACCTAGAAGTGCTTTGAGAAATGGTAATAAAATAAACTGTTCTGGGAAGGACTGCTGTTTAGTGAAAGCCTAGGGTGTTAGTGGAGTCAGGACTGTTGGGGAGTAGATGCATACCTTTTTCTACTTGCTGTGTTTCTGTTCTTATGTGCTGTAAAGTCACTTCTGACCCTATGAAAAACTGGCTGGATAGCTCAATGAATTGAGTACCTGGCTGTGGAGCCAAATGTTGTGAGTTTGATTTCCTACAGTTCCTTCTCAGACAAGAGCCAACCTGTGTAGTTTTAAGCAATCTGTACATTGCTCTCAGAAAAAGGGAATGGTACTTTATTCTGAGTAATTTATACCTATAAAAACCATTGAAATGGTTGCTGTTAAATTGGAATTGAATTGTACCTACAGATACTACCTTCTGTTGAGCTGTTGAGTTCTTGAACTCTCTTCTGTAATCTGCATCCCCCTGTCATTGGCCCTGTTAGCAGCTCTCTAGTTCTTATAGTCTACACATGTTGTAGAACAATGGTTCCCAACCTTGGGTAATCCAGATGTTCTTGGACTGCAACTCCCAGAAACCCCAGCCAGCACAGCTGGTGGTGAAAGCTTCTGGGAATTATAATCCAAGAACAACTGTGTTATCCAAGGTTGGAAACCACTGCTGTAGAAGACTACAGTTCTCTGTCACTACAGAAGGCAGTGTGTGGGAAGCTTCTTTCTGCTCAAGGCCGTTAGCTATTATCTGTTACAGTGAGAGCAAACACTCCTGGCAGAGAAGCAGCAGCTCCCAGCGGACAGGGTGACCTCTCATTCTGCCTTTCTGCTTAGAGTTAGGGCATAGGTTCAAAGACTTTCTCCAACCAATCCTAGTGGCGATTAGGTAACTAGTATCCTATCTGAATTCTCACAACATTCTGTGTAATCGTGCTAAGTTAATAAAAAGAGTTCTCAAGGTGTTGCTTTTAAGCTCCGCTGGCTCGGACATCTGTGGTCGACTTCTTTGTACTTTCTCTAAGGTTAATAGCCTTCCTTTGTTCCCTAATCACCTACATCTGGTGCCCAATGTGGGGCACATCAGACAGAGGCTTCAAACAAAGCCATCAAGCAGGGACTTCAAACAGAGACATCGCCTGAGGGATTCATAGGCAACTAACCACGCCCGGCACGGGTTTCAGACGCGTCTTTTCATCCTTTCTAGGATCTCGGTGAGTATTTAGTTAAAATAGAAACATAGGAAGCTCCCTTACATCGCTTCAAAAACAACTTAAACAGGATTTGATTTATCTGCTTCATATAGAAGGTCATCATGACATTTCTGATCCAGTAGAGGATTTATTGACAGAAATAAGTACTTTTTGTCCTTGGTATCCAGAAGGAGGGAGCCTTAAGCTTTCAAATTGGGATAAAATTGGAAATAAACTTCACAAGGACCCTGTGGCTTCAGTAAAAATTCTCCACACATGGCATCTTTGCCGGGATGCCATTTTAAAGATCACAAACCCTCTGTTAACTCAATCATTAGCTCATCTTCCAACAGGACCTCAGATTTTGCCACCCTCCAAGCCACCTGATCTCCATGAAAATATAAGCAATCTCCCTTCTTACGCAGCTTCTGCTGCTGTTGCTACAGTCCCTTTTCCTCTCTCTCCTCGCCCTCCTCCTCCTTCTCCCCCTCCTCCCTCCCCTCCTCCTTCTTCTCCCCCCTCCTCCCCCTCCTCGCTCAGCAGTACATCAAATGCTATCTAATGTTCTGGCTCAAGGAAGCCCGGAAGACCTCGCAGTTGTCCTCTCACTGATGTCTGTTTGTCCTGTGGTTCTTAACGACCAGGGACACCGTGTTCATGAAAATTCAAGTGAGGGGAACTCAGTGAATGCTACACCACTTCAAGAAATCCAACCTGCTACTGTTAAAAGTGCCGGTCATGATTTAATCACAGCCAAAGAGGTCGACTATCAATTCCCTCTAGCTGTCTCTGATGCTCTAGCTAACTGCTTAGAGAAAAAAGACCTTCACATAGCTCCAGAAAAGATACAAACCACACCTCCATTTTCTTATCTAGGACACAAACTGTTGCAAGCTACCTTTTCCCCGTTCTTACCAGAACTAAAAACTCCATCACAATTTACATTAGTGCAGTTCCAACAGTTCCTCGGGCACTTAAATTGGGCTCGTCCATTTTTGTGCCTTTCTATCCATGAATGGCAACCTTTGTTTAATGCACTCCGGGGACATCAGTCTCCTGCTGACTCCATACCCATCACCAAGGCTATGAAACATGCTATACATCAAATTAATGCAGCCTTGCGACGTACCATGGTTGACCGCATTCCTTCTTTTGATCCCTTGCAGCTGGTCATCTTAAACACTCCCCAGCTGCCTACTGAATTGTTGTGCAGCCCGAAATCTGTCAAGGCCATTGCTATAGCAGAATGGCTTTATTTACCTAACACTCCTCCCTGAAATGTTTACTCTACTCTAAATGCGATTACAGACCTTGTAATCAAAGGCCGCCATTGTGCCAAACAACTCACAGGCTGGGATCTTCTGTGTTGTTACTTACCTATTTCCAAGGCTGACCATGATCATTTAATGTCTACATCATTAACTTATCAGATTGCTTTTTCAGACTATGTTGGTGACATACGTTTTAATCCTCCTAAAGACCCTTGCTTAACTTTCATTCAGCAAGTACCCTTTCGCTTTTCCTCTCTTTTTTCTGCTACTCCTCTCCCTAATGCTCTAACTGTTTTTACCGATGGTGCGCCTACCAGAGGTGTGGTTACATTTCAGCAACCTCCAGGAACCTGGAAAACTTTTTTCACTTGTACTCAAATCTCTAGCCAACGTGCAGAGCTGGCAGCAGTCGTTCTTACCTTTCAAATGTTCCAAGATCAACCTTTAAATCTCATTGTGGACACTCAATGTGTATTTAACCTTCTCACTCACCTGTCACATGCCTACCTTTCTCCTGCTCTTGACTTCTCCTTACTTTCCCTGTTTCTGACTTTAAAAAACCTTCTTGCTGCTAGATCACAACCTATTTTTGCAGCTCACATTCGATCTCATACTGGATTCCAAGATGCTATCTCAGAGGGAAATCATTGTGCAGACTCTGCTCTTAGTTCTTTGTGTCCCCTTTTTTCTAATCCTATTGACAGCCATTCCTTTTTTCACCAGAGTGCTAAACAACTCCATAAGCAATTTTCTATTCCGCTTTCTCAAGCTCGAGACATCGTCTCCTCCTGCTCTTCCTGTTCCATGTCTCTCATTTCCTTTCCTTTTGATGCTGTTAACCCATGAGGAACACATGCCAATCAGCTCTGGCAAATGGATGTCACTCATGTTCCTACTCTTGCGCCTCTTTCTTACGTTCATTTAACTATTGATACTTATTCGGGATACATTTGGGCTACCCCTCTTTGTGGTGAGACCTCTCGCCATGTCATACAACATTGTTTACGTACATTTGCAGTTGTGGGCCAGCCTCGAGCCTTAAAAACAGACAATGGCCCTGCCTATACCTCTCCCGCCTTTACTACCTTTTGTAATTGTGAGGGTTCAGGTTTAGAAGTTTGGGTCTCCACAAAAAAATCTTTAGACTTAGGTAACTTTGCAACAGGGGAAAGGTTTATTGGAGTGTTCAACATAAAATCCTTATCTATAAAATTGTCCCACAACTGTTCTCCTGTTGCCAACGGGCCAGACAGGGGTACCCAAGCATCATTCAAGAACAGGTTGGTTTCTTCATGATTCCAAGGGCCCGGCCATCTCTGGAGGGGATCATCCTTCAGAATCTCGGTGACCTCTCCTTCCAGTAGGGGAACGGTCTCGTCCTCTGTGGCTCTGGCCCACTCGGCATCCCTGGTTGCGGGGAATAGGGTCCAGGGTCCCCCCGGTAGCCTCTCCTCTTCGCTTCCTCCACTTTCCATGTCAACCTCTCTTGCTTTTCCCTTTCTACCTTTTCCTTCTCCTCCCTTAACCACCTCCGCCACTCACGAGCCTCTGCTTTGCCCCAGTATGATGGTCGTGGGGGAATCTCTTGTCTCTGGCAGTAGTCTGCCTCCTCCTTGGGCCCGCGCAATCGTTCCCACTCTCCCGTCGAGGGGTCTTGTACCCAGACCCATTCCCAACCTGTAGGCAACCCGGTTTCTCCCCTTTTTATTTCTGCTGTCCCCGCCTCTATCTCCACCCTCTTTGTCCTACCTGTTCCCGCCAAATTGTCCCCTGTTTGAACGGCTACCGTTAAGCCGCGCATTTTGGCTTCCAAGTCCCGGGTGTCAGTACCCCCGTTGTTCCTTCCTAACGGGAGGTGGTGTGGGCGAGGTCTGTATTTCCCTTTCCATGGTTTGTGGAAGGGACGGCACTCCAGCGAGAGGCTTCTTTCTCTCACCTTCTCTCACTTATAAGCAACCTCCGGACCCTCAGTGGGAGGGTCCAGCCCCTTTACTAACATGGGGTCGTGGCTATGCTGCTGTGCTTACTCCCACAGGTCCTTTGTGGATCCCGGCTCAGTGTGTGAGACCTTATCGTGGAAAGAATGAGTTGGCATCGCAACTTGCAGGACCCCATTCCAGAATTCAATCCAGCGATGACTCTGGAGCGGGACCAGACAACTCCACGTCGTCGGAAGCGCCTGACCAGACCTGAGGGCACTCAGCCCAAAGTTACTTGGGGGATGTTAAAGACGCTGAGTGCTGATGCAAAGAGAACTCTAAATCAGCAGCACATTCCAGAGACTCCTGAAACCTTTATAGCAGCCATTATCTCTCAACTGAATGCTAACTCCGTGATTCTGTTGTGTTGTGTTTTCATTTATGCAATTATGCTCTTCATACTCCTTATAATTTGCTGTTGTTTTATTCAATGTATACCAGCCTTCTTTTCCATAATAACTACCTGTTTCAAAGCTTCGGCTTCTGGCCTTCACCGAAAAGATTTATATGTAGTTCACAAATATATGAAAGAATATATGCCTTTGCTTGAAAAAAAAAGAAAAAGGGGGAATGTGGGAAGCTTCTGCTCAAGGTCGTTAGCTGTTATCTGTTACAGTGAGAGCAAACACTCCTGGCAGAGAAGCAGCAGCTCCCAGCGGACAGGGTGACCTCTCATTCTGCCTTTCTGCTTAGAGTTAGGACATAGGTTCAAAGACTTTCTCCAACCAATCCTAGTGGCGATTAGGTAACTGGTATCCTATCTGAATTCTCACAACATTCTGTGTAATTGTGCTAAGTTAATAAAAAGAGTTCTCAAGGCGTTGCTTTTAAGCTCCGCTGGCTTGGACATCTGTGGTCGACTTCTTTGTACTTTCTCTAAGGTTAATAGCCTTCCTTTGTTCCATGATCACCTAAAGCAGTGTAATTGCCATGGCAAAATCTGATTTTTCAGTCTGCTGTAAGTACAGACTTGTTCTAAGAAAAAGGTCCTGTGTAGAAATGGGCACAATGTTAAAAACCAACCAGGACATTTGTCAAAAACCGCTAATTTGTTGATTCAAATCACTTCAGGTTCATCCAAATTAGGGAACCTGAATATTACTGAACCAACAAATTTGGGGGCAATTTACAAACCTTCTGGTTCATTTCCCCCCTCACAGCCTGCCCCCACCCTCTTCCCACCGCTCCCCTCACCCCCTACCTTTTCCTGCCATTGTCTCCTCTTCCTCCACTGCCACCGCCATCTTGAGAACCCGGGCACAGGCTGGTGACCCTTGTGTATGTCCCTGCCTCTCAGCTGGGAGGTGGGAACATGCGCAAAGAGCCCCCAGCCACCTGGCAGGCTGGCTAAAAAAAAAAATCCTGAATGAACCAAAGCCCCAATTTGTGGTTCATTCAGGAAAAATTCATAAATTTGTGATTTGTTGACTTCCACAAACCAAGACAAACTGCCATTTTTGTGTTTTGTGTCCATCTCTAGTCCCGTGTGTTTTTCAAAAAGCCTAAACACAGCCCTGGATATACTTCTTCTTCACCTCTGTTTCATGCTTGTAGTTATGCCTGGTTTGAGCCTCATGGCGCAGTGGTTAAACTGCTGTACTGCAGCCAAAACTGTGCTCACGACCTGGGGTTCAATCCCAGGTAGCCGGCTCAAGGTTGACTCAGCCTTCTATCCTTCCAAGGTCGGTAAAGTGAGTACCCAGCTTGCTGGGGGGGCAATGTGTAGCCTGCATAATTAACTTGTAAGCCGCCCAGAGAGTGCTTGAAACACTATGGGGCGGTATATAAGCAGCACGCTTTGCTTTTGCTTTGGTTGTGTATTAAGGCTTAAATAAATAAAACAATCAAGGCAATGTGGGAAGCTTGAAACTCAGGTGGGTGAAGTACAGTAGGGTGGGTGAAATCCAGTGAGATCTTAGCTAATGCAAATAATAATTATATTAAACCTCTGTTTTAAGTCACATATTTTCAGTGGCTTTCATTCTCAGATTCTTGCTTTCCATCTCTTTTTTGAGTAATGATTCTTTCCTTTCCAGAAGCTATTTAAGCTGCAACCAGCTCTTCCTTTGTATGAGAAACACTGTGGGGACTCTTGCTTTCTTAGACAAAGCTGGTAAAATACCGCTTTATCCAAACCCATATTATGAAGTGGCTTAAGAAGACAAATTAAACACTTCCTCCACAAATGGGCAGAGGATGTGATTGCTTTTTTTTTTAAGACTTTGTATTAGGGCATTCATGTGCTGCATCACTTACAATTTTAAAAAATAGAAAAATTCCTCCTGGAAATGAGAGGAGACAGGAGGGGGCAACAAAAGTTTTTTCTTTTGACTTGTCTTAAGGATTGGGTCAAGAACCTCTGTGAAGTCAAATCCACTGCCAGCCAGTACTCGGCAATGGATTTGCCTTTGGCCAGGTTCTCAACCTAATATTTAAGATGTCAAAAGAAAATAAAATAAATTCTCCTCATTGCCCCCTCCTGTCTCTTCCCACTTCCAGAAGGAAAATCACTATTATAAGAAAGGAAAATCGCTATTATGATAATCATTGTCACAGGATCCTAGATACACTTGCTTGTTTGAATGTTTCATTCTGCAACGTAAACAACCACATCTTTTTTAAATTTTATACTGCATATTTAGGAACAAGGCTGGAGTAAAATTCTTATCCCTAACAGTGATAACAGCCGTGTTTGTTCTTTTGTGGAGGAGCTACCACCACCTGCTTTCAAAAGTGGCAGAATCTGGAACTGGCAGAAACAGGAAAACGCTGGATTGTCTTCTGGGAGTTAAATCAACCTCTCCCTTTTCCTTTGAGCGGATTAGAAAAAGTTATGTCAAAACATATGGGGATACTCTGTTAGCTGCATTCTTGGACTGCAGTTAACTTATTTCTGAAGAAGAAGCAGGAGCTGGAGGAAAGGATTGCAAGATACTGTATGTTCAGAGAACAAAAAATATATAGGAAGTTGGCAGATGATATCCAGTTAACTCCTCCCACTGATGGAAATCATAACAGGAACCTGTGAGTCTCTCTTTCCCCTTGCAGCTCCCCCATCACTTCACATTGGTTCTGGCAGCTTGAAGGACTGTCTGGAGCACTAGTGTAATAGAGGTAGAGCTTGACACACTCTGTTTCAATTAGCAGGGATAGTCATATTATCTGCTATCTGCCTCAAGTTTTCCTGATCCCTTTGACTTTTCCTGAAATCTTTATAGTAGCTGGACAGACACTGGGGAACGGAAGGATTTTCCCAAAACAATACATTGTGTTAGGAACTCTCCCTGTTGTAAGGCATAGCATTTTAGAATGATTTGGTCTTGAACAGGTATGACGGATACTATTTGTTTTTCTTTCATTGTTGTGTTTTAAAGGTTCTGTTATTATGCTCTTGCCAAGGTCAAAAGTACAGACATTCGAACAATGACCTTAGAGCACTATAAAACTTTATAACAGCCTTTGGTAGTTTGAATCTGTGGTGGTCCATCACAGCTGATACTTATCCCTGAAATGGTCAATGCCAGTGTGAACAAGAGAATTATGTCAATCAAAGTTTATTTGGGTATCAAGGTAAAAGTTACTTTACTGTTGGAATGATTCCAGGCAATATTAGCTTGCCTATTTCTTCAAGTTTTATTCATCTACATTGCTCCTATGCACATAAATTTAAGAATTATTGAAAATGTAACTTTTTGAGAAGTTACAGACATATTACTTCATGTTACAAATAATTATTCTTACATCTATGAGGGAAAGCTATGGGTATAAATGCTTAAAAGCATATGAAGATTAAACTTAAATTGCAGGCAAATACTTAAGTTAGAAAAATATAGTTCAATTACAAGCTTTTAGCCACAAAAGTTAGAGACAATAATTTAAATAATCCAAAAATACAAGAGTTTATAACCTGAAAAAGCACATCCAAGCTCAAGTGTTAGCTTCCTAAGAAAGAGATACTTTGCAAAGCAGTTAGATTTCTCGAGAGACTATGGTAACGTGCTCTGAATGGAGGACTTGGAACAGTGTCTAGTGTGGCTGAAGAGGCCAATTCGAGAGTGACAATCCCTTCCACACTGAAGACAAATACAGTCTGTCCCCTGTCCAGCTCCCTGATTTTGCTGGGTTCGGGACTGCCTCTTTGCCTCGGCCTGCTGGACAAGGGTCTCTTCAAAATGGGAGAGGCCATGATGCACCGCCTGCCTCCAGGCTGAATGCTCAGATGTCAAGGTTTCCCATCTGTTGAGGTCCATTCCTAAGGCCTTCAGATCCCGCTTGCAGATATCTTTGTATCGCAGCTGTGGTCTCCCTCTGGGGCGATTTCCCTGCACTAATTCTCCATACAGGACATCTTTTGGAATCTGACCATCAGCCATTCTCACGACATGCCCAATCCAAAGTACGTAGACGTCGCTGTTTCAGTAATGTATACATGCTAAAAATTCCAGTTCGTTCTAGGACTACTCTATTTGGAACTTTGTCCTGCCAGGTGATACCAAAAATGCATCGGAGACAACGCATATGGAACGTGTTCAGCTTCCTCTCCTGCCATGCACAAAGGGTCCAGGACTCACTGCAGTACAGGAGTGTACTCAGGACACAGGCTCTATAGACCTGGAACTTGGTATATGCCGTCAGCTTCTTATTAAGCCATACTCTCTTTGTGAGTCTAGGGAACATGGTAGCTGCTTTGCCAATGTGTTTATCCAGCTCGACATCTAGGGAGAGAGTGTCAGAGATCGTTGAGCCAAGGTACACAAAGTCATGAACGACCTCCAATTCTTGTGTGGACATGGTAATAGAGGGAGGTGAGTCCACGCCCTGGCCCATGACTTGTGTTTTCTTCAGGCTGATTGTTCATCCAAAGTCTTGGCAGGCCTTGCTAAAACAATTCATGAGTTGTTGGAGGTCTTCAGCAGAGTGGGCAACAACAGCTGCATCATCGGTGAAGTCCCACATGCATTTCAGCTGGACTTTGGTCTTCGCTCTCAATGTAGAGTGATTAAAGAGCTTTCCATCTGATCTAGTCCGGAGCTAAGACACCTTCTGTTGCAGTTCCAAAGGCGTGCCTCAGCATGACAGCAAAAAAGATCCCAAACAGGGTCGGCGTGAGGACACAGTCCTGTTTCACTCTGCTTCGGATGTCAAAGGGATCTGATGTTGAGGCATCAAAAACTACTGTGCCCTTCATTTCCTCATGAAAGGACCTGATGATGTTAAGGAGTCGAGGTGGACATCCAATCTTGGGAAGTATTTTAAAAAGGCTGTCCCTGCTAACCAAATCAAAGGCCTTTGTAAGATCTATGAAGGCCACAAAGAGTGGCTGTCGTTGTTCCCTACATTTCTCCTGCAACTGTCTGAGGGAAAATACCATGTCAGTGGTGGATCTATTAGCTCGAAATCCACAGTGTGATTCTGGATAGACTCTGTCTGCAAGCACCTGGAGTCTCTTCAGCACAACACGGGCAAGCAGCTTCCCTACAACGCTGAAAAGAGAGATGCCACGGTAGTTATTGCAGTCGCCCCTGTTCTTATACAATGTGACGATGTTTGCATGTCCTGTGGTACTCCACCTTCCCTCCAGCAAAGACAAAAGATTTCATACAGCTCGGTGGTGATGATCTCTCTACAGTACTTCAGCACTTCAGCAGGGATGTTATCCTTCCCAGGTGCCTTGCCGGAGGCGAGGGAATCCAAGCCCGTTTTTATTTCTGCTAAAGTTGGTTTGCTGTCCAACTCTTCCAAGACAGACAGGCACTCGATGTTATTTAGTGCCTCTTTGGTTACTACATTCTCTCTGGAATATAGCTCAGAGTAGTGCTGCACCCAACGTTCCATCTGCTGTGCTCAGTCCTGGATGATCACGCCTGTAGCAGACTTCAAGGGAGCAGATTTCTTCTGTATTGGACCTAAAGCCTGCTTGATACCGTCATACACAGATGTTACCTGTGTCCGCTGCTATCTGTATCTGAGAGCAGAGCTGAAGCCAATAATCGTAGGAACATCTCCTGGCAGCCTGTTGGACTTTGCTACGAGCAACTCGAAGAGCCTGCAAGTTGTACTCACTAGGACAGGCTTTGTATGCTGCTAGAGCTCTCCTCTTATCCTCGATGGCTGGCATCAACTCCTCCGAATGGGCTTCGAACTAGTCTGCCATCTTTTTGGTCTTCTTGCCAAATGTGGATAAGGTCGTGTTATAAACAGCATTCTTGAAATGTTCCCATCTTTCAGGTGCATTTGCATCAGCCGGGCCTGGAAGGGTTTCCTCAAGCTCTTGGGCAAATTCCTCCACTTTTCTTTGATCGCGAATCTTGCTGACGTCAATACGTGGTCTTCCTTCCTTTTTCATGTGATACAATCTCTTTGTTTGCAGTTTTACTCTACTACACACCAGGGAGTGATCAGTATCACAATCTAATACTAGGAAGGCTAGGGCATCTAGTGAGGATCAAATCGAGCTGATGCCAATGCTTTGATCTTGGATGTCTCCAGGAAACTCTGTGTTGAAGCTTCGTATTAAAGAACGTGTTGCTGACACAAAGACCATAATAACAGCAAAACTCCAGCAAAATTATACTGCAAAGCAGTATAATTTTACATTCACCTTGCTTTCCCTGTGATGGCTTGGATGGAGTTAGCTGATTATTTTGCAGTGCCTTTTCACACACAGCTGTTCAAACCACATTTTCTTTAGCACAATGTACAATTTCAGGGTTGCATTTTTACAGTCCCCTTAAATATTTTAACACTCTATACATACAAATATTTCAAATTATAATGACACTCTCATTATAATTTGCATTTTATTATTAACCACCTGGTGCTAATTTTAAGGAGGTACAAATTTAATAAATAAATGTGTTCTATGGAGCTTAGTTGCTGGATCAGGTCAATTGAGTGGGAAAATCACATTATTTAATGAACAGGCATATGCTCCTGATTCCTTAACTATTGCGCTTGCAACAAGATAAATGGACATGCAATGTTTTGTACTGTAATAAGAGAAAATAAAATCTGCATGGATACTGAGATACCCCCTAATCACCAACTCATTAAAAAGCCTGGTGTTTTTTTTTTCTTGAGATTGCTTAGGTCACTTGTGTGAGGCAATTGTATTAATTAATTAAGATATATACATTCATGCTTCTATAACTACAGTAGTTGCTGAAACACAACAGAAAATGCAATATTTTATATTATAATGATGGTTATAGTGGAAAATATAATAAATGATGATCTCTATAGTTAACTGAGATGTCCTCTAATCATCAAATAGTTTTTTTTAATGGTTTTCTCCTGAGATTTGTGATGAGCATATAATCTTTTGTTCACTGTTAAAACAGTCTGGCATATAGAATTCAACATCAAATCTCACTGGATTTGTATTGATCAGACAATAAATCTTACCTTACTGCACAGTGTAATTCCTATCTGGACACATTAAAAAGATTATTCCCTTTGGGTTTACTCCAAACTCTGCACTGGCTCCAACCATCAGTCAATGTGACATTTTAGAGAACAGCTGCTACCAAATATAAACCTGTCTCTGGTAATAATGCTGCTATAAAATGAAAAATTATATATAATCTGAACTCTTTCCACACTGTGGTAGCTTTTATATGTTCAAAGACACATAAATATTATCCACCAAGTTTTACATTTGCTCTTCTTCATGCAGTTTCCTGGCACTGTCTTAAAATCTATTGTCCTTCCCCCAGTTTGCACTTTCTGGTATTGTTCTAATAACACAAAGGAAAAGTCAAACTAAATGTAACACAGGACATTCTGAATTTCTGTAGTGCTTTGTTTTTGAAATAGCAGTCATGCAGGTCATGGATTAGGACTGCAGTAGTGTACATGTATGATACTGTGGCGTTTACCCCGTGGCCCCTGTTTGTTTCACCAAACACAGAGCTCATGAAGGTATCCCAACACGCCCTTTAACACGCTGCCACCAGTTGATCTCTTTATCAACCTATATTTCCTATGAAAGACAGGTCCATTCAGTACTGAATTTTTAAACAGAAACAGGTTTATTGATTACAAGTTGTTTTAGGAATAGTTCAGAAGCACATTCTTAAAGTTACACAAAGCTTTAGTATTTTACTTTAACCTCTTCTATCTTAATTAATACAGGTCCCACTCTGACTAATCACTCCTTAAACACTCTCTCTCTGCCTCAGACCCCCAAACTCTTTCTCCCAACTCTGTCTCTGACTGAACTGACTAGACTCTGACTCACCCCTCCCTCCTGGTTTCTCTGGCTCCGCCTCCCAACAGCTCCCATTGGTGCAGGCCAATACCATTATATATATAGGAAGACAGGGTGTTTGCTACAGATACTTTCCCCTACATCTTCATCACACACACACACACACACAAATACACTTGCTTTAGGTGGAAAAGTTACTGATTGCACAGAGACCTGGTACCAATAATAAATGAGAAAATGACATGAGAAGGAAGGATTACTACCACCACCAACAACCTTCCAAATGCAATTTGGGACCACATAATACTAATTTTTAAACAATCAATCAACACAACATAAATAGGAAATCCTATTTATGTATCTCTTGCATTGCATCCAGTTGTACTATTAGGCAACTGAAACAATACATGTTGTCATATATATCAAACATGTATATTTGGGTGGGGTTTTTTAAAATAAAATTTAATAAGTTCTCAGCCAACATAATCATATGGAAGAGTGTGTGTGTGTGTGTGTGTGTGTGTGTGTCTTAAGGTGAGTTCAAATGCAAGTTGTAAACACCATTAGTTTCAATTGGCTTCTCCTAGTAAGCCAACTAAATTTTAATACCTATTATCTGATAGAAGCTTGCCATTTTTCTGTATTACCTCCCCAGCCAAACAGGAACCTTGAGTTTCATAAGAAGACAATGGGGGAGTGGGGTGCAGATCATTTGACAGTTCTTTGTTTGAAGAGTTGAGTGGAGAAATCTAGCCAACTGCTAGAGTGAAGTCTGAACCCAGTGGCATATCAATAGTTCAGTATGGCAAGTCAAGATAGTAGGGATTGCACCCTGAGACAGTGACATTGAAAAGAGACTGCTATCCTGCTTCCGGCGCAACTTCAAAATTAAGGCTGAAATCCAAGCTGTGACTCACTTTCCTGATGTCCTCATCTACAGCCATGCTGCATCTGTTTAAGGAGCATTAAAAGCTTCTCCACACCCTCAGCCAGGACTCCTGATCAATGTGGGGAAGACTGCGGAATGGAGAAGGGAACTCTTTAGTGCCTGAAAATCATCACCCTTTCTTTTCAGGATGCCTTGGTATCTTTTATATATGTCACCAGATCACAAATCCCAGCATTCCTTAAGAAAAATCCATGACGAATGGTATGAAACTGATATAAGTGTCCAGTTCTCATACATATTATCTTTTTAAAATAAAATCTGAGAATCCGGGCCAGCTAATGATGTAAACAAGCATCAAGTGGCATGGCTAGAATTCAAATAAATATGCCTAACTGGGCAATATAGCAACCAGACTTTTCCTCTCTTTTTTGGTTTTTGTCATTGTTTTTTCTCTCCCTCTATTCTTTCAGCCAATCTCACCACTTTCCTTCCTCCCATATCAGAAAAAACAAATTCTCATTGTCTAATCTGAATTACACAGAAGTGCTGTTTAGAAAATCTAGACATGCTTAAGCAAGCTAGTTATAGTCCCAATGGAAACCAAGTGTAAACATTTGGGCAAAATCTCAAGTCTTCCTGCTGCTAGATCCCTATTCTTGTGGAGGCGTCTTACTTCTGAGGAGCTTCTTACTCATGAGGAGCCTGGTATCTTCCTCTTAGTGTATCACTATGGTACTGCAGGATACATACAGATTTTATTTAATTAATATTAATTTATCCACTTTTAGAATAAAATAGCCCTGAAGTATATGCTTCTCTGCTGGGACGTGGTGGCGCTGTGGGTTAAACCACAAAGCCTCTGGGCTGAAAAGTCAAAAGATCAGCAGTTCGAATCGATGCAACAGAGTGAGCTCCCGTCACTTGTCCCAGCTCCTGCCAGCCTAGCAGTTCGAAAGCATGTAAAAATGCGAGTAGATAAATAGGTACCACTACGGTGGGAAGGTAACGGCGCTCTGTGTCTAGTCGTGCTGGCCACGTGACCACGGAAACTGTCTATAGACAAATGCTGGCTCTACGGCTTGGAAACGGGGATGAGCACCGTCCCCTAGAGTCGGACACAACTGGACAAATTGTCAAGGGGAACCTTTACCTTTACCTATATGCTTCTGAGTTTCAAGTGTCACTGTTTTAGAGTTATAAGCAGAGACAGATACACACCCCCAGTTACAAAGCATTCAGATAGTGCAGCAATATTTTGATGCATATGTAGATTTATAAGTGAGTTAATTCCTGAACCGTTTAAAAAGAACCTCAGTATTTCTATGGTTTTCAAAAAGGAAATAAATGAACTGCATGAACCCTCATCAGCTGGAGAAAAGAGCAATTTTAGTTGAACTGCAGCACTATAATAACTAGCATTTATATTGTGCTGTTAAAAGCACTTTCCACATCATCAGGTTTAAAAGATTAATCATAAAATACAGTCCATTGTTCTTACACTGAAAATGGAGGAGCTCTCAAAATAAATTAGAAGGAAGAAGCTAAGACAACAATTTAAGGGAAGTTATGGTAGTTCTACTTTCTACTATGTACCCCCTCCCCAAACCTTTTAGAATGGGGGAAAACTCATAAAACGGCTGGGATACTAGAAAATAATGATGTAATGGAGAAGGGAGTGAGGCAATATGGGAAACCAGAGATAGGCAAACTGGGACTCCAGGAAGGCCAAATTTAGATTCAGAGTCTAAAGGGCCTCAACCCTTAATGGAACCATTAAGTAAACTGCAATTATTTGATATATTGCTGTGATGATCTTTCCTTCTACATTTTCAGTTTTAGTTAGGAAAAATTGCCCCTAATTTTATAAACCACTATAAAATTAAATATTTTCCTGCTCAAAATGCTTACTGTAAAATTACTCTAACTAATGAATATTTAAGGTTGACTTAACCTACATATTCTATCCAGCCTTTAATTAACCAACAGCACTCTCTTGCAACACAGTCCTTCTTCCAAACAAATTAAATATTGAGCATGCAGTACCAAAGTGACACAATATTACTGAACTCAGAGTCACCCAGAAATATAGCATTTTCCTTCATATTTTAGGCCAAAAGCAACATTAAACCTATAGCAGATTCGGTTAATATAAACAATGGTTATGTAACATAGTTATCAAGTTTTCTATACTTAGTTTCAAAGCACAATAGTTTATTGACAGGCACTATAAAACATTGACAAAATTAAATAAAAACGGAAGTAGAATGCAATGCTCAGCAAGGTTCATGACAGATTCATGACACAAAAACCTGATTATAGCTGCACAAGAGTCCCACGATGATCTCATGTGGCAGAGCAAATCAACATTCTACAGTGCTATTCTAAAAATGGGGGCAGCCCAAACAAAAACTTACAACTTTTAAATTGGGCTTTTGATCAGCACCAAATTTGGCAGACATTCTGCTCTTGCTCTGTGCCAAATTTTGGGGTGTTTGGACAATGGGTTTTGAAGTAATAATTAGTTAAAAGTAAAACTGTTTTATCCCTCATTCAAAACCAGGCCACCCCAAGGTATCCCAGATTTAAAATAGATCATATAAATTGAAAACATCAATCTTGCTTATCTTGAAAGAGAATTGTTGGCCCCACATGCTTTTTTTTTTTTTTTTTTTTTGGAAATAATTCAGGCTTTAGGAGCTGAAATACTGATCTTCAAAAAGGTCCTTTCAAATGAAACAGTCATTTCCACAGAATGTGTGGTACAGGCTTGCCAGGGAGAAGAGTTTTGGCAAAGGCTATATTATAGATAATCAGCTCAGATCTGGGGCAATCTGAACTTCTGAACATGTCAATCTGGATCCAATTAGCCATCAATTAGCAATCACGATAACTTTTAACTCCTTCCTGGCCAAACAGGCTATTTGGGGTTCATGCTTGCAAGGAGATTATGTGTCTGGTTCTACAAATGCTGACATAGACATAAAAAAATGGTTAGAGAACAAATATTCAGAAGCTCACATGTTGAAGGTATGAGATTAGTGTTTTTCGCTTTGTGGCTGGGGATGATATTACTCAATGTTAGTAGAACTTTTGTGTCTATATCCTGCCACTGTGGTACCGTATGATACCAAATTTGTTTTAGTAGGCAGTTTGTCGGTATAGAACAGAGCTGTGATCAGATAAGATATATTTTGAGAGTAAAGTTAAGTAGGATCTCTGTAGGTCTGCCTTGGGGATTCTTCTGGGATTCCCTTGATGAACTATATTTCGTAGAATCATAGAATCACAAAATCATCGTAGGGTTGAAAGGGACCTTGGAGGTCTTCTAGTCCAACCCCCTGCCCAAGGCAGGACACCTCATACCATCCCAGACCTCATACCATCCTGGACAAATGGCTGTCCAATCTTCTCTTGAAAACCTCCAGTGATGGGGCACCCACAACATCAGGAGGCAAACTGTTCCACTGCTTAATGGCTTTCACTGTCAGGAAATTCCTCATTTCCAGGTTGGATCTCCCTCTGACGAGTTTCCACCCATTGGTACTTGTCCTACCCTCAGGCGCAATGGAGAATTAATCTATGCCCTCTTCCCTGTGGCAACCCTGCTAACTGCTATGCTAACTGAGGGAACATTCAAAATACAGTAGGACCCCATCTGTGGAATCAGTATCTGCTGATTCACTTATCCACTATCTGAAAACATTAAAAGAAAAATCCTAGAAATAAAGATGAAATTACCAGAACTGGCCACTAGAGGGAGCCAGAGGCCATGCTGTTGGGAGATCAGTTCTAGAGATGGAGGTATTGTACTCCTACATGAATATCCCTGCACAGCTGGAGTTAACGAGGGTCTGGCCCTTTGGGCCGGCCCGTCCACTCACACATCCGCTGGTGGCAGTGGCCCTGCTCATCCTTCCAATCGCTCCCGAGCACTGTTCTCTTCCCAGTCGGCTAGCTACTCCTGGCAAAGAGAGGGAGGACTAGTCTCCCTGCAAGTCTGCCGAGTGACTAGCTGAGCGGCGTTCCAGAGCAATTGGAACGAAGAGAGGGGCCAGATGCGTGAGTGGACTCATTAACTCCAGCTGTGCTGCAATATTTGTATTCACATATGAATACGAATCCCCCCATATCTAATCAGTTCCAAGACCCCCATGGATGCCGAAAAATGCGGAAGTATTAAATGCTGTATACTGCATGGTCTCTGGCTCTCTTTAGTGGCCACCTCTGGTAAATATACCCTGGAAGTTTTTTTATTTAGTATTGGGAGGATTATTAAGTGATCAGCAGACAGTGATCCCGTGGATAGGGGCATCCTACTGTATAGTGCAGACCTGGGCAAAGTGCAGCCCGCGAGCCGCTCCTATCCAGCCCGCCGCCAGTTGCTTATCTTTAACATACCGCAAAAAAACTCTTTAGTATTTGTGAAGATTAACAAGTTTAAAATAAAAACAATGATAACATCACTGTTTCATTTTATTTTTAAGTAAAGTTGGTTCGGGCCCCCGAACACAGTTCAGATTTTTCATGTGGCCCCCTATAGAAATTAATTGCCCACCCCTGGTATAGTGTTTGCTAGGGAAATATACTTCCATGATGTCATTACCAGAACTGGCCACCAGAAGCAGACAGAGCCCATGCTCTATACTGTTCGCTATTGAAGGGAACCAAAGTGACTCCATGATGGATTATGTATGTGCAAACAGGACTGGGCGGGGTGGTGGTGAGCAACTGCCAACTCATGATCAGGAGATTGTAAGAATGTGATGGACAGAAGGGAGGGGCCAGGAGAATGGGCAGTACAAGGGGGGATGGTATAACTGTTTAAGGGTATAAAAAGGGGGGTTACTTGTTTGTAAGCGCGGCAGTTTCGAAAGAGACTGTCCGCCCGCTACTTTGCTCACTTGATTAAAGAAATGTTTTCCAGATCTCCCGACTCAATCTCTTATTGGCCCTTAGGGATTGGTTCGTTAAAGACAGGTCTGAGGAACACGCCTCATAATCCACGTTTTTTTAATCAGCAGGGAGGGGCCTGGAACTGATAAAATAACAGCTTGGTAACGAAGCACTCCATTTCTAGCCAAGGCTTAACCAAGCTTTGACAGCGTGTTACAGGCCTGCACCGACTTGGTCGACTCAGTGGTATTTCTTTACAGTGAACTAATACAGGATCGCTCTGTACATCATGCAAAGGGGCAACTCTCGCAACTCAAAATTTGGGTGCTGGTTTTTAAGTCCTTATGACAGAAACAGGCTTTTCTCGCATTCACATGCACTTTTCATGTTATTTTACTGTAATCCTGCTGTTTATAACCGTCCTTCATCCACTTGGCCACGTATCCATCGTAAACACACCCATAAGGAATCTTGAAAGGGCTCCTCGCCTGAGTCTTCGAACCTGCTAACGACGTAAAACATACGCCTTAGAAACACTTCAAAATAACGCTTTTCTCATAAATTATCTGAGGGACAGCGGACCCTTGTCATCAGTAATAAAGGTCCGAGACAGTTAACGGAATATTCCCGCGTCCCCAACTCCTGAGGCCCCGCCCTCTGGCCGTTGGAGCATTCCGCTTCCATGCTCTTCTTGCTCGGGACCCGCGGAAGTCACACGACCACTTCTCCTTCTCTCCTCCCCCCCCCCCCCCATCTCAACGCGCGAGACAACAACCCCGTTTGCCTCCGCTTTCCGACCAGAAGCGGGTCCACCGCCCCAGCCCGCTTCGGGCCACCCACGTTCGATGTGGCAGGGAGGGGGAGGGAAAGAAAGATCCCGAGCGGCTCGCTGGTTGGTCGGGGAAGATTCGGAGGAGGGGGCGGAGCTCGAGCCCGTTCTCCGAGATACCACGGCCCGCGGCAGAGGCGCCAAGGTTGCGCCCTGCCTCTGTGGGCGTGTCCCGAGGAAGAGGGCGTGGCCGAGAGTCCTGAGCAGGAGGAGGGGGCTTTGTTGTGGCGCCGAGAGAGGTACCGTATCAGTTCTGGGGCCGGGAAAGGGGCGGCCGCCTCATTACTAGCCTGAATTTCCCTTTTCTCTCCGGGCGGGACAGAGCCGCCTTCCCGTCTCTGGGGCCAGCAGTGAGGTGAGAAATGGGGCCGGGCCGGGAGGTAAACGTTGACAGGGACCGCTCTTCGCAGCTTCCTCCGCCTCAGCTCCGGCACTCTCGTGTTGTGCTGGAGGGGTGGTTAGGATCTTCTGCCTTTTCCCCTGAGGCAGCCAAGAAGGCGGCGGCGGCGGCGGCCTCTTCTAGAGATGCATCAAGGTTGGGTTTCCGCTCCAGAAGGAGGTGTTCCCCCTCCCCGTCCCAAGAGAAGGGGAGGAACTCCGGCAGTTCAGGTGGAGTCACGGTGAAGGAAGGCAATGCCCTTGACCATGTGCAAAGTGCTTTCTCTCGCAGGGGTCGGTTCGGAAGGACGCTAGTGAGGAAGCCTTCAGATTTGCACAGGAATTCGTGTAAATTAGTTGTGTCTCGCCATCTTTTCACTACCTGTTCCTAGGTCTGCTTGCAAAGAAGGAGTGTTTATTTCCCACCCTTTTAGTGCATGTTGGTGTGAAGAGATGGGATTCTGTCCCATTCCAGAGCAGCCTATCGCCTAGAGAAACATAACACATTTTCATCAGATTCTAGTTTCTTTTTCAAGTTAAGTTGCTTCCAGTTAGAGTACAGTATTTATGGAAAGCAGTTATTTTGAATTAACATTGAAATAATATATTGTGCTGAATTTTTGTTCATTTTTTTTACCCCTTGTGATCACAAACATCTTTTATAATGTATAAAACTGGTGTTGGTTTTTTTTGTTTCCCAATGTAAAATCTTGAACAAAAATCCTGCAGAATGGACTCCTCTCTGTGTAGGACATCAGTGGTAGACTTATGCTCATATTCTAACTATTACATTCATAATTATGCCCCTAGTTCTTATCCTTGTTCTTCCACTGCAACATTCTGCGTTTGATCTTTGAACCAGTGGAGTTAACAGACATTGTCAAAGGTTACCTGTCGTTCAAGGGATGTAAGCCCCCCCCCCCAACTACCTCTTGGCCCTATGGAAGAGATAGCTATGGTTGATGAGTCTCAATTTCAGAAGGAACTGTAAGTGTGTATAATACTTTCTGAGTCACAGCAGCTCTCTCTTCAGCCTAAACTCATCTGATCGGGAGAACCTAATGTAATGTAATGCAGCATTAAAATGATTAAAAATGAATTACCAATGAGTCCTACTTCATGACGTATGCAAAGAGAAGAGATAGGCTTCCTTCTCTTACTGCTTTATCTTACTTTGTCAAGAGTGATGGATCCAGTCTGTGCAGCAGCTTAAATGGAAAGAAGAAAGGCGTGTCTGAGTGACATCTGTCCTGTTACATATGAGCCGCCGTTTCCAGGCATTGAATATGCCTAATAGTACAGCTGAGAGACATTCAAACTATGCATGTGATTAACAGTGTGATACTACAGGTATAAGTAAATCCTACTGAATTTAATGAGGCTTACTCCCACATGTGTTAGTGAAGGACTGCAGCCCAAAGGGATATTTTTTCCACTTTTCAGTTGAAACAGAAACATATACCTGAGAAAATATGTACAAAAGGAGAAATTCTGTGGAGCATATTTTCCAATACATAAGCTTTTAAATGTGAGGTTGTTTTATACCATTGAAGTGTATATGGGGACAGGCAAGTGGCTAAACAGAGACACATGCTATGAGGATATTACATTTCCCTACCCTGTTTCCCCGAAAATAAGACCTAACCTGAAAATAAGCCCTAGTATGATTTTTAGGATGCTTGTAATATAAGCCCTCCCCCAAAAATAAGCCCCAGTTAAGTGAAACCATTGTGTAGCAACCAGAAGAAGATGACATTACTGTATTTGAATAAATGTAGATTGTTGTACATGGAAAAAAAAACATCCCCTGAAAATAAGCCCTAATGTGTTTTTTGGAGCAAAAATTAATATAAGACCCGGTCTTATTTTCGGGGAAACACAGTAGTATTCCACCAGCAATATTTTGTCTCTGGGAAAGCAAGAATGCTACTTTGCTTCCACACTTATACTGTAGATTAAAATTATTGCTGATTTCATTCATACCTCTCTGAAGCTTCATCTCACTGAGATATTTGTATATAACGTAGTCATTAAATTAATTGGTAGTGTGATTTAATCTTGAAGCTCCATGTTTTATCTTATGGAGGATCATTCTTGAATACTTCATGTTAACTGATCTGGAATAACTAATGTTCCTTGATTGTGTACTCTGTACCTTTGAATATCCATTTTCCCTTTATATTGAAAATGGGGAAATCAGTCTTGAACCAATTCAGTATTAAGGGAACTGTGATTAATGCGTAACTAATCTGCCTTTAATGAACTTGATTATGTACCCTAAAAATCTAGATTGAAATCTTTGTCTTTCTAACAATTAAATTAAACTTTATAGCCGGGTAAATTAAATATATTCGATATGGGGGTATGTTTCTATGAATTTTTATTGGGATAGTGGGGTGATTTTACTAAATTTTTGTTTTAGCCAATACCTTATATATTTCAGATGCTTTGAGTTTTAGGGTCTCTGGGTGGACATCCTATGTATGTTGTGTGTGTGTAGAAAAATGGAATGCATCCCAGTTCATATATTATATAGAACAGGCTGATTGACTTGATTTGTGAGAAGGAAGATATAGTTTATGGCAGCTTAACTTAATTGCTTTTACTTAGGTTAAGCTCCAGTGATGTCAGTTTACTTGGAATTTTCTTTCAAGAGAACATGTTTTGCATCATGAGGTCTAAGTGGAGACAGTTCTCTGTAGCAACTGGTTACTTGCAGTGTGCAGTGTGGAATCTAGATTGGAAACACAGCAAATTAGAGCTGAAATTAAACAATTTAATCTTTTTTAAAAAAAAGTTTTCTGAAAGTGTATCTGTATCCTTTAAATGAAATATATAAAATACATTAATTTTGCTTAGGAATTGCATTAAGTTCATAACTTCAGTGCTTCGTAAATGAGTTTGGGAGGCTGCTGATTGGTTATAATCAAATGTTATGGCTGGAATTTCATGAGCACATGAATTATAGGAGCTATTTGTTAGTTGCTATTTAATGGCCATTACAAATATAAAAAATAGTCTTTGCAAATCATTATGAAGGAAATTATCCCATACCATTTCTACACGACTGTTCTCATATTCTTTTTTGGCAGGAGTCAGTGCGATGTTGCCCTCCAGATGATGTTGAATTGCAGTTCTCATCACCCCTCACTATTGGTTGTGTAGCTAGGACTGATGGAAGTTGCAGTACAACAACATCTAGAGAGCCACAGATTGTCCATCTCTGTTTTATGGCGTGAAAGTGCAAGCATAGGGGGCAGAGAGGAGAGAGAGCTTCCTTGCTTAGTTGTCAGGGGGCCAATCTCTTTTGTTCTCGGGTGTCTGGTGGGGATCTATTTCCAAGCATGTGAGAGTTGTTTGATCTTTGTGTGCTGTGATAATAATACAGACGTCCCCTAAATATAGGCCTTATATTCACTTAGAGTCATTGAGCTTCATTTGAGGGCATGGAACTGGCCAGGGAGGTGTATGTGTCAGTAAACTGTATGATAGGAAAAAAGTGGGATTGTTGTAAGTGAAATCATGAGTTGTGCTGGCTGCTAATTAATAAGGTTGCATTCCGCACTGAGCAGTGGGCACACAAATAGAACTGTAACTATTTTCATTAATTAGCACCAACTTGCCCCTATGATTTACTTGAATTTACTTTTTGTTGTTGTTGTTTAGTCGTTTAGTCGTGTCCGACTCTTCGTGACCCCATGGACCAGAGCACGCCAGGCCCTCCTGTCTTCCACTGCCTCCCGGAGTTGGGTCAGATTCATGTTGGTAGCTTTGATGACACTGTCCAACCATCGTTGGTGATTTACACATGGGAATTTACTTACCCATGTGTAAATCACCAGTAGGATTCCAGCCAATATGTACTAAGTAAATAATATAGAAACAATATTACATTTTAATAAGTATATGTAGACAATCAATAGCAACAAGAGAGAATTCTGAGTCAGTATAAAGATGATTGACTTTCTGCATGCATTTTTTAAATGGACCAAATTTCATAATTAGAAACTCCCAAGAAGTTTAGCAGTTAGTGACTTGGTACTTAAAGCATTCCAATAATTAATTATCCACCTGATCTCTTGTGGTGAGTGAAATCATTTCCAGACAATAAGACAAAGCGGTTCTCTCTCCTTTTTCCCTATATAATATATCTTATTAATGCAGGGACCATAGCACATACTGGCACTATCCTGGTATACCCTGTTGAAGGGACTGGTTGCAGGTGTTGGAATAACCTGTTTGAGTGACTCTGTATCCTAGGTCAACAAAACTAGCTATGGGAACACTAGCCTTATCCTGTGCCTCATGTTCTGAGTTAAACATTTACTTCTGCTTTCAGGGGATGGAAAGGAAATTGGTTTGTAGTCCTGCTGTGAGGGAATCACATAAACCAATTTGGATGTAACAGCAAACTATACTTTTGTGGAAACAGCTGATTTAAGACAGAGTACATGGGGGTGGGGAGTATGTGAGTGCAAAAGTAATTTCTGATCTGGAGTTGTGTGTGAAGCAATACATAATGATATGTCCACAAATGAAATTCTTCCAAGAGTAGCCAGTCTTTCCTATGTAGCCACCTGAGAGGCACAGCAATAAAAATAACTATACATCAACCTTCATTTTAAATATATCAGCAATGCCTGAAATGTACCTCTTTGTCCTTTTTATTTATTTTTTATATTTTGTAACTTTGTAATATTTCTTTTTTTAGATTCATCTTGTGATCTGGGATGTCTTACAACAGATTAGAATGGAACTGCGTGTAATTTAGGCACTACATACAGGTAATTCTTTAATGTTAGATTTATACATTGCAAACCAGCTGAGCCAGAGTTAAAATCTTGGAGTTTTGCTGGTTTCATTTATGAGCAAACCAGCAAATCACTCTGATTGAATTCAGCGAGATTTCATTCTGAAGTAACTTCCATAAGAACGGTTGTGACTTACAAACCATTCACTGAAATAGTTGGAATTTCAAATATTTTAACTTTGGCTGAATCAATGCCCTGTAGCCTTTTGTAAACCAAAGGGAATCTTCAAACTGGTGACCATAGAAAAACTCAGGTGCAGAATATTATTTTGTGTCATAATTACTTTGGGTTGATCACAGTCAGACTGTGCCACAGGATATGCTGAAGTTCTATGATGTATTTAGCTGCTCCCTTAGCAAGCAGGAGTGACTGAGCAATGTGTAGCAGGTTGTTCTGTCATAACAAAGCAGGTTTCCCACAGACTCCTGGCGTGTTGTGTTCTGTAAACATATTAATTATATGGTTCTCACAATAAATAGAAAACTAAGCCCATTTGAATGTATCTTAGACAAGTTTCAGAAATGTGGAGTTACACCCAAGATTTCTTTTCTTCCAGAGGTTGGAGCAATTCCGTCAGAGGAAGGGAATCTTTGGATACAAAATTGAGGGTTTTGTAGAATTGTTTTACCAAGTGTAATTGGTAACAGATTAGGACTCTGGATATTGTGACAGACTAGGACTCATGGTTCAGATTTTCATTTGACCATAGAAACTCACCGAGGAACTGGTAAAACCACTCCTTAAGTATATCACTTGCGTTAAAAACCCTATTAGGGTCACTATAAGTCAGTTCCAACTTTGGCACATAACTAACTAGAATTGTTTTGTCTTTCTGCTTAATTTTTGGGAAGGGGGAATATGCAAATTGGCTCTTAAAATTTTAAGTCACATTTTAAAACATTAATTTAAACTAAAATGCACAGGTAAATATACTGTGCTTGCATTTCTTGTTTAGTTTGATGAGAAAATGCGTGAACTTTAAATGTCCTTTAGGACGGCAATATGTGAAAACACATTACCGAGAAGAGTGTTTGTAGTAGCTTAGCCATTGTTCCTTGGGCTTGTAACTGTATGTTTTCTGGTTTGTAGCAAATATTATTCTGACTATTTTGAAACAGAATGATGGTTTATGAGCATGGCAGCCAGAAAAATGTTAAAAGGAGAATATGTTGCCCAGAGGAAAGTGAAATGAATCATTGTTCAGTTAATTTTGTGGATTTTGAAGAGGTGCTTCATTTTCAAGCTTACAGCCATCTTTTGATCTCCTTATTAAAAATAAGTTGGAATATAGATTAGTTTTAATATTGTACAGGACTGTCTTCAAAAGCTGTTGGAAGTGTAAAAGATAAATTGTTATTTCTTTATAATATGAGCAGAAAGTGTTTTCCAAGATCCAAGGAAAAATATGAAACATAGAATAACTTTAAATAGTCTAAAATATGGCATCATATTGGTACCAAGAAATATTGCTTTTGCTACAGGATTCCTCTATATTCATCTGCAAGGGAGACAGATCTCTTTTGTAACTAAAAGGGTTTTTTATATGTTCAGAAATTGGAGAGTAAACTGTTTGCCTGTGATTGATAGAATGGAAAAGTTAAAGTACTGCCACAGACAAATGTGGTTGATTAGTTATGCATGGCAGCTTCTTCATTGGTTTTAGCTATTATTATTGTGTTCTTTTCATTTGAAAGAGAAGGTAGTGTATAACAGATCTACCCTGCTAGGTTCCCACAACAGCATGCACTGTTGCCACAACATTAAAACAACTGACAGGTGAAGTAAATAGTATTAATTATATAGTTACAATGGCACCTGTCAAGGGGTGGGATATATTAGGCAGCAAGTGAACAGTCAGTTCTTGAATTTCATGTGTTGGAAGCAGGAAATGTGGGGACACAAAAAGATCTGAGTGACTTTGACAAGGACCAAAGAGTGATGGCTAGATGACTAGATCAGAGCATCTCCAGAACAGCAAGTTTTGTGGGGTCCTGGTATGCAGTGGTAAGTACCTACCAAAACTGGTGCCAGGAAGGACAACTGGTGAACTGGCGTCAGGTTTGTGGGCACCCAAGGCTCATTGATGAACATGGAGGAGCAAAGGCTAGCCCGTCTGGTCTGATCACACAGAAGAACTACCATAGCACAAATTGCTGAAAAACTTAATACTAGCCATAATAGAAAGGTGTCAGAACATACAGTGCATCACAGTTTGCTACGTATGGGACTGTGTAGCTGCAGAACAGTGAGAGTGCCCCCTGTCCACCACCAAAAGCACCTACAATGGGGACTTGAGCATCAGAACTGGACCATGGAACAATGGAAGAAGGTTGCCTGGGCTGATGAATCACGTTTTCTTTTAGATCAGGTGGATGGCCGGGTGTGGGTGTGTCGTTTACCTGGGGAAGAGATGGCAGCAGGATACACTATGGGAAGAAAGCAGGCCAGCAGTGTTATGCTCTGGGCAATATTCTGTTGGGAAACCTTGGGTCCTGGCATTCATGTGGATGTTACTTTGACACATACCCCCTACCTAGAGAAAGTTGCAGACCACATAACCCTCTTTATGCAATGGTATTCCCTGATGGCAGTGGCCTCTTTCAGCAGGATAATGCACCCTGATACACTGCAAAAATTGTTCAGGAATGGTTTGAGGAACATGAGAAAGAGTTCAAGGTGTTGTCTTGGCCCCCAAATTTCCCATATCTCAGTCCAATTGAGTATCTATAGGATGTGCTGGAACACCAGATCTGATCCATGAAGGCCCTATCTCGCAACTTGCAGGACTTAAAGGATCTACTGCTAATGTCTTGGTTCCATATACCACAGAACATGTTCAGCAGTCTTGTGGTATCCATGCCTCAACACATCAGAGCTGTATTGGCAGCATAAGGGGGATCTACACAATATTTAGGCAGATGATTTTAATGTTGTGGCTGGTCAGTGTATATGTATACCTCTTAATGGTTGGGAGCCTTTGAAGGCACAATTCAGAAAAGTGCAACCAAAATGATCACTGGGCCAGGGCAACTTTCCTCAAGGAAAAGTTGCAATGCTTGTGCCTTTTAGCTTGGAAAAATAGGCAAACAAAAACATGACAGAAGTGTATACATTTCTGCATGATGTGAATACAGATAAAGGTAAGGCTTTCCTCCCTCTCCTATGGTACTAGAAACTAATGCCATCCACTGAAGCCAAATGATGAGAGATTGACATGGATGAAAAAAAAATTCTCCACATCATGCATAGTGAAACCAAGAAATTCACTGTCATAAAATGTAGTTATGGCCTCCAATTCAGAGAGCTTTGAACAAGGACTAGGCTGTATGGGAGGATACCTAGTGTTGTGTAGTGGATAGCATGATGGGCTAGGACTCAGGAGGCCTGGGTTTGAATATCTGCTCAGCCATAGAAGCTTTCTGGGGGTGTGGAATTGGTAAAACAATTCGTTAAATATCTCACTTACCTTGAAAGTTGCTGTAAGTCAGTTCTGACTTGACAGCACATAACAACAAAGGCTTCATGGAGCAGTTGATGGGTAAAGCTACCACAACTACTAGTTATGGCTAGGAGTAGAGATGAGGGTATTCATATTCGTATACGAATACCCCCATCTCTAGCTAGGAGTAGCAAAAGCAATATGCCTCTCAGTACTAATTGCTGGAGAATATGAGCAGGGCAGTGCTATTGTAGTCATGCCCTACCTGTGTGCTTCTAATAAGGGTCTGCCTGGTTCCTATGGGTATGCAATGTGGAATTAGATAGGTCTTCCATCTGATCCATGAGTGTTCTTCCAGGTTTCACCTTGATTATCAGCTGGCCAATCCATACTTTTAAAGTTTCACCATTTCAAACAAATAGGCCACTCAGAGATTACATCCTTTCTGAGACAAAATATCTGCATTCTCTTCCTGCTCCTTCATCGGATCTTTATTTTAAATCAATGGTTCCCAACCTTGGGTCCTCATATGTTCTTGTACTTCACTTCCCAGAAATTCTGGTGAGCACAGCTAGTGGTGAAGGCTTCTGGGAGTTTTAGTTCAAGAACATCTGGGGACCCATGGTTGGGAACCACAGTTCTAAATGACTGTAGAAATGCTCAGTTTTCTGGGTGAAAGTAGGGATTTTCTAAAACATATTTTAATTTTTTATTATTATTATTATTATTTGTAAATCTTGCATTCTCGGAGCATGCTAATACCCCCCTCTAGTGTGGTTGGAGGTTGGGTAGCTGTTTAAGCTATGGCATTTACGTCATGAAACTGGAAAACAGAGAAAATGATTCATCACATAATTCTAAATGTTATGACCTAAATCCAGTTAATAGTTGGGCCTAGACCCACTGAACTAATAGGATTTATGTAATGGTTTACTCATAATTCAGGAATTGATTCAATGGGTCCACTGGAACTACCATTTGGCTTAGGCCTGTATGAATCCTTCTGTTACAGATTGGTAGCATGCCTAGATCTGTTTTGTGGAAGGTAGTTTTATACTTGGTTTAAAGAATGCTATAATGTTGTAAGCATTTTCAGATTTAGAGCAAAAATAGCTGAGAAGGAAGAGAAACAATTGCAATAACCAGAAAAACTTTAATGCATGTCTCTTTAGCTAGGAAGCAGTCGTAGGTTGTAGTGGTTATTTATCACATCTGCAAACATGGGGTCCGTGGGGTAATTACAAAGATGTGTCTTCATGTGTTTTATAAGTTGGAGATCATGCTTCCTGACTGTTAATGCTAGGACAGATAACCGTTGATTTTACAATTTGAATTCAGGGATGTACCGTATTTTTCTGCGTATACGACCCCCCCCCCCCCCAATTTATGAAGGTAAAGGTAAAGGTTCCCCTTGACAATTTGTCCAGTCGTGTCCGACTCTAGGCGGCGGTGCTCATCTCCGTTTCCAACCCATAGAGCTAGCGTTTGTCCGCAGACAATCCTCCGTGGCCAGCGTGACTAGACACGGAACGCCGTTTACCTTCCCACCGAGGTGGTACCTATTTATCTACTCGCATTTTTGCATTTTGCATGCTTTTGAACCGCTAGGTTGGCGGGAGCTGGGACAAGCGAGGGGGGCTCACTCCGTCGTGTGGATTCGATCTTACGACTGCAGGTCTTCTGACCTTGCCGGAGGCGGAGGAGCACTTAATGGGTAACTGCTCCTCCACCTCCGTCTCCTGGTGCTGCTGCCTCTGCTGCCCGATCACCTCATCCATTGCGACTGCCGGGGCTCACCTCTAGCTCCTGCTGCCTTGTCCCCTGCCCGAAGGGAGCGCTGGAGAAAGCGAAGTGGCGGCAGCAGTCAATGGGCAGCAGCAAGAGGTGCCTGAGCGCGCGCGAGTGCTCCTTTGCCTCCGCCTCCTGCTGCTGCTGCCTCCACCGCCAGAGGGGACAAGGCAATGACATGAGCTGGAGGTGAGCCCCGGCAGTCGCACTGGAGGAGGCAATGGACGGCGGCGGCAGCAAGAGGTGCCCGAGCGCACACGAGTGCTCCTTTGCCTCTGCCTCCTTCCGTGTATAAAACGACCCTCAGTTTTTCCCCTAATTATTTTAGGAAAATGTGTTGTTTTATACACAGAAAAACACGGTAATTATTTGTTTAAAAAAAAGGGGAGTCTGCAGCCAACTATTTCAGCTATTTGGCTGCTTATCTGAAACCAAGTTTGAATTCCACCTTTTCATCTAGCTCAGTGTTTTAGGTCTCTGTCTGCGGAGTCTGAGGTTGGAAGTTTGATTCCCCACTATGCCTCCTTGTCGCGGGCTGGACTCGATGATCCATAGAGTCTCTTCCAGCTATGCACTTCTAAGATGATGATGATTATCATCATCATCTCCTGTCTATCTGGGTCTTTCCTCTTTGCTTACTCTTTTCCGTAAAGAAAAAGGAATGCTAAATTATTTGGGTGGGTAAATAGTGTGTATATTACAGAAAACTATAATACAGAAGAACACTTTTTAAAAATGCCATAATGTGAAGGTTTATAACACAGTAAACATATTGTTCTTCTGATACTGCTGGAAGAAAATACTTCTCAAGTCCTTAAAGAAAAACTGGCCAGATGTCTGGTGATGGAAACAGCCAGGGGAAAACAATCCCCCCTTTACTTCTGTAGTTCTTACAGGAGTCAAACCTGTAACAAATATGTATGCTGTTTTTGTAAGGCATAATTTGTCAGGCATAATCTAAATAAACTTCCATGGCACCATACAAATAAAAATATGAGAGGAGAGGCCTCTTGGCTAGAATTTAAGCAGGCCCTCACTTACCTGATACACTGGAAAAAGGAGACTGGAAGAAGACAACACCCTCTCCACTAGAAGCAGCCTCAACCCAGACCAGATATGCCTGCTCCTGGACCTATTTCTGAGCACCACTTACTTCACCTACAGAGGTGACTTTTACAGACAGAAACATGGCTGTGCCATGGGTTCCCCAGTGTCACCCATAGTTGCAGATTTATACATGGAAGAAGTGGAAAAGAACACACTAAACACTTTCCAGGGGATGACTCCGACCCATTGGTTCAGGTATGTGGACGACACCTGGGTGAATGTAAGTGGGTTCAAGCTTGGACTCTCTCCATCCTCCCTTTCCTTCCCCAAAAAGTAGTGACGACTCTTCAAGATGCATAAACTTTTTATTAACTGACAACGGAGAACCATGAATAGCAACTTCTGTAGGACCAACAGGTCTGCCTAACATGTCCTTTTTATGCCAACCATCCTTAAACTCTGGCGTAAAGAAAGACTTCACCAATGGGGGTTCACCCCAAAGCTCTCACGGTCGGTTGGTTTCCGGGTTGGGTTCCGCAGACTGGGGCAGATGGTCCCACAACAAGGGTGTTGAGCCCACTCCCCTTTTGTAGGCGTCGTTGGTCGATTGCTTGGTACCAGTTAGCCTGCCTTCTTCCAGTGAAGATCAAGATTCAGGAAGTACAGGCCTTTACAGACCACATAGACACAGTGGACAAAATATCAAGTTCACCAGGGAAGACACTAAGGACAACTGGCTGGCTTTCCTGGACTGTGCAGTCATCATAGGATCCAACTGCAGCTTAGGAATAGAAATGTACAGAAAACCTACACACACTGATCAATACCTGCTGTTTGACTCTCGTCACCCATTGCAACACAAAATAGGGGTCATCAGGATGCTAAACTACAGAGCAAGAAACATCCCCACCTCCACAGAAGCCAAGAAAAAGGAAGACGGACATCTGAAGACAGCCCTTAAGGCCTGTGTATATCCAAAATGGGCCTTTAATGAGGCAATGTGCCAACCCAACAGGACAATGGAACAGTCTGAGACCCAGAGCTGACAGAAGAACCTAGTCATTCCTTACATGGCGGGTATGTCTGAAAAGCTCAAAAGGATTTTTGGTAAACACCACATACCCGTGCACTTCAAATCCAGAAACACACTAAGGCAGAGACTCGTCCACCCAAAAGACTGGACACCAAAACACAACAGGAGCAATATAGTATATGTGGTCCAGTGCAAAGAGGAGTGTTCGGAGCTCTATACTGGAGAAACCAAAGAGCCACTAAACAGGAGAATGACGCAGCACAGGAGGGGCAATGGCTCAGGACCACAATCAGCAGTGTTCCTTCATTTGAAGGACAAAGGATACTCATTTGATGACGAAGATGACCGAGAAGATAGGTGATTTGAGAGAGGGGTCAGGGAGGCCATACATGTGCATATAGAAAATCCCTCACTCAACAGGGGTGGAGGCCTTAGATACAATGTCTCCTATTTAGCATGCTGCCCTTTCATCCATCCCAAGAAAGATCAGGACCACACCCACCAGAAAGACCACTGTTAACGACCCATGACAATGGGTGGAGAAGGACTGCAGACATGGGATTTTCACTCACCCTCCCCCTGTCCATGTCAGTCTAACGAACCTATTCAGACCAGGGGAAAGTGAAACCAACGTGGAGGATATATCAGGAGTCTCCTACCAACTCTCCTCAGACTGAAGAAGCTACTTGGATGAGCAGCAAAACGTTTCAACCTAGTAAGAAAGAAGTCTAGCTGCCATGACTCAACTTCCGGATAACCTCACCTGGATGACTGAGAATCTTCACAGATACACTGGAAATGCTACACTGTGGTAAAAAGGCTGCCCATCCTAGAAATGAGGAAATTGTACAATAGAAGTGGGGAATAACATGTTGTTGCAATGACTTGTGTATAGGCTTAATTACAGAAAGATATTGGGATTAGAGATGGGCACGAAATAAGTTGTACTCCTTCGTACAAAGGCCTCCACATGTTCCCACCTCCTAGCCAAAGTGGCCCACTCACAATCCGTTGCACGCTGCCAGGGTCCTCTTTCTCCAGTGGTGCTCCAGTCCAGGCAGGAGCTTGAGCTGCTCTTCCACACTTCTTCTGGCAGCCGACCACTTAGATAAGGAGGCAGGATGGGGATTCTCCCTGTGCAGCCATCACATGATAGTGTATTCGGCAAAGCACAGCTAATAAAAATTAGGATGGAAACCAAGCTACTGGAAAATGGTACTCCTGCTTTGTGTGTCTGAGGTTGAAAAATGGAACACTGAAGCCATTAATGGGTGAAGAGGGACTTGGGGCTGGGTTTCACTGATACTAAGTACTGAAACTATTTACTAGCTCAAAGAGGTTATTCTTCATATAAAGAAATAGTACTTCTGCCAGAGAGCTGCTCTTCTCTTAGGTCAGCATCCAAAGAACTACTTTAGGTTGGCAGGATTAGCATTATGTCAGTGAGCCAGACAGAACTTTTTTTAAAAAAAATAACAAATATAAAAACAAAAACATACATAACTAAGAAATCTAATAACACAAAACAACATAAAACAATTGTACAAAACATGCTCTCACACACTCCAATTTGGAGATATAACCAATTTTAACTCCTCATTCTATCAGTTACAGTGTAAAAGTATTTGAGCTTGAAATGTTAAGTGGTTCTTAACCTGGGCGATATCGCCCCCCAGGGGGCGATTTCGTTTTTCAGGGGGGCGATGGAACGAAAAGGGGCAATGCGGGGGCGAAGGAACAGAAGGGGGTGATAGGGGGCGATGGAGCCGCCGCGCCACTGCCGCCATTGAAGTTATCATCGCCCCCCTCCCCGCGCCGCCGGATCCAGAGCAGCTGGTGCTGGCAGCGGATGTGGTGCCACCAGCACCATTGAGGAAGTTATCATCGCCCACCGTCGCGCCGCTGCCGCGGGAAGGGGGGCCATGATAACTTCCTCAATGGCTCAAGGGGGCGTTTCCTTCAAAAAGGTTAAGAACCACTGAGTTACACAACACTAGGTGTCCCCCCATGAAACCTAGTCCTCATTTAAAGCTCTCTGAGTTGGAGGCTGTAACTATATTTTAAGACAATGAATTCCTTGGTTTCATTATGTATGATTGGAGAAATATTTTTTTTCATCTTTCCTGAATCTCTCCCACCATTTGACTTCAGTGGATGACACTAGTTTCTACTTCTGAAAATCGCTGCCACTGGTCTGGAAATTAAAGACCCGTCCCCCTCTTGCAGTCTCAACAACTTCCAGGAATCAGAATTTTTTTATCTCTGAAGAACTGCCATGGCTAATGATGTCATCAGTCTTTCACAGTGTAAGTTGTACTGCTGGATTTTAGCTATTATATATACTGAAAGAAGGGCCTTACCTAGAAGCACCACTCATTAAAAAAAAAGAAGTCTGACTATTAAATTGACATGGGAGTTTATTTTTTGCAAAGGACACAAATCCAAAGCCTTGTTTTTGCTGGAGTATTTCACTCCAGGTGTTGGTTGGGAACCATTAAAGGCTCTTGAGAATAAATCAGATTGGAATGTGATTCTTTGCAGTATTTTTTAAGTTAATGGCCTCATGCTGAAAGTTGTTGCATCAGTAAATTAACATTTGCAGTTGATATACTTACTGATGTACCAATGCAAATCACAACATTATGTTTGTGTTACAAGACCCCTTAAACAAATACTTTTTTGGATCTGGAAACTTATGAAACATGTACACTTTATGTTCTATTTTAAAGCTGCAAAAGGGCATTCTCTGTAGGCTAACCTATAACTGGAAGTCTGCTTTCTGCAAATTCTTTCAGAAACATCATTTTAAAAACTTTTATTTCATCTGTCCCCTGGATATATATGGGGGCACATGTTTTCAGTTTTCATTATTTCCATTCAACTGTTTTTTAAAAAGGGCAGGATGGTATCACTGTTGTTTTGTGCAAGCAAGGAGTAGATGAATTATGCAGGTTTTCAGTTGCAGTCAATCAGCATGTTCATTGAGGCAGTGTATTTGAGCTTGAAATGTTGATTACTCGCTACAAGGACAAGAATTTCATTATGAAGTCTTTCTACTTTCAGAATACACAGGTGATTCCACGGGTAAGCAAATCTACCTGGGGCCTCTCTGAATGAAACTGGGAATGACACCAGCATATGTGTGCTTCAAAAAATATTTGATTTTCATACACTTCTGTCTTTAGTTGTGTATTTTTAAATACATGTAGGGGGTAGTTGGAAATTTTTCTGATTACTCTTTTCATCTATTTTAAAGGAACCAATGGGGGGAAATACAAATGCACAACATTGGAACATCGTCTATGGAATATTTTTTTATTTTTTTAAAAAGTGGTGCTCAAGTACAAGTCTTATTTGAACTGGGCCTTAGGTGTTAGATTTTTCTCCTGATCACACCATACCTCTGTCACAGACTGTAGTAGAAGAAACATTGGGTTTCATCTTATTTTAAGGATAAATGCTTTGTTTCACAGCACATCGTTCCACAGAAGGTTGCCTGTGTCTCTAGTATAACTTCTTTGCAAGTTTGTATAGCTAAGCATGGAAATAAACAGATCAAGCCAAGTCATACAGGAGCAAGGAATAAGCATAAGTGTTTTTCAAAGAGAATCTCTTTAAATGACTGACTAGTTCTCAGTTTGCATTTCAGTCACTGATATTAAAAAGTTTAATATTACCCTGTTCTTCTTCGTGGCCTCTGTGAATGCACACAACACTAGAGCTTAAAAAAGTAACATTGAGTGAGTGTTGCCCCTATAGCACATGCTCCGCCCGCCTCAATTCTCAGAGGTCCACTCGAAGAACTAGAGTTACAGGTAAGTAACCTCTCTTTTCCCAGAAAATAAGACCTAACCTGAAAATAAGCCCTAGTATGATTTTTCAGGATGCTCGTAATATAAGCCCTACCCCAAAAATAAGCCCCAGTTAAGTGAAACCCCGCCCTCCACCATTGTGCAGCAACCATTAGAAGATGACATGACCGTATTTGAATAAATGTAGATTGTTGTACATGAAAAAAATAAAACATCCCCTGAAAATAAGCCCTAATGCGTTTTTTGGAGCAAAAATTAATATAAGACCCTATCTTATTTTCGGGGAAACACAGTATTTGCATAAATGTAGTTCTAAGGACTGTTCCTTCCATATCTAAATTAGTAATGCATCATGCTGTATCTGTGCTGCAGCATCCAATAAGTAAAAGGCTTTGGAAACTTTTACAGTTTCACAGTAGCTATATGGAAGACACTTTCTCTGCTTCATCCTACAGACACTAGTCAAGCACTCTATGGATGGTGCCAGTTTACTCATTTCTTTATTCTTGTCTGGTGGTTCTTACTTGGGAATGATTTTGTGGCTGGTTTGATCCATTTTTTGCTGGCCTCTTAAACATTACATAAATGGTGCTGCATAAAGCCATAGGAAAATAAATAAGATATTTAAGAAGGGGTGAAATCCAGCAGAATGGAGATGGGTGGCGGGTCTGACTCCATCATAGAATCACTGTGGGTTAAACTACCAGGTCCAAGGAGCAATGTGATAGTGGGTATGTGCTATCATCCTCCAGATCAAAAACTTGAGGGGGACCTTGAAATGAGGAGACAAATCAGGGAGGTGTCCAAGAGGGACAGGATTGTAATCATGGGGGACTTCAGTTATCCTCACATCGACTGGGTCAATGCGTGCTCGGGTCAAGAAAGAGAGACCGGGTTTCTTGACATGCTAAATGACTGTGCCTTGTAGCAACTTGTCATGGAGCCCACCAGAAGACAGATGACTCTGGATTTAATATTTTGTGGTACTCAGGACCTGGTTAGGAACATGAATGTCGCTGAGCCGCTAGGGAATAGTGACCATGCTGCGATCTCTTTCACCATGCATGCTGGGGGGAGAGTGTCAAGCAAATCTGACACAAAAACCCTTATTTTCCGAAGGGAGGACTTCCCTCAGATGAGGAAACTAGTTAGAAAGAAGTTGAAAGGGAAAGTAAAAAGAATCTAATCTCTCCAGAGTGCATGGAGCCTGTTTAAAACAACGGTAGTAGAGGCCCAGCAGAAGTGTATACCACAAAGAAATATAGAAGGCTCTCTCTCATGTCTCACCAAGCACACCTATGCTGGTGGTGGTACAGAGAGAAAGTCTTCCCCTGATTATATTAAAATCCAGGTAGGCTCATATAGGGAGATGCTCTCTTTGATATAGCACAAGTCATTTAGGGTTCTACAGGTCAAAACCCCAGCACCTTGACTTTTTCCAGGAAACTGATCAGCAGCCAGTGGAGCTGCTGCAACCGAGTTATGTGATTCCTATAACCAGCTCCAATTAACTATCTGGCTGCTGTTGAATCCCTATTCTTAGATCTCCTTTTTGACGGATCAGAAGCACCTTTGTCTTGTCTGGATTAAGCTTCAATTTGTTAGCCCTCATCCAGTCCAATATTTATTTATTTATTTATTATTTATTTATTTATTGGATTACTATCCCGCCCATCTAGACCAAAGGTTAGACAGTAGTGTAAAACTGTGTATGAAGTATGGCTTTCTCAGGGTTAGAGGAGAGGAGAGATGAATTCAGGTGTCATCAGTATAGTGGTGGCATTGAACCCTGCAATTCTACCCTGTTTCCCAGAAAATAAGACCTAACCTGAAAATAAGCCCTAGTATGATTTTTCAGGATGCTCGTAATATAAGCCCTACCCAAAAAATAAGCCCCAGTTAAGTGAAACCCCACTCTCTACCATTGTGCAGCAACCAGAAGAAGAAGACATGACTGTATTTGAATAAATGTAGATTGTTGTACATGAAAAAAATAAAACATCCCCTTAAAATAAGCCCTAATGCGTTTTTTTGGAGCAAAAATTAATATAAGACCCTGTCTTATTTTCGGGGAAACACGGTAGACAGCCGCTCCCATGGCTTCATGTATATGTTAAATAACATGGGGGAACAAAACTGAGGGACTCCATAGGCCATCAGGCAGGAGAATCTGAGCACCACTTTCTGAGCTTGTTCCTCAGGAAAGGACTGGAGCCAGTGTTTCAAGGTCTCAACCCAGAGAGGTGATCCAGAAAGACACCATATCAAAAGCTCTCAAGAGATTGTAACTAACAGGTCACACCATCCCATTCAATATCCTGCACAGATCATCTTCTAGGGTAGTGATGGCTAACCTTTTTGAGCCTGAGTGCCCAAACTGGAAAACAACAACAACAACCCAGCAGGTGGGTGGTGGCGGCGGCAGCGGAAGTGGAAGTGGTGCCGGAAGGGGGAATCCCGGGCACAGAGGTGCCTCCAGACCCCATTCCGGATCCGCCTCCAGTTGTGCCCAACCCCGCCACTGCCAATAGCACGGCCAGCCCGCCAGCACCAGCTGCTCCGGATCCTGGCCTGCTGCCTGTTGGGGCTCTAGCACTGCGGCTGCAGCTGCCTCCTCAGGTTTGGCTGCCGGGGGTAATGATCCAGCGACTTATGGCTTGTGTGCCCACAAAGAAGGTTCTGCGTGCCAGCTGTGGCACGCATGCCATAGGTTCGCCATCGCTGTTCTAGGGTGAGCCTAATTGTCTCTATACCATGACCAGGACTGAAGCATACCTAGGGTATTTTGTCATACTGGTAGTTATTAAGATAGCCTATATAAATGTCCATTGATTTTTCAAAATGATCATCTGATAAAGACAGGCTTTGATTCTGATGGACCTTGGTGATTCCGGAAATTTTATTTTTAGCCTTTCTTCAATAAAATCAGTGGGAAGTGGTTTTGAAATAGTTTATATATTTTGTCAGATAAAACAATGTATAAATCACAACAAAATGACACATCTAACTATAAACAGCAATAAAATGGCATTTCAAAACATCATTCTAACAAGCATTAAAAAAATCAGCTCAACTAAAAATCCCAATATTTTAAGAATTAGTACCTGTGTCTGCTGCAGTTATCTGTAATACAGGGCTTATCCAGCTGCAGAACATTTGGAGTATTGGGAATTTGTTTTCAGATATTGGCCATGTTTAGGATAGATACTTCTTGTATATCTGAGTGAAAGTCAACCTCTCCTCTCCATATTTCTTGTGCCTGACATGATAGCTGCTTATCATGTTATGTGAATATTCTGTGGATTTAACCAGTTCCTTTAAAAGGTGCATTCACCATGTGTATTTTTACCATTAAACACACCTTTTTTCAAATTCAGGATTCTTCTTTGATTCAAAGCCTTTTCTAAGTCTGCTTATTATTCAGGAATTGTGCCTGTGAAAAAATGATGATTAATTACACCACAGGTTGTTCTTCTTCCTTATCTTTTAAAACAGCATGTGCTGAACAAAAGTAGAGCATTCAGTTGGCAGCTTTAATTTAATCACTTTAGCCCACTGCCTCTAGAAACTTAGTGCATTATGGGAAATCCATGCTTTTAATTCATGTAAAATTGATGTTAATAAATACCAATATTATTTTTCAGTAGTTCTGCTTATTTGGAGAAAAATACCGTATATAGGGATGTAAATTCTTCAGAAAGGAAAATAAATTCTGGTTGATAAATTCTAGCCAAAATATACCTTGGGTTGTTGAAACTTGGTTATCTGTTCATATTTCTTGTGCAATTCTAATTCTAAGCATGTGTGAATTATAGTTCTTTATAGCAAGCTTGGAAAAAGTAAATGTCTTAGTGTTTTTTTACTATGTCTGTGATTGTGCCTCTGCTTACAGAATACAAGTGGCATATAACTAATCAAATATATAACAGTTACAGAATCATGAAAATTCATTCAGTGTAGTTTGAAGAGATAAGGCACAAAACAACTATCCAAAGGCTTTAGGTGTTGTATGCGGTGCCCAGTTAAAACTGGTGATGGGAAGAGTCTGAAAGCGTAAGATCAGCAGGGCTGTCTCTGGCTGTGGCCGCACTAGCAAAATATCCCTCTTTGGTTACACGACTTTTAATCACGTTCTTGCCGTGCTTTGAGGTCAGGTGGCATTTATTCCAGGATGTGCGTCCCAATTTGTTTTTGGGTTTGTGGAAAATTTAAAAAAACAAATTAAAGGACATGCACGGTGACAATAGTTCAAAAAAGTTGCAATAAGATTGTTCACGCATATAGCAATGCAACAAAAAAGTAGAAGCCTCTGGCCGAGGGAGAAATGATCCGCAGTTAGTACGCTTGCTGGGTAAATGATTCACTAATGGCCGTGTGTCATTTGACTGCAAATTTAAATTGCAAAACAAAAGAGGGGAAACGAAAACATTTTGTTGATGTGACCACAGCCTCTCTTATGTAAACTGATACATTGAGAAGTGGACACTTACTGGCATTGGATGGAAAATGGAAAGGCTGTAGTGATAATCATATGGTAAGAGCCCTCAAGAAGGACCTTTGTTTTCCAACACATATAAATATAAATATATCACTATAATAACTGATTCAGGGTAAAGAAGGCAAAAGAAGGACAATTTAAAAAATGGTAACAAAAGTCACAGCTGCAAATAACAAAGTCAATTTAAATGCAGTGATTATAACAACCAGCACCATGAAGTGATTATAGCAACCAGCAGTTCAGATGTGATGTGCTGGTTAGAGCATGGGGCTTCATTGAACATTGAAAGTAATTGGAAATCCTTGGGCTAGTTGCTGTGTTTTTCCGGTAGGAACATACCTTTCACAAGGTTTTTGTAAGGATGAAATAAGGAAGAGAAGAACCACATAAGTCACCTTGAGTTAACTGGGGGAAGTAGAATATAAATGTAATAAATCCATCTTAATGTACTTGATTTTTTTTATTTATTTTTTTTTGTCATCTCTGGCCCTGCACACTGTCTAGATCAGTGGTCCCCAACCTTGGATCTCCAGATGATCTTTAACGACAACTCCCAGAAATCCTGGGCAGCAAAGCTAGTGGTGAAGGCTTCTAGGAGTTTTAGTCCAAGAAGTGTGGGTACCCAAAGACTGGGAACCACTGGTCTCAGTGCAGGACTGCTTGGGATCCCATGTGAACCTTTTTGACCATTCTTAATGAAAGACAAGATGGAAATGAAATAAGTAGATCAGTGTTTGCAAAAATTAAGTATGGCAATAATAACAGAAAGGTTTCTTGGATCAGACTTAAAGTCCCATTTAGTCCACTGTCTTTTTTCGAAAAAAAGCCAAACAGATGGCTCAGAAAGACCACAACCACTACTTTCTCACTGTATCTCCCCCCCCCCCCCCAGCAATTAAGTCGTATTCAGTGACGTGCTGCCTTGGAACCTGGAAATTCTTTTTAACTATCATAATTAATAGCCTTTGATAGACGTGTCCTCGATGGATTTGTCTAATCCTTTCTTGCAGCTAGCTAAGCTACTGGCTGTTTCATCATGTGATAATGAATTTTATAAATTATGCATCAAACAATGCAGTATAGCTTTTGTCTGCCCTAAATCTGCTTTTGTTCAGTTTGACTGCCAACTCTGTAGTTTGTCAGTTTATCCTAGAATTTCATTTTGTCACCAATGTTTCAGCTGGGTCTTCAGGTATTTTCTATGAATGGTTCTGGTGGATCAGTTCAGACATATTATCTTACCAGCATCTTCCACAGTGAATATTCTTGTAATTAATTCAGTCATCTGCTCTACTATCTCCCTGTTAATCCTTAGCCATTGGTTTCATTCTTTTGTTCCCTAACAGTCTTAACCTTCTTCCCTGACTTATCTGTGCTTCTGATTGAGAAATATTTTATTGTTTTTTTAAAAAGTTGAACAATAGGCTCCTAAAATCCCCCCCTTTTTAAAAAAAAATCTAGCCTTATCTTTGCATCTGTTTTATCAAGGTAATGGTCCTTTTTGTTCTTTTCACTTGAGCAAAACTTTTGTCTCATTTCCTGCCATCTTTCCTTGTGATTTAAATAACTGCTGAGAAAAAAATTCTGCCATTCATTAGCAATGTCCATTCATTATCTGTCCTTCTTTAAAAAGGTATAAAACTATTTTGTGTTTACATTCCTTAAACATGTTTACAATATTTTCTCCTTGTGAAATAGGGTGAAATAAAAGTTGTAAAGTGGAAGTGTCCTGTATTTGGCTTGCTCCGATATAAGATTTGTTGTTTCATGTAGATGGCTTTTAGTGAGAGCAAATTGTTTCTCCCACTTTTCAGAACTGCAGAGATGATTTTTCTTTCTCCCCTCTCCCTTCTCTGTATTTGGAATGGAAAGAGTTAATAGGATAACCCAGCAACAAAGCTTCTGAAACACAGCATAGAAATTGTATTCTTTGTCATTTTGTGGGTTAGGGAAAAGAGACTGTGGGCAGCCTCTGAAAGTGCTTTAATGAAAGCTGTCAGTGCTAGTAGAAGTTAATGGTAAGGGGATGAAGAGGCAAACAAGGGCAAATGTAGAGGCTGCTTTAATGTAGCTGATTGGTGGTTTTGATGAAAGAAGCAACACAGTTTACTGTGTTCATTATTTTCCTTTCCACCATTTAGATTAGAGGCTGTTCTTACAATTCTGTGACTCCTATTTGAAGGCAATATTTTCTCTTCCTCCCCTCCCAAAAACACTCGTCAGCAAGCCATACATAAACAGGCAGAGCATGTGTTTCTCTTGTCCTGGTTGGATGCACAAATCTTCTTTATGTGCTCTGCTACTTGCCTTGTTGCCTAGACAATAACTTGTTCCCACTGAAGATGTCTGGCTCTCGTAAAGAGTTCGACGTGAAACAGATTTTAAAAATTCGATGGAGGTGGTTTGGTCACCAGCAGTCTCCTCCTAATCCTAGTGTTGACTGCCAGCCAAGCGACTTCTGGGACAAAGGACAGAATGCAACAACTAGTGGTATAAAGTTTTTAGACTCAGGAAACCTACCGCTGTCTCTTGCCTCAATTGGTTTCCAAAGGTCCAACCAACAGGGTTTCCAGAATTCGCTGTCCTGGCCAATGGCATCTACCTCCAAAGTTAGTACATGTGAGTTCACCAGAGAGGACTGTGGAGGTGCATACTGGCTTGACAGATCCGATGCTGAGGAGGGAGCCAGTGAAGAGGAACATGCATCCGACAGCAGCTCATGCAGGTTTTTACTTTCTTGTTATGAGAAATTAGTTGTACCATCTATTTTTGCGCACAGAATGAATTGGGGACGGGCTAAAACCTTCCATTGTAATGCTGAAAACATACTTACGTTTGTAGTCCAGCCAAAAGACTGGACTTCTTACCATTGAAAGTATGCAAAAATGTAGCTTTCGTTAGTATTTCTAAACTATGTCGAAAGTATTTCTGAAGATAGCATAGGATAAATTCTTATTTCTAATATACATTTTCAAGACTGATAGAACTAGGAAAGAAAACCAGGTATTTTACCTATAAATTTTTAGGTATGTTCTCTGTTTTAATAACTTGTCTTGTTCTATTTGTGTAGTAGGTAGTTACTACTTCCATCCTGATTGTGAAGCAGAACAGAAGTAAAATTTAAGGTTTGTTTAAGGCTTTTTGAACCAATATAGCAGAATTAGGTTGTATAGCAAGGTGTAGAAAATGAGGAGCTGGGTTGTTTTTGTCATGTATGTATGTTCTCCTGTAACATGTTAACTCGACATTTAATTTCAGGTAGCGTTGCATCCTTTTGAGGCTGCAATAAATAATATGCATGCTTACTTTGAAATGTGTTCCACTGAACTCATATGTAAGATTGCACTCTCAAGAGTGTCTTGCTGTCTTCTGTCTATATTCCAGTAGAATTTTGTGTTACCTTTGTTTTCTTTACCTTTTAATGGAAGGTCAGGCTTTTCTTCTGTCTTCTTCAGCTCATTAAAATGTATGCTTAGTGCTACAAAAATGGTTCTTTAATAATACTTAGTTTCTTTTTAAAATGCACATAGTAAGCAAGCAAGCTTCCAGGTATTCTGATTGTGGAATATTGATGAACTTGGTCCCAATGGACTAATCTATCAGTAGTCAATCTGTAGTCAAAATATGTACGGATTGCTGATTTTGTTTGTTTATTTTGATACATAGGAAACAGATTCATGAGCTGGTAGTCTGAGAGAAAACATACTAGCATTTAACTTATTTTTCATTGCATCTGCAAAAATTATCATGGGAAAAATGTATGGAAACTAAAGGGTTTTTTTTAATTCTTAAATCCAGAATATTTAACTGAATAGAAACTGTTGTTTATTCATTGAACGATTAGTGTGTTTATCTGGATAAATGATTGAGGAGAGCGGCAGAAATAAATCTCTGCTTCAGGCTGTGTGGACTGGAGTGTATTTTAGCATTTTCAGCATCATCTGTTCAGTGTTTATTATAGAAGCATTACTAGCATTGCACAAATGTATTCACAAAGTATTCTTTCCTGTAAAGAAAAATCTAATTTTTGCAGAGATATGTGAAGTATAGCAATTTTAATATTTTGGTAATTGTTGTTGAAGTTGCCTGGTTCTTCCAGGGAACAATAACAATATTTAAAATAAATTGAAAAGGAAGTATTAATATAAATATGTCTTCAGAACAGCATTCCCTGCATGATAAACATAGAAACATATTGTGGCATACATACCACATAACAGTACTTATTATGAGAATGGTCAAACACTATGATTGCATGCAATTGAAGACATGGTGTGGAAGTGTCTGCACTTCCCTTTGTAGTAGAGAGTCTATCCCTAGAGAGCCCAGTTAGCTCAGACATACAGATTTGTCTGTAATCAGAAAATGCAAAGTGTCTGGCTGAACCAAACACCATGAGTGGCAAGAGGCGTGCCTGTGTATCTGAAGGTGCTACTGATAGATCATTCTCCTTTTGTTAGTATTCTGCAAGGCTAGGACAGAACAGGAAGAATTAGATAGAACAATGAGCTCAGATCTTTGGTTTGGTTCTGGGGTGGCCAGGTTTGGATCTGGTGCCCAGTCGAACCAGATGATTTCTCTTTAAAGATTCTGATGCCCTCCTTGTTTGGAATCCATTAGCAATGAGATCAGCATACAAGCACACATTCACATTAGACTTACCTTGGGGGTGTCATGGTTAGAATAAAACCAGTATTTGTGTTTTTAAAATTAAGTTATTTGTTTCCCCTCCTTTTGTTTTCTGTATTTGTCAAATAAAGAGATTGCTGGATTGTGGATTAAAAAATCTGAGCTTTTTTTGTGTATCAAAAGATAAATATATTTCATTGTAAATCTTTTTTCACATTAAAGACTATTTAAAAAAAAATGAGAATCAGTGAATGTGCAGGAGTCACCTTTCCAGATACTAATATAATTTCTGAATATCTGAGTTTATGGTTTGTTCTAGCTTTTTCCTTATATTAGGAGGCAGTCACTAATGCAATAGAAATTAAATATATGTTTTCCTTCTGTCCATCTTTTAAATATGTGATTGAGATGTTATTCATTTTGGTTTTTTTAATTTTGTTTTATTTATTTATTTGTTTGTTTGTTTGTTTGTTTATTTATTTATGAATAGAAATTTTCCTTATCATCTTAAATCTCCCCAATGCAAAATTCTTTAGCAGTCTGAGTAACACAACTATTTAGAATTGAGAAATTTCCTTTTCTATAGAAGGTGTGAGTGAGGAAGGTTAAATAAAGCAAAATCATGCACATTTTTCCTTAGTTACATGAATGTTTAAATTGTATTTCTCCTTAGGATGCTATTAAATATCAACTTCTCTTCATAAGGTATTCAGTTTTTCAGTGTTGTCATTAGTAGGAACTAGAAACAATAGAAATTACTCAGACTCCCTCGATCTGATCATGAAACTACAGCAGAGATGTTTCCTAGTCAGAAACTAATAAAACTGGTTACAGTAGTTTTCACATAAATTAAAAATGTTGATGGAATAAATGCATTCTAAGTTTAAATTATGTTTATATGTAGACATGGTCATTAGTTGAGCTACAAATTGCAAAAAGCTAATAAACTGAGGCTTCCCTTCCTCATTTCTGATTTGTTTTCCTCTGCCCATTTCTCTTTCAGCGTGGGCAGCTGGAGAAATAATTCAAAAATAAGCCATGGTTTTGATTTGAATGTCATGGCAAACTACAGTTTATACAAACCAGAGTTCATAGTTTAGGTATCTGGCTGTGGAGCCAGAGGTTGGGAGTTCGATTCCCTGCTGTGCCTCCTTGACAGGGGCTGGATTCAATAATACATAGGATACCTTCTAGTTTTGCAGTTCTGAGATTATTATGGAAGTGCTGGATAGCTCAGTGGTTTAGGTATCCATTTCTGGAGGCAGAGATTGGGAGTTCAATTCCACACTCTGCCTTCCTGTCAGGGGTGGACTCAATTATCTGTAGGGTCCCTTCCAGCTCTGCAATTCTAAGTTTTTAATATATTATTATTATTATTATTATTATAAATGAGTAACAAACTATGGGATTAGACTGTGATTTATGGCTAGTTAACACAGCATCGTTTATTAGCAAGGATGAGTTCACGGATCATATCAGTCCAAATTTTGACAAACTACTCCAGGGCTTGTTGGGACAAGGAAACACATGGTTTTATTATTAATCCTCACACTGGCATGTCTTCAAGTATAGATTGTCAGTGCAAAATTCTGTGGTCAAAATAAAAATAAAGATTGTTTACATAGTTAGTTTATAGTCAGCTTTAGATGGCAGGATAGCTTATCCAAAATTGTTGGCTAACCCACATGTACTTCAGGCAGCGTCATGGCATGGAAACGGCATTGGTTGCCCTGCTAGATGACCTATTGAGGGAGGCAGACGGTGGCAAAATGTCCTTTAATACCGTCGACCACGGTATCCTCCTGAGGAGGCTATCCGAGTTGGGGATCGGTGGTCTTGCTTTTGCTTGACTCCGGTCCTTCTTGGAGGATCGTCCCCAGAGAATACAGCTTGGGGAGAATGTATCAGACCCGTGGTTCCTCAGTTGTGGGGTTCTGCAGGGTTCGATCATCTCCCCAATGCTGTTTAATATCTACATGAGGCCACTGGGCGGGGTCATCCGGGAGTGTGGAGCGTCGTGTCACCAGTATGCTAACGACACTCAGCTCTACATCTCCTTTTTTCCAACTGCAGTGGATGCAGTTACGTCTCTTGAGTGCTGCCTGGGGACTGTTCTGCAGTGGATGCAGTTGAATGGACTGAGGTTGAACCAGAACAAGACGGAGGTCTTGAGGGTAGGTGCTCCCGGCATCAGTGGTTTGGGAAACCCCCTCTCTTTTGGGGGGGGGGTGAGTCTCACCACAAAGAGTGTGGTTCGCAGTCTGGGGTTTCATCTTGACCCAGCGTTTACCATGGAGACCCAGGTAGCATCTCTGGTTCGCTCCACCCATTTACATCTACGGCGGATTGCCCATCTGCATTCCTATCTTGATGTTGGGTCGCTCACCACGCTTGTCCATGTGCTTTGTAGTCTCAAGATTAGACTACTGTAATGCTCTCTACGTGGGGCTTCCTTTGAGATTGATGTGGAAGCTTCAGATGGTCCAGAATACGGCAGCCAGGTTACTAACTGGGGTGAAAAGATTCCACCATCTTTTCCCCACTTTGGCCGCCTTACACTGGTTACCTATCCGCTTCCGCATTGACTTCAAGGTTCTTACAATTACATATAAAGCCCTAAATGGTTTAGGACTTCGGTACCTGGCAGAGCGCTTTCTCCCACCTAGATCTACCCGTATCACCCGTTCTAGCCAGGCTTGGGTGGCTGAGGGGCCTAACCCTGAAAGAGGCCCGGAAGGAAAAAACTAAAAATCAGGCCTTCTCAGCGGTGGCCCCTCGCCTTTGGAACACACTGCCCACGGAGATTCGCCTGGCCCCGTCGCTGGGAGCGTACAAAAGTAATTTGAAGGCCTGGTTCTTTTGGCAGGCCTTCCCACCAGCTAGTACTTAGCTCCTACTCTCATCTTTCCCATCTTGGATTTTCATATGTTTTTGTTTTATTTTTACTGTTTGTTTTAATCCTATCTGTGTTTGATTGTAAACCGCCCAGAGTAGATTTCTCCAGATGGGTGGTATAAAAATCAACCAATCAAATAAATAAATAAATAAATAAATAAATAAATAAATAAATAAATAAATAAATAAATAAATACTGTTGCAGTTGCACTCCTGCTTAAAAAGCATTGGCTGAAATCCTGTTCATGGAGCTACACTGCATAGTATTAGGCATCCTTCAGTCTCGAAAGACTATGGTAACGTGCTCTGTATGGAGGATTTGGAACAGCGTCTAGTGTGGCTGAGAAGGCCAATTCGAGAGTGACAATCCCTTCCACACTGAAGACAAATACAATCTGTCCCCTGTCCGGCTCCCTGATTTTGCTGCTTCCGTGACTGCCTCTTTGCCTCGGTCTGCTGGACAAGGGTCTCTTCAAAATGGGAGAGGCCGTGATGCGATGCCTGCCTCCAGGCTGAACGCTCAGATGTCAGGGTTTCCCATCTGTTGAGGTCCATCCCTAAGGCCTTCAGATCCCGCTTGCAGATGTCCTTGTATCGCAGCTGTGGTCTCCCTCTGGGGCGATTTCCCTCCACTAATTCTCCATACAGGAGGTCTTTTGGAATCCGACCATCAGCCATTCTCACAACATGCCCAAGCCAACGTAGACGTCGCTGTTTCAGTAATGTATAGATGCTAAAAATTCCAGCTCGTTCTAGGACTACTCTATTTGGAACTTTGTCCTGCCAGGTGATACCAAAAATGCGTCGGAGGCAACGCATATGGAAGGTGTTCAGCTTCCTCTCCTGCCGTGCACAAAGGGTCCAGGACTCACTGCAGTACAGGAGTGTGCTCAGGACGCAGGCTCTATAGACCTGGATCTTGGTATATGTCGTCAGCTTCTTATTGAGCCATACTCTCTTTGTGAGTCTAGAGAACATGGTAGCTGCTTTGCCAATGCGTTTATCCAGCTCGACATCTAGAGAGAGAGTGTCAGAGATCGTTGAGGCAAGGTACACAAAGTCGTGAACAACCTCCAATTCTTGTGTGGAGATGGTAATAGAGGGAGGTGAGTCCACGCCCTGGCCCATGACTTGTGTTTTCTTCAGGCTGATTGTTAGTCCAAAGTCTTGGCAGGCCTTGCTAAAACAATTCATGAGTTGTTGGAGGTCTTGAGCAGAGTGGGCAACAATGGCTGCATCATCGGCGAAGAGGAAATCCCGCATGCATTTCAGCTGGACTTTGGTCTTCGCTCTCAATCTAGAGAGATTAAAGAGCTTTCCGTCTGATCTAGTCCGGAGATAGACACCTTCTGTTGCAGTTCCAAAGGCGTGCTTCAGCATGACAGCAAAAAAGATCCCAAAAAGGGTTGGTGCGAGGACACAGCACTGTTTCACTCCGCTTCGGATGTCAAAGGGATCTGATGTTGAACCATCAAAAACTACAGTGCCTTTCATTCCCTCATGGAAGGACCTGATGATGTTAAGGAGTCGAGGTGGACATCCAATCTTGGGAAGGATTTTAAAAAGGCCATCCCTGCTAACCAAATCAAAGGCCTTTGTGAGATCTATGAAGGCGACAAAGAGTGGCTGTTGTTGTTCCCTGCATTTCTCCTGCAACTGTCTGAGGGAGAATACCATGTCAGTGGTGGATCTATTAGCTCGAAATCCACACTGTGATTCTGGATAGACTCTGTCTGTGAGCACCTGGAGCCTCTTCAGCACAACACGGGCAAGCAGCTTCCCTACAACACTGAGAAGAGAGATGCCACAGTAGTTATTGCAGTCGCCCCTGTTTCCTTTGTTCTTGTACAGTGTGATGATGTTTGCATCCTTCATGTCCTGTGGTACTCCACCTTCCCTCCAGCAAAGACAAAAGATTTCATACAGTTCGGTAGTGATGGTCTCTTTACAGCACTTCAGCACTTCAACAGGGATGTTATCCTTTCCAGGTGCCTTGCCGGAGGCAAGGGAATCCAAGGCCGCTTTTATTTCTGCTAAGGTTGGTTCGCTGTCCAACTCTTCCAAGACAGGCAGGCACTCGATGTTATTTAATGCTTCTTCGGTTACTACATTCTCTCTGGAATATAGCTCAGAGTAGTGTTGCACCCAGCGTTCCATCTGCTGTGCTTGGTCCTGGATGATCACGCCTGTAGCAGACTTCAAGGGAGCAGATTTCTTCTGTATTGGACCTAAAGCCTGCCTGATACCGTCATACATTCCTTTGATGTTACCTGTGTCCGCTGCTATCTGTATCTGAGAGCAGAGCTGAAGCCAATAATCGTTGTCACTGCATAAGGCTGTGACAATTTTTACTATGGCAAATTTCTGGTATAAAATAATTCCAGTTCCCCCCTACCAAGGTCCCAAGTCTCTCATATGATCCCTTTTGTTATGGGCAAGATGTTGGGGGCTGCAGGGTAGGAGAAAATCTTTAATTTCTGAAAATCGCCACAGTTGATGTCAGCAGATGTGTGTGATGTAGCTCCACTCACAAGGTCTCAGCCATTTACATGGTGAATCTTTTCTCTTTAAATCAATATTCTCATCCATTGTATGGTTACAAAAAGAAAAACTAAAAAGAAAACTGAACGTGGATAACTTAGTGTAGGTAAATAAGTCTATTTCTGTTCCATGTGCATGTTGTTAGGAAGAAGAAAACATGACATATGAGGGCTCTTCTGACTGTATTATTTTTCTTCTCTTCTTTGTTCTTCAAATAAGGACAATTGAGTAGATCTGTGTTTGTTGTTCAAGCATGCTTGAAATCTAGAACAAAGTCAATACAAGGCAGCAGTGACTTAAGTAGTTTATTCTTGTGACCTTGCTGGATAGCAGTTGTATTCATTATCAGTTTGAGCAACCACTTGTGATTTATCATCTGAAATCTGTGAGTAAGGTGACTGCAATTTAAACATGTTGCAGTAAAAATGTAGAAACAGAACTATTTATTATCTGGGGTTTTAATCTTTCTAGAAGATTGAGACTGTAATCTGATATACAAATACCTGGGACTAAACCCTGCTGAAAAAGGTGCTTGTACTTGAGCAGAAAATCACAGTAGTGCACTGCCAAAGATATTCTGATGAGAATATTACATTTTGTGCAATGACCAGGCATCTTGTTGCAGAAGATGTAGGCACATTTTCCCAGATTAGTATGAGAATTTAAGATTTATCAGCATTCAAGCCGAAATATTTTTATTTTGGAAAATTTAGGCTGAAATCCAATAGTTAGTCACAGTCAGAGTAGGCCCAATGAATCAAGAGCTCTTATGGAGGAGCTGACTCACCAAATCCCCACTGATTCACTGAGCATATTCTAGTTGTGATTTACTACTGGATTTCAGCCTACCCAGGTGAATGTGTCAGTTGTAACTGTAAATGTTTCAGGGAATTGTAATTGCATGCATGCAATCTCTTCATATGTGTAGCTTGTGAATAATGCATAGGAAGCCACGAAAATAGTTGTGTGGTGTAGTGGATAGAGTGACATACTAGGACTCAAGGCCTGAGTTCGAATTCCCACTCAGTCATAGAAACTCACTAGGGATGGGGAACTGTTAAACTAACTCCTTAAATATCTCACTTATCTTCAAAGCCCTATTAGGGTTGCTATAAGGCAGTTCCAACTTGATGGCACATTACAACAAGAAACGAAATAGTGGTACCCCTTATCAAGAAACACCAAACTGCTGTTTGGCTCTATGGAAATAAATACAGCTATAGTGGCAAACTATGGTTTGTCTTACAGCAAGTAAAGGGAGAAGATAGTGCATGAGCAAAAGTCTCAATCACACAAAAGCAAACAATGATTAGGTGTCATGTGTGAGCAAAACTATTATGATCTCATATTTATTGATTACTACTTTAAATACTGTACAATTTATGAAACTGTACATCATCTGGTATACTAAAAAATAGAGAGCTCCTGAAATTGTTTTATAGAAAATGGTAAATGCCAAGAAAGCCTTATATTTTCATGAACCTTTAACAAAGTAATAATCCACAGTCAAACTTTATGGCCTTGGAAAGCCATCTGAGGAGATGACTACATTGCCCATTTATCCTCCAATTTGAAACAGATTTGACACAGAATAATTCAAATTAAAATCTAGTGACTAGACAAAGTAAAGCTTAGTGTGGGGAAGCCCATTGTGGAAACATCTATTTTTTGTGGGGAATCATATTTTTTTTGTTCAGCTGGCAGGAATGGTTTGAATATGCTCAGATTGGGTTGACATTGCTTTTGTCTGCTTTCTGCTATTGTGATCAACTGATCTGAAGGCAAAGGGGTGTCAGTTCCCCTAAACCTTGTGCCTGTTGTTTGCAAATAGTGTTTCTTTTTCAAATATTTTCAAGGCAGCTCTGAAATACCATATCACTAGGTCACTTCGGGAAAACTAAATTTAAAAAAAAAGAGTTGGAAATTGCTGATTGGCTCCTTGTGAAAGGCAGCTTCTGCTATTAGGGAGCTTTGTACAGCTGCAGCTCTTTGCCTTTGCCCCTGGTGACTCCTTATTGGGATGATTACGTTGAGTTCACACATGGAAACCTGATTTGAAAGAATGCAACTCACAGCAGATTCACGTGTATTTCCCCCATTGTTTAGTCATATCCTGAGGTTGGGTAGGGTAGAATGCCGTCTATGGCTAAGAGGAGCTCTACCAGCAGGGTATCATCTCTGCCACAAAGGCCCCTAGTATTCCCAGGGAAAGCTGGACAGGCACTGGTACTAGTCGTGAGGATCAATGCAGGGTGATCACAGGCCTTACCAGAAGCAGATTTGGCTCCTTTGATTTACTGAATCCTAAATCAACTTGCCTTATAACAGCAGCCCAGACTGGGTTCATTCCCTCCAGTTGTAACCAATTGAGGTCTGACATCAGGAGAAAAAGGAGAGAAAAATTTCCCCCTGCTTTTATCCTAGCTGAGCTGAACTGGCTGGGGCTTATGAAAGATATAATATGACACATCTGGAGGGCACCAGTCAAAGAACAGAAGACTGCCTTAGTGCAGTCTTGTACTACTAAGCATGAACTCAGAACTGTCTGTTCACAGCTGTTTGTTTTATATTTGTTGCAAGGGACTTTTTTTCTGGCTTCTCTGGAGCATCAGATGTGCAGTTGCACCGACTGAACATCAACAAAACATTAATATGATGAGAGTGAACCACAATGCTATTTCCGCTTTTACGCACAAGTATGCAGGATATCAAATTGCCTGCTCTGCCAGAAACCTTTTAAAGGCAGTTTCTTCAGGAAGTTGCAGGCATAATACAAAGTTTCCATCTAGAGCCTGAATCCAAAGAAACTGTTGGATGACTGGAAGCCTCTTTTTGAGGAGCATCTCGATGTCTTTCTAATGCAGGTCAGCTATATTAGCAATGCTACATTAAGTTTTGAGGAGTTTTTCCTCAAATTCTGCAGGGGCTTCTCTGGAGAGGATCAGATTTGGAAGCTGTGTTTGGCACACATGAAAATGGACATATAATGTGATTATTTAAGTCCACCTTCTCTAAGCTGCTGCCCTGGAGCTGTGGTGGACTGCAACCCTCATCATTGCCAAACAGCATGAGCACTGGATGCTGGGAATTATAGTCCATCACATTTGCAAAGGGCCTGCCATATTGGAGAAAAGCTGCTTTAGATCCTGGCATATGTTCTCAAAGAGAGAAAAAGGCCACCACCTGGTGGATGGTGGATGCATATACTGTTTCTTCCAGAGAGAAGAAATAGTATGTGGTGCCTGGAAGAGAAGGAGAATGGCTCATTTCCCCAGCTGTCATATAGCTGGGGAAATTCATTTCAAGCAGGCAGTATAGGTGAAATAGCTTCAGCCCCTAATTTTGTCTAATCAGCAACATGTGAAAGGTACTTCTGTCCTTTGGAATGAAACAAATGTGATCCCCTGAATATACTGGCTGTAGTCTTGATAATAATTGAGCCCTGCTGCTCTGCTTCTAGCTAGCATCGGACAGTAAGCTAGAGGTCACGGCTGTTTTACTTCTTCCATCCACCTATATATCTTCTTAATGGGCTGTTAAATTTGAAACTTAATTATGATCATATAAATGTCACTGCCATTAATTGCATCTTTGCTGAACAATTAACCACTTTCCCAGGCACAAAATGTTCATTAGGGTGGTGCTCTGATTGACTTTGGAGAGATATCTGCAGCTAATAAAATGATGCTTGTCTTTTGGGTATGTGTCCAATAGAGTTGTTTCTATTCTACACATTCCTGTTAGCAAATCTGTAAAATATATGTTGCGATGTAAAGAAACCTTTATCCAGATACACTAATTTGTTTGTTTAGATCTTTTAAAGTACTTCCCTATAATTTAAAAATCATTCTATGTTCTTCCTTGCTTATTTATGTACATTGTTTACTGTATATGCCACTCTTAAAAAGTTATTCGGACAACTCACACAATAGAACTGTCCAAAAATGATAACAATCAGATAAAAAATGTCAAAAAATTAAAAGGCCTTGAAATTTTTAATTTTCAGTGTAACAAATTATATAGTTCCTTTTACCGAGTACCACTTGGAAATTAAAACTGAATAATACATATGGGTTGGAAAAGCTATTTGTTGTATAAACTAGGGCTTCTGACCAAGGTGTGTGCATACCACTGGTGGGACACTAAAGTAGCCTAGGTGAGAGCAGGGTTTTTTATACTGAATACAAATTCATTCTCCAGCAATCCCCCAGTCCTTCTGCAAGTTGTCTAATGAAATATGTCCTGAAAGCTTACAATAAATGATAAAAACATTAAAAGAATCTGTATAAACATATACGTAGTTTTCATGGAAAGTTGGGCTTATTTTTTCTGTCGCATTAGGATCCAGGTTCTTTAATATATTGATAGATGTAATGTAAGATATGAAAGGTTGAAAAGTGATGAAAATGCCATCCCACCTATAACCCGCCCCCATTTAAAAATCACATAATTTTTACTTAATGTTTAAAAGCTTTTTTTATATGGCTGAGTAGTAGAATGTCAGATCAGATCAGAGTCACACTGTATTTGAGATTCTGAATTTGGAAAAACTTTATAGAGGTCTTCTGTGGTTTTTCCCCTGAAATGCTTAAAACACCTTTTCAATTTTATTTTTATAGGCAAAATTGAGTATGTCGAGTTTTCAATGTATATGTATTTTCCTTCCAGGACTTCCAATAGCAGCCAGACGCTGTCATCATATCATACGATGGAACCTTGTACAGCTGATGATTTTTTTCAAGCACTTAATCATGCTGAACAAACCTTTAAAAAGATGGAAAACTATTTGAGGCACAAGCAATTGTGTGATGTGGTGTTAGTTGCCGGTGATCGCCGGATTCCAGCTCACAGGTAAATATGCATATTGACCAGGAGTGGGCAAAGTGCAGCCCACCAAGGCTTATTTCACAACCAAGCCCTTTACTCTTTTTCTGATTTAAAAAAAAAGTGAATTGCAGCTCCTGGAAGCCTCTAAGAATGGCAATTTAAACAGATTGCAGCCCCTTCAACATCATAAAGTGCCAGTGTTTCAGAACTGGAAGTGGACTTCTAGCCATTTCTGGTTTCATTTTTGTGTCTTTCAGCATTGTTGGTAGTTTGTGTGGCTCTGGAGGGCCAAAAATAAGCACCCAGACCCACCAAAGTTGTCTACCCTGCTATTGACCCTTAAGATACGTACTTAGTTTCAAAAAAGCTAGCTGCTTTTTTTAAAAGCTGCTATTAAGCACAAAAAGCTTGCTCCCCTAAATCATCATAATATTGCAAAAACTGTAGCTTTACTGTCTTTTCTACCAGTTTCTCAAGATTCCACTGTTGGTGGCGAAAATGAATGCTAGCTACATCATGTACTTATAAATGTGTCTCAACTATATTTTAGCTTTTTTGTTATCTTTGTCACTAATAGCAAATCATTTCCTCTGTTTCTGATGTTTAACATGTAAGTGCTATTGCTTATGCAGCCAAAGCAGCACCACCAGTGGATGTACAAGAAGGAGGTGCCAGTAGGTTTGGAGGAATCCTGGGGTTTGTAAAAGTACCCCCCACTCTCCCCCCCCCCCCAAAAAAAAACTTCAGAATGAACCTCTGAGTGTCAGCATTTAGCAACTACTGAATACTGTCAACCTTTTGGGAGGTGGCAGTGGGAAATAATCTTAGACAAGAAACATTCCATACTGCAACTTTTTGCCACTGATTCCACTTCCCCATTGATTCTATGACTGAAATCCTATTGCTTAGTGCAGTAAGTTACAAGTAGAGTAGATCCATTGAATCAACAGGGATTTGGTGAGTCAGCTCCTCTGTAAGATCTATGGATTTAGTGGGCCTACTCTGGTTATTTATGACTGGCAACAGGATTTCAAGCGATATGTTAGATTTCAGCTACTTAATTGTAGCAAATGTCGTCATTCACAAAAACTTCACAGACCCTGTGTTTCTTATTACCACTTTTGGATGAGAATGCCAACATCCACCTGAGATGTATTTTTCCCCAAAAAAAGGTCTTTTTGGTTTTGTTTGTTTGTTTGTTTGTTTTTATAATATGAGAAATGTTGTTAAACTTTGTTCATGTAGTTTTCTGTGTACTCTTACACTGTAAATTGCAAAAAAATAAAATAAAATTTAGAAACAGTGGCCAGAATCTGATTGAATATTGATGCCTAGATAAGTGCACTGGCATAGCTTGCAATAGTGTGTAGCTGCTGATTAATCTAATTGATATCCTAGTCATGTCGAGTAGCATAGTTGGCACTGAACTAGGAATTCAGTCTGGGAGTCATTAATAAGTGGCTGTTCACTTTGCCAAATAACGCCATTACACTCATAACAGCATAAATATTCAGTTGGATTCTGGCCATTATATCATACAGAGATTTGGTCTTAAGAAACAGTTTACCGAATTCACACCATTGTCCCTTCAAAGGGTAAAGGATTGTATGATAGATTGACTGTCATCCCTTTTGCCCCCTTTTCCATTTCATATTATCACAGATTGGTGTTGTCTTCTGTCTCAGACTACTTTGCAGCCATGTTTACTAATGATGTAAGAGAGGCAAGGCAAGAAGAAATCAAAATGGAAGGTGTGGACCCAAATGCACTATGGGCTTTGGTGCAATATGCATATACAGGTAATGAAAGTGGCTAGCGAAGTTGTCTGATAATCTGTGCTGAGCAGATGCTAAATTCTGTCCTTATATCCAGAATTTGAAGACCGGTTCACATATGCAAGTTGCAAGTTCTCCATCCTTTCCAGCTCTTTTGCCTAAGAGGTGAAATGTAATCACTTCTCTATGTGTATGTTATTCTTGTTACTGAACTGACTGTGATTCACTAGAACAGAGGTTACTTCATCAGCATAAATAGTGCAGTGAAAACTATCTAGTGTCTGCATTTGGATGATCATATACTGACATAAAAACATAAAAATGAGTTTCACATCTTTGTAGGCAGCTTCCTTGTTCCTCCATCTTTGCAGAAGATACTGAATAAACCAGGATATTTTCACTCAACAATAGATTCCAAATTTGGATGTGACAAGAAACCATAGCTAAACTTTTGTATCTGTTGCATTTGCTGTGAGCAGAATCCCCAGCGCTCACTGGCTGGTTATGAAGAGATAAATTCCTTTTGACTCCATAACTGAAAAAGTGCATAACATGAAGTTACGGACAAAAACATCCTAATGCATATGCAGCTTTCTTTGTTTAGAAAAAAGAGGACTTTGGCAAGCAAGGGAAACTTTTTGTCTATCAACTATTGACCCACTGATAAAACCTCACAGCAGACAAAGTAATTTGCATGCCCATTTGACATAAAGAGAAAAATCAGATACCCTGTTTCCCCGAAAATAAGACCTAACCTGAAAATAAGCCCTAGTAGGATTTTTCAGGATGCTCGTAATATAAGCCCTACCCCAAAAATAAGCCCCAGTTAAGTGAAACCCCACCCTCCACCATTGTGCAGCATTGTGCAGCAACCAGAAGACGACATGACTGTAAAATAAAACATCCCCTGAAAATAAGACCTAATGCATTTTTGGAGCAAAAATTAATATAAGACCCTGTCTTATTTTCGGGGAAACACGGTAGATGTATTTGAAAACACTAGTTGGGTTGATTGATTACTTCAGTCCACATTTTCAGGCTTCCCTTTTCTTGGCACCACACCATCTCTGCTTGTCTGCCTTTGGGATTTCTATCCTATCCCCAGTAGTCTGGAGAGAGAACAGAATGGCTTCTGGTTAAGCTAGCTGTACTTAGTTCACATTGAAATCAGTATGATTTCAGTGATTACTATCTTATCCTATAGATTTCACTGGGAGCCAGGTTCAACTATCTAGTCTGGGTCTAAACCAGGATGGTTTATTATTTCTTTCCAAATTCTGAGATGAAATTGATTCACAGGAGATGTAGGCAAAGAAATTACATAATTCAGAGCTGTAAATATGGTATGAGCCGTTGTTTAGATTACATTAAAATGAGTTTACCAGTTCACAGAGGATATACTTGTCAATTAGCCATGACTGTTTTTAGATGATGAAGCACCTTTGAATGCCAAATGGTTGAAGAGGAACAGGGTAGGTGTTTCTTCTGTGCTAATTTGTGGTCTTTCTGGAAGCATTTTTCTGCCTACTCTTGGCAAAAGATGACCTGGTCTGGATGGACTGTGTGTCACCTAGCAAAGCTCTTATGTCATATTCTTTCTTAGAGAATTAATACCTTTTCTAACTACTTAGGTCGCCTTGAATTAAAAGAAGATAATATTGAATGCCTGTTATCTACAGCCTGTATTCTCCAGCTCTCTCAGGTTGTAGAAGCCTGCTGCAAGTTCTTAATGAAGCAACTTCATCCATCCAATTGCCTTGGAATCCGTTCCTTTGCTGATGCACAAGGTTGCACAGATTTGCATAAAGTGGCCCACAATTACACTATGGTAGGTTCTTTCTTTGCAGTCTCCTTACTGCCCCTATGACAAGGTCAGAGGAGAATAAAAATCTTCTCATATATCACAGAATCTAGTCCATGGGTAGCTGAGGTTGCTTACAGTTGCTGTCATGAGTTGAAAGCTCTTAGTTTACATCTTAGTCCTGCCAAGAGCTGATTTGCCTTGGGCCAGCTGTTTCTTAACTCTGTCTATTCTTTCTCATGTGGAGCATGAAGATACCATTACTGGCCTACTTTTGCAGGGTGTAATAATAATTTCTAAGTAGAGATGGGCACAAACCGCCAGTTCACCACTAGCGGTGCCAGCTTGAAATCCTGACCAGCACAGCTAGTGGTGAAGGCTTCTGGGAGTTTTTGTTCAAGAACATCTGGGGACCCAAGGATGGGAACCACTGTTCTAGAGCAAAGAAAGTGTGGCCTTTTGGATATTATTGGATTGTAACTCCTGTCATCCCTCAACATTTCTTATCCTGGCTAAGGCTGATGGGATTTGTAGTCCAGTAACATTGTGGTGGCGCTGCGGGTTAAACCGCAGAAGCCTCTGTGCTGCAAGGTCAGAAGACCAGCAGTCGTAAGATCGAATCAACGTGACGGAGTGAGCTCCTGTCGCTTGTCGCAGCTCCTGCCAACCTAGCAGTTCGAAAGCATGCAAATGCAAGTAGATAAATAGGTACCACCACGGTGGGAAGGTAACGGCGTTCCGTGTCTAATCGCGCTGGCCACGTGACCACGGAAACTCTTCGGACAAACGCTGGCTCTATGGCTTGGAAATGGGGATGAGCACCGCGCCCTAGAGTCGGACATGACTGGACTAAATGTCAAGGGGAACCTTTAACTTTAACATCTGGAAGGCTATGTGTTCTCTAGCACAGGGGAATGTTGGATGCAAACAATTGTTACTGCACTGCCAAAATTTGCACTTCAAGAAATTTATTATGCAAGGCATCCAATCTGTTTTTTCATGTGTTTCCTGTTCATTTGTTTTACTACTTTTTGTATTTTACTGATGCATCATTTCCCCTTCAACTAAGCTCTTGAGACGGCGTCCAACAGCTCCTTAAAGCTATAGCCATTGAAATCACTACCTCAAGCCTATTGACAATGAAATAAGTGGTGACACCATTTTAGCATTTAGTAGTTTGACATGAATGAAATTTTAATTAGGTGAATTTTAAAATGCTATTTTCTAGAGTAATTAGTTGTAGTAGATGAATCCTTCCCACGGCCTCTTTTTAATGTTGCTTAGTTCCAATGGAGACATAAAATTGAATTTTAGTAATAATGAGTAATACAGAAGCATCTACTTTAGTTGAAATGAATGTTGCCATGGAAACAGAATAGAAACGTGTAGTCCAATTGAATCTTCAATTAGAATAATCCCATACTAATTTCATTTGCTTAAAAGTTTGAAAGCAGAGAAATTTAACAGTAAAACAGCAGCTATTTGATTTTCTTTCTTTAAAAATGTTTAACTCTAACTTATTAAAAACAATGAATTATGCTGATAATTATTTTATTATTATTATTATTATTATTATTATTATTATTATTATTATTATTATTATTATTATTATTATTTATATGCCGCATTTCTCCCAACAAGGGACCCAAAGCGGCTTGGGTGAGTTCCAATATGTGAACATTTTATATGTATTGTATCTTCACACACTGATGCTTTTTTTCTGAGGGCCTTTAATGTGTGAAAGGAATTAATGTAAACTGCTTATGATTAAATCTAAAACTACCCTTGCACTTTTGCTGCCTCTGATCAACCTTATAAGGTTATTTCGCATATGTACATTTGAACACTTAAAATATCCTGTTGATAAAAGGTAAGCACCTGTTTTTAAGACTGTTCTTAATATGAGAGATTTAAATATGAAATTTATTTTGTGGAGATGCACATTCAGACATTATTCTCTAGTCAAAACATTAGAGTTCTGCACATATTAGCATCCTCAATTTTAACTTGAAATGAGTGTTTCCTAGTTGGAGGATTCTGGTAAACTGATAGTCTTTTCAGTAACTAAATTGTGCCTTTAGTCATATGTCTTGGAAGTACAGACATGGTTTTATTTCACTGAAATATCAATAAGACGGTACCCTGATACTGCAACTTACAGATGAATGTTACTTCTGTGTTAAAAGACAATAACATACTTTAAATACTTCTTTGCACAGATCTGTTGTAAGGAACATGGTTTACTTTCTTCTTTTTCTTTTTCTTTTCTTGTTTACATCTTCTGAAACAAAGAACTAGCAGAACCAGGATAAATTATGCATTATAATAAATAGAACATAAATTATGCAAAACAGAGATTGTATATTTTCTTCCATTGGATTTGGATTTACTTTTGTACTTCCCTAGCAGAGGAAAACACAGAAATCTTGTCCATAATGAAATCAGTATTTCTGCTTCACAGTCAACTCTTATCTTCTTCGATTCCCCGTTCTTGTGGGGAAAGGATGTCATGATTAAGAGCAATGAATGTGTATTACTTGGGAGTGCAATTCTCCTGTGTGTCAAGTGGCCTTGGAAGACTTGCCAGAAACTTGCTGTTAGGGTCTTTTGGATCCTTTTGCCTCCTATGTTTTTCTGTGTGGAAAAGTGAGGCTTGTTTGTAAAGCTGTGATAATGAGAGATATAAACATGGCTTCTAAGAAAGTGTTTTCTTCTGTAGCTTTAAGAGATGTTCCCTGAACTTAAGTCTGAAATGAATATTCCTCTATTAGCCATTCTCAATGGGGGCCATATGGCTCCCTTGGGAGCCCTGGCACATTTGAAAGGGGCCACAGACTGGAAACAGTTCTTCACACACCACCTAATAAGGTTCACTATGCACCTTATACAATCTTGATTTGGCCTATATTTATTTCATATTTTGTTTATGGTCAGAGCCGAAAAAGGTTAACAATCGCTGCTCTAAAGTGTGGCTTATTTCTGTGGTACTGGCCATGCTGAAACTGATACCTGAGCATGTGGTTTGCATTCTAGCTCTCATTTACTGCTATTGCTGCCATTCCCCTTCTTTAAACAATTCTCTTTAGCTGGACTTCTGCCTGATTGCTGTTGGAAAGGAAGGAAAAGTAAGTTAAACCTTCTGTCTCTCTTCCGTAATAGACCCTTCCATTCCATGACTTTTATGTACCTAAATGAATTTTCCTCTGTTTTTCTATTCTTCTTCTTGTTTTCTGTTTATTATTTGCAGGTCATGCAAATTATTGGACAGAATTCTAAATATTTTTTCCACAGAGGAGTGTGCCAAATGTATTACTATCTGAAGAAATTTTTTTCATACACATTATTTTTCTGAAAAGGAAAAAAAGGTTGTGTGGTCCTGGCACACAATCCAAGAGCAAGAGTGTATTGTACCTTTATTTGACCCACTAAAATCTTGTTAACAGGCAAGATTTCAAGATAAAATTTAGTTTACACACTAGATAAGATACAGCCATATTGAGAGTATTACCTAGAGAAAGACTGGAGAAAGCTTTATCCGGGTAACTTTTGAGTGCTGAATGAAGTTTCTCTGGTTTCCAAAATGGGGGATATTCAATATCAAGACATTTTTTTTCAACCTATGTACCTGTCTGCTGCCACATTTAACAAGTATTCCATTTCAGATAAGGTTTTGGTTTTCTTGACCTCTGAGGTATGTGTGTGTGTTTCTGCCATTTAGGAGCATTTCATGGAAGTAATAAGAAACCAAGAATTTTTGTTGTTACCTGCCACTGAAATTGCAAAACTGTTAGCAAGTGATGATATGAACATTCCTAATGAAGAGACCATCCTTAATGCATTGCTTACATGGGTACGACATGATTTAGAACAAAGAAAGAAGGATCTAAGTAAACTCTTGGCATATATCAGGCTGCCCCTGCTTGCACCACAGGTAAATCGCTGTTATTTTTATAGCTTTTCACTAGTCTTTCTCAAGTTGCTATCAGTAAATTAAGGTGATACAGCTTAACCTGTTACATAGAGAATTTTTCATTTGTATATATTGGCCAGAATCGTACTGAGATTGGTTGCAGCTAGTTTACAGCTGACTTGGTCATGTGCCTAACTGTATGTCAGTCACATGACTGGCAGTTTATTGATTAGCTGTAATTTGCTGCTGCAATTTATTCCATTTTGTTAACTTCAGAATAAAATCCCAGTAGAAGTTTGTCTATTGTCTGAGTCTGTGCATCAAAATTAGGTTAATATTAATATAGTATCACCAGTATACAGTGAAGTAATGTAAGTTTTAGAAAGGAAAACAAAATTAAATCACGCCCCTCATTATTCTAGAACAAGTCTTTTTTAAAAAAAATATTATTATAACACAAACAGACATACAAAACAAACACAAACATATATGCGGGGAGATAATTTCATATATCCATCTAGTATATAATTCTGACTACATAAACCATATTACCCTACTAACATATTTAGGCCATATCCATCTAGTATATAATTCTAACTACATAACTACATAAACCATATCACCCTACTAAACATATTTAAACCATTATTAAGATCAAAAAGTGACTTCCTAGCTTTATAATGATTAACATACATACATTATCTAATATATAAACTTAGACCTATATTGATCTTATATTCAAACCATTCTTAACTGCATAGACAAACTATGATTCATATATTACTTAGTGTCTTTATGTTTCTAACTTATTGTCAATAACTTCTAAACAATTATAATCAAGATACGTATTCTAATTTAAGCGTTATATGTACTTATCAACCATTTAAGACATTCAGCAAGCAACTTTCAGTTTTTGTTATATTTCTCAGCTCCATGTATAGACCAGAGATTTCAGATTACTTATAGCCTTGTAAATCTAGAATTCATTTCCTGCATTCTTTTTACCAGCTTTGAAGTGCCATCTATAAAATCTCTATAAATTCTTTCACCTGTATACCCATCTATCCAATACTCATCATAAGTATTCCTAATTTCATCTTTAAGATTGCTTATCCACCAAAGAACTCCGAGCCAGGTCAATACATTTCTCAGAGATCTCCACTTTTACAGCTAAAAAGATATTGTATACCTAATCTTGTCTACATAATCACTATAGTAATTCACACGTATTTAATCTCTGTATATGTACCATGAAAACAAAAACATCTAATATTATTCTTCATCGACCTTTCTAAAATTCATAATTACATATGCTTGTCTACCAATTCTAGAACAAGTCTTTACAAGTTGCTGTTACTGTATTTTTCTGTGTATAAGATGCCCCCATGTATAAGACCCCCCCCCACTTTTCTAACCCAAAATTAAGAAATCAATATTTTAAACATAAAACAGAATACATTTTTATTTAGTAATTAGGTAACATTTACATACCAGTACTGTCATATTATGCATCACACTTAGCTTTGAGCATATCACTTTATTCAGCCTCTGGGCTCAGAATGCTTGGACATTACCAGTCCGTGTTACATCTGAGCACTGCCTACATACTCTGCCTCCAATGTGGTGTGTTCCAGTTGGTTTGTTTTGCATCAGCTGACATCAGAGATATTTGAACAGTAACATTGACTTTAATTATACTTCTGTAGGAGAAAACTGTAACCATGAGCCCATGTATATACAAAGTACATACAAAATAAAACCTTGTTTCCTGTTGATTTTGAGCCTGGTTTCCTCTTTTCTCTGCATTGCATGTGATATGAAAAAAACAAAAAACCAGGCCTTCTCGGCAGTGGCCCCTCGTCTCTGGAACAATTTACCTGCAGAGATCCGCCTAGCCCCCTCGCTGAGGGCCTTTAAGACCAATCTGAAGACATGGCTATATAGACAGGCCTTCCCTACAGCCATCACCTAGCCTATTTCTCTTTTTTTTCTTTTTTTCCCCCCCATCTTGGATTCTGCTGTTAATTTGGGTTGTATCTTTAGTTCATTTATACCTTCTTAGTTTATTTTTTATATATGCTGGCCAGTGGTAGAAAACTGATTTGTTAACCTGATTATTCCAGCTTACTTCCTGCTATTTTCTCTTTTTAAGATGTTATAGTTTCCTACCATTTTTTAGAAATCAGTTTTAAAACAGTGAACAAAAATGTTCTATAGGGCAAGGGTTATGCAGTGCCACATGCAGCTGGTTTCTGCCAGAAACAGGCTTAAATGATTTGCTTTGAGCATGATTTGCAGAGAAAATTGTACATTTGAATTAGTGGGGTAAGGTGTGTATTTTCACAGCTTAGCTTAGGTGCTTTGGTACATTCAATCTGAAATATTTTGAGTGCTAGTTCGTCCTTGCGGTATCATTTCATTAATACTGAAGTAATGGGCTGCTTCAGATAAAAATAACTTCATAAGGAGCAATAGTGACAGAAAGTACAACAGGAAGTGTGCTGCTATTCTTCCATTATGGTGATTCTTTTAGACAAACCAAAGAATTATTTTATTGAGGGAGACACCTTGGGATCCTAAAAATGACTAACATTGAGATGGAAAATATTCTGTTGGCTATGCAACAAATATTTAATTTGAACTTCTAAATTGAAATAATCAAAAATCATGATTATTTGGAAGCAATAAATTAGAGTAATTTACTAGAATGAATCAGATAATAAGCAAGTTATGAGAGTAAGTGGAGTATTAAGTAGACGCCAGTACTGATTTGTTAAAAACAAAGTTCTGGGTTGGTTAATATTTTTGTTGGATTGCTGAAACATTGTAACTAGAGATGGGGACGAATATAAAAATGGATCGCTTTTTCTGACGAATATAGCCGATTCGTTAAATATTCGTCGATCCGTATTTGTGGGTTCCAGAGACCCCCACGAATACGAAGGGACGAATATTTACCCGTTTTTATTCGTCCTTCGTATTAAAAAAAAAACAACACCATTCTGACTACCAGCCGCCGATCAGCTGATCGGCGGCAGAAAGGCAGCCACCACCCCACACAGCCACCCAATACCACAGCCTACCCCCCCACCCCCTTCCTTTCCCTACCTTAGGCCCCACGCCACCCCACTCCCACCGACATCCTCTTACCTTAATTGCTGCTGCCGAGGTCTTCTGGCCTCTGAGACACGCATGTAAAAATGGAGACTGGCTGCCCTTTGCAAAGATGGCAGCTGTGGCTTCATTTAGGGTAGGGAAGCTGCAGCTGCCATCTTTGCAAAGGGCAGCCTGGATTCCCTTAGCCTGCCTTAAGGGAATCCAGGCTGCCCTTTGCATAGATGGCAGCTGCAGCTTCCCTACCGTAAATGAAGCCGCAGCTGCCATCTTTGCAAAGGGCAGCCAGTCTCCCTTTTTACACGCCATGGCTGCGAAGGCCTGATGGAGACCTCAGCAGCAGCTATTAAGGTAAGGGGATGTCGGTGGGAGTGGGGTGGGGGCTAAGGTAGGGAAAGGAAGGGTGTGTGGGGCTATGCTGTTGGGGTGGCTGGCTGTGTGTGGTAGGTGGTGGCTGCCTATGGGCTTCTGATCAGCTGATCGGCAGCCAGTAGGCAGAATGGCATTCTGTTCCGTGTGGTAAACTCTCCTGGGAGGACCCAATTTGTGGGTGAATAACTGGGATGTCCGATATCCAATCTTCACCAAAGTTGGCAGGCATGTTGGGGAAAGACATAGGAAGCTCCATTGTGATTCTGGAGTCTCTAAGTCCCTGCAAATTTGGTGTCTCTAGGTGGTTGGGGGCCAGTGTTATAGCCATTTAAAGTGGAGACGAATCGACGGATCGATTCATTAACGATCGATCTGTTAACCTTGACGAATAACGGATCAAAACGAATCACCATTTTTTTGATTTGTCCCCATCTCTAATTGTAACTTATTCATAACTTTGCAGTGAACTAGTAAAGATATAACCCAATTTAGAACTTGCTTTCTGTGGATGGATCACAGAGCTACGTTTTCTGTTTGCTGTTAAGAGCAAAGTCTGCCAAATCAGGATTAACCAAGGTTACTGGACTTCATTAAAGAATGACACTAAACAGTAGAGATTGAGAATGTGTGGCCTTCTGGGTATTTTAAACCCCAACTCCCATCTTCCCCCACTATTGACTATGCAGGATGGGGCTGATGGGACTTGTAGTCTAATAACTTCTGGAGGGTGACATGTTATACACCCTTATTGCTGAGCTTTTCAGTTACACTGTTCTGTTCAAGTTCAAGTAAATTATGTAAAAAATACATGAAAGGTCACAATGGTTAAAAGCAGGTAGGAGCACTATATAAAATTACCTCTCTAAATTTCAGAAATTATATCAGTTATGGGTCCCCTATGGGGAGAAAGGTGGTATATAAATAATATAAATAAAATAAATAATAAAATTAAAGATACTTCATGCTATTCCATAATACGCATATAATAGTAGAACTTCTATGTGCAGACATTTCACTGAACAGATTAAATAATAACTTGGGAATCAGATGGGATGGGATTCATCAGGAAAACAGTCTTGGAGAAAGGGTTAAAACCTAATACAGATTTATATTATCAGGAGTTCTGATTGTGGATCTCTGACACCTTGCTTGGTCCTGACTTTCGTCTATTTATTTGTATTGATTATAGATTACTTCACATTTATGTCTGAGTTACCACTATTAATTCCAGGACAGATCTTGGTATTTTGTGGACAGAACATTCCTATTGATTTATTACTGAGTAGCAATTCAACACATCTTATTTATTGCTTCTAGTTTTTGGCAGATATGGAAAACAATGCACTGTTCAGAGATGATATTGAATGTCAAAAACTCATTATGGAAGCAATGAAGTACCATTTGTTGCCAGAGAGGCGGCCAATGTTACAAAGCCCCCGCACAAAGCCTAGAAAATCAACAGTTGGTGTGTTGTTTGCAGTTGGAGGAATGGATGCAACTAAAGGTATTGACTTAGTCTGATTGTACTAAGATTTTATATCTTATATCTGTCACTTTTATCATCCTTTGACAAGACTGGGCCAAGGTTCCCTCTCTGCACCATGCATGGACACCAGAGAAACTGCAAGTAAGTGCTGTGTGATACTTTTGGAGGGGGAGAAGGGAGGGGAGAGGATTAGAGGATTCTGTGGCACCCCTGGGTTTCCAGGCACCCCATGTTGCCACAACGCATAGTTTGAGAACCATTGTCGTAACCTAATATGAATTTGTACAAAAACAGACAATGAAGTAACAATTCTTAAATATTAATACTGTTAAAATGTTTTTAAAGTATATAAATTGTTGCATGGTCTGATTACTTGAAGTCAGTTAATACCTGTGGAAGATATGATAAAAAGCTGAAATAATTAGCGGAAGCTACCAAGTACTTTCATCAGTTGATGAAAAAGTCCTCACAATGGTTGTGTAAGTGATCTTTCATGTTGTGTTGAATATATAAATACTGAATACAGTATAGTTAACTGTGGACTACTTTTTCATTCTCACTTAAATGAGCACCTAATACGAATCAAAAACTGATAAAGAGCAGTACGTACCCTATTCTGTGGTTCTGCCAGTAGAGCAGAATTGTTGATGTGGCAGTTTGCCCTAATTAAAGAGTCCATGCTTTGATTTTGTGTGTGTGTGTGTGTGTGTGTGTTGAAGTTACTACTGTTGTATTTTTTGCATATATTGTATTTATGCAATCATTGAAAGAGATTCTGACACAACTTAAGTGGGTCATACTGTTAACACATACTGGTTGAAATCCTGGTGCACAACTCCACAGTCACAAATGATGATGATGTCACCAGCCACAGATGTTAATTTTCAATTTAATTTTTTCTATCCTCCCTCATAGGTTCTGAGGTTTCCTAGGGATCCCTTTTGGCGTGGGAAAGCTTTTGGGAGCCTTGGGCTGCTAGTCCTACTGCCAAGATCAGGACCAGCAACAGGGGTTTTAAAATATTAAAGGCTCCACACACACACCACATCCTGAGCTTCTCAAAGGCTTCCCCTTGAAATGAATGCCTGGAAAGCCTCAGAACCGTGGCGGGGAGGAGGTAGGAAACTTTACAACAAAGATTAATATATATGACTGATTACATCATCACCATTTGCCACCACACAGCTCTGCCAAGAGGATTTCAGCCAATGTATGTTAATATTGTTGTATTTTTTTTGTATACAGTTGTGAAATTTTTAAAATGTGCATTTGTGACCAACTTGACCATCAAACCAATCCAGTTTTATTTTTCTGAATCAATTATTGTAACTATTGACTGGTACAGTTAATTATTTTACATTATTTCTAAGGGGCAACAAGCATTGAAAAGTATGATCTCCGTACCAATATGTGGACTCATGTAGCAAATATGAATGGAAGAAGACTACAATTTGGAGTAGCAGTGTTAGATGATAAGTTGTATGTTGTTGGTGGTAGAGATGGCCTGAAAACATTGAATACTGTGGAGTGTTACAACCCCAAAACAAAAACTTGGAGTGTGATGCCTCCTATGTCCACTCATCGTCATGGTCTTGGTATGTATAATTTTTTTCATAGCTCGCTTTTTAAACAAAGGCTGTGCTATAATTAACCCATTTCAAGTAAACATATCTGAAGGGTCACTTGTGCTTGATGTGCTCTGTATCATTTGTAGACAATGGCTGAAATCCCGTTTGCATAAGTTGCATCTCATAAAGCTGAAGATATCATCAGCTGGGACAGTTTTTTAAAAATTAAATATTTCCTGTTTCTGCCCTGAGGCAACCATGGCTCCCATGTAATTCTTTTTATGAGGCTTGTGGAGACAGGAGGAGGAAGTCTTTAATTACCAAAAATTGCTGCTATCAGAATGACTCAATTTTACATGAACAGGATTTTGGCCTATTTGTAATAGACAAAGTTGGAAACAAATTGCTAAGTTTAAGCGTAATCTTCATGTTTACACTGCCTGTTGTAAATGCAGAGCAAATTGCCTTGCATAGTGTAGAAATCTTTGACAGCATTATAGCAGTTTGGACTTAATGACTTAGAAATCAAGAAACCCTACTTTTTTCTATTCTCTTATAAGCAAGCAACTGAAGAATTTTTCAAATTGTATTGACAGTTGTAAGATGAAGATACTACAAAATTAGCATTAGCCATTGCTTCGTGCTTTCACTGTTCCTCTACATTAGAAACCATATTCTAGAGGCATTTTTTCAGTGGAAAGAAGAAAATAAATGGAAAGATTTTCCTGTAGGATAGTTTATTCATCAAAGTCAGTACTTTGAGTATATGTTGCCATGGAATAAGAAGTAGGCAAGCAGGATCTCAGGTTTATTTTGGGATGCATCCCAGTAGTTTATATGGCCACAGTTCCATATAACAAATACCTCAAAATCTTAAGCAGAATCCCTGGTTCCAGGGTTCTTCATCAGAAAAGGAAAGCAGCTGAAATCCAGGAACAAAATTTAACATCATGTAAGGTTGATAACATCATCAGCTGTGGACTAAATTCTGCTAGTGGACTTCAGCCAGTGTTTCCTAAAGACATAATATTTATATGTGTGAAACACAATTCGTTGATTTTACATTCAGAAACTATGTTTTGCTTTAAGGGGTGGCAGTATTGGAAGGTCCTATGTATGCTGTAGGAGGACATGATGGTTGGAGCTACCTGAACACTGTAGAAAGATGGGATCCTCAAGCACGTCAGTGGAATTTTGTGGCTAGTATGTCAACCCCAAGGAGTACAGTGGGTGTAGCAGTATTAAATGGAAAGTAAGTAAATTTACAGGAAAATAAATTCTTCTTTCCTAAATATTTTATTCAGAAACTCATACAATAATTGAGTTGGAAAAGGTCTATCAGGCCATCAAGTCCAACCCTCTGCTCAGTGCAAAAATCCAGTATATATAACAGGTGGTTATCTAACTTTCTCTTGAATGCCTCCAGTGTTGGAGAGTTCACCACCTCCCAAGGTACTGCTCTAACAGTTAGATGTTTTTCTTGATATTCAGCTGAAATCTGGCATCCTGTTAACTTGAGCCTCTTATTACGTGTCCTGCACTCTGAAATGACTAAGAACAGATCCTAGCACTCCACTGTATAATAACCTTTTAAGTATTTGAATAGTGCTATCATATCTTTTTGCAGTCATCTTTTTCTCATGGCTAAGCATACCCAGAATTTCAGTCTTTCCTCATACGGCTTGGTTTGCTCTGATTATCCTTGCTAACCTCCTCTGAACATGTTCCAGTTTTTCTGCATCCTTCTTAAAATGCAATGTCCAGAACTGGACACAGTATTCAAGATGAGGCCAAACCAGTGCTGAATAGAGGGAAAATAACATATTTAATTGTGAACATAAATGACATTTACAGTCATGTGAGAAAGAAAATACACACTGTTTGAATTCTATGGTTTTATATATCAAGATATAATAAAAGTCATCTGGTCCTTAGCAGGTCTGAAAATTAGGTAAATACAACCTCAGATAAACAACAACACATGACATATTACACATTTACAAAAATAAAGCCAAAATGGAAATGCTATGTATAAAAACTAAGTACATCCTTACTGCTTCCATAGGAATTAAGAGGCTAAGTAGCAGCCAGGTGCTGGTAACCAAATGCCCTTGAGTAACTGATCATCAGCAAGTGTGACCACCTCTATAAAAGCTGAAGTTTTAGCAGTTTGTTGGTCTGGAGCATTCAAGTGTTTGTTAACACAATGCCAAAGAGGAAACACATCAGCAATGATTGTAGAGAAGCAATTATTACTGCCCATCTATCTGGGAAGAGTTGTAAGGCAATTTCCAAATAATTTAAACTCCTCATTCTACAGCGAGGAAGATTATTCACAAGTGGAAAACATTCAAGACAGTTGCCAATCTTCCCAGGAATAGGCGTCCAAGCAAATACACCCCAGGGTCAGACCATGCAGAGCTCAGAGAAATAGCAAAAAACCCAAGAGTTACATCTCAGACTTTACAGGCCTCAGTTAGCATGTTTAATGTTAAAGTTCATGACAGTACAATTAGAAAAAGACTGAAGAAGTATGGTTTGTTTGGAAGGGTTACCAGGAGAAAGCCTCTTCTCTCTAAAAAGAACATGGCAGCACAGCTTAGGTTTGCCAAGTTGCATCTGGACAAACCACAAGACTTCTGGAGCAGTGTCTTTTGGACAGATGAGACCAAGGTGGAGATGTTTGGCCATAATGCACAGTGCCACATTTGGCAAAAACCAAACGCAACATATCAGCACAAACACCTCCTACCTACTGCCAAGTACAGTGGTGGAGGGGTAATGGTTTGGGCTTGTTTTGCACCTGCAGGACCTGGGCACCTTTCAGTCATTGAGTTGACCATGAACTCCTCTGTATACCAAAAGTATTCTAGAGTCAAATGGGAGGCCATCTGTCCAACAGCTAAAACTTGACCAAAATTGGGTCATACAACAGGACAGTAATCTCAAGCACATCAGCAAATCTACAACAGAATGGATAAAAAAGAAAGGAAACAAGGTGTTGCAATGGCCCAGTCAAAGCCCAGACCTCAGCTTGATTGAAATGCTGTGGCAAGACCTTAAGAGAGCTGTGCATAAACAAATGCCTCCAAACCTCTGTGAACTGAAGCAATGTTGTAAAGAAGAGTGGGCCAAAATTCCTCCACAATGATGTGAGAAGACTGATGAAGTCATGAAAAAAACTATTACTTCAAGTTATTGCTGCTATAGGTGATTCTGCAAGCTATTGAATCATAAGGTGTACTTAGTTTTTCATACATGGCTTCTCCGTTTTGGCTAAATTTTTGCAAAATAAATCATGACATGGTGTAATACAGGGGTCTCAAACATGCAGCCCGGGGGCCATTTGCGGCCCGCCGGACGATAGTTTGTGGCCCCCGCCTTGCCTGCCCCCCCCCCGAAGCGCCCACGCAGCCTCTGCTGTCAAGATTCAAAAAAAGCCTCGCCTCGCTCGCCGGCTCTCTCCCAAGACAGCGCCTCTTGCACCCTCCATCCGGAACTGCAGCCTGCCAGCCAGCCCACCTGTCTGCCGGCTGGCAGGCTGCAGTTCCAGATGGAGGGTGCAAGAGGCGCTGTCTTGGGGGAGAGCCGGTGAGTGAGGTGCGCTGCCGGCCCTTTTCCCCGAGCACCCGAGCCGCCGCCGAGCAATGCCTGAGAGCGGAGCTCGCTCCCGGCCCATCCTCGAAGAGCGCCTCCAAGCCGCCAACAGCAGCTGCTGCCGCCGCCGCCTCTTCCAGGGAAGCGGCTCTCTGGCTCTCTTTCTCTCTCGGCAGCAGCAGCCTGGCCAGCGTCCGCCTCAGCACCCGGCAGTGCTTCCTCCTCCTCCTCCTCCTCCTGCTTCAGCTGCCTCAGCTCTGGAGGCTGCCTGGGCTCGCCTCGCAAAGTTTGCTCCTCTGTCGTGGTGGGGGTAGCTGCTGCTGCTGCTGAGTGCACCTTTTTTTGAGGGGGGGCCTTCAGAGGAAGGTTGCCGGACCTCCATGTGTGTGTGTGTTTGTGTGCGTGCACACACGCGCACCTGTGGGGGGGCACCCCGTTCTGTTTAATTTCGCAGGTACCGATGGGGGCTTTTCTCCTTTGGCAAGGTGATTCTGTGAGGGTTTTTTTTAAAAAATTATGTTGTGCCCTCCCCCCCCCCGCTAGGCGGTCGCCGGCACTCCCTCCCTTCTCGGCTTCTTCGTCCTACTGCTGGTGGTGGTGGTGGTAGTGAAGAAGGAGCCGGAGGGGGGTCGTGGCCGGCGACGAGGGCTCGTGTGCCCCTCCTCCTCCTCGGAGCCCCAGCCGGGCTAAGGAAACTCCTGGGCGGCTTCCTTGGGCTCTTGCTCCGCTTGGCGGAAAATCTGATGCGGCCCAGCCTCACCCAGACTCTGCCTCCAGCGGCCCTCAGGTAAATTGAGTTTGAGACCCCTGGTGTAATATGTCATGTTTTTCATCAGAGGTTGTATTTACAGAGGTTGTATTTACCTAATTTTCAGGCCTGCTAAGGACCAGACGATTTTCATTATGTCCTGATATGTAAAACCATAGAATTCAAAGAGGGTGTACTTTCTTTTTCACATGACTGTAGCAACACTAGAAATCTGCTAAAAGGAAAGAGTGTTCATAACAATAGTCTGTACACGTTTTATAGACTTATTTGTTGCCTGTTAACTTATTCAATAGACAATAGTATATCTGCTTTTCTTTTTAACCTTGTTGCTATGCCTGCTATTAAATGCACCATTATGATTACATCACATTTCCTGAGAACAGTGTATGGCAAATGGATTCCTGTCTCTGGTTCTGTAACCATTTAACATCCAAGAACAGTTATCTACTGTTCCTAGATCTTAAATAGTTGCAGAACCATAGACAGGAATCCATTTGTCATGTGTTTCCAAGAAATTTGGTGTAATCCTAAGAGTATATTTTTTAATTGTAGACTTGATAATGGGTGACTGAATTCTTTAAAACTAAAAGCATCTGCCTTCAGTGACATGGTGGATGAAGAAGCTATAAAATAAGAGTGTGACTATTTCATTTATTCTAACGAAGCTAGACAATACCACAAGTGCGTTTTGGGTGTCCTAAGGTATTAAAGCATCTAATACAGTGGGAAACCTCTCTTTCAATATGTTTCTACATATTAGTTTTTAATACTTCATTTCTTGGATTTTTGTAATTGGGTAGAATAGAAATAGCATATGAATTTTTTTAAAATTTAGAAATTTAAACACACAATCTTGATTATATTAATCAGTACATAAATTCATGTATTTCTACACCCTTCCATCCTTCCCCTATCACATGCACTGAAATCCTGTCTGAAAGCTCTAATGAAGCTTACCATAATAAAAGTATGGTGGTATTTTCCAAGTATGTTATAAAGATTAGTAAATCTTATATGCTTCAGGGAATCCTTTATTATCTGTTCCATTCATATACACAATAAAGTCTTCCAGTCTGTTCCAAATGAGTCTTGAGTGTTTTATTCCTTTAGCTGTATGCAGTTTGGTGGTTAATTTTTCTTGCAGTGCTATCTGCCGTACTCCAGAGTACCACAGTGTAACTCATACCTCCTGCATATTCTTCAACACTTTAGCTATAGTCTATCTTACAGCTGCTAAAACATGGCCTATTAAAGGTTTATGTGAGAGATATTCATTCTCCCTGAAAAACAATGTAAGGAGTACTAGTTCCAGTCATTTAGTAATCAACTGATTTGTAATGCTTTTGATTTAAGTACCTTCTCACAAAGCTACTCTACCATTTTACAACACCACCAGAGGTGATGAAAAGATCCCTTGCATTTACAGCCTCTCCAGCACAAAGATGACTTTTGGAGGAATAATGTGAAAACCATTTTAAAGGTATTTTCAAAATACAGTGGTGCCTCGCTAGACGATTGCCTCGTTAAACGACGAATCCGCTAGACGATGAGGTTTTGCGATCGCTGTTGCGCTTCGCAAAACGATTTCCTATGGGCGCTTTTCGCTGGACGATGTATGGGGGCCTCTCCCGTGACCCCCCCACCTCTTTCCGAAGCCTCCCGGGCGCAGGGGAAAAGCGGAAATTTTTTATTTCCAGCTTTTCCCCCTGAATTTTCAGGGCAGAGAAACCCTCTTTTTAGCCCGCCCATCAGCTGTTCGTGGGGAGAGGGGAGGGGGAAGGAGCGGAGAAGAGGACAAAATGGGCTGCCGGGGCTTCTTCAGCAGGTAAACATGCAGTGGAAATGCACCCGGCAAGCCTCTGAAAGCAGCGCTTTGCAGTGGGGGTGGTGTGGGGGGGTGGCAGGCCTGCCCCTCCCACCCCACCCCCACCCCCACCCACTCACCCCTTGGCAAAGCCCCGCTTCCAGAAGCCTCTGGGGTGCTTTTCCACTGCCTGTTTCCCTGCTGGGAAAGCCGCATAAGCCTCAGAAACCCTGCTCCTATCAGCTGTTGGTCAGGAGAGGGGAGGGGGAAGGAGCGGAGAAGAGCACAAAATGGCTGCCGGCTGCCTGCCGGCTTTTAGCTGTTTGGTGCTCTTTTCTGGATGTTTCGCTGCTACCAGGCACTATGAGAAGCCGGGCTCAGTCTACAGTACCTGGTAAGTGACTTTCTTTTAATTTTTTTTAAAGTTTCTGTGCTTTCTTTCCCATCGGAACGCATTAATTAAATTCCAATGCATTCCTATGGGAAATTTGGTTTCGCAAGACGATGTTTTCGCATGACAGCGATTTGTCTGGAACGGATTAACATCGTCTTGCGAGGCACCACTGTAGTCTCCTGAGTGGTAACTGAGACCCCTTTCTACAGATTTTTAAAAATATTTCCAACCACCTTTTTGTACCTTCTAATAACCCAGTCACATTCTCACATCTCACGGAGCCCCAGTGAAGAGCCCAGATGTGCCTCAGTTGACAACCTAGAGAGCAGAGGATATCCTCAAAAGGAATGAGGCATCTCATGTCTTGCTTCCTAATAACAGTTTGTCTAGTAGAAGTCCCTATTTGATAATGTTAGCCACAAGGTACCCAAGTCTCTGAAGTGACAACTAAAATAATCCCTGGGGAAAGGTTGTTGATTTATATAGAACTCATTAAGACCAGTCTTTTCAAAAACTTTAGGGGCTAAATCATTTGTGAGAGCCTGGGTAACAGTATATTAGGATTAAAGGGGAGAGCTCTAATCAACACTTTTCTTTCTTTGCCTCCACAATTGCACTGGAGAATACTGTAAACTAGTAAAGATGCCGTTTAAAGTCCTTTTTTTATATACAAAGTTTTTACCTAGTAATTCCCTTTCTATTTTGATACAAGGCATTTGTGCAATATTGTGTCTAACTCTACCATATGATGAAGCTTATAAGCTTCATTCGGAGGAGTTGATGCCAGCCATCGAGGATAAGAGGAGAGCTCTAGCAGAATACAGAGCCAGTCCTAGTGAGTACAACTTGCAGGCTCTTCGAGTTGCTCGTAGCAAAGTCCAACAGGCTGCCAGGAGATGTTCCAGCGATTATTGGCTTCAGCTCTGCTATCAGATACAGATAGCAGCGGACACAGGTAACATCAAGGGAATGTATGACGGTATCAAACAGGCTTTAGGTCTAATACAGAAGAAATCTGCTCCCTTGAAGTCTGCTACAGGCGTGATCATCCAGGACCGAGCACAGCAGATGGAACATTGGGTGCAGCACTACTCTGAGCTATATTCCAGAGAGAATGTAGTAACCGAAGAGGCACTAAATAACATCGAGTGCCTGCCTGTCTTGGAAGAGCTGGACAGCGAACCAACTTTAGCAGAAATAAAAGCGGCCTTGGATTCCCTTGCCTCCAGCAAGGCACCTGGGAAGGATAACATCCCCCCTGAAGTGCTGTAAAGAGATCATCACCACCGAGCTGTATGAAATCTTTTGTCTTTGCTGGAGGGAAGGTGGAGTACCACAGGACATGAAGGATGCAAACATCGTCACATTGTATAAGAACAAAGGAGACGGGCGACTGCAATAACTACCGTGGTATCTCTCTTCTCAGCGTTGTAGGGAAGCTGCTTGCCCGTGTTGTGCTGAAGAGACTCCCAGGTGCTTGCAGACAGAGACTATCCCGAATCACAGTGGATTTCGAGCTAATAGATCCACCACTGACATGGTATTTTCCCTCAGACAGTTGCAAGAGAAATGTAGGGAACGACGACAGCCACTCTTTGTGGCCTTCATAGATCTTACAAATGCCTTTGATTTGGTTAGCAGGGACAGCCTTTTTAAAATACTTCCCAAGATTGGATGTCCACCTCGACTCCTTAACATCATCAGGTCCTTTCATGAGGAAATAAAGAGCACTGTAGTTTTTGATGGCTCAACATCAGATCCCTTTGGCATCCGAAGTGGAGTGAAACAGGGCTGTGTCCTCGCGCCGACCCTGTTTTGGGATCTTTTTTGCTGTCATGCTGAAGCACACCTTTGGAACTGCAACAGAAGGTGTCTTAGCTCCGGACTAGATCAGATGGAAAGCTCTTTAATCGCTCTACATTGAGAGCGAAGACCAAAGTCCAGCTGAAATGCATGTGGGACTTCACCGATGATGCAGCTGTTGTTGCCCACTCTGCTGAAGACCTCCAACAACTCATCAATTGTTTTAGCAAGGCCTGCCAAGACTTTGGAATTAACAATCAGCCTGAAGAAAACACAAGTCATGGGCCAGGGCGTGGACTCACCTCCTTCTATTACCATCTCCACACAAGAATTGGAGGTCGTTCATGACTTTATGTACCTTGACTCAACGATCTCTGACACTCTCTCCCTAGATGTCGAGCTGGATAAACACATTGGCAAAGCAGCTACCACGTTCTCTAGACTCACAAAGAGAGTATGGCTTAATAAGAAGCTGACGGCATATACCAAGATCCAGGTCTATAGAGCCTGTGTCCTGAGTACACTCCTGTACTGCAGTGAGTCCTGGACCCTTTGTGCACGGCAGGAGAGGAAGCTGAATACGTTCCATATGCGTTGTCTCCGACGCATTTTTGGTATCATCTGGCAGGATAAAGTTCCAAATAGAGTAGTCCTAGAACGAACTGGAATTTTTAGCATGTATACGTTACTGAAACAGCGACGTCTACGTTGGCTTGGGCATGTTGTGAGAATGTCTGATGGTCGGATTCCAAAAGATCTCCTGTATGGAGAATTAGTGCAGGGAAATCACCCCAGAGGGAGACCACAGCTGCGATACAAGGATATCTGCAAGCGGGATCTGAAGGCCTTAGGAATGGACCTCAACAGATGGGAAACCTTGACATTTGAGCATTCAGCCTCGAGACAGGCGGTGCAGCATGGCCTCTCCCAATTTGAAGAGACATTTGTCCAGCAGGCCGAGGCAAAAAGGCAGTCCCAAAACCAGCAAAATCAGGGACAGGGGACAGATTGTATTTGTCTTCAGTGTGGAAGGGATTGTCACTCTCAAATTGGCCTTCTCAGCCACACTAGACGCTGTTCCAAGTCCTCCATTCAGAGCACGTTACTATAGTCTCTCGAGACTGAAGGATGCCTAATCTAAAATAAGCTTCATAGTACACGCAGAGTAGCAGAATATCCCAGCCCCATTTGCTGATCAGATGGTAGCAAAATGGTTTGGCTGTCCTAAGGATTTTTTTTCTCTTTAAGTTTTTGTTTGTACTTTGGTGGTGCATCTTTGTTTGTTTAAGAACAGAAGAAACCCATTCCTGTACTGGGATGTGAAGTATAGGAAGAGGAAAAGAAAAAAAAATGAAACATGTACACAGATCTTTAAACACTTAAATAAGTTGGCCCATAAACATTCACTTAACTAGCATTTAATTAGTACCATTAAAAGTAGTGCAACAGCAAAGGACAAATTGCACCACCTATCGAGGAGGAAATGAATTGACCCAAAGTTGTTTAAATCTTGCTTTGTTACCAAGAAATTATAGGTAGACTGCATGTATAAGTGGCGGCAAAATGTGAGTGACCTACTCTTTTAGAGAAAGGAATCCAAGCAAGTTCCCTTTGAAGAAAAGATGGACCAGCTTCTCTTGCCTTTGAGGAAAATTTCCATTTGCTAAGCTTCACACTGTTTTTATTCCACAAGAATAAGGCATCTAATTCAACACCAGCTAGATATTTTTAATCTGTCGTTTGTGCTTAGAAATGATGGGTGTTTGTATAACTCATACCATGTTTTGCATATTACAGGCTCTATGCAGTTGGTGGTCGAGATGGAAGTTCGTGTCTCAAATCTGTGGAATGCTTTGATCCTCATACTAATAAATGGACACTCTGTGCTCAAATGTCAAAACGAAGAGGAGGTGTTGGAGTAACCACCTGGAATGGGTTCCTCTATGCTATTGGAGGCCATGATGCACCAGCTTCCAACTTGACATCAAGGCTGTCAGACTGTGTGGAGAGGTATTGACCTAATACAGTGTTGATAGGAACATATGCAACTTCCCTTGTGTAGAGAAGACTTTCACAGGAAAGTGCAATGCAACAATCTTTCTTCTAATTCAATTAAAACTAATCTTTTGGCTCAATTCAGCCTAGGATAAGTATTTCAGAGCCCTATGGATTTTAGTGGGGACTACCCTGTGTGGGGTAGTGGATAGAGTAATGGACTAGGACTCAGGAGGCCTGGGTTCAAATAGCTGCTCAGCCATGGAAAAATCACTGGGAGTGAGGAACTAGTAAAACACTCCTTAAATATTTCACTTCCCTTGAAAGCCTTATTAGGGTCACTATAAGTTGATACTGACTTGAAGTCGCATAACAGTGGATTTTGATGAGAAGGTTAAATTCATGCTTTAAATTCTTCCTACTGAGATCAATGGGTTTTCAAGGAGTTTATGTAGATTATGTTCTCAAGGAAATCAAAACATATTTGTGTTTTAAATACACATTCATAGAGATTCTTAAAGTGTAAAATACCCTTGCTTGAGATCAGTTATTCTCCACCAAATGAAAGCCAATAGAACCTTAATCTATGTGTCAGTCTTTACTGGTGAGGCTTGGGATTTGGGCATTTTTTATTTGGAAAAAAACTCTAATTTTAAACCGTTCACTGACTGAAATCCTGTAGCTTAGTGCAGTAAGTTACACTAGATAGGCCTGCTGAATTGGTGTGGATCTGATGATTCAAACCAAAGTGTGATGTTTATATAATGCCCCATAGTGCTTAAGGCACTCTCTGGCTACACATAGCCCCCACGCACATCAGCAAGTTGGGTACTCATTTACCAACCTCAGAAGGATGGAAGGTTGAGTCAACCTTGAGCTGGCTACCTGAGCCCCAGATTGAACTGGGGTCGTGACCAGTCTTCACTGCAGTACTTCAATTTAACCACTGCACTACAAGTCTCTATAAGTTCAATTGATTCATCTTGTGAATCTGGTTGTGACTTACAATGCTAAAATAGGTTGCAATTAGAGTTGGCCTGTTTAAATCAATGGAATTTATGAAGGAGTTAGCTCACTAAATCACACTTATTCAATGGGCCTTCTCTAGTGCAATTTGCTGTGCTGAGAAACAGGATTTCGGCCACTGAAATTTGCCAACAATTGTATGCTGCACCATGCCATATGATAACAAGCCCAGTTTGGATGCATGTGTCTAGTTTGTCAAATTATGGTTCAGCAAGCCATGATTTGACAGATTGACAAGATCATTTGATAAGACAGAAATGACTATCAGGCCTACACCCCCAGCCCCAGATGTCCCTTTATTAACACACGAATTGTGTGTAACATAAAACTACAGTTCCCCATTATGTTCAAAAAAGGGAGCTGTAATTTAATATTAGCTTCCTATGCAAGCTCATAATCTGCATTCTGTGATTTAAGATCCTGTCTAGTATATGGATATAAGCCACCACTGTTTTAAATATAATGAGGAACTGTAGCAAGACAGAAATTATCCAAGAAGGGCCTTTTTGTGCAAGGGAAACAAAGGATAATAATGGAAAAAACAGACTTCAAGGTGACATAACGTTAATAGAAGCCATCTCAAAATCCTTTATAAGATGTTGAGTAACAAGCAAAATTAAAGTAGTTCAGATATTTTCTTTGTGGAATTTCAAGCAACTACAGTGAAACATTATTTTCAAAACTAATATTTCAGGTACGATCCGAAAACAGATGTATGGACTGCTGTGGCATCCATGAGCATTAGTAGAGATGCAGTGGGAGTCTGTCTTCTTGGAGACAGATTGTATGCTGTTGGTGGATATGATGGACAAACCTACCTTAACACAGTGGAGTCCTATGACCCCCAGTCAAATGAGTGGACACAGGTATTGGTTAAGTTTTGGACAGTCTGTAAACCAAGCTTTGTATCTCGATCAGGACCTAGTTGAATTAATGGCAATTTTTATTCCAGGGGCTCCGTAAGCAGGGTTAGCAAAGGCTTTAGAGAGCAACTATCAGTCAGAGTGGTCAATATCAGGCAGTTGGGCTCATTCTCTAAGGCAGTCGAAGGCAACACCATGTGTATAAACATTAGCTGCCTTCTAGGAGTAATTCAGTCTCTTTTTTTAACCAACCATACTCAAATGAAACTGGCTGGATAGCTCCGTGGGTTAAGTTTCTGGCTATGGAACCTGAAGCTGGGAGTTCAGTTGCTCATTGGGCATCTCATAAGAGCCAGCCTGTGTGGCCTTGGGCAAGCTGCACAGTCCCAGAATGTCCCCAGAAGGGAATGAGTACTTCTGAGCATTCTCTACCCAGAAAACCCTGAAAAGGGTTGCAGTAAGTCAGAATTGACTTGGCAGCACACAATAGTGATAATGATAATGACAATAATGATAATTATTGTTGTTGTTATTATTAAATCAAGGAATCTTGGGAGCTTTTGACTGATTGACAATAGTGGGATTGAGTAAGGCATGGAAGTTTCTTGTCTGTTCAGCTTTGAGGCTATACTTGAGACTTGCTTTCTGAGAACTGTCAAAATATATGGAGGTTGGATATAGAACAGATAAAACATGAAGGTACTCTGCATATGTTCCTAGTGCATCCATTCTGTAGGACAATGTTTCTAGTTACAACGTAAGGGAGCAGATATGTCAGCATGGGGAAACTCAGTTGCAAGGTACACTTGAAAGTTGTTCATTTTCTTGTTCTGGATAGGAGAGTTTTGAACTACATCAGTCTAACTGGAGAACAAGTAAAATCGAACATGTATTCCTGCATAACTCATTAGTCTAGCTAGGCCTAGCATGTGCAGAAGATAATAAATAACAGGGACTGGAAAACACCCATGCTTTTTAGGAGAAAACTTGTACAGATGTACAAATATCTGTGTCACAGTTTCTGCAGCTGAGCACTGACTGGATTAAAAAGATTCTAGTGTTCAGTTTGACCTCTGGCTCAAACTGAATACTAATTAAAGTATAACAGCAAATAAAGGACTTTATCTCTTACTTGTTTTTTTCTGCCATTTAATTTGCCCCACCCATAACTAGCATATCATTTTCTGCAAAATAGTTGTAAGAAATTGGCCTTGTCACTCACCTATTTTCTCTTTTGCTCTTACAGGTTGCTCCATTGTGCCTAGGAAGAGCGGGGGCATGTGTTGTGACTGTGAAACTTTAATTATGAAGATATCCTTCTCTTCTGTAGACGGGAGGGGGGCAATTTACTAAATTATAATCAAATAAGGTACTGTGTATCTTCACAGGGCAAAGAGTTTGGTCTTAATCCATTACCTAATTTTTTTTAATGGACCAATAACAAGCACTTTTTAAAATGAGTAATGCAAATTTATGTACATTTATTTGTAATAGAATACAGCTGACATGTTTTATTGAAAAATACAGAATTTGAAAATAAATTGGCCTTTACAATTTTTGTCTTGCTATAAAGGATCTGCAAGTAGATGTGGAGGGTGTAAAGCCTGTGTGTAGTGTCATATACTTGCATACCCATATTTGTGCTTTTGAGACTTTCCAGATGGAGGCACTGACCTTGCTTGGTTTCAAATTTATCATTATAATATTTTTTAGAATGTGGTACAAAGACAAACCAAATGCAAACAAAGACTGAGCAGCAAGTGTGCCTCTTGTCTTAGAAATGCAATTCATGTTATTTTTTAATTCCTTCATACAGCTTAAGTTTTACTATCTTTTTGTTTGCTTAGCCAAAGCCTTACCTTAATTATTGTCTTATTCTCAAGAATATATTCTTCAAGAATTTTGCTGCATTTAATACCATGTATGTGAGGCATTCAATGATCTAAAGTAGAGATTGTGGTATTCGTATTCTTATACGAATATGAATACCCCCAGACAGATGGACGTAACAAGGGTCCGGCCCCCTGGGGCTGGACCGTCCACTTACGCGTCCACTGCTGCTGCCAGCTCCGCTCTCCCTTCCAATCACTCCGGAACTCGCGGTCAGCTATCCACTTGTCAGCCTGGCAGGGAGACCCGTCTTCACTCCTGCCAGGAGTGGATAGTCGTTACGTCCAGCTGTGCGGGGGTATTCGTATACTAATACCCTCATCTCTAATATAAAGTGCTGCTTAGCTAGCATTAATTGACTTTGAAAGAAGGGGTTGCACAAATCGAAATACTTTTTTATAAGGTTGAAACTCCTTGTGGCATTTTTGTAAGTGTACTTTAGTAAAAAGGCGGGGGGCATTATCCTGTAAGTGGTGCATCCTTTGGGGATGTTAAGCTGCTTTAAAAAACACCTCTGCTGTTCTTTCCAAGGATCAGACATGTGTGGCTAAATTATTTAATACTGTAATATTTCTTTAGCATTTGCCTTATGTTGATCTCATATTCTACTCAGAATTCTTTCATTGTTTCAAGTGCTTTCTAAAACTTTTATATTTTCTTTTGTGCCTTGGTTCTTACATTTTCAAATATGGTATGTAATATACATTGTTTTACTTTATCATGGAAAATATGAATATGTAAACTTGAACATTTTCTGAAAGTAAATGAAAAATGTCTGATACATTAACTTCACATTTTTAATCTCTTATACAATATTGAATTCTGCAGGTCACACTTAACTATTTGTTAGTGTAAAAGAAAAACTACATTTTTAGTGTGTAAATCTTATTTATACTTTTTTTACACCTGGTTGTGCGATGCCTTGTTCAAACCACAATGCAAAAAAAAAAGAATAGTAAATGGAAAAGTTCTTTCTCTCTGTTTTTCTTTTCTTCAAAGAACTAACTTGATTTTTAAAAAGTCTCATTTTATTGTTTAAATACAATCTCAATTCTAGTTTTTTGTACAATAACTCGTAGAATCCCCCAGATGTGGCCATGCTGCCTAATCCGAAAACATAATTTTCCCAAGCTTTGCTGTATTCCACATGCATAGCAATATTTGGCAACATTTATTGCCAACACATAGCTTCCCTCCTAGCCCCAAGTATTGCTGCAATACAGTAATATTCTTCTTAGCACTCAGGATACTTTCTACAAGAAATTAGAGTGTTAACCAAATCAGTGCTAAACAGAGTCATTTTAACAAACTGGTATGGAGCAGATAGACCCCAGCCCCAGGAGGCCTGGCCTTTCTCCTTTGGGTAAACCCCTCCCCTAACTGGGTACCACAAAATGGTTGTAGTGAATTATCACATAATGGGGCAGTGCTATGAAAGGTAATACTGTATCTGAAAGGAGATCTCTTGAACCTTGAATTTCTTCATGGTTCCTCCTGCTATTTCATCTTCACAGCAATTCTATAAAGTAGATTTAGTAGTGACAGAGTAACCATCATGAAATCGCTAAATGAACTTCAGTCAGGAGTTCGAGAGGACTTCAACACAAATGTCACACTATTCAGTATAGTGCACAGCTCTTGAACACAAATATCTCAGAATTTAGTTGGCATCTACAGGGCATAAATGCAGACCACATTTGCACATAATACTAAGCAATGGCTTATGCTAACTATAGTTTCTTGTGTTGGCTATTACCCCACAGACAACACACTGATGTTTTGTTCATCATTTCTAGGCCATTTTATTTATGCACGTTTTGTCACCTGCCCTTTTGGGATGGACAGCTGGGGAGGCAGGTCAAGGACAAAACTGCTCAGAATTCCGACAGAATGAAAAGCCATCGTTCAAATTTGTAAATAAACAAACAATGGCATCTAATTGTGCCTGGCTAACAAAGCATAATCTGTTTGTGGAAATCGGTTTAATATCTGAATATGACTCAAAGCTAGAATTCACTAAATCACAACCTGACTTACTGATATATGCAAGTGTGAAGAGATATGCCTCCTCTGAGGGGGTCGTGATGATCACAAATGATACCATCCATCACTGTGTTATTCATCATTTAGTTGAAAACTCAGAATCAACATTCAAACAACAAACTCAACATTTATTACAAACTACATTACTTCTCCACCACTAAGTTCTCCACACAAAGTTATTAAGGGGAATCAGCTACAGTCCAAAGTATCCTTTCTGGGATGTGGATGGAGATTATGTTCACCACTTCTCTCACCCCTTGGGTTCAAAACACTGTCAACACTTGCAAACGTTCAGAAGAACAAGCCTTGCTGAGGGGAAATCAGCATGGGTTCTGTAAGGGTAAGTCTTGCCTCACAAACCTTTTAGAATTCTTTGAAAAGGTCAACAGGGATGTGGATGCAGGTGAACCAGTGGATATTGTCTGTCTGGATTTTCAGAAGGTGTTTGACACGGTCCCTCACTAAAGGCTACTGAGAAAACTCCACAGGGGATAAGAGGGCAGATCCTCTTACGGACTGAGAATTGGTTCAGAACCAGGAAACAGAGAGTAGGTGTCAATGGACAATTTTTTAATTTATTTTTTTAATTTCCAAAACAAATACAAATACAAAATACTTACTAATACAATCTAAACCACAGTGCTCCCCCATACCCACGGGACCCTTTGGAACAATACTTTTAATGTGAACTTCCTTTCCAAAATTGAATTGATTGTTGTTTAGAGGCTTTCCCCTTTCCTTTCACTAATACAAATTCAACAAATCTACCCCAAATAGCATAAAAAATATTTGAACTTATTTCCCCTCTTTTCATCTTAAGTTCAGTAGTCAATTTATCATTTAATGCAATGTCCCATACTTCATTATACCAATCTGCTAATTTAATATCATTTTTATCTTTTCAGAATCTAGCTATTAATATTCTAGCACTTATCATAAAATTGGAAATCAATTCCTTTGAGCAATAATCAAGTTCTATCTTATCAAAAATTGACAACAAAGCAATTTTAGAATTGAATTCGATATCTTTTCCAAATATATCACATATTTCCTTAAAAATCAGTTTCCAAAATTTCTGAATCCATTTACACTCCCACCACATATGATAATAATATCATATTATGGGCAATTTTCACAATGGAGAGAGGTGAAAAGCAGTGTGCTCCAGGGTCTGTCCTGGGACCGGTGCTTTTCAACCTGTTCATAAATGACCTGGAGACAGGGATAAGCAGTGCGGTGGCCAAGTTTGCAGATGACATGAAACTTTTCTGGGTGGTGAAGACCAGAAGGGATTGTGAAGAGCTCCAGAAGGATCTCACCAAACTGGGAGAATGGGCGGCAAAATGGCAAATGCGTTTCAATGTATGTAGGCATCCTTCAGTCTCGAGAGACTATGGTAATGTGTTCTGAATAGAGGTCTTGGAACAGCGTCTAGTGTGGCTGAGGAGGCCAATTCGAGAGTGACAATTCCTTCCACACTGAAGACAAATACAATCTGTCCCCTGTCCAGCTCCCTGATTTTGCTGGGTTCGGGACTGCCTCTTTGCCTCGGCCTGCTGACCAAGTGTCTCTTCAAATTGGGAGAGGCCATGCTGCACCGCCTGCCTCCAGGCTGAATGCTCAGATGTCAAGGTTTCCCATCTGTTGAGGTCCATTCCTAAGGCCTTCAAATCCCGTTTGCAGATATCTTTGTATCGCAGCTGTGGTCTCCCTCTGGGGCGATTTCCCTGCACCAATTCTCCATACAGGAGATCTTTTGGAATCTGACCGTCAGCCATTCTCACAACATGCCCGAGCCAACGTAGACGTCGCTGTTTCAGTAATATATACATGCTAAAAGTTCCAGCTTGTTCTAGGACTACTCTGTTTGGAACTTTGTCCTGCCAGATGATACCAAAAATGCGTCAGAGACAACGCATATGGAACGTGTTCAGCTTCCTCTCCTGCCGTGCACAAAGGGTCCAGGACTCACTGCAGTACAGGAGTGTACTCAGGACACAGGCTCTATAGACCTGGATCTTGGTATATGCCATCAGCTTCTTATTAAGCCATACTCTCTTTGTGAGTCTAGAGAACGTGGTAGCTGCTTTGCCAATGTGTTTATCCAGCTCGACATCTAGGGAGAGAGTGTCAGAGATCGTTGAGTCAAGGTACACAAAGTCATGAATGACCTCCAATTCTTGTGTGGAGATGATAATAGAGGGAGGTGAGTCCACGCCCTGGCCCATGACTTGTGTTTTCTTCAGGCTGATTGTTCATCCAAAGTCTTGGCAGGCCTTGCTAAAACGATTCATGAGTTGTTGGAGGTCTTCAGCAGAATGGGCAACAACAGCTGCATCATCGGCGAAGTCCTGCATGCATTTCAGCTGGACTTTGGTCTTCGCTCTCAATGTAGAGCGATTAAAGAGCTTTCCATCTGATCTAGTCCAGAGATAGACACCTTCTGTTGCAGTTCCAAAAGCATGCTCCAGCATGACAGCAAAAAAGATCCCAAACAGGGTTGGCGCGAGGACAAAGCCCTGTTTCACTCCACTTCAGATGTCAAAGGGATCTGATGTTGAGCCATCAAAAACTACAGTGCCCTTCATTTCCTGCAGAGGCAGGATTATTTCATTCCCCGCAGTAGGTGGAACAATGGATCTCAGCACAGTATTTCTGACCGCAAAGCCAACACCATATTCCCTGGTCTCATTCAGTGGTTTTCCCTGCCAGAAGAAAGAGAATTTTTTTTCTTTGACAGAGCCCGAGTCTGGCAATCTCGTCTCTTGCAGGGCTACAATGTCCATCTGCAGCCTACTACTCAGTTCCATGTCGATGACAGCTGTCTTGCGCACGTTGTCTATTTCCTGCAGGTCATTAGAAAAGCCAGGGGTCATTGTCCGAACATTCCAGGTGCCCAACATTAGGGCAGAAGTTTTCTTATGATTATTGCATGGTGCAGGGTTATCGATCTGCTTGTCGGCTTTCACCCTAAACCCCACGCACCCCGTGAGGTTAACAGACCGTGGCGATGCAGCACCTTACTGGCTGGGGACTGCCCAGCTTAAGGCGGGCGGTAGCTGCCTAGTGAGGTGCAATGACCTCTCCCACCGTCGGAAGTAGCCCCTGGCGTCATGCTGTACGCCAATCGAGCAAAGACTTATAACCGGTAACTGCTACGTCCCGTCTTATTTCGATGCTGTATGTGAAGCTGGAGTGTCCTCTCCAGAGCATGAAGCCTGGGTAAAATAATATGGATAGACTGTTACCCAAGCAGAAAATCCCCCCTCTCCACGTTACTGAAATAGTCCAATGGAAAGGCAAGAGCCAATACAGCTGGTTCCAGCGACGTCGCAGGAGTTGCCAGAACGACACGAACTGCCTCCGGGACTCCGGCTCCGGATTTTGCCTCGAGGTTAACTCCTGAAGCCTTTTCCATCAGTGGATATAGCCACAAGGCAGTGGTGGTTTGAAATCAGAGTTTTCCTTCTCCTAGATGGGCTGCCTTCCAAGGCTAACAAGCCCCACCTACCCAGGTGCGTTTCAATATAAGAAAATGCAAAGTAATGCACATTGGGGCAAAAAATCAAAACTTTATGTATCAGCTGATGGCTTCTGAGCTGTCCGTGACACATCAGGAAAGAGATCTTGGTGTGCCGGTGGTCAGCTCGATGAAAGTGTCAACCCAGTGTGCGGCGGCAGTGAAGAAGGCCAATTCCATGCTAGGTATTAAAAAGGGGATTGAAAATAAAATAGTCAACATTATAATGCCATTGCACAAAACGCTGCTAAGGCTGCACCTGGAGCATTGCATACAGTTCTGGTCGCCACACCTCAAAAAAGACATAGTGGAACTGGTAGTGCAGGTGCAGAAGAGAGCGACTAAAATGATGACTGGGCTGGGGCACCTCCCGTATGAGGAAAGGCTACAGCGTTTGGGGCTCTTTAGTCTAGAGAAAAGGCGCCGGGGGGGGGGGGGGACACATGATTGAGACGTATAAAATTATGCAGGGGATGGATAAAGTGGATAGAGGGAAGCTCTTTTCCCTTTCACGCAATACTAGAACTAGGGGACATCCACTCAAATTGAGTGTTGGGATTTTAAATAATTGTATTTTAAATCATATATTGTTTAATTTATCTTTTAATATTTAACTTATTGTGTTTCTAAATTGTGTGAATGTTAATGTTGTGAGCCACTTTGGGTCCCTTGTTGGGAGAAATGCGGCATATAAATAAAACTAATATATAAACTCAATAGGACTGTCTTCTGATAAAACATGTAAGATTGTATTGGCCATCTATAACAGGGTCATAGACTTAGCCTTGTAGGATCTACTTTGCATTCTTAATTGCTCAGTCAGAGCCTGGTACAAAAGTCATACACTTTTGAATTGCAGAATTCTGAGCCTAGGAATTTGAATACCAAATCGTCCCACCCACTCATCTTCTAGTCTTCAGTATCCCAAGCTGTTTTCATGCAAGGGTAGTGATTCTGAGTGGTTAATGACAGTGTTAAAAGTTGGGAGCCAGTGATCCTTTTGGGTGCATGTACTGTAAATCACGGTGTGTAACTACACTGCAAGTAAAAGCCGCATGGGTCCACTCCGAATTCGCACCCAGCGTCCCCTGGGCAACATCCGTGTACCAAAAATCTAGTAAATGGCCAAGATAACGACATTGAAGTAACCCAGTTCTGGTCAAAAATAGTCTACTCTTTTTAACATTTTAAATTTGATTGAACTTTATATGTTACATATGCCCATAATTTTAAAATTGTGCAACGCTGTGATTCAAAGAAAGAAAGAGATATCGGCCATCACCAAATTTGGGAGAATATACATGCTCAGAGGAGAGAACGGAATAGCTAATTTAAAAAAGAGAGAGAGAGAGACCAAAACAGAAGGGCGGCTTAGCTGGCAAGCGCCCACCCAGGCCGCCGTCGCCACCGCGGGACGGCAAAAAGGCGACCACCGCCATTTGCTCCGGCCGAGGATTTCCCCGCCCTATTCCGGCCCTAGATATAAGAAAAAAGGAGACTCCATTTAGATCCTCTGATTTAATGAAACTTTTCATTTTAAATACCCCTAGGACAGCCGAGAGTTGTCTACAAAAATTGGTGGGGAAATTAAGAATTTTAACACTGTTTGGTCCTTGCACGCTCCTCTCAAATCAACCCTCACTAATCAAAATGTACTATATATGGTGCCAATGCTGAGAGGACTACATTGCAGGCTTGCTGTGAGGCATTCCTTCAACTGAACTCAGCCTCACTGTTATACGGCAGTCTTGGACTATTTATATTTGAGATTAGAAGTGTCAGAACTTTTTTTGGAGAAAAAGTGAAAAATCAAGGCAAGGAAACCTAACATTTTAGAAAAATCTCTCCATTTTCTGCTGTTGACAAGGGGAGTAAGGCCATGCTACTGGTGGGTGGCTGTCGTCATAGCTACGCCAAAATCTTGGGCAGGTATGGCCTTCCTTCCTTTTTCCCTTCTGGCCATGTAGAGATACTACGTCAGTATAAACCAAGAAACGACCTATCCCAAGGGCGAGCGACTCTTCCTTCTTATCTCTGGAGCCGCCATCTCCTGGGTGACGCGGACGCTATGACCAGGGTGGTTTCAACCTAAGAGGCGGAATGCGCATGCGTTCTGTTTCCCTCCTCTCTCTCCCCCCCCCCCCACCTTCCCTTTTAAACAACACTTTAGCGAAGATTCAAAATGCAGGTAAGCCGTAAAGGGGTCATGGCGGAGGGCGGTTGGTGAGCGCACGCGCGCGCGCGCACCGTTGAGCCTCAGAAGGGTCTCTCTGTGTTTTCTGTTGCTAGAAGGCAGCCTCCGAAAGGTCCGTGGAGGAGATTAGCCTCGCCTGTTTATGACGGGCCGTTGTTGGGGCGATGAAGGCGCCGCTGGGCACTCTGTTAACAGGATGCCCCTTGTCTCTCCTGTCGTGGTCATTACTGCCTATGCCTGCTGCTTCCACTGCTGTGTACGGGGCTCGGTGTGCCTCTGAAAGCTTCACGACAGGCAGATAATTCAACTGGTGAAGTTTCCGTGCGCGGGCAGATGCCCCGTTCTGTGTGAGAGAGCGCACGCTGTTGGAATTTCTACCTGTCGCTTAGTTATTACGATCTTCAGGGAACAAATAAATATTTGCATATCAAAAGTTGGCACTTTTAAGGAATCATATTGCTGTTCAATTTGTTTGTTAACTATCCGTCTTTTTAGAAGATTTTACACCAAACCTCAGAGCCTGCTTTCCCTGTCTCATGTGGTTTACAAGGCTCTTGAAACGCAAAATATATACATAAGTTTGAGGTTGTGTTTTTCCCCCCTTCCTGAGTCTTTGATAGCCTTATAGCATGCAAATATTCAACAGGTGAAGCCTTCTGCTGTCATGGAGATGTAGTGTAGTAGGATACTTTGATTAATACACAGACTACTTCCCTGTAATTTCAGTGTAGAAATATGTATTGATGCTTTTCTTTCATCTTTTAATTCTATTGCTCACTCAGTGCTCAGTCATCAGCTGTATTTAAGAGAGTTAGTCTTGGCATAACAAATCCAGTATTGCCAACTGTCATTTCAAGAGTTCTATTTTCTGCAACTCTTTTAACTTGCTTTACTGTTAGTTTTCCAGCTAGCAAAATAACCAGTGAATTGGAAAGGATAGATATGTTTACCTGAACGCTGTGGGGATAGATTAGGCATCCTTCAGTCTCAAGAGACTATGGTAACGCGCTCTGTATGGAGGACTTGGAACAGCGTCTAGTGTGGCTGAGAAGGCCAATTCGAGAGTGACAATCCCTTCCACACTGAAGACAAATACAATCTGTCCCCTGTCCAGCTCCCTGATTTTGCTGGTTTCAGGACTGCCTTTTTGCCTCGGCCTGCTGGACAAGTGTCTCTTCAAAATGGGAGAGGCCATGCTGCACTGCCTGCCTCCAGGCTGAATGCTCAGATGTCAAGGTTTCCCATCTGTTGAGGTCCATTCCTAAGGCCTTCAGATCCCGCTTGCAGATATCCTTGTATCGCAGCTGTGGTCTCCCTCTGGAGCGATTTCCCTGCACTAATTCTCCATACAGGAGATCTTTTGGAATCCGACCATCAGACATTCTCACGACATGCCCATGCCAACGTAGACGTCGCTGTTTCAGTAATGTATACATGCTAAAAATTCCAGTTCGTTCTAGGACTACTCTATTTGGAACTTTGTCCTGCCAGATGATACAAAAATGTGTCGGAGACAACGCATATGGAACGTGTTCAGCTTCCTCTCCTGCCGTGCACAAAGGGTCCAGGACTCACTGCAGTACAGGAGTGTACTCAGGACACAGGCTCTATAGACCTGGATCTTGGTATATGCCGTCAGCTTCTTATTAAGCCATACTCTCTTTGTGAGTCTAGAGAACGTGGTAGCTGCTTTGCCAATGTGTTTATCCAGCTTGACATCTAGGGAGAGAGTGTCAGAGATCGTTGAGCCAAGGTACACAAAGTCATGAATGACCTCCAATTCTTCTGTGGAGATGGTAATAGAGGGAGGTGAGTCCACGCCCTGGCCCATGACTTGTGTTTTCTTCAGGCTGATTGTTAGTCCAAAGTCTTGGCAGGCCTTGCTAAAACGATTCATGAGTTGTTGGAGGTCTTCAGCAGAATGGGCAACAACAGCTGCATCATCGGTGAAGTCCCGCATGCATTTCAGCTGGACTTTGGTCTTCGCTCTCAATGTAGAGCAATTAAAGAGCTTTCCATCTGATCTGGTCTGGAGATAGACACCTTCTGTTGCAGTTCCAAAAGCGTGCTTCAGCATGACAGCAAAAAAGATCCCAAACAGGGTCGTCGCGAGGACACACCCATTTCACTCCGCTTCGGATGTCAAAGGGATCTGATGTTGAGCCATCAAAAACTACAGTGCCCTTCATTTCCTCATGAAAGGACCTGATGATGTTAAGGAGTCGAGGTGGACATCCAATCTTGGGAAGTATTTTAAAAAGGCTGTCCCTGCTAACCAAATCAAAGGCCTGTGAGATCTATGACGGCCACAAAGAGTGGCTGTTGTTGTTTCCTACATTTCTCCTTCAACTGTCTGAGGGAGAATCCACACTGTGATTCTGGATAGACTCTGTCTGCAAGCACCTGGAGTCTCTTCAGCACAACATGGGCAAGCAGCTTCCCTACAACACTGAGAAGAGAGATACCACGGTAGTTATTGTAGTCTCCCCTGTCTCCTTTGTTCTTATACAATATGACGATGTTTGCATCCTTCATGTCCTGTGGTACTCCACCTTCCCTCCAGCAAAGACAAAAGATTTGATACAGCTCGGTGGTGATGATCTCTTTACAGCAGCGATCCCCAACCTTTTTCGGTCCGTGGACCGGCTGGGGAAGGCGGGGCACCCCCCCGCGTTCGCATGCATGCGTGAAAAAGCACGTGCGCTCTCTCGCACGAGCGCCATGTCACCATTTGCGCATGCACGCGAGCTCTCGTATGCATGCGCAAACGGCAGCGTGGCGCTTGCACAGGCGCGCGCACCCGTGCGCATGCGCAAACGGCGGAACAGCGCTTCTCTGGGCGCACTTGCGCTCGTGCGCATACGCAAACGGCGGCACTTGCTCACACAGGCGTGCTGGAGCGCGTGCGCGGCTGTGCGGGGGTGAGTGCATGCAGGAGGGTGGGGCGGGAGGTCTGTCTCGGCGGCCCGGTCCGGCTCAGGCCACGGACCAGCGCAGACCAGGGGTTGGGGACCTCTGCTTTACAGCACTTCAGGGGGGATGTTATCCTTCCCAGGTGCCTTGCCGGAGGCAAGGGAATCCAAGGCCGCTTTTATTTCTGCTAAATTTGGTTCACTGTCCAACTCTTCCAAGACAGGCAGGCACTTGATGTTATTTAGTGCCTCTTCGGTTACTACATTCTCTCTGGAATATAGCTCAGAGTAGTGTTGCACCCAGCGGTCCATCTGCTGTGCTCGGTCCTGGATGATCACGCCTGTAGCAGACTTCAAGGGAGCAGATTTCTTCTGTATTGGACCTAAAGCCTGTTTGATACCGTCATACATTCCCTTGATGTTACCTGTGTCCACTGCTATCTGTATCTGAGAGCAGAGCTGAAGCCAATAATCGTTGGAACATCTCCTGGCGGCCTGTTGGACTTGGCTACGAGCAACTCGAAGAGCCTGCAAGTTGTACTCACTAGGACAGGCTTTGTATGCTGCTAGAGCTCTCCTCTTATCCTCGATGGCTGGCATCAACTCCTCTGAATGGGCTTCGAACTAGTCTGCTGTCTTTTTGGTCTTCTTGCCAAATGTGGACAAGGCAGTGTTATAAACAGCATTCTTGAAATGTTCCCATCGTTCAGGTGCATTTGCATCAGCCGGGCCTGGAAGGGTTTCCTCAAGCTCTTGGGCAAATTCCTCCACTTTTCTTTGATCGCGAGTCTTGCTGATGTCAATACGTGGTCTTCCTTCCTTTTTCGTATGATACAATCTCTTTGCTCGCAGTTTTACTCTACTACACACCAGGGAGTGATCAGTATCGCAATCAGCACTCTGGTAACTGCGTGTGTTTGTAATACTAGGAAGGCTAGAACGTCTAGTGAAGATCAAATCGAGCTGATGCCAAAGCTTCGATCTTTGATGTCTCCAGGAAACTCTGTGTTGAAGCTTTGTATTAAAGAATGTATTGCTGACACAAAGACCATAATAACCGCAAAACTCCAGCAAGCGTTGGCCATTTTCGTTCATCTTCCCAATGCCAAAATGGCCTAGACAAGTGGGCCAAGAATTGTGATCAGCACCAACTCTAGCGTTAAAGTGTCCGAGAATGAACAGTGGTTCTATCGTGGGGATTTTTTTGATAGTAGCTGCCAGATCGTCGTAGAATTTGTCTTTCACTTCTGTTGTGGACTACAGTGTTGTTGCATATGCACTAATGAGGGTGACCGGTCCCGCTGATGAGTGGAGCTGCAGAGACAGGATTCTTTCGCTCCCCACAGTAGGTGGAACAATGGATCTCAGCAGAGTATTTCTGACCGCAAAGCCAACACCATGTTCCCTGGTCTCATTCAATGGTTTTCCCTGCCAGTAGAAAGAGAATTTTTTTTCTTTGACAGATCCCGAATCTGGCAATCTCGTCTGTTGCAGGGCAACAATGTCCATCTGCAGCCTACTCAGTTCCATGTCGATTACAGCTGTCTTGTGCACGTCGTCTATTTCCTGCAGGTCGTCAGAAAAGCCAGGGGTCATTGTCCGAACATTCCAGGTGCCCAACGTTAGGGCAGAAGTTTTCTTATGATTATTGCATGGTGCAGGGTTATCGATCTGCTTGTCGGCTTTCACCCTAAACCCCACGCACCCCGTGAGGTTAACAGACCGTGGCTAGGCAGCACCTTACTGGCTGGGGACTGCCCAGCCTAAGGCAGGCGGTAGCTACCTAGTGAAATGCAGTGACCTCTCCCACCGTCAGAAGTAGCCCCTGGCATCATGCTCTACGCCAATCGAGCAAAGACTTATAACTGGTAACTGCTACTTCCCGTGTTGTTTCGATGCTGTATGCGAAGCTGGAGTGTCCTCTCCAGAGCCTGGGTAAAATAATATGGAGGATAGGCTGTTACCGAAGCAGAAAATCCCCCCTCTCGACATCGCTGGAATAGTCCAATGGAAAGGCAAGAGCCAATACAGCTGGTTCCAGCGATGTCGCAGGAGTTGCCAGAATGACACGAACTGCCTCCGGGACTCCGGCTCCGGATTTTGCCTCGAGGTTAACTCCTGAAGCCTTTTCCATCAGTGGATATAGCCACAAACATGCCACAGGTGTTACAAGTGCAACAGATCCTGCACTCTCCATCTCGACTGATTGGTCAGTGAATTAAAAAAGGGAGGAAGTTTGATCCTACCCCTAAAACTTTCCTGCCCCCCAGGTGTATGCAATGCTATTTGTCTTTCCTATTAACCAGATTAGAGTCAAAAATAGAATCAGAGGGGCTTAGAGCTTCTGCCAGCTCACATTTAAAGCCAAAACTCCACCCCCTCAGACCATGCGGTCAGGGAGAACAAAGGTCAGCCCAGAAGAAAATACCTCACCAAATAAAATGTCCTCCGAAACACAGCTCACCTCCTGCCTCAGCTCCTCTTCAGGAAAAGGGCTTAGAGCAGCGATGGCGAACCTATGGCACGCGTGCCACAGCTGGCACGCGGAGCCCTTTCTGGCGGCACGCGAGCCATAAGTCACCGGATTGCTACTCCTCCCCCCCCCCGTAGCCAAACCTGAGCAGGCGGCTGCAACCACGGTGCTGGTGCCCAGACAGGCGGCAGGTCAGGATCTGGAGCACCTGGTGCTGACGGTGGATCCGGAGTGGGGTCTGGAGGCACCTCCATGCCCGGGATTCCCCCTTCCGCCACCACTTCCAGTTCCGCCACTTCCGGTGCCGCCGCCGCAGCGGCACACCACCCCCTGTTTCCCCCCCCTCCCCAGTTTGGGCACGCAAGCCCAAAAAGGTTAGCCACCACTGGCTTAGAGCTTCTGCCAGCCCACATTTAAAGCTAAAACCACGCTCCCTCAGACCATGCGGTCAGGGAAAACAAAGGTCAGCCTAGAAGAAAATACCTCACCAAATAAAATGTCCTCCCAAACACAACTCACCTCCTGCCTCAGCTCCTCTTCAGGAAAAACTGTCGGGATAATGTGTCCCCTAAATATGCCAATGTATTCAATGAAAGGAGCTCACTGTGATGGGCAAAACTGAAGGGAAACCACCAGAGCTTACATCCTACTTGTTGTTGTCCCAACTGTCTCTGGAAAAATTCTCCTATGGTGATGCCTGACTACCGCACATATACTTTATACTATACAGTGGGAGCTGTCTGTGTAGTTATATCAAAATTTAGTATCTTTCTTACTGATACTTTTAGGAAAGAATGTTGGGAATTCTCTTTTTACTAGATTAGATGTCTTTTGTAAATAGCTACAATACATGTCAAAAACATATACTTCACAAGTCTATCATTCTTTTTTTCCACAGCGAGTATTTACTCTGTCAGAAAAGGATGCACCTAGTTCCCCTGTTCAGTTTGCTTGGCAAAAAACATTAGGAAACTACATTGCTGTTACAGGGTGAGATGCCAAAATTTAAGTATTCTAAAAATGTTAATGCTGCATGCATGTATGTACCGTATTTTTCCGTGATACTTTTGTCTAAAATATTTAGATTAAAAATTGAGGGTCGTCTTATACATGGAAGTAAGGAGGGAGAGGGATCAAAGCTCCTTGATCCCTGTTTTCCCCCTCCACTTTCTTCGCAAGAAATTGTAGGGGCAAGGCAGGGATCAAAGCGCTTTGATTCCTGGTTTCCCCCTCCACTTTCTTGCGAGGAAAGTGCTTTCCCCCTCCACTTTCTTCGCAAAAAGTGGAGGGGGAAAGCAGGGATCAAAGCGCTTTGATGATTCCTGATTTCCCCCTCCACTTTCTTGCGAGAAAGTGGAGGGGGAAAGCACTTTTCATGCAAAAAAAAGTGCAAGAAAGTGGAGGAGGAAAGAAAGGGAGGGGGAAAGCAGGAATCATCAAAGTGCTTTGATTCCTGCTTTCCCCCTCTACTTTCCTCACAAAAAAGTGCAAGAAAGTGGAGGGGGAAAGCAGGAATCATCAAAGTGCTTTGATTCCTGCTTTCCCCCTCCACTTTCTTGCGAAGAAAGAAATTTTGGGTTAGAAAAGTGGGGGGGGGGGCGTCTTGTACATGAGGGCGTCTTATACATGGAAAAATACGGTAGTTTGTGGCTATAAAATATGTTTAACTAAACAGAGGAATCAGATTTTGTCATGAGAAGTAGTTTATGTATATTGCAAATATATGAGATATGTCTTTTCTTTATTTAGACATAATCACACTGTAAAAATCTTTGATCGCCATGGTCAGAAGAAAAATGAAATTAATTTACAAGGGTAAGTCTGAAAACAGATTCCTATTATGTAAATTTGAAATGTGTCACTTAGGCAAAATAAGATTTACAAAAACAAATGAAAGCATGGGAAGTGATTTATCTACAAATCTAGATTATCATGGGTGTAAGAGAAGTAGAACAAATGCTTTGTGTGGGTGGGCCCACTTCTCATCTCATTAGTGTCTTCAGTAATGGTCTGGGAGAAAGTTATGAAATTAGGTGAAATCAGAATTATGGGAAACTGATGTTTTCTTCAAAGAATGGCACAAGTCAGGGAATCAAGAAGAGTTTCTGTTTCCACTCTGTTTAATATTTTCTACCCAAGATTTATTTTAGAGCGTCAGGTTAATATTTTCTGTGCTAACTTAGCAATTGCATTGCCATGGACTGGGATCAAGATGGAGATACCCTAGCCATAATTGCTGAAAAGTCCAATTCCATTTATCTGTGGGATGCTAACACAAACAAAACTACACTGATGGATACCAGCATGAGGTAAGAATAACTTACTTATTAAGCAGGTCAATCTGCTAGGGTGCAAAATCATTATCATTAAAAAAAATTAAGTAGAATACTGGAACAGCTGATATCTTCTCTGCCATCTTTCTGCCTACTTCAGTCTCTCATCCTTCCCTCCTTGTTTTACCCCACCATCACCACCACTGTTTTCAATCCTTCATGTTTTTGCTGTGATGTTTTTTAATTCTTTTTGTTTTTTCTTTTCACTTTTGCACTATGGTGCAAAGGTTGCATCACCAAAAATGTTAAAAAGTAAGATGCAGGATTTACTGATATCCCAAGAAAACTAAGCAGGAGCCAATAGCAAGGTGTGGAAGTATGGAGACTGATCAGCAGAATCACATCTCTAAGGAAACATCAAATGACACACAACCACAAAGTGCACAGATCAGTACGCATCGGTGTATTACTGGGGTCCACACAAGCAGGTTGTGCATTGGAATAAAATGGAGCAAAGCAGAACAAAAAAACAACACCTGGCAGCAGTGTGAAAAAACCTGGAGAGTAGGGGTTTTTTGTCCTGCTTTGACTGTTTCAGCCTTGTGTCATATGGGCACTGGGATGTAGTACCAGTATCATGGGTGCAATGGAAGTTGAACAAATGCTTTGTGTGGGTGGGCCCACTACTGGTACTGAGGGATTGGGGCAACAAAGGAGAAATTCTCTGCAGAAGTCATGGATTTAGAGATTTCTGCAAGTTGTTGAGATTTATAGAGTACGCATTGCCTATACAGGAAAGAAATGCAGCAAAAGTATAAATTTTTTACAAGAGGTTCTAGGTATGTGGCTGATCTTTTTCATAACTAATGCTGTAGATCCCATGTTCATTTGTTATTCCTCATAAATACCTCATAAAACAAGCCATTACTATTGGATAACTTGAATGGAGAATACTGTTATTGTCTTCTGATTGTATGTTCCAGGGACTACAAAGATTTAGTGCTATGTTGTTGTTTAGTCGTTAAGTCATGTCAGACTCTTCGTGACCCCATGGACCAGAGCACGCCAGGCCCTCCTGTCTTCCACTGCCTCCCGGAGTTGGGTCAAATTCATGTTGGTAGCTTCGATGACACTGTCCAACCATCTCGTCCTCTGTCGTCCCCTTCTCCTCTTGCCCTCACACTTTCCCAACATCAGGGTCTTTTCCAGGGAGTCTTCTCTTCTCATGAGCTGGCCAAAGTATTGGAGCCTCAGCTTCAGGATCTGTCCTTCCAGTGAGCACTCAGGGTTGATTTCCTTCAAAATGGATAGGTGTGTTCTCCTTGCAGTCCAGGGGAGTCTCAAGAGTCTCCTCCAGCACCACAATTCAACAGCATCAATTCTTTGGCGGTCAGCCCTCTTTATGGTCCAGCTCTCACTTCCATACATCGCTACTGGAAAAACCATAGCTTTGACTATGCGGACCTTTGTCAGCAAGGTGATGTCTCTGCTTTTTAAGATGTTGTCTAGGTTTGTCATCGCTTTCCTCCCAAGAAGCAGGCGTCTTTTAATTTCGTGGCTGCTGTCCCCATCTGCAGTGATCATGGAGCCCAAGAAAGTAAAATCTGTCACTGCCTCCATATCTTCCCCTTCTATTTGCCAGGAGGTGATGGGACCAGTGGCCATGATCTTAGTCTTTTTGATGTTGAGCTTCAGACCATTTTTTGCACTCTCCTCTTTCACCCTCATTAAGAGGTTCTTTAATTCCTCCTCATTTTCTGCCATCAGAGTGGTATCATCTGCATATCTGAGGTTGTTGATATTTCTTCTGGCAGTCTTAATTCCGGTTTGGGATTCCTCCAGTCCAGCCTTTCGCATGATGTATTCTACATATAAGTTAAATAAGCAGGGAGACAATATACAGCCTTGTCGTACTCCTTTCCCAATTTTGAACCAATCCGTTGTTCCATATCCAGTTCTAACTGTTGCTTCCTGTCCCACATATAGATTTCTCAGGAGGTAGATAAGGTGGTCAGGCACTCCCATTTCTTTAAGAACTTGCCATAGTTTGCTGTGGTCCACACAGTCAACAGCTTTTGCGTAGTCAATGAAGCAGAAGTAGATGTTTTTCTGGAACTCTCTGGCTTTCTCCATAATCCAGCGCATGTTAGCAATTTGGTCTCTAGTTCCTCTGCCCCTTCGAAATCCAGCTTGTACTTCTGGGAGTTCTCGGTCCACATACTGCTGAAGCCTGCCTTGTAGGATTTTGAGCATAACCTTGCTAGTGTGTGAAATGAGTGCAATTGTACGGTAGTTGGAACATTATTTGGCACTTCCCTTCTTTGGGATTGGCATGTAGACTGATCTTTTCCAATCCTCTGGCCACTGCTGAGTTTTCCAAACTTGCTGGCATATTGAGTGTAGCATTATAGTGCTATAGTGGATAGCTAAGGATGTATATGTATAAACATTTAACAACAACAACAATAATAGTGTCCCCTCAAGTCAATTCTGAATCATGTGACCCTTTCCAGGGCTCTCTAGGACTGGTTTGCCATTCCTTCTTTTGGGGGCACCCTGGGGCTGTTCAGCTTGCCCAATTCTTACACAGACTGGCTTTACTCCCCAGAAGCTGAATGAGGAATTGAACTCCCAAATTCTGACTCTGCAGATACCTAACTCACTGAGCCAGCTAATAATAATGTGCCATCAAGTCAATTCTTACATATGGTGACCCTTTTCAGTGTTTTCCAGAGAATATTCAGAGGTGGTTTACCATCCCTTTATTCCGGGGGCATTCTAGGACTGTACAGCTTGGCCAAGGCTACACATGCTGACTCTAATCACAAGAGGCACACTGGGGTATTGAACTCACAACTTCTGACTCCACACCAAGATACCTAAACCACTGAGATATCAAACACCTTGAAAATTAATTCTGAATAAATATCAATAGGAATGTGAGAGCAGTCTTATTCTTATCCGAAGGTAAATCCTGTTCAATGCATTGGGACTACTAAACTATTACAGGACTGCGGCATTTGTGTGTTTATGTGTTGCAGGGAACCAATGTCTTTTCTGCGTTGGTCAAAAGCTGAAGCCTTACTTGCTGCTGGAACATCTAAAGGAAATGTACTGATATATAATCGCCAAACTTCTCGCAAGATTCCTATCCTCGGTCAGTACCATAATAAACTCAGTGTGCTTAAAAATGCGAAAATAAAAGCAGAAATGTATTAATGTTGGTAAATTTCTAGCTAATTGATCTCTAGTGTAACCATATGTAATAGAGGAATGTCTTCTATTACCATATGTAATAGAAGAATGTCTGTTTACTTAACACATGCATTTTTACAACACTTGGCTAAGTGATATTTCCCTAGAAAATAGTATTTATTTTCTAGGCAAGTTTACCATGATAATTGTAGTTTAAAACATGTTTTTAACTTCCAAGTATTTTTTAATATCTCCTGAGCGCAAAACTGTTTATTATAATTTTCTGTGGTAATAATGTTTTACTAGGTAAGCACACCAAGCGGATCACATGTGGTTGTTGGAGCGGTGGGAAATTTATAGCATTAGGTGGTGAAGACAAACTGATAACAATTAGCAACCATGAAGGAGATACTATCAGAGTGGTAAGAAGCTCCTCTGGTTTTTAAGTCCATGAGCAAATTATATGGAAGCTATATTTAAAAGTGTACCTCTCTCTCATTGTTTGTGTCATGTGTGAATGTTCTTAATATGAGAGGAAAGGCAGAAGAGAGACAGTTATAAATTAAATCCATATCATCACCAGTTAGATGTTTGTTTCAGAATTATAAGCACAGGATATGAAAAAAAAAGCTTTAATAACATTAAAATGTTCTGTGCTTAATGTTCAAGACTGGTATAGTTTAAATCAAATCAATCAGTCACTCAATCAGTAAACTCTCTTTACATTTCTAGTGTTTATTGGACCACCTTTTATTGTTGAGAATGCTCAGGATTTCTAAGAGTAACTATATAAAGCTTGAAGGCTCACCCATGATCTCCCATAATGGTTGTTTTTATGTCACTGTTTTACCATTCCCTGTCAATTTCCCCTTCACTTTCCTAGCGAGGAGCTAATTACACTATTGATAGTCAGGTGGATGCTCATGCGTATAGGGAGTTTTTACTGAACTCCATGTTGCAACTGATTAAGGAACCCACATGTTTGGTTTACAGATCCCTGTCTTTAAGAATGAGCCAGAGGCATGCATGACAAATGTTTTCTTCCACTGTAGAAAAAGAACATATCATACGGATCAATGTATCTTTACAGTTTTTTATGGTTAGGGGCTCTCTAGGCTTCAGACAATCACAGTTCTGTGAAATTCCATAGCTTTTTAAAAAAGAATATTTCTGGGCACTTTCAGTGAGCGTCTTGATGCTCAACTCTGACCTAGCAGAAAGACCTTTGCCTTGATATTGTCACTTTTCTGTTAGTCTAATGTTTTTTTGAAAATAAAAGCCATGAATTATATTACTTATGTTTATGATGGGACTCTATTCTTACAGACAACAGTGAGAGGAGAACCCAGCCTCATGGAGTTCATAGTGATGAAGACAGATGACAGAACAGGAGGAAGCGATACCACAGTAAGTCATTAATGGCAGGACAGTGTGCAGATGACATTCAACCATTTGCATTTGTTCAATCTAAAGGTAAATGCAAAAACTGAAAAATACAAAGGAGAATTATAACAAAATAAATAATTATCCAAATTATGTTTGGCACAAGGAATCTAATATTTATGAAACAAATTCAACTTAAGTAAAAAGCCTTTGCTTGATTCTCTGTATTGCAGTTCTGTAATTAGTGAGAAAGTAATAAAAATGTAATGTACTTATATTTTGTTTTCTTTGTGGCTGATGCTTGCTTACAAAACTGTCCATCTATTCAAATAAGGATCTCTAATCTCTAAAAAAAAGCACTAACCCTTAGGGACACTTTCTATGGCTCCTTTTATATAAGGCAGTACACAACAGTGCATAATATATTCTGCAGACCTTTGCTTTATGCCTCTTTACTGATTTGTAGAGAGAATATAATCTAAATATGCTGATGGCATAAGCTTGAAACATATGTTCATGAAGGTTCTTCATAGAGAAGAAATGAGCCCTTGTTAGGTGATTGGCAGATCTCTGTCTACATCAGAATCTGCCAGTCTCTTACCTTGAAGACAGTCCCAGTTCTCTGTTTGTAGCATGTTGATGTGCTCTGAATTTAGGGTATATTAACAAATATTCTGGGAAGATGCAATTTAGGACAAAATAAAGAACTCCACTCAATCTTTATTACCAATTTTAAATGATGCTGGTTATATTAAATAATTTTCTTTTTCCTGTTCTTTTTTTCAGGTGTGCATTGTGGTTGCTCAGAAAAATCTCTACTTTTATAATTTCAAAGATCCAGATAACCCAATGGAGTTAGCATTTCAGCACCGCTATGGAAACATTGCCTCTTATAAATTGTAAGAAGCTCACTAAAATTCTAACAGCTTGGAGGAGGGTGGTCCAAATTTTAAAATGTTTCTAAGTTCTGGCTGTGTTATGCTCTTCTAGCAAAAGCAATCTTACGGCAGTTTGAAAGCTAACAATTTTATCATTTAAGGACTAGGGTCTATTTCAGCAACCTATTTGTTTGTTTGTTTGTTTATATTTTCATTTCTATGATACCTTTCTCCCAATAAAGGGACCCAAGGCAGATCACAAAATATATTAAATTGGCTAAAAACACAGTAAATTATTATATTGAAAACAAATATGTAATAGAAACAGTTAAGTTAGAAACAAGATACATTAAAAACACAGACAATTCATTGTTAAAATTTGGTACCTAAAGGGCGGCTTTCGTCCGTTGCCAGCAGGACAGGAGGAAAGAAGCCAAACTAGCTGCAGCAGTTTGAACCCGCTGAAGTTTCTGAACCATCTTCAAAAACAGACCCATGTAGAGTTCATTACAGTAATTCAAGCAACATGTAATGAAGGCATGTGTCATCATAGCCAAATCAGACATCTCCAAGAACAGGCTCAGCTAATTACCTGTAGATGAGGTTTAATTTGTTTTTGGATGAGTTTGTGTTACAGTCAAGGAGATTTTAATATTTTGTAGATTAATACAAACTTGGACTTGAGAAGAGATAAATGCAATTGATCCTTTGTCTCTTAGCAATAATGACATAAATCCTATTAGTTACACCTGCTAGTGTAGTGCAATTGGTATAAATTTGGGTGGTGAATTGCTGCAAATTAACTTAACTTGCTGCAGTTCTCTGTTGAGGTTTGTGCCAATTTGCATTATGCCAGTGTACAAATACAATAGAATTTTAGCCAGTTTATTTTGAGAAGCGCTCTTTTTTTACAGCCAGATACCAGTGTGGACTGCATCCTCAAATGCTGCTTTCTGTGGCCATGTAGCCTGAATGCTATTAGTTATATTGTTAATATATCCGCAGATATGGAGATAATTACATCATGATTGGTTTCTCACTTGGCTATTTTGTGGTGATTTCTACCCATGTTCAAGAGATCGGTCATGAGATCTTTCAAGCTTCTGATCATAAAGATAACCTGACGTGCATTGCAATATCAGAATCACTAAACAAAGCTGCATCGTGTGGAGACAATTGGTGAGTTATAATGTTGTGGTATGAGCCATATTAAATTCCATATAACACAAAGCAAACAATAAAATATTGACCCATGGCCCTTAAAAGTGGCCACCACAGAGTATCTTGATTTACTGTTAACAACTGTCTTGCTTACTGAGAACTTGATTTGCTGTGTTTATTTCAAGGGAGAGAATGATTCCCTGTGCAAAAGATACTATACATACATAGTACTAATGATTGCAGTTATCCATGGTTTACTACAGCCCTATATACAAGACACAAGGGAACTGGTCTTGTGGCCTTTGTCCCACCTCCTTGTATGTTGTATATAGAGTTTGCTACTTTCCGTGGTTTCAGGCATTTGCAATAGATCATGGAACAGATCCCCTGTGGATAACAGGGATCCTACTCCATGTGCGTGCATATATGTGTGTGTGTTGTATATATGCATTAATTGCTTCTGTCTCCATGTGTTGTGTTGTTTGTGTGGGTGTGTACACAAGTACACATCTGCTCTATTGGTTCAAATGGAGACAGGATAAATACATGCATACATTGTAGCACAGCACAGACTTCTTACTGGAAGCACCACAAAGATAATGAATCCACTATACAGTGATGCCTCGCAAGACGAAAGTAATTCGTTCCGCGAGTAGCATCGTATTGCGAAATTTTCATCTTGCGAAAGCGCAGTTTCCCATAGGAATGCATTGCAATGCATTCCTATGGGAAACCTCGCAAGACGAACGAATTATTTTCGTCTTGCGAGGCATCACTCTTGCGAGAAAAAAATCGTCTTGCGAAGCACGGCCATAGAAAAAGTCATCTTGCGAGTCACCAAAACAATCACAAAACGCTTTCGTCTTGCGAGTTTTTCGTTGGGCGAGGCATTCGTCTTGCAAGGCATCACTGTACTTAATTTTTAAATTTCAGGGTATGCACGGCTCACACATAAGACTAGATGTATGCAGCCTGAAATTGGAAAAGGCAGACTTTAATCAAGCAGTCTGCTGCTGCCAATGATGTAATTCTGTTGCTTCTCGGGTGGGGCACACATACACATGAATTTTGGGCACTGTTTCTTAATGTTTTATGTAGTATATGAACTTTGTTTTGGATTTTAGTGTACGATGAAGAAACAGGCTTTGTTTAAGTATCATATAAAAACTGAAGACTGTGTTTATTGCTAGTATGTTATTCTAAGTACAGTTTGTTCTACCTGTATAGTTTTCACAATGCCAGATTATTGTCCATGAAACCTAATTTCATTCTCTCCAATAAATTTATTCCCTATAATGTAGTTCTCGTCAAGAATTTATTTTGCATGATTGTGCAGGAAGTTGAACACGTTCCATATGCGTTGTGTTCGACGCATTTTTGGTATTACCTGGCAGGATAAAGTTCCAAATAGAGTAGTCCTAGAACGAGCTGGAATTTTTAGCATGTATACATTACTGAAACAGCAACGCCTGCGTTGGCTTGGGCATGTCGTGAGAACGGCTGATGGTCGGATTCCAAAAGATCTCCTGTATGGAGAATTAGTGCAGGGAAATCGCCCCAGAGGGAGACCACAGCTGCGATACAAGGATATCTGCAAGCGGGATCTGAAGGCCTTAGGAATGGACCTCAACAGATGGGAAACCTTGACATCTGAGTGTTCAGCCTGGAGGCAGGCGGTGCAGCATGGCCTGTCCCAATTTGAAGAGACACTTGTTCAGCAGGCCGGGGCAAAGAGGCAGTCCTGAAACCAGCAAAATCAGGGAGCTGGACAGGGGACAGATTGTATTTGTCTTCAGTGTGGAAGGAATTGTCACTCTCAAATTGGCCTTCTCAGCCACACTAGATGCTGTTCCAAGACCTCTACTCAGAGCACGTTACCATAGACTCTCGAAACTGAAGAATGCCTACATTATGTAGTCTATGATAAAGTGATAAATAGTAAATAAATTTATTTTTATTTTAGCATCAAGATTCATGACCTGTCAGATCTGAGTGAAATGTATGCAATAATAAATTTGGAAGATGAAAATAAAGGTATGGCAGTTTCCCAAGTAATTAAAATCAAATAGATTTTATTTAAATTAGCATAATGTGTATATGTGGCAGCTAGAATGTTCAACGTGAATCACTACAACTGATGATTTTCAATACAAGCTTTGCTAAAAATATTAGGGGAATTAAGAATAACCCACCCAACTAATCCTCCAAACTAATTGCAAGAGATGCGGAATAAGCAGCAAGAAGCATTGACTTAGCATGCCCCATCCTCACCCTTTTCTTCAGAGAAGGGGAAGACTTTAGAAATTTAATTTTTCCATTAGCAACAAAACATGGCAAATTGTGCGGTTTGTTTAAATCATAGTTTTCCTGCAGATCAGAATCCTTAGGACTTGAGACTATTGTTGCTTGTTCTCTAATCACCCAAAACTGTTTTAGATTATAATTGGAATTAGCATGCTATTTTGCAGATAATGGGAGGTGTACTTTCACTCGGCAGGCTGAGTGTGGCCCCTGGGATCTTCTTTCTACTCCCCTCCCCGCACATCAGATAGGTTTCTTAAAAACAAGTGTAGATGTTGGAGATGAGGAAAAAAGGATTAGTCTTCTCCTCCCCATTTACTGCAATATTCACCAACTCTCTTTCAGACCTATTTAATATTTAAAAAAAACCAGGGAAGTGGCAAGATATAACAAAGAGGAGTGGAATGGATCATGATGTGTATGGTTGGTGTGTGTACATGCATAGGATTTGAGATAGATTGAAAATAGAATAACTCTGGTCATGAGGGAATGCAGCCAGGGAGGCTTGGGGAACATCCCATCCTCCTGTCTCGGACTAACCTTCTTCACAGAGTTGTGGAGAAGATGAAATGAAAAACCACACTGCAAATTGCTGTGAATTCACTGAAGAAAAAGTGTAATGCACACGCAGCTTCTTGCTAATATAACAGTTTTCTGTATGAAATTATCAATATAATAATAATTTAGGAAGGGACTGGGCTTGCATTCTCTTCAAGAAAGGAGCAATCCAACATGATGTTCCTTCCCTGGAGACACTTCTACAGAGACACTGGTGCCTAGGCAAGGCAGTGATCACATGATCTACTAACTCTGTCTTTACACCATAGACCACTTGGCTCTTCCTAAAGTTTTTTTCCCTCTTTGTTAGCTCAGCACAGATTTTGCTATTTCTGCTTTTTTTTCCCCTTGAACTCTGCTTTGTATACTCTTATCCTCCTTCAACTGTTTGCATAACCTGGTACTCAACTTACTTTCCTGGGCTGACAATTTAAACATGCAAGTACTCATGCAAATGCATGTAACATTGCAAATAATATTATGTTAAATTAATATTGATAGATTACTTTGAAGATACAGGTGTCCCTAGAAACTCAGTCTCAGTGAGGAATATTTGACATTTCAGCTTTTAAAATCTTTGTCACTTTTGAATTTCTGAGACAAAATGCCTTTTTAAACAAAATATTGATATTTTAGGATTAGATCAGCTGTCATGGACAGACGATGGACAGTTGCTGGCAGTGTCTACAAAGAGAGGATTTGTCCATGTTTTCTTGACAAAACTTCCTATTCTTGGAGATTCATACAGCACACGGATTGCATACCTCACTTCACTTCTTGAAGTTACTGTAGCCAACCACATTGAAAATGTATGGTAATTTGTTCATTTTAAACATTTTGTAGGATTGACTCACTGGCACCACTCTTTAGCTAAAACACTACTGTCTTTCTTAGCAGGAGCTACCAATCACAGTTTCGGTGGAAGTTGAGCCAAGCTTTGTTGCTGTAGGTCATTACCACTTGGCTGTGGGGATGAATAATCGGGCATGGTTTTATCTTCTGGGAGAGAGCAGTAAGTATCTCTCTGGTTCAGGTTTTCTAAATTGCTGGTCATTCTATAAAGTTTTTGTTTATGTGTTTTGCATTACATTTTTTTAAAATTGATGGTCATTTAGGACAGTTTCAGTGTGCATAAAAGCATCAGGGAATATAATGTGGTGGTAAAAATGAGTTGATATTTTGTTTGACAACTATGGCATCCTCAATTTATATAATGGAAAAATAAGTTAGTATAACCATTCTTGGTCTTGTGCACATGATAAGATGTCCATCCCCTTCTTGAATGCACACCGTAACATGGTGAAAGAGTTTGAGTATGTCAGTGAAGCTGAGAACCATCAAAGGCTAGACTCTATTACACGCATGGACTCATAGCAGGGTCGCCCAAGACAAGATGGTCACAGCTGAGGCGTGAGACGGAGATGCATTCAACCTCTTAAAGAGTAATGGCCAGCCACATCATCAGAATGGTTGATGGGGGTGGCAGCTATTGGGCAGCAATAGTAGCTGAAGGTGACACTGATAGATAAGGAACATGGTGACACTCAAGCTAGCTTTTGTTAGTACTGTGCAGAAGGTGTCAATGGTAAACCACTACTGAACTTTCCTTACCATGAATCAAACTCTATGATGAAGCAAGAGATAATGGTGAAAGATGAGATTCCCAGGTTGGAAAGCACTCAGTCAACTACTGGGGAAGAGCAAAAATAAATATGAATAGCACTGTTGCTAATGACACAACTAGATTAAAGCTTAAAGAATGACTAGTGGTTGATGTGCACAGAAGTGAAAGGAAACTCCCATACTGTACAACACATACCATTGGAATATGAGAAGTATGAATCAAGGTGAACTGGACATTGTAAAGCCAGAAATGGAACATATAAACATTGCAGTGCTTGGTGTCAGTGAACTAAAGTGCACTGGAGTGAGATATTTTCAGTCAGACAACTGCAAAGTGTTCTACACCGGAAATGGCAAACTCAGAAGAAATTGGGTGGCTCTAATACTGAGACAAAATGTAACACAAGCACTTAGTGGCTACAATGAAAGGTCGAACTGAATAATATTCGTCAGACTCTTATGAAAAACCTATCAACATAACCATCATTCAAGTCTATGCTCCAACTACTGATGCTGGGGAAGGTGAAATAGCAAGCATCCAAATTGATCACACACTAAAACAAGGCATGCTTTTGACATAGATGACTGGAACACAAAAGTAAGAAACAAAGCAGAATCAAATGTTGTTGGAAAATTTGGCCTAGGGTCAGAAATGAAGCAGGAGAATGATTCATAGAATTTTGTAAAGCAGACATTCTGTTTTTTGCAAATACATGCTTCAAGCAACCAAACAGATGACTTGAACACGTGGGCATTAGATGACCAGTATAGAAATCAAATAAACTATGTAATTGGATGCCAAATATGGAAAAGCTGTATGCTGTCTGCCAAAACAAGACCAGGAGTAAATTACAGTAATAATCTTGAACCGTTGATGTTCTACGTCAGAGTAAAGCTGAAAAAGAACACTGTGAGGTTCATTCCAGCTCCCGCCACTTTTTTTTAATTAGATTCTTCAACAGGCAATAAAACTTTCACAGGTTTATTTGAAACAACAGATAACGGTTCTCTTTCTCCTTTAACAAACTCAAGTCCAATACCTCATCTTTAGCATTCCACAAGCCATTTCCCAAATTCTTTTTCTTTAACAGCAAGTTCACTCAAACAACTAACTGGTAACAATGTGTTATTAATGACAGGTGTGGAGAGGTTAGGCACAAGCTCGTAGGAACTTAAAGGTGAAACAACCAGCCCACATTGGGTTTCCATACCTTCTTCCTGATATCTTTCCAGACTTTGGGTGGGAATTGGGTTACTTCATGACTGATCCCAGGGGAGTTGAGACTTTTTTGGTCCTTCTGGTGTTGGCTTCTCGTTGAAATCTTTCTCTTTCTTTTGTGCCTCCCTTTCCGCTGTCTCTCGTGAGTATGGAGACTTACAAATTTGTCTTTTCCTCCACTCTTTTTCAGCCACCTCCCTCTTTCAAAGGCACTCATTCCCCTGTCCAGGGGTCTTCTTTTATAATCTCTACCTAGTCCTCTTTTCCAATATCCTTCTCCTCAACCCAGAACTCATCTACCACCCACCTCAGTTCTTCTCCTCCCTTTTTTACCTCCCTCATTTCCCACAAAAACTGGGGGGCCCTACTGGCCGTTCCTTTCCTGGGTTTTCCACTTATATTTTGTTTAAAAATACATTCCCCGTTTTTTTTGTCCATCTCATCTGTTAACAGTTCCTTTTCCTCTTTTGAAGTGAACAGCCCGCCCTCAGTCTCTACCTTCTTCTTACAAACACTAAAAGAATTGTAGTGCCAAAATATATAATTTAAACAATATTCCTGATTAATTCAAAATCTATATAAGGAACAGATTTGCAGTACTAAACTCAACTGACCATAAACCAGAAGAACTGTGGATTAATACCAGAGACATTGGATGCAAAAATACAATTCCTGTAATTAAAAGAAAAGAAAAACCTAGATAGATGATGGGAGAAACACTTAAAATTGTAAAGGACATGTGAGAAGCAAAGTTAAAAGGTGACAGAAGTAGAATCAAAATCTTGAATGCAGCTTTTCAGTGACTGTCATATAGAGACAAAGAGAGCAGTTGAAATAACCAGTGCAAAGAGTAGAGAAGGACAACAAAAGAGGAAAAACACAAGATCTCTTCCAGAACATCCAAGAAATCAAGGTGAAATTCAAGCCTAGATTAGGAATGCTGAAAGACCAACTGGGGAGCACACTAACTGACCAGGAGAAAATAAAGAGAAGGGGGAAACAATATACTGAAGACATATGTGAAAGATCTAGAAGGATGGCAGACTCCTTTGAAGAGGAATCCTATGATGAAGAACGTGCAGTTCTAGAAACTGAAGTGAAAGCTACTCTGAAATCACTAGGAAGAAATAAATTACTGAGGGATATGGAGGCAGTGACAGATTTTACTTTCTTGGGCTCCATGATCACTGCAGATGGGGACAGCAGCCATGAAATTAAAAGACGCCTGCTTCTTGGGAGGAAAGCGATGACAAACCTAGACAGCATCTTAAAAAGCAGAGACATCACCTTGCCGACAAAGGTCCACATAGTCAAAGCTATGTTTTTCCCGGTAGTGATGTATGGAAGTAAGAGCTGGACCATAAAGAGCGCTGACCGCCGAAGAATTGATGCTTTTGAATTGTGGTGCTGGAGGAGACTCTTGAGAGTCCCCTGGACTGCAAGGAGAACACACCTATCCATTCTGAAGGAAATCAACCCTGAGTGCTCACTGGAAGGACAGATCCTGAAGCTGAGGCTCCAATACTTTGGCCATCTCATGAAAAGAGAAGACTCCCTGGGAAAGACCCTGATGTTGGGAAAGTGTGAAGGCAAGAGGAGAAGGGGGCGACAGAGGACGAGATGGTTGGACGGTGTCATCGAAGCTACCAATGTGAATTTGACCAAACTCTGGGAGGCAGTGGAAGACAGGAGGGCCTGGCGTGCTCTGGTCCATGGGGTCATGAAGAGTCGGACACGACTTAACGACTAAACAACAAACAACATCGATAGAACTATTTCAAGCCACAGAGACTTAATTTGACAAAAATCCTAACAAGAATACACTAATAAATATGGAAAACAGAACAATGGCCCACAACCTGGAAATGTTCAACATTCATTTCAATCCCCAAGAAAAGCGGGGCCAAGGAGTGCAGTAATTATAACACAGTTGCTCTAATTTCCCATGGAAGCAAAGTGATGCTCAAGGTGTTGGTTATACTTTATATGGAGTGAGAAATGCCTAATGTTCAATCTGGATTCCAAAAAGGTAGAGACACCTGGCACCAATTTGCAAATATCCACTAATTACTGGAACACACCAAAGAATTTAAAAAGAAGATCAACCTATGCTTTATACAGCATAGGTGTATGACTATGTCGATCATGAGAAATTATGGGTAGTTCTGAAAGAAATGGGAAGAGATAAAGGGATGACAGACTGTTTTGAAGAGGAATCCTATTATGAAGGATATCATACAGAAAGTCAGACTAGATTCAGATGGAGGAGTGAAAATTGGTGGAAGAAACATCAATAATTTAAGATATGCAGATGACACTATCTTACTCGCAGAAAGCAGCAATAACTTGAAATGACTTACTGAAAGTGAAAGAAGAAAGTACCAAAGAAGAACTGCAGTTGAACATTAAGAAGATGAACATCATGAGTACAGGAGAACTACGCAACCTGAATGTTGACAATGAAGAAATGAAAATAGTTAGAGATGTTGTATACCTTGGTTCAGTCATCAATCCAAATGGAGACTGAAGCCAAAAAAATCAAAAGGGGAACGAGACTCAGAAGGGCAGCAGTGAAGGAATGAGAAAAGATAATCAAGTGCAAACATGTGTCACTGGAGACCAAGGCCAAGATCATCCACACTCTTGTATTTCCAGTCACCATGTATGGGTGTGAAATCTGGACAGTGAAGAAAGCTAACAGGAAAAAAAATTGATTTATTTGAAATATGGTGCTGGAGGAGAGCTTTCCAAATAATCTGGACTGACAGAAAGATGAACAAGTGTGTCCTACATCAAATGAAGCCAGACCTATCTCTGGAGACAAAAATGATGAAATTGAGGCTGTCCTGTTTTGGGCACATCATGAGAAAGCAAGGTTCTCTGGAAAACACAATAAAGCTGGGAATGTTTGAAGGCAGCAGGAAAAGCAGAAGGCCAACTGTGAGATGGATTGACTCCCTAAAGGAACTGTCAGGCTTGAGTTTTCAAGAGTTGAGCAGGGCTGTTGAGGTAATTGCATTTTGGGGATCACTCATTCATAGGGTCGCCATTAGTCAGAGGCAACTTGACGGCATGTAACAACAACAATTAGTGTGATAAAGATGGACCATTCATCTTCAAGCAGACCAATTAGCCTTAAACTTCAGAATCTGATTCTGTTTCCAAAGGAATAGCTACTATAACCTGCTGTATCAAAAACAAGTTAGGGTCCTGCAACACTTCTAAAACTAACATGAGCTTTTGTGGACAATAGCTCATTTCATCAGATAAATGAAGTAATATCCATAATTTCAGGGATCTTGAGAGGCCCTGTTGGTGCATTCAGTATCACGTTATGGAGTCTGCCTCCTCCTGCACCCATAATGAAGGTCTCTTGTTTGGCTGTGCCAGAGCCTGCCAGGCTTCAGTACCTCTCAAGTAGGCAAACATCTCAGAGCTAAGCATTAGTGCCTGAGCAGCTCTATGAAAGGCAGGAGTGGCTACTCTGTGCATCTGTGGCTGTTCTCCACAAAGCCCACTTGCCATCTGTCTTGCTTGAGACACAGTGCTAGTAAGAGGAGCGGTGATGGAAATGGCAACACGACTCCCCACACCTTAGGCAGGAAGAAAATTTGGGCTTCTGCTGGACTGTATAAAGTGAGGTCAGAGGAGAACTGGATGCAGTGGCAATTGATTCTTTTAACGTTGGCCTGTTTTAACTCACACACACACCGAGGTCCTACAAAGATTTATAGACCCCGGGCAAATAAAAGTTTCTACAATTCGTCATAGCTGACATTGTCGCAGTAAAGAGTTAATCCCAGAATGAAACCATGTAATCAGTAACAAGTATTTGCAAATTCATCTGGGTATCTTATTTTAAAACTTTCGTTTGTTGCAGTAATTCCAGACAACTCCAAAACTTGTTAATTCTGTACAAGTTCTGTTTATTTACATTATTTCTAGATTCCATACTTAAAAACAGCAAATCCAAAAAATATCAAAGACAGTCTGCATATCTTAAATTATTGATGTTTCTTCCACCAAAGACTGTAGGCACATATGATTAAATCCAAAGGTCAAGCAGTTATGCAAAAATAGTAGGTTTAAAATATTTAAAAATCTATTAAAACTGAGCTTAAGCTTTGGACAAATACTTAAGTCAGGAAATACATCTCAGTGGTAAGCTTGCAGCTATACAAAGTCCAGACAATAATTTTAGTAAGGTTTTAAATACAAAAGCATTAAAACACAGTAGCTTATAGCTTACAAAAGCAGAGAATACATCTCTATAATATTTCATTTAAAGTAAAAGCAGTATAGTTCCAAAAGCTTTGAAAACTTTCTCAAAAATACATTAAAGAACATGAGTTCTTATAACAAGAAAATACAAAATTAAAAACATTACTCAGCTCTAAGCATGTTGTTAACACACAGAAGAATATTATCTCTCAAAAGAGAAAAGGTCACCCAGCTTTCCCAGCAAAAGTCTAAGGAGAAAACTTCATAATCTGATGCAGTATAATCCCTTTGCTGCACTCAGTTCATATGCTAGCCATGAGTTCCATTCTCTGTCTCACTTCATGAGAACAAAGCTTGTGTACTTTCTGCTCCCTCTAGATAAAATGTATCTCCATTAGAAAGCACTGCACGAGTGCTCTGTATTAATAATCTAGTGCTGCATCAGAAATCAAAACAGTTTCCATCATAGTTTATACTTTTGAACCAATAAGAAACCTACATGTTTACAATCATAAGGCTCATCCCAAGACTTTCTCCTCTCGGGGCTTGCGAAGCCCAGCTTTGTACATCTTCAAGACCTGGCCTATCGAGCTCCTGGCCTTCAGGGCTGGAGTAAAATCTCTCCTCCCTTGAGCTAGTGCTTGTTAAAATGACATAATTCATTGACAATACAGTACATTTGGGATAGTACAATACAATACAAATGTCTATTCATACATAGGTACTATTATATATTAGTTTATACCTTCAAAATGCAGTTACTATTAATTATGAGGCTAAAGCCTTATAGAACAAATGACACCTTTGTTTCCCTTCTTCTCCCTTCTTCTCTATTTGCTTATCATTAAACAAACTGCTTAATATAACATTCATCCTATTCTGCTTTTACACTATTCTATAAAAGCTTCTATTGTACAATATATTGTTATTCTCATTTGTTTAACATAGGTTTCCACATACCTTTTGTGATAGCTCTTTGTTAATTAATATTATAAGTAAAACATAACACAAGTGGTAGTTTAGAATGCACTTCAACTTTTTTTCTGTTGTCTCGGTTTCACATAATGTAAGCACTCAGTTGTTTATTTTTTTCACCAAGAAAAATGGCATGAAACTGAATGAGCCACTACTGCCTTGTTATCTTATCAGTAGCTTTTGTTCTGAAAACAACTGGCTGTAAGGTAAACTATTTTCCCCAGCTGTAATTTTTCAGTAATACTTTCACATTTAATGCACATCTCTGAGGCACCTTTCAATTGAAAAGAACTTTTTAGGGCAAAATCTCTGCACCCCATAAATTCAGTTTTTTAAACTCTAACAAGCCATTCATCGAAGTGTTTTTGATAACACAAGTGACTTGACACTTCACTTGCCCCAGTGTGCTATATGCCGCCTTCTGTGAGCGGTGCCCTCCTGAATTCCAGATAGAGGTAACAGGTAATAGACCAGTTGTTATGCAAGGGGGGAAAAAGTAAGTAAGTAGATGCAAATCGTACAACAGAAATGACCAAAAAACCCAGCAAGAGAACACTGCAACCTCTGTCCTAGACAAAAAAGACAGTGTTATGGTATAAGAAACTTCAGAAGGAGACAACTGATTGGCAGTCCATTGTGAAGTTCCAGTCTATTGAAGTATATACCTGAAATTGAAGATAATCATTCAATCATTTGATGACGTGGGCTGTATTCTGTGTAAGTTCATGCTGTAATAAAAGTGTTAGCTGTTAAGGTGCCACAATACTCCATCACTTGAGTCTGTTCTTTTGACTGTTCAGTAATATGTGAAATGGCTAAAGACATTTACACAACAGAAGTGTAACCACAATAAATTTCTTTTTAAACCCTTGCAGGTGTGAAAAAGCTCAAGGACATGGAATATCTAGGAACAGTAGCCAGTATGTGCCTTAATTCTGACTATGCTGCTGCGCTGTTTGAGGGTAAAGTGCAGTTGCATATGGTGAGTAAACTAAGAATTCTGGGTTCTGAAAGCATTCCAAACGGAGAGAATAAAATTTGACTAGAAACTACAATTGTATACTATCTGACTGAGTCAGGTTTCAGCCAAAAGTACATGAAATGTTGAAATTACATGTTCCAAAGTAATTTTGTAGGAGGTTGAAGAATAAGATGAAATTTAGAATGCCAGGACTTGCGAAATGCAGTTGAAGGGCAAACAATTACAGATCACTACAGAGTAAATAGGATTAGCTTTAAAAGTCCTCTTGAGATTTTGGGGTGGCTGCTTGTGGTTTATCAATAACTAAAGAAAATAAATGGTGAGTATGTGGTGTGTATGATATGACGGCTGACTTTCTTAATTTTAAACTGAGTTCATAAAATCCTTTACATTACTAATTAGAAATTTCCATTTGCTGCATGGTTTTTAGATAGAAAGTGAACGTTCAAATACTGAAGAAGAACGGGAGACTAGACTTTTTCCAGATACAGATGATAAAAGTAAAATTTTGTGCCATGCTTTAACTAATGATTTTCTCATCTACGGTACCAATGTAAGTATGTGTCTATTTCAAACATACTCTCATGTTGTGGTTTCAAATGTGAATTATTTAGAATAGCACTATCATATTTTGGGGAGATACATTTCACTATTTATTTATTTATTTATTTATTTATTTATTTATTTATTTATTTATTTATTTATTTATTTATTTATTTGATTTTTATCCCGCCCTTTTAGACAAAGTCTACTCAGGGCGGGTTCCATTAAACATTATAAAACTAAAACAGTTAAAACAATTCAAAACAATAATGTTAATAGTGCTCAAGATGGAAAAAACAGAAAATTATAATAAAAATAAAGTCAAGTATTGACAGGAGGGAAGGCCTGCCTGAAGAGCCAAGTTTTTAATTGGCTCTTAAAAACACCCAGCGAGGGAGCCAGGCGGATCACTGATGGAAGGCTATTCCAGAGCCGAGGGGCCACTGCCGAGAAGGCCCGGTTTCTTGTTCTTTCTTTCCGGGCCTCTCTCGGCGTTAGGCCCCTCAACCATCCCTCCTGGCTATGGCGAGTGATTTGGGTAGATCTAGGTGGGAGAAGGCGATCTGCCAAGTATCGAGGTCCTAAACCGTTTAGGGCTTTATACGTCATCATCAACACTTTGAAGTCAATGCGGAAGCGAATGGGCAGCCAATGCAAGGCAGCCAGAGTGGGAGAGATATGCTGGTATTTTCTCACCCCACTAAGGAGTCTGGCCGCCGCATTCTGCACCATTTGAAGCTTCCGCATCAATCTCAAAGGTAGCCCCACGTAGAGCGCATTACAGTGGTCTAATCTCGACATTACAAGCTCATGGACGAGAGTGGTGAGGGCCCCGCCATCAAGATAGGGTCACAGCTGGGCAATCCACCACAGATGGAAATAGGCAGAGCAGGCCACGGACACCACCTGGGTTTCCATGGTAAGCACCGGGTCCAGATGTATCCCCAAGCTGTGCACCACACTCTTAGTGGTGAGAGTCACCCCCCCAAAAGAGAGGGAGTTTCCCAAACCACCCATGGAGGGACCGCCCACCCTCAAGACCTCCGTCTTGTCCGGGTTCAACCTCAACCCATTCAGCTGCATCCATTGCAGCACGGCCTCCAGACAGCACTGAAGGGACAGAACGGCATCCACTGAGGTAGGTGAAAAGGAGATGTCGTCAGCATACTGATGGCACGAAGCCCCACATCCCCTGATGACCCCACCCAGCGGCCTCATATAGATGTTAAACAGCATTGGGGAGATGATCGACCCCTGCGGAACCCCACAATTGAGACTCCACGGGGCCGAAACGCTCTCCCCAAGCTGTACTCTCTGGGGACGGTCCTCCAAGATGGATCGGAACCAGGCAAGCGCCAGGCCACCGATTCCCAGCTCGGAGAGCCTCCCCAGGAGGATACCGTGGTCGACGGTATCGAAGGCGGCTGAGATATCGAGGAGGACCAACAAGGACATTTTGCCCTGGTCAGCCTCCCTCAACAGGTCATCCAACAGTGCGACCAGTGCCGTTTCTGTGCCATGGCGCGGCCTGAAGCCCAACTGGAACGGATCCAGCCACTATGTGGCTAGGATGAACTTAGGAAGTTGTTACAAATATACAAAATAAATGGGAAGCAATGGAAGGAAGGTCGGGGAGGGACAAAGGAAAGAGGAAGAGTTGGCATTCCTTGCTAGCTCCCTGTCCACATACCTGTGCCATTCATCTGTTTGTCCCATCCTGACCTCTTCTTCCCTCTCTCACTCACTAACCCAGCACCCTGCTTGCAAACATCATTCATGTTCCTCTTTCCCTTGACCAGCTTCTCCTTGATCACAAATCCCCTCTTTTGCTGAAAGAGTCTTCAGCATGGGAATTGTGGGCGAAACACATTTGTCCTATGATACGCCTCCTTAGGCTCTAGTTTGGGGACGGGAACCTCACAGGCACTGTTAGGTAGTGCTCAGCCTTTATTTACTACTCAAAAAGTCCATATTCCTGTCTGCTCCCAGCCTCATTTATTTACGTTATTAATTTATTTATTTACTTTATTGCTGAAATGCAAGGCAGATTGAGGAGGGGGAATGGACCAAAAGTCCAGTAGGTCTGCACTGTTAATAAAGTCACTGTATCCTCCAACCCTGAGGCTTAGATGCTTCCTTTACACCTATTTTGAATTTTCCCCAACAGATTGCGAAAAATGTAGGGCAATGCTTCTCCAGACTTGATTTGATCTGAAAGTTGGTCTCCCTGAATCTGTTTCCCCAGATTATTTTTCTGAACTGGGAGATTCTCTGACATTTTGTCAGAGACTCTGCCCTTCATATCAGCTCCTGAAGTGCTAGTAGGCAGACAACACTCACATAATATAGTGAGTGGTTTCATTGAACAGTTTGCAGTTGTTACTCTTTAGCTTTTCAGTCCAAAGTTATATGACAGACAGATTGTGTAGATAACCCAGCTGAACAGAACCCATCTCAACATGCATTCATTTTCCTGATTTCTACTATTACTAGTATGACCTTTTTTTGTTATTTGTTAGACTGGTGTTATTCACTATTTTTACATTGAAGACTGGCAATATGTGAATGAATATCGGCATTCTGTTGGTGTGAGAAAAATCTTCCCAGACCCTAATGGAACCAGACTAGTTTTCATTGATGACAAAAGTGATGGTTTTGTTTATTGTCCGGTAAGTTATTCCATTTCATTTGACAGTATAATTTATACAGTTTTAGTTTTATATGTATTTATATATATTCTTTGTTACTGCTAATGTTTATTGTAATTAGGACATACATCTTTCAGAGATTCTTGTATGCTATTTTAATGTTTCCTGAAGGAAAATGTATCTGTTCAGAGTGAAACACAGCCTTCTATAGAGCAAGAACGGGCAGCCCTGATGAGCCAGGGATCCAAAATACCACCCCAACTCTGTCAGACCCAGAAATGACACACACACACACAAACAAAAATGAAGAAGAAGAAGAAAAAGGAACTGGACATTCTCAGACACTGGGGGAGGGGTTGAAGGACCCCACTGACACCTAATGCAAATATGGCCACTCCTACAGCAAAAAGAGGTCATTTGAGTTGGAGTTTCTCCCTAAGTATTTGGCATTTGGGAGGGTGGAGTTCTCAAATTAGAGAACATAAAAACGCCCCTGGGGCTGCTGTGTGCATCCTGCATACTGCAGTTTGCTTGCCCCATCATACATGAAGATTAATTTAAAACAGATTTACAAACAACATACTTTCCTTCACAAAAATTGACTTCTTTCTCATACCACCAGGTACAAAGGGGATCCAAGCCACTTGCTGATGTATTTCTAAAATCTGTTTGTTCATTTTCTGTACTTCCTCAGGGGAGAATTTAACCTATGGGAATGTTACAGGTGTTTAAACCCAAGAATTGGCTACTTTGAAGTACATGTCCTCCAGGCTGTAATGCTTCCATTGACTTTTCCCCTCATATGTTTTTGATGTCTTGCCGCTGAAATCCTGTTGCTTAGTATAGAAAGTCACAACTAGAATAGGACCATTAAATGAGTCAGACTTATAGAGCAGTGGTCGCCAACTTTTTCGGAACCGTGGACCAGTTGGGGGGGGTCTGTGGGGGGGCAGGGGCACCCCTGCGCTTGTGAGTGGGCGTGGCATGTTTGTGGGTGGGCGTGGCACATTCGCAGATGGGTGTGGCGCACTTGCACGCATGCATGGGTGAACAGGGGTGCTTGCGGGTGAGCGGGGGCGCTCGTGCGCATGCACGGATGGGCATGGCGTGGTCACGGGTGAGGGCGCGCACAAGCACATGTGTGTCAGCACGCCACGCCCACCCGCAAATGCACCACACCCATCTGCGAATGCACCCGCTCACCCGCACAAGTGCACCACACCCACCATGCGTGCGTGCGGGGCGGTGGGAGATCTGTCTCCGCAGCCCAGTCCTGCAAAGCCCACAGACCGGCACCAGGCTATGGACTGGGGGGTTGAGGACCCCTGTTATAGAGGACTTGACTCACCAAATTCCCACTGATTCAATGGGTTCACTCTAGCTGCAACGTAATTAATATCAAATTAGGATCCCAACACTGTACCCCATCCTCAGATTTCCCATGCACTCTGCTGACATGTGAACCTGAGGGATCAGAAAAAATAAATTAACATATTTAGAGTCAAATACAGCTTGCTGTAGTTGTAATAAGTCTGGTTTTAGTCTTTTTTGCTTTTCATTAGACTGAAAGAAGTCTCTATCACTCACAATGTATTTAAATATTCCTTTAATCCAAATGCTTCTGTGATACTATCTTATTTAAATTAATATTCTCATTTGGCTAATAGTATCCTCTTTCAGCAGCTCATATTGCTTGTCAGATATACCTGTATTTTTCTTGTGACCTGAGAGGAGGGAAAAAATTATTTTTTATCTGAATCTGTAGGCTGAGATTACTGTCTGATCCCTTTTACAAGCACTTTTAATTAGCCTGCAAATCTTAATTCATGAAGGGAATATGTATCTGAGTTTGTCTTCTAATACGATAGTATAATTCAAGCATGAATATTAATTCCATTTTATTGTCATTTTGATTGCAAAATAATTTGGTATGCTGCCTTTCTTAGGTAACTGATATTGCCTTTGAGATTCCAAATTTTCAGCCAACCATCAAGGGCATTCTGTGGGAGAACTGGCCAATGGACAAAGGAGTATTTGTTGCCTATGATGATGACAAAATATATACATATGTCTTTCATAAAGATACTGTACAAGGTATTGCAAAGTTCTAATGTTATGCTAATAGTGTGTGTTTCATTATACCAGAAATTAGTGTAAGCAAAATATGGATTCCCACTCCTAGGAGGTTGCAATCTACATTGTGATTATGGGAATAAATAGATAGACTATTGCAATAGCAGAGGAGACAGAACTAAGAGAGGGATGTAATATAATGGTAGACTGCATCATTCAGTCATGGTAATTTTTAAAATTTTTGTTAACTTTGTTGTATGCATTAGGTGATTTATCACTGTTTCTAAGTAGTATCCAAAGATTTTTATTTTGTTCAGGGAAGGGCATTTTAGATTTTGCTTGTTTTCTCCAGGACTGACAATAGAAGAACCAATACCTGCTTGAACATGCAATACTCTTTCTTTCTGAGATCAAGAAAGATTTTCTCCCAAGTCAAAGACACTAGACTTTTTCTTTCTTTTTCTGCCTTTTCCACAGCATGTGACTAGACTTTCAATTGAGCTTTCATAGGTCTTAGTCTCTAGAGGTATTTGTTTTATGGGTATTTCTGTTTAGTAACTCTGTTCTATGCAAATGCAAGAATAGGTGATACCTTTATAGGCCACTAATAAAAAATAAAAAATCATACAATATGCAAGCTTTCGTGGATAAATCCCACTTCTTCAAAGCAGGTACCAAAAGTCCAAACATTTATGGCAAGATGGGGTTTGGCAAGAGGTTACTCTTAGATGTAAAGTTCTTGGCAAGATGAATTTCACCAGGCACGTACATGTCTTAGATGAAGCAGGAAGGTGGTTGTTTTAAAGTTGCAGCTCAGGCAGCTGTGGTTAGGATTTCACACTCCAGTTCTTCAAACAAAAGGCCACAGGCCATGCATGCATACACACACCTGCTCTCCATTTGGCTCTTCTTCAAAACAGACATGTTTCTGCTTGGCCAGAGAAACGGGTGATACAGAAAACCCATGTCCCCCATCTGTTCTATGCATATGGCCATTAAGGTTTGGATTTTTCAAAACAAGTAGCCATGTTAGTTTGTGTAAGCATATCAGACAAAAAAAAAACCAAGAACAAAAACAAAAACAACAAGCGATAAAAATATTGTGGCACCTTAAAGACTGCTATATTGTAATGTGAAAATGTATGGGTCAAGTCCACTTCTTCAGACATAAGAGTAAGACTACATAACTGTCATATTTATTCATACAACTCAGTGCTCATTTTGGTTGAACTGCACATTGACATACTTTTGTCCCATTTTTATATAGGTTCCAAGGTGATTTTGGCAGGAGACACCAGAGTTCCTTATTCTCACAAACCATTGCTACTGTACAATGGAGAGCTAACCTGTCAGACTCAAATTGGAAAAACCAACAATATCTTGCTTAGTACTCATAGCTTCCTTGGGCCTTTGAAAGACTTGGGGTATAATGAACTAAAGCAAATCCTTAAACAAACTTTAATATTGAAAAGGTGGGTTTTCTTTTCATATAGTATACCAGAGACACCCAAATATGCAGGAACCAGCTGTGCTTAGTGCAGTTATTGCTTTTGTTTTGTCTGTATCTTTGTGTAGATTTACTGAGTCGTGGGAAGTATGCAAACTTCTGAATGATCTGTCTTGTTGGAATGAACTAGCCACAGCTTGTTTACATCATATGGAGGTGGAATTTGCAACACGGGTTTATAGGACAATCAGAAATGTAGGAATGGTTATGTCATTAGAACAAATAAAGGTAAATTTTTACTTAATATTACATTTGTTTGTCTGTTTGTTTTGTACTTCAAAGACTATATGAGATTGCATTAGGGATTGAGGCCTGGCTCCAGGGAGGCTCACCTGGTCTCAACAATATTTTTCTAGCACTAGGAGTGTAAGTGCTTGATTTTTAAGTACTGGACTTAAATCAATTGGTTATCTCTGTAATTTCTTTTTGAGGGTAAATGTTTTTTTTAATTCCACCAATAAATATAATAGATCCTGCTGCTGATACAGCTACTGATTATGATGATTCAGACAGTTATTATAATAATAACTTACTTATACTAATAGTACTTTCTTCTGCATCAAACTTAAGAAACTAAGTTCCAGCCAAGGTCAGTTTACAATTTCAGAGGATTTGTTTGAGCCAGTATCAGATGAGTGTAGTAATAAAAACCACTCTGTTACAGAAAAAACATTTGTTTTTGTTGTGAACATTTGTGGTCATCAGTGTTCACAAGCTCTCAATATACATTTTGTCTTACTGTGTGTGATGTACTGCTATGCAAATAAAAAAAGTTGTCCTGGGGCCACGATTCCCTGCCCTAATGGCACCTTATATATACACATTAACCCAGGTTCCTGACTTAGAACATGATCCGGAGCTTTTTTTTCTTCATCTCTTTTCTGACTTCTACATGGTGTGTACCAAGACATCTATGGCTACATTTGTAATTCAAAAATTAATAAAATGGGCCTCATGCATCTCTATGTCTTCTTCTTCAGGACATAGAAGATCATAATCTTCTCGCAGGACATCTTGCTATGTATACTAATAACTTCAGCTTGGCTCAGGACTTATATTTGGCGTCTTCCTGCCCTGCTGCTGCACTTGAGGTAACAAATTAAGCTGCCTAATATCTCACCCACTTCTACTTTATTTTTATTTTTTAACGCTGTGTTTTTAGGATGCGTGGGCTACACTTTTTCCCATTAAAATCCACATTATTTCTGGTAATAGATGAGAAGAGACCTACAGCATTGGGATAGTGCACTTCAGCTAGCTAAACGCTTGGCACCAGAGCTCATCCCCTTCATATCAAAGGAGTATGCTGTGCAGCTGGAATTCACGTATGTACTTTTAGAAAAGTCTAATAGCATGTTTAAAATTTCAACTGTATGCATGCAAAGCACCTTTTTGGGCCTTCCAACAGTAAAATATAATGGCTAGGATCCTATTAGTTCTGTCTATTGGCATAAATCAGTAGACGTGTTTTCCATTTTTGTGTTTTTCTCAGAGTAGCATTTAAAAAAATATTTGTGTACTTATTGTTCTTAGCTTTAATATTGTCTTTTAATGATGTATGATGCCTCTTTATACTCCTTGTTCGTAGCTTTAAATATTGTCTTTAATGATGTTAACCACCATTGTATACTCATTGTTTTCAGATTTTAAATATTGTCTTTTACTGTTGTAAGCTGCCTTGGGTCCTTTTCAAGGAGAAAGGTGGGGTATAAATAATAAATAAATAAAGTCTCAGTAGCAAAGTGCTGTAAGTCAAAATGCATTTCCTTGTTGTGCACTGCATCACATGATATAGGAAGCAGCAGCAAATGCCTGTGCTAACTTTTTAACTTCTGGATATTCATTGCTGAGATTTTTGTTGACTGTGTTATACCAGTGTACAGATAGGACTCCAGTCAGTACCAGTACATGCACAGGAAAACATACTGGCTGAAATCTTATTGCACAGCTCTGCATGCACGGTGCTGGTGATGTCATCAGCAGTGGCAGATCACAGATGATTAAAGGTTTCCTTTGGCAGTTTCAGGATCCTTTTTACCACCTTCATAGACATCTGTTTTAATTTATCCCATTAGTTATTGTATTCGTTTGAATGTATGTTTTATTTTATTTTTATCGTGTTTTGATATTGTGTTGTTTATCTTGTTGTTAGCCACCCAGAGTGGCCTGGTTGTCAGATGGTGTGGGGTATAAATCCAATAAATAAATAATAAATACATGTGAGTTTGTTGCATTTTGGACGGGTTGCGTGCACCTGGAAATAGTCTTTTATCTGTGGTGCAGTAGTATGGGGGACTACTTGAGTGTATGGGAGCTTGAGTGTATGGAAGTGAGATTCATACTAAATCACTGACTTGATCTATAGATTGCATGTGGATTAGTACAGTCCTCCAGTGGTTGTCAGTTTTGTTGACTTACTACATTTGACACTCAAAAAAACCTTACTTGGAAATGTTCTATGAATCCTTTAAATGTCTCATTCATATCATCATATATTGCTTTGTATCTGTCTTTATTTATACATTACTGACTTTATTTTAGGGGTGATTATGTGAATGCTTTGGCACACTATGAAAAAGGAATTACGGGTGACCATAAGGTAACAGTTTTTGTTATAATTACTTTATGATAAACTTTGGCACACCTAATTATTTATATTAAGGTTGTGATTTATTATCTTAAGTCACTTTTTAAGTATCATTAGGCTGAAGTTGACTTAGTAATATTAGAAATGGTTTTTATTTCTTAGGCTGTAAATATTACAGTTGACCATTCTAGATATTTTGGAGAACATTACTGAAATGGTTATGTTTCAGATCTATAGTTCTCTATTTAAATATCAACGTTTGCCTCAGTAGAATAAAATAATCTGTTGTTTATAATTAGATACAGCTGTGTTTTGTACTGATTTTTTTAACATTGTGATTTAAAGAGAACTCTTGCTTATAAGGAAATAAATTATTTTCTTCAGAAATGTTTATTAATTTATTAACCATAACAGAAAAGATAACTTCATGACCACTGCAAGACCAGACTCTTCAAAGACAGCAAATTTTTCAATATTTGGGGGCCTAATGTAACTCACAGTAATGGTCAATGCTGTGTGCTTGACAATGACATAATTATTTTTTTCTCCAGTGAATATATTTGAAGAGTGGTATAAATGCAGCTTGGTTATTCTTTGCATAGTGATATAAATAGGTTAGTAGTTATGCAGTTACTGCAGAAAGAGTAAGCAGTCCTCAGGTTCCTTCACGATGAACACATTTCATCGTGCTATAAACTTTTGTGGACTACATTTGTTAGATGCTTCTGGGCTATAACTTTCAAAAGCTTGTATTATGAAAAATCTTAAAGGTGCCGCAAAATGAAACAAAAAATGAATAATCCAAACAGAAAAAAATCCTCTGTTCTTTAAAATATACATGTATAATAATGGCTGTTGTGTTTCTAAATTATCTGTATGTTGTTTGAGTTTGTCCTTTTTTATGTCTTTATATTTTTATTTTTACTGCACCTTTGTGTCATACTCTTGATTGCCAGTGCCAAGAACATGATGAGGCCTGTCTAGCTGGAATAGCTCAGATGTCCATTCGCATGGGTGATATTCGACGAGGTATTAATCAAGCCAACAAACATCCTGGCAGGATGTTGAAAAGAGACTGTGGTGCTATTCTGGAGAGCATGAAGGTAGCTAGTGTTTTTAATATACAGTAAGTAAAGGAAATAAACATAATAGGAATTTATTTATTCTAGACTAACTATGTGTACCACTTCTTATGTTCCAGCAATTTTCAGAAGCAGCTCAGCTCTATGAAAAAGGGCAGTATTATGACAAAGCAGCATCAGTATATATCCGTTGCAAGAACTGGTAAGAGTGTTGCTGCAAAGCTATAAATTTTAGAGAAAATAGCAGAGGAAAAAATAGGGAATCGATAAAGAAAGCATTGCTACATCTCACTTTTTTCTTATATTTTGTACCCTTTGTTGCAGAACAAGTCAGAAAGTCAATTATCTCTAATGTACTCCTTCTCATACACTTCTCAGTGCCATTGCACAGACTTTGTTGTTATGTGCTGTCAAGTCGCCTCTGATTTATGGCAACCCTATGAATGAGCTATCTCAAAAATGGCATGTCTTCCGCATCCCTGTTCTGCTCTTAAGGACTCAATCCATATTCTTGTTAGAATTTTGTCAGATTCAGTCTCTCTGGCTTGAAATAGTTCTATCAATTTCTCATTTACCCCAGTGATTTGTTTCTTCCTAGTGCTTTCAAAGCAGTTTTCACTTCATTTTCTAGAATTGCAGGTTCTTCCTCTTAGGATTCCTCTTCAAAGGAGTCTGCTATCCTTCTAGCTCTTTCACATATGCCTTCAGTATATTGTTTCCCCCTTCTCTTTATTTTCTCCTGGTCAGTTAATGTGCTTCCCGGTTGGTCTTTTAGCATTCCTAATCTAGGCTTAAATTTCACCTTGATTTCTTGGATCTTCTGGAAGAGATCTTTTGTTTTTCCTCTTTTGTTCCCATTTGCACTGGTTATTGTAACTGTTCCCTTTGACTCTACATCAGGGTTCCCCAATCCCCGGTCTGTGACCCGGCAGTGGTCCGCGGCCTAGGCAGGACCGGGCCGCGGACACAGATCTCCTGCCCCCCCCGTGAGCGCCACCGCGCACATGCATGTGAGGGTGCTCCACCACCTGCAAACACACTGTGTGCATGCGCGCGAGCACCCCCTTGCGAGCGCTGCTGCGCACAACCGCCCCCCCACGAGTGCCGCTGCGTGCAACTGCCCCCCTGTGTGCGTGCTGTGTGCAAGCGCACTCCGCCCCCCTGCGGGCGCACCACACCCCTGCGTGAGCATGCCACGCCCCCCCAACCGGTCCGCGGTTGGGAAAAGGTTGGGCACCACTGCTCTACATGACAGTCACTGAAAAGCTTCATTCAGGATTCCAATTTTATTTATGTCACCTTTTATTTTTGCTTCTCACCTGTCCTTTATAGTTTTAAGTGTTTCTTCCATCATCCATCTAAGATTTTCTTTTGTTTTTACTGCAGGAATTGTCTTTTTTTTTCCTTTTTCTTTTTTGCATTTGTTCCTAATAATATCTCTGGTTTCAATCCACAGTTCTTCTGGTTCATAGTCAGTTGAGTTTAGTAATGCAAATCTCTTCCTTTTGTGGACTTTAAACTGATCAGGAATGTTGTTTACATCATATTGTGGCAGTAGAATTCTTTTAGTGTTCTTTTTCAGCTTTAATGTTGGATATTAACAGTTCTTGGTCAGTACTGTAATCTGCTCCTGGTCTCATTTTGGCAGAGAGAATACAGCTTCTCCATCTTCTGCTTCCAATTACATAGTCTATTTGATTTCTGTATTGTCCATATGGTGATGTCCATTATTTCTGTGCTTCAAACATAAACCTCCCCATCCATAGCAGAATACGAATCTTGTATCTTACTACCTCCTTGCTCCCACTGGAGCTCTGATAACAATGCAAAAAAGATATTGGATGAGAACAACAGTCCAGGTACATTCAGCACCTAGTTTCTCCACAGTGGCCACCAGATGCCTTTGGCAAGTCCATAGGGAGGGCATGTAGGCAATAAGCCCTCTTCCACAGGTGCTTCCTAGGGTGGGGTATTCCAGAACCTGTAGTTCCACACAGCTATGACAACTTGCAGCCACAGTATTCACTCTCCAGTAATTTGCCTAACTTCTCTTTAAAGTAATCATAGCCAGCCACCCTCATATCTTGGGGCAATGAGCTGTACCAGGAGATCTACCTGAATTTACCGCCAACCATATCCAGTGGCAAATAGATATTTACACTGCTGCTGGAATGGGTTGCTGGAGAAGGATGGTTTTATTGAACAGTTACAGGTCCACATCCTCCATCTCTGCCCTGTGGTGGAAGCGTGGCATAATGACAAAGGAGAAGCTGATAATGTTTCCAGCAAGATCTGTGTGAGTTTGGTCAGACCTCACCTGGAATATTGTGTCCAGTTCTGGGCACCTCAATTCAAAAAAGATGTTGACAACCTGGAGCATGTCCAGAGGAGGGCAACTAAAATGGTTAAAGGTCTGGAAGCAATGTCCTACAAGGAGCGGCTTAGGGAGTTGGGAATGTTTAGCCTTACAAAAAGAAGGTTGAGAGGGGACATGATAGCCATGTTTAAATATTTGTAAGGATGTCATGTTGAAGAGGGGACAGGTTTGTTTTCCAGGGCTCCAGAGACTATGACACGGAGCAATGGTTTCAAACTACAGGAAAAGAGATTCTGTCTGAACATTAGGAAGAACTTCCTGACGGTCAGAGCTGTCCGGCAGTGGAATAGGCTGCCTCGAAGGGTGGTGGAGTCTCCTTCTTTGGAGGTTTTTAAGCAAAGGCTGGATGGCCATCTGTTGGGAGTACTTTGATGGATGTTCCCGCATGGCGGGGGCTTGGGCTGGATGGCCTCAGTGGTCTCTCCCAACTCTATGACTCTAAAGTTTGGCATTTTAATTTCTGGGAAGTTCAGAAGTTGAAGGCTGCAGTGTCTGACCATCACAGATTTAGTGGAGCTCAAGGCCTGGGGGATTCTAGCAGCTGGGGATGTTAAGGTCTGGGTGAAATTCTCCTTCCCTTGAGCAATACCAACTAGCATTTGTCAATACAGTACAATACAAATGTCTATTTAAAATCTATTATTTAAAATCTATTATTTTCACCCACCATATTTTTAAATTAAAACTAACAAGTAACAATGGACTTTTGTGTGCAATACCTGAGCAGAGCTGTTAATGATAGGAGCTTTTAGAAGTCATTAATTCATCGGTTCTCTATAATTCAGAAGTGACTTGATGGCATGTGACAACAAATTTCCCTGTCTTAAATGCATCTTTCAATTTTCAAGATATTTTCGTATTTTCCAAAATTGACCCAGTAGCAGGTTGTCTTTTTTTTCTATGTGCTTGGGTATGTTGAGAGATGGTAATTGATACAATATATTAGAAGGGAAACAGCAGTTTGATGCGATCTATATCTATGATTTAGGGCAAAAGTTGGTGATCTTCTTCCTCATGTGTCCTCTCCAAAGATACATCTTCAGTATGCCAAAGCAAAGGAAGCAGATGGCAGGTATGTCTTCCTTTCTAAAATAAAATTCAAAAGTATATTCTCAGTCTACAGTCATATTTAAACGTGGGGGTTTGTTCTGTTCCATTCAGTACTGATGTTGGAATAGCATGTACCAGCAAACTAACTCATTCAGAGAATTATTTAGAACATGTTAGTTGTGTATTGCAATAGTTAAATACTGAGTGACTCGCCACTCCTTTAATTTGAGGGTGAGGGAAGGGGAAGGCATGTTCGTCTTATTTAGTGAAAAATTAATTAAACTGCCATTCAATTAAGTCTTCTAACTCTAGGGCTCCTTTACTGTATAATATCTCATGTGTACAGGGCTCTAACTGAAGCTACAACAGTGATCTGATGAAGTGCTAGCTGCACATGACCAGACACATGACCAGCAATTTCTCAGAGTGCCCTAGCAGCTTACAGGGTTGGAGCTCCGCAGACATAAATATTCAATAGGATAGTAGTTTAGGAATTTTGGAGGCTAAACTAAAATGATATGTGATTATTTTTATTTTTAGATACAAAGAAGCTGTTTTGGCGTATGAAAATGCCAAGCAGTGGGACAATGTTATCCATCTATATTTGGATCACCTTAACAATCCAGAAAAGGCTGTTAGCATTGTCAGGGAAACACAGTCTCTTGAAGGAGCCAAGATGGTAGCCAGGTAACAGGAGCTGTAAAAACTAGTTTTTAAAACTTTTAACATGATTTAAAACTATACATCCAATAAATTGGTCAAATTATAGATGCAGAAGTACTGATGTTGTGTTATGTGCTGCCAAGTGAGAATTGACTTACAGTGATCTTAACATGGCTTTCAAGGTAAGCAAGACAATTTAAGAGTAGTTTGACCAGCTCCACACATACTCCCCAGGAGTTTCCATGACCCTGGGCATCAAGGATTGATACCAGAAAACAAATGCTTTTAACATATTTTCATATTTTCTGTATATGTTTCAAATGAAAGAGACTATGTCTGTGTAAAGACACATGCTTTTAAAATTACAAGAGTAGGGAAAAGCATTGGGAAAGGTTTCACATTTAATGTTTCCAAAAGTGCCAGATAAACATATTCCTTAGTTTTCCTGCAGGAGTAAGTTTCAGTGTTAATTTGGGCTTTCCAATTCCATACCTGTAAAGAAAAAGTTGGGGTTTGGACCAGATGATGCAAGAGGCTGTGAAGCATTGGCTGCTTCCTACTAAGAAGCGCTAGTACAGCCAAAATATGATAAAGATGGAAAACTTTGTGCCATCTAATCAGCCTGTGTCCTCTGGAAACATCTGTCTGCTTATTGTGCTTCAGTAGAGAGTAGCTTGGATGTGAGCAAGATATTGCAGAGTCAATGTGAAGAAGGATGTTTTTTCCCTTGTGCTGGGCCAGCAAGGTACCTGATAATGATTAAATTCATGCATCATCTTTTCTCAGGGAAAATATAGAAACCCGCTTAAGCAACTCTGCTTGCCTGGCCCCTAATGATCTTGCAAGTCCACAATCACTACATCTCTCCTCACCATATTACTGGTGGGAGAAGGATCATGCCTGTTGTTTCCACAATAGAATGTAACACCTATGAGCAGGCCCTATCCTTTTCTGTTAACAGTTCTATATCATTACCATCATTTTATTTATTTTATTTATTTATTTAACTTATATCATCATCATCATGATTTTAGAATTATAGTCATTATTGTTTTATTGTTTTTGTTATGATTAAATCCTTCTTAATTTTTCATTTTTGAATTTTCTATCTGCATTTCTGCCCTCAAAAGGAACCTCAAAGTTCGCTTATAACTCAGTTACTGGAATAACGAATACTGCCACTTTACTGATAAAAAATATGATGGGTTGTTCCTTTGAGTTGCTACATAAACTTCATGTGTAAATCCAAAACTCTGATTCTATTCATTGCAATGTCTTTTTAAAAGCAAATTAAATAATGCAGTTGCTAATTTTGTTTAGATTCTTTCTGCAATTGGGTGATTATGGGTCTGCCATCCAATTTTTGGTGATGTCCAAATGTAACAATGAAGCTTTTTCCCTGGCCCAGCAGCACAATAAGATGGAAATCTATGCTGACATAATCAGTGAGTATTTCAACCTAAGGTGGTGGTTCAAAATTCTTTATCAATACTTGACTTTTAATTTTCCGACATCCAGCACTGATTATGAAGCATTTGCCTCTGAATACTCATTGCTGGTGCAAACATGTATATGTTCTCTCAAATTTAGTTTCCTTCTGAGGTTTATGGGGCTTACTCATAGATAAGTGAGGATAAACTTATGCTATTTTTAAATGTTTCCATTATCTGAGAGATACCAAGCCTTCTGAACCATATCCCACACTGTTCCCAAGGAACTCTTCTTCCTCAAGCATAGACTTTCATTTTCAGAAAAATGAGGTATTAAAAAAAACACTACTCTATGAACTCTTTTTTTGTCCAGGAAGGGAATTTATAATCCACACCAATTAAATTATTTTTTTAAAATAAGGAGTCTTTCAAATTGGATTTGGTGTACTTTCTTTTGTTTTGCCTCACCTACTGCAGGTTCTGAGGACACCTCTAATGAAGATTACCAAAGCATTGCCTTATACTTTGAAGGGGAGAAAAAACATTTTCAGGCGGGCAAATTCTTCCTTCTGTGTGGTCAGTATGCACGGGTTAGTATTAAGCCATAAGTATAAGGCTCAAACTAGATGCTACATGATGGTTGTGTAAGAGGATCTCCCAAACACTTTTTCTTTCTGTTTAAAGAAGCAGTACTTGGATTTAATATGGATCAGGTCTCAGTGCTGGGAAGGAAGTTTAACTCTCCCCACTTGCCATTTCCCTGTTTCACATTCCCCCACAACACTATTAGGAGAGAGTTGCTCACATTTTACCTTCTCTGAAAAGGATATATTCAAGGCAAGAAATTAGGCGACGTGAATGATAGTGTGTGATGGAGAGATGGTTAACCTCCCCTTCTGTGCCACTACGGTCTCACCAGATAAAAACTCTGCAAATGTTGTTCTGAAGAAAGATTTTGTAGAGCACCATAGTATTGATATTGACTGTTTATGTCAGGGGTGAGCCATCTCCAGAAGATCACGGCTGACATATGCCCATCCCTAGACCATGGGGGGGGGGGGGTGGCTGTTTCCATTGACTTCACCCCACCCTTTTTTTGCCCTGAATAATCCCACCTATACCCACTAGTGACCAATTACGGGGGGAAAGCAAGAGATGAAGCCACAGGGTTCTGGGGCCTTCAAAAGATTGTGGAATTCCCTTCCATGCCCTCAAAGTGATACACAGGTGGTTGTTCAGCCAGTTTTAATTCAAAATAATATTTTAACCCATCCCCAGACTAGGTAGTTAGATTTTATTGGTGGAATGTGCTTCAGTGCATTTCATTTGCTAAAGCACATTCCTCTAAAAGAACATTGCAAGAGAACATAACAATGCCAATATGCTTCTTTGTATTATTCAAACTGCTTTGCTTGATTCTATGAAGTTGTTACTTTGGAGAATTGGATTCCTGCTCTGTGTTTGTGGTATATTTTCAAAGATACAAAACAGTATTTATTTGTAAGGAAATGCTTACATAGAAAGTATTTAATGCCATACATACTTTTTTTCCAGGCATTGAAACACTTCCTGAAAAGTCCGAATACTGATGATAATATGGCTATAGAAATGGCAATAGAGACGGTAAGGAACATTACTTAGGAAGCAAGGGAGGGGTGTGATGGGAGAGATACAAGTCTCTCCCACAGAAATTCCTTGTCACTGTTATAGCTGACTGAGCAGAGAACCAGGACCAGAATATGTATCTATTTTGTATTAATTTCAAATGTCATACTCTGTCTTTTTTGCAAAATTGGAATTTGGTGTACTGAAAATGCCACAGTCTTGTGTCTTTCTTGATGGTATAATCATATAAAAATACCTGAGTTGCAGACTGAAGGCAACATATTAATTGTCATGTCACATAGAATAAAAACTTGGTTGTTTCCCCCATAATATATTATGTTTCTCTGTTCACAATTTTTTTCCAGGTGGGACAGGCAAAAGATGAAGCTCTGACCAATCAGCTTATAAATTACCTCATGGGAGAGAGTGATGGGATACCAAAGGTATTAAGTTCCAAATTGAGAATCTATGGTCTGTGGAATTCTATGCTCTGCTTAGTTTTTTAACTAAACGTAATATGTGGCTTATATTTAAAATGCAAAGGGGGCTTTTTGGTAAGGCCACAGATGAAAGTAAACAAGGATAAGGTTGGGTTGTCAGTGCTTGTAACTAGTTCTCACTGAGGTAGTGACTGTGCTTCTACTGTGTCATTTAGTCTGTGAATAAGGACTTCTTGACGCAATGCTTCTCTGCACAAAAACATGACCTGCGTGCAAAGAACAAACATGTCAGGCAACGGCAAGGCCTGAACCTTCCTCTCTGGTGTCCTATCCCTGTGTATGATTACTGTAAATGAAGTTCTAAAGATTTACTTTCCTTTCTTCATTCATTTTAAATGATCCTAGGTCACTCTTTTGTTTACAAAACTTCCAGGGCAGTTCACAAAGAATATAAGGACAGCAAAAAACACAATCTTAAGATCAGTCAAAAGTAGATAATATTTATGACTGGCTAGAAATTGTTACAATCCTTCATGTCAGAATCGTTTCTTTAGAAGAAGTCTTGCAGCTGCCATCTTCAAGATTACTAGCGTGCTTCCTTTTAAAGCAAGCACCAATTGCAGCTAGTTGTTCTTTTGCTAGAAGTTACTTAACAAGGAAGAGCAAGAACTAAGCAAGTTGCCAATGGATGGTAGCATATCAAACTCTGTTCAGTTGCAACAACAGAACACTGCCAACAAAATAGATTAAATGGTTTATTGGAAATACTTATAAGATTGAACAATGGAAGTAGTTTCTAATCCAAAACATATTTAAGAGAAATGAAGCTGTTTTAGTAAGAGGAATGGAGAATAATAGAGGAATGTGAGTTCTGTGTAAAACTGTATTGGAATATTTTGTTCAAGTAGTAATTCTATATCTGAGATTACTAAAATGTTTTGCAGCTGAGATAATTTCAGTTGCTTTTCATGCTTTTAATATTAGTTTCAGCACACTTTAATCCTGTGAAGGAGTTCTAAAACCTAGTTTAGCGATGTAAAAGACATATGGAACCCACGTTCTCTATGCACTTGCAAACTCCAGGCACAAGTGCTGTTTATTGAAAGCCCCAAAACACATAGCTTTAGATGAAGAGTTTATGAAGCCCATGTAGTGATAAATGAGCTATGTGCTACCTTAATATATCTGTCTTTGTATTTTGACAAAGGAAGCCAAATATCTGTTTCGGTTGTACATGGCACTCAAGCAATACCATGAAGCTGCCCGGACAGCCATAATAATTGCTAGAGAAGAACAATGTGCAGGTACGGCATGGCAGCCCCACGATTTGGCAGAACAGATTTCACAGGTGAAGCAACAGCTGGGGGAGTGGAGAGCAAAGAGGAAACTGTACACTGCAAGTACATTGCCTTTTCTTTGTGGAAGCTAGCAAGTATGCCGGGCAAAGACTTCTACTTCATCTCCCATCTTCTCACTCTACTGTAATGCTTGTTGCTCATAGTGGTGCAGGTCTCTTCCATGCAAGAGAGATGACTCAAGAGAGCAAAAAGGGAGTAGAGCATTAAAGTTCTGAATATGGCACTACCCTATGGGGTACCAAAGTATTTTGTATTACATGAACATTTGGAAGAGTCCACAAATCAGCTAAGCCCAACATTTTAAAGCTTAAGTTGATACTCTCACCACAACACACACACACACACACAATTGAATTTCAACCAATTTCAATTTCAATTCCAACATCCCACTTTAATGGGTTTGTGGATCGGGCTGTGAGACAAGACTTTCTGAAAAATTAACAACCAAATTTAAATACGGAGTGCTCTGAGAGTAATTTAGAAGCACTTGGTAAAATACCATTTTTCTCTTCTACATTAATGATGTTTTCATTTTTCTCCTAACTTTCTCTAAAAAAGAGATTTCAGGATCGACTAAATGCAGGAATACTTCAGAATTTGTACTAGAAAGCAAAAATGAGGGGAGCTGTAGATAATTTGGCAGCATATGTCACTGCAAGTTGTTTTTTTATGACATCTGTCTTTATTTTAACTATTAAAAATTCTTTCTTTTGAGGGGGCAGTTCGTGATCCAGTGGTGGATAATGTCATAATTATTTAATAGTTTAGACTTCTTTTGAACCTAGGGACTGTGGTTTGAAATAGAAGGTGTTTCTGTTAGAAGGATTTAACTAAGTAGGGTCTTTTCCATATAAAATGCAAATAGTAATGGCATAGCCTTGATAAATATATCTAGTTCAGCACAAATTATGGAGTATAATTAGAAGGAGAGCAAGTCATTACCAGAATAGTAGTTTTTATGAAAACTAATTTTTTGTTCTTTCTTCTTAAAAGGAAACTATCGAAATGCCCATGATGTGCTCTTTAGTATGTATTCAGAACTGAAAACCCAGAAAATTAAGATACCTTCAGAGATGGCTACAAACCTTATGATTCTACACAGCTATATTTTAGTAAAGGTACTGCACTGGAAATACAGAAGGAAATTGTATAAACTTGTATGAAATGCATACTAAAAACATAGAAAGCAGCTTTGCTAGCTTAGTCATTTCTAGTCCTGTGTTTGTTTGTTCGTCCCTCCCTCCCTTCTCACAATATGCAATAAAATCATAAAACACTATATAATAAATACAAAAATAGAATAAATACAATAAACCCTGTCCCTAACTAAAAACATCTTTAAATAAAAATACAGAAATGAAAACCCATTTGAACATCCCAGGACAATATTTATAATTGGTAGAAGGCAGCTTTATATAATTCAGTCTTCATTGACTTCCTAAAATCATAGAGAGAGAGAGAGAGAGTGCCTGGCAAAACTCTGTGGAAAACTTGTTTCAAAGATTCATTTTGAGTTTGTTTGACTTTGCCCCAGTCCATTATCGATACAATGAATGAGAGAGCTTGGTTCCTCTTATTGGCTTTTTTTACTTTCTTAGGTGTTATAATTCTTAACATCAAGGACTGCGAAGAGTGTGTGGAACAGGTAGCTATTTTGTGGGAGAGACATTCCACTAGATATCAAAATCCTAAACCATTTAGGACTTTATAGGTTATGACTGGCACCTTAAATCAAGCAAAAAAATGAACAGGGAGCCAATGAAAGCGTGCCAAGACAGGAGATATGTTTTCACATCTGCTGATGCCTGTAATTAATTGGCTGCCGCGTGTTGGATCTGCTGAAGTTTGCATTACAGTAGAAATTACCAATAAATTAACGACTATTGTTAGGCATTTCTTATCCAGGTAGATGTGCAGCTGGACAATCAACCAAAGTTGGCAAAAAGGTACTCTTTGCCACAGCAGATATGTAGGACACATTAATGATGTGACTAACCCATTCCACAATCATTTCCTTTCCTGATTTTAGCAGCCATAGTGGACAAGAATCTAGAAAGGAGATGGTGGTTTTGCAGCATGCAAGTGCCTTGTCCACATCCTCAGACCACACTGGCTGCAACTGATCCAATTTAAGCTGACTAGATGATGCATTGGACATCTCCCTCAGATCTGCTGATATCAACAAGGAGTCAGTGTCCTGCCAGATACTTTATTGACACCAGATGGGTCTGGGAAGCCCCTAAACATGCCATAAATGCAATAGCACCCTCTTGGCCATGTTCCCCAACAGTATGCAGAGGCGTGCTGCTTTTAGTACTGAAAGTAGGGTAAGATAGCCTCACCACTAGCGGTCCTCAGTGAATTTGTCTAATCCCTTATCTAAGCTGTACACTTTGGTGGCCATTTTTATATTTGTGGTTGTGAATTCCACAATTTAACTGTGCTATTGCAAAAGAGTGTTATTTCAATCCTTTTTTTAATTTTATTTTATTTTATTTTAATTTTTTTGGTTTAAACTACTTGGGTGTGCAAGGGAAAAAACACAAATTGGTCAAATAAAACTCAAATCAGTGACATAACACAGAATTTCAGGTAGCCTGTGGATGTGTCATTACTAGACGTGAGAGAATTTTGTTGCTTTCTTATGCATCATGTACTATTGTTTCTGAAGCATCTACAGCTTTAATTATGTACAAAGATTATGTTGAACACACTTGTAAATCTGGGATTTTTTTGTATTTTCATAGTATTAAGCTTTAAAAATTATCGTAAAATGCACTAATTTGTTCCAGTGTCCTTTGCCCATCCTGTGAATCTTATCATGTCTGCTGAAATTCCTTTCCTCCCAAACTCTCCTAGACTGTTCCTCGTCACATCTGTTTATGTATGTGTCTGTTTCTGTGCTTCAAACACAAACTGAAATGGCTTGACAGACCCTGAACATTTTTGCTATTAGAGCGTAGAATAATTCTCATTTGTGTTACAGATTCATGTCAAGTGTGGTGACCATTTGAAAGGAGCACGTTTGCTAATTCGTGTTGCCAACAATATCAGCAAGTTTCCATCCCGTAAGTGTTAATAACAGGAATTCAGCACTGTGCTCAATGTTTATGCCGCAGTGAATGTTTTTAAGGTTGTAGCTTTAGTGGGGGTCTTCCTTTTCAGTAATTCCTGTTTTGCCATAAAGGTTGTTTCTTCAGCATATGGTAACTAGTATCTTCTGGATATACTCTGGCTCTTAAGTTGTCCTGTAGTTGGAAACTTGTCTGTAAAAAAAATAAAATTGTCCAGAATTTGGCCAGAAAGCTGTTCGTCTTTGTTTAAGGTATGAAGCTTGTGTAACTTGCTAATTGATGGGGTGCTTGAGCACATCTTGGTTGCAGACTTGGGTGCCTGACAAGCCACAGCTGGGCACCCCATCAGTTAGTCACATTGGCTGCACCAAATTGCACAAATCTTACACAAATAGCAGCCGCATTCTGGCCATTGTGGGAAAATTCAAGAGCAAGACAGGCCTGCATAGAGGCTTCTACTAGTGTTTCATTATATGTTATTCTTTTACTTGTATTGAATCTATTCCACATGTATCCACTCATCCCAGTCTTTAGGTGTCTCTGGTAAGTAGGTAATAAACAGAGACAGTGTAGAAAAAGTGGATCTTTGCTCTTATTCAAGGTGAATAAGAATGTTGTTATTTAAGAAAGTCAAATAAATTAACAGCTGTTTGTTAAATACAGTAAGGGTTGACTATAAATTAAAAATGAAGGACGACAAAGGCTTATGTACTCAGCAAAAGTGAGATTATTTCTGTGCTTTAATTTGTAGATATTGTGCCTATCCTGACCTCAACAGTGATTGAATGCCACAGAGCAGGACTGAAAAAGTCAGCATTTGGTTTTGCTGCTATGTTGATGAGGCCAGAGTACCGGAATAAAATTGATTTGAAATATAAAAAGAAGATTGAAGCAATGGTCAGGTGAGCTTTTATTACACTGTGTAACTGAAGTTGAAAATGCATTGATATAAGCTTGCTTGCTCACTGTAAGTAGACTGCTGAGACAGTAGCCTTAGGTTGCAATTCTGTGCACACTTAACTTAGAGATACTTATTAAATTAATTTATTAAATTCAGTAGAAATACTTTCAAGTAAACATACATAGGACTGAGCAGTTCATCACAGTAAGCATGACTTTCAGTCCCAGCCCCTGCAACACAGGGAGCAAGATTAGAGAATCTCAGTGTCTATCAAACCCGGTATCCCTTTGAGGCACTGCAAGGAGAGGAATGGACCAGCATTTCTTTCAACATATCAATGGCCTAATTTTCTCTACCCATTTGTCCTTGCTTTGGAGGCATCTCAGAGCTATTGGGATTTCCACAAATAATATTTCATACTGTTATCATGAGTGCCTTAATCTTTAAAACAATCCACTGGCTCCATGTTGCTGGGTATTTCTGATGCTAAGTGAGAGTGGCTTACCTGAGGGTGCAAGTGAGGATTGAATGACAGAGATTTCAGATCACAGCCCGTGCACTTAACCAGTACACTGCACAGGAGCTGGTGTTCTCCACATAGTTGCCAGAGGAGGGCAATAAATATTTTCACAGCCACAGAGAACAGCCTTTTTATTTCTCAATTAACGTTTACTAACAGACGGCCTGACACATCAGAAGGTGAAGAGCCAACCACCCCATGTCCATATTGTGAGTTCTTGTTGCCTGAATGTGAACTTCTGTGTCCTGGATGTAAAAACAACCTCCCATATTGTATTGCAACAGTAAGTATCCAAATACTGCAGTAGGTGCTCTTAATTAAGGGTTGTATTTTGCTTTCATTAAATGTCTGAAGCTCAAACGCTACCTGGAACCATTTCCTTAAAAACTGACAACTCTGACACTTTTTTCCTTTCCTTTCTTTCCTGGACAAAGTCTCGGTGTTTTTCTGCTTTTAACATGCTGAATGTCACATTAGAGTTTGTGCCCTGTAGTGTTTACCTCAAGATAGTATCATTAATTTATTAACAAGACATTTGGAATATGTTGGCATTGTCCTTTTCCACCATATCTGAACTAAACTAGGAGACAACATTGGCCATCCGGGATAATCTTTCCATTCCTTCCAGGGGCGACATATGGTAAAAGATGATTGGACTGTATGCCCTCACTGTGACTTCCCTGCCCTGTATTCAGAATTCAGAAAGTAAGTTGAAATGTTTTTCATGCTAACCTTTGAAATGTTAGTTAAACACCGAGGACATCCTGCATTATAAAAGCAAATTAGATCTGTATCACCCTCCTCTATACTACAGGCCTTCAAACATTTGTCTGATAGATTTCTGATCAAAACAAAAATGTCATCCTCCCTCTTTAGTTTTTTGTGTATGCAGCCCTCCCACTGCCACCTCTTCTTCTTTACCCGTCAGACTCTCTTCACTCTGCCTTCTTTTCATCCTACTAGATGAACTTCTTTCAGACCTTCTAGAATAAATCATCCCGCCAGTTTCTCAGTGACCCACTCTATCCTTTCCTAATCTCCTAACTGCTATGTTTGAGATTTTATTCAACATTTTAATCCATATTAAGTAGGATCACCTGCATGACCAGTCTTAGAAACATTATCCTTATTCTCTACACTAATGTAATTTGCTCTGTGGATTCATGGTGTTACTGCTTATTTATTATTGTGACATCATCAAGTTCAGTACATAATCCCTGGTTCACTAGGATACTTCTAGGACACATGAAGAAAGCCATCATTGTCTTGTGAGGATCAAATGACAACAAAGATCTCTGAAAATTTGTGCATTGATTTGGGTAAAGAATATTTCTGCCATTCACACACATCCCAGAAACCATTTTCAACCTAAAATGAGGGTTTAGGTTAGCAGAGGCCTATTAACAAACAACAAAACTGATTCTGAATGTTTTAAACTTCAGCTCCCTTGTAAACAAAACAAAAAGCAGAGCAGCTTGCCTTCCATATGGAACTGCTCTTCTTTTGCTGTAGGCCTCCCAGTGTACTGTAGCATTCATTTCAAGATGCTGATCTTACTCTAGATGAAGCCCATGTATTTCCCACAACATGCAGGGTGTAAAAATTGGTCTGAAGAAGTAAAACTTTATTCTGTATTTGCTGTACACCCAAGAAGGAATGTCTGCTTAGGATATGATTGCTGGTGAAACCTGAGATGTGTGAGAGACTTTATAGTCCCCTACGCTACTACTATCACACTCATCTAAAAAGTGTTTGTAGGGCTTTTTTCAGGTGAGCCGAAACACCAAAAGTGATTCATCTTTCTGTACTGAAGTTAGTTATTCAATGTAAGACCAGAATAGCATTTTGCAACCCGTATAAATTATGCACATTTGTGTTGTCCTACAACCAGCTTGTTACAACATGAAAATATATGCCCCATGTGTTCAGAAAAAGTTGACATCACCAGCCTTAAGAAAACCATTGATTGTACACCATACCTCAAGACTGAAGAGGAACAATGATTCTAATCAAGTAAGTATAAAATAAAATAGGTTCATTTCTAGAACCTAACTATTTCTAGGCTATTAAGTACAGTAAGGAAGCACACTATTGAAGACAGAGGCTACAGGTCAACAACAATTCTTCAATTCACCTTGTGTGTCTTAGGTTTAATTTACATAGCACATTAAGTATGTGCTACCATTATCTTCCTAACAGTTCAGTGACTCTGGCTGGGTTGGCATAGGCCTAGACAGCTGAGACAAGTCTTGTGGGGGTAGCTTTCAATTTATAAAGATAAGTACTTTTACTCTATTTGAGCTTAAGATTTGCTCTGAATTTTTCAGAAGCCTTGAATGCTGAGGCCTGTGTAGCTCTTGGTGACCTTAAAACTGAATTAGAAGCTAAACTTGTATATGCCAAACCTTGTTCTATTATAAAATGTAAGGAAATGCTTCTATTAAAACATCTGTGTTGATTTTCAGGAGATGGTGGATAATCAAATGCTGCATGAGAGAGAAGCTTCCAAATTTAAACATATTTTGATACTGTGCTTGAACTTATTTCAGTTATCAAATATCTTAATTGTTAAACTGTAAATATTTATCTTTTATAGAAATGTTTGTACTATGGCCTTTTCTGTTTGTTTACAATAAAATTTAAATTAGAACTGTTTTTGATTTCACAGATCTAGAGCTGACTTTTCAGACCTTTGACATGTAGTTCACTCCTTCCACTTTTGATCCTTTCCTCTTCTGTTTCTCACTTGAACACACACAAATGGCTATTGCCTTTTGGTTTTTACTCACACATGTGCATAATTCAGGCAATAAGCATCCTGCAGATGACAGGAGAGAAGGAGGGCCTTGGAAGTTAGGTCAATCAGAACTGTGCGGCCAGACCAGAACAGTCAAGTATCATTATTTATTAGCCTATTTCTAGTGTCTGTTCTCTGTCATTAAGCCTCTGCTATTCAACCAAAATTGATGACACTGCTGTTCCTTGAGCCTAAACAAGGGTTCTCTAAACTACAGCCTGCGGGTCACACCTGGCCCGCTTTGCCATTTTATCCAGCCCATTCCCTTCAGCCCATGCACGCAGGGGCAGGCATGCATGTGTGCGGGTGGGAGGGGGGGGTTGTGTGTCCATGGGTGTGTGCATCCGTGCAGGCGGGGGTGCGGGCAGCTGCACATACTCACACGTGCATGTTCCTTTGACCCTCAAAAATGTGAAAAATATACAATGTGACCCTCAAGCTCAAATGTTTGGAGACCCCTGGCCTAAACTATCCACTGTCCACCACGTTTTGAGATGCATCACTGAAGCCATAAAGGATTATAACCTTGGTTTAACTAAAATTCCCCAGTTGCTGTATAGTGTAACTAATACCAGCTTCCATGTAGCTGTGTGACATTCATAAAATACCCACAGTCGAGTATGCTACCATCTAAGCTTGGGTAGAAGATTTTGCTGACCAGAAACAGAAAACCCAGCTAGGCATTTTGCTCAACCACAATCTTCTGCTGAAGATGAGTCATATGCATGGAATGATATATAAATAATGCATGTCAGTCCACCAGTGGTTAATGTGCTAGATGCCCAGGTAGATGAGATGCTACTGTACCATGTACCAAGTAAAAGAAAAATTAATCTGCTAAAATATGAAACCAGTTTTATTGCAACGTGTACATATTGCTGCATTCTCATGTACAAAAGTAATATCCAATTTAAGGGTTGTTCAGTATATACTATATACATAGTTTTACAACATAATGATTATTTTTAAAAAATAGCAGGTGCTCTGTAAAAATGAAATACAGAGTTAATGCAAAGGGCCTCTGTTCATTTTCTCCCAGATCTAGCCTACTAAACCTCTGTCTGCATTTATACAAATTTGAAAATGAAGTCTGTGTTGAGCTTCATATACAGCTAGCTTGCGGACAGGCTCAGACATCACAACAAACTAAAATTATTAGGGTTCTAGCTTGTTTTGAATGAGCTGGCAAACCATACACTTCAACGTATGGTCTCATTATCATGACATCCAAATCTGGCAGGAACCAACTCTTTGGTTTGTCTCTTCCTCAAATGCCTAGAAATAACTTAGGATTTTTTTTTCTAGGTTTATCTCTCTGCCTTACTGGGACAAAGACAACAAAAAGTGCCAAGCTCTGTTGGGTTTGAGCATTACAATAAATGAACCATAGACAGAATGTCAATAGATGTTTTATCTGTTCCCAACTACCACCATGTTGCTAATGATGTTAAAGCCATGACTCCACTGATTTATTCTGATCTATGGAGTATGTCATTATATTACAGAGCTGTACAGCAGTAGTGGGACATAGCAGTCATATCACCACAATGAGGGGCATTTCTAGCCCATTCAATTTACCTACAGTCCAAAACAAAGTAATATTCTTGTAAAGCTTGCATAGCTAGTCAATAACTGGCAGGGCAGAACATTTTATTTTGACTTTTTCTTTGCTTTCCCTCCTTTCTTCTCTCCTTTTTTTTCTCCTTTTGGTTGTTTGGCGGTCTTGGTCTTTTTCTGCAGAAAAAAAAATCTATTTTTAAAAGCATGTTGGAATAACCATTTTAAAAACTTGCTAGCATTAGAATTAATGTATACACTTTTTCCAGAAAGAGTCAAAGCAACACCAAAGGAAAGGAAAGTAGTAACAGGGAACTCAGTAAGAAGAGGGAGGGAACAAAGGGTGAAGGCTAGCCAAATCAGAACAAATAGAACTATGCTATGTTCTATTTGTTTAGCACTGAAACAAAAGCAAGAAACATTTGTATCAAGTGAAAATGGCTCCTATAATTTACACTTTCAGCACTAAAGTACCAATCCCCTTTATCATCAGTAAATCTCGCTGAACATTTAAGGAAAACATGGGGGGGGGAAGCTAAAATGTTTAAAAGAAAACATACTGATGAAGACAAAACAAAAGAGTATGCCACTGTACTTGTTACAAAATAATCAGTAACTTTAGGCTCATTCCAATACAGGAACATAAAGTGCACAACTCCCAATGCGATAACAAATGGGTAGAGAGCAACACTTCTTCAGTAATGTACATACAATAATAATTTATTCTTGACAGTCAAAGACATTCTATACTGCATAGTTTAAATTCTGAATTATTTGGCTCTGCCATAATGTTGGGTACCATGGAAATAAGGAGAATAGAACATATTCCCATGGAAATACATCTGCATGCATGCATATGCACTGGAACTGCATTCCATATCGTTTTTTCAGGAAAGATTACTACTTTCTCCTCATCCATAGAACTTTTCACATGCATGCCTCCATCTGTGAAGGGTGTGTATGCTTAGAGTCTGAGGAAGTGGGTTTCATCCATGAAAGCTTGCTATTAATTTTTCAGTGATCCAAGAAAAGGTACCACCTACTCTTGCATAACCTCCAGAGGAGTGAATAAAAAATATCTTATGTGATGAGATGGCATTTTATTTAATTGACGGCCCCAAATGTATTTTCTAGGGAAGAGAGTTCCATAGATGCAGGATGTTACAGCTGCTACTCTTCAGCCTAACATGTGGTATCAATAGAGGCCTTAGTGTTAACAGTTGTTCATGTGCTGTCAAGTTAACTCCAACTTATGGCAACCCTACCATAGTTTTATATGATATAGTCAAGGAATGGTTTACCATGGCTACCTCCCCAGTACGTTTACACAGTCAGGAAGAGATTTGAACCCAGATTTCCTCAGTCCTAGTCTATCACTCTATCTACTACACTACATACTGGCTCTCCATGTTATAGTACAAGCTTGAATACTGCAGTTCATTTTCCACCTACAGTATATACTTGTCAACATATGGCAATTTTGTTCATTTGTACATGCCTCAATACTCTGGCTCAACATTTCAAATAAGTCACCTCCCTTTATCTGTAGTTACATTTATTACAAACATTCACATATGCATCATATAAATACTTACTAAAACAGAAGTACTGAATAAATCAGCCCCTGGTTTAAGCAATCTGTGAAAAGCAGTCTGGTTGAAAATAACAACAATGCTCTCTGGAACTTTAATTGAAGCCTCAGCTGAAAATTTTACCTTAATCATTGCATCATATTCAACACTATCCTGCTCATTTTCAGATCTAACTTCATCAGCTTCCTGTTCTTCATTAAATTCAGCATCCTGTACAGATCCTGCACGCTGCTTTGACTTTTGTACTATTTGCAAAGAATACGGTGTAAGATGTGCCTCCTTGTTATAGGCGCGTGTGAAAGCTGATTTAACCTGTTAAAAGTGAAAGATAAATCTTTAACACTGATATTTTTCTTTACCCATTAATCAATGATTTTCAGACTTCTTCTTTATTCATTTGTATCAGAGCACTGCACATTTTTAAATGATGGATATAGATGAAATATAGGCAGAATTAAAAATAAATTAAAATGTTAAGATAATTAGACTATTTTTGAGCAGAAGCAGGCTACCTCAATAATTTATTTATTTATTTATTTATTGCATTTTTACCCCGCCTATCTAGTCGAACGACCACTCTAGGCGGCTACCAACATATATAACAACATGTAAAATATAACAAAAAAATTTTTAAACATCAATAGACAAATTATTCAAGATGAAAAAAGGAAAAAAGAGAAAGAAAAAATATATAAGAAAAAAGGAAATCAAGTATTAACTGGAGGGAAGGCCTGCGTAAACATCCAATTTTTCAGTTGGTTCTTAAAAATGCCCAGCGAAGGGGCCACACGAATCTCCGGAGGAAGGTTATTCCAGAGGCGAGGAGCCACCGCCGAGAAGGCCCGGTTTCTTGTTTTTTCCTTCCGGGCCTCCCTCGGCGTCAGGCTCCTCAGCCTCACCTCCTGGCTCGATCGGGTGATACGGGTAGATTTTGGTGGGAGTAGGCGTTCCGCCAGGTATAATAATGTTATCTCGGCCATTTACTAGATCTTCTTCAGTACATGTGGTGGGGTGTAAATTGCATGTACATAAATTATGCATTAATTAAATTTCTCCACAGTCACAGAAAACCTGTCCTGAATTCCAAATGATCCAGCTAGAGTCTTTTTCTGGGGAGAGACACTTTTTCAGCATTCATCCATTTGGCAAAGTGTGTTGTTTTTGTTCTTCACAGGTTTAGCCTGGCCTCTTCTGGTTTAATATTTAGAGCTTGAGATGTGGGCAGAAAACTTTTTGCTCAATTTTAGCTGTCGCCTAAAATCCCCAGGTTGTTTTCTGGGGAACTTTGGCTACACTGCAAGTTTTATCTGGAATGCCTCAGAAGACCAGTAGTAGCAGATGTGCTTCTTTGTGATAAGCAGTTTCGTCACCAGTGCCAGCCTTTTCTTATAACGTGCAAATGCAGGAAAGAGGCAATGGAGAAGCCTCAACCAGTCTGACTGCACCATGCTTCAGAATCCTCTGTAATGCTCAGAAATATCAGGTACATTTTAACATACATTATTTTATTCTTACAATTTCTTCTTCAGAAAAGAATACAAAATATATTCAATAGTCAGCAAGCTGCATAAAAATAACTTGCCTTGGGATCTAGTTTAGAGAATGCACTGAGCTTGCCTCCCCAACTGGTTACTTCCATTATATTTTCCACATCTTCCTTCATTAAGCAATAAGAATCCATAAACGCTATCGCATCCTGCACTCCTTCAGTTCCCAGGATAGTCAAAGGTCTCACAATTGCATCTCGAAGGTGTGACAAATACTCCAGATTTACAGCTCTCTTGCTTGCATGTGTCCTACACAGAGAAAAAAAGCATTTAGTAGCCTTTCCCAAAGCTTTCCTGAAGTTTGAAAAGTTCAGACTTTGGCTTATTTTAATGCCCTCCCAGTTGAAACCATCACATACAAAAGGATTAAGATAGACTGCTGCCTTAGACTATGAAGTGCTGCTGTGGCATGTAGGAGCAAGATGGGCTGGATGAACCAATGGTCTGACTTGGCAAAAAGCATACATATCCTAAATTAAGAGCAACATGGAGACATGAAACAGTGCACAGCATACTGGAAACTTTATATGCAGACTACTGACACATCTTTGGTTTTGATGAACTGATACTAAAAAAAGGTGGCCTAATATCATAATCAGAGGGCTGGTGTCATGTGCTTGTGCAGAGTCTAAACTAGCAGAAATAAATACATAGATGTAGTGCAGGGAAGGGATCCGGTGCGGTTTTCCCTGGCAAAGCTCATACATATGCTGCTGCTTGGTGCCACTGTGCAAAGCAGAGCACATGCATATACTGCCTCTTTTTCTTCTCCTCACACAACAGTTAAACTCAGCACGACAACACTATGCAAAGTTTTTCCCTCTTACAGCATCATGTTGGATCTAGGCCACAAATAGCACTGCAGCAGGATGTTGCACCCTGGAAGCACTCTTGATTCGAAATTGTTCTGTACATCTGTCCAAATGACACCCATACTGCTACACGCACACACAGAATGTGATTCACCTGACAGTGAATCTTGTTGAAGATCCAACATCTTAAAAGAAGAGAATGGCTACTTAATCAGAGCTCACATGTGTTACTCATTGCTTCACATGAGTAATTCAGCATTAACTAGCATAGTCACAATTCAGAAATTACCTCCAATGCAGATTTGAGGCAGAAAAAGACAACTATCTGCTGTAGCTGTATTAACTCAGAGAAAAAAATTAACACAATCAATAAAATGACACTCTGTCCTAAGAACAATTAAAATTCACAAGGCAGAATACAAGATCTCAAGTTATACTCTGCGTCACATATTAGAGTTATGTCCACAAAGAAGGACAAAACTTAATCACATACACAAGATTCTAAGCAAGCATTTGCAAGAATCAGGGTGTCAAATGTGGTTCAGCCACGTGGGGATGGGAATCTCACACCATGGGAAGGACTGCTGTCCCACCGTCCTTCAGCCTCCAAGTTTCAAGTCACACCATGTAAACAGGTGGGGAACCTTACGCTCTGAAGTTGAATCTGGCCCTCCTAGAGTCCCCAAGTGGCCATGCCCCCTTCCCCATTAAACTGTTTGGTGATTTCACAACTTTTGTATGGGAGCTTCCCATTCTAAAATACTGATATTTAGATAGTTATAGATAGTAAAGGTTTCCAGCTAAAATATTTTTGGTCTGACTGTTTTCTCCTTGACTTTGCCCACCACTGGGATCAAATCTCTGAAACTGAATTCAGGCCTTGGGCTGAAAGATCCTCTAAACTAAATTAATTCAGGGGCTGCAAGCCTAAAATATATTAAGAAATGGGTTTCAATTATATCCTATAATTGTTGTTGTTGTTTAGTCGTTAAGTCGTGTCCGACTCTTCGTGACCCCATGGACCAGAGCACGCCAGGCCCTCCTGTCTTCCACTGCCTCCCAGAGTTTGGTCAAATTCATGTTGGTAGCTTCGATGACACTGTCCAACCATCTCGTCCTCTGTTGTCCCCTTCTCCTCTTGCCTTCACACTTTCCCAACATCAGGGTCTTTCCCAGGGAGTCTTCTCTTCTCATGAGATGGCCAAAGTATTGGAGCCTCAGCTTCAGGATCTGTCCTTCCAGTGAGCACTCAGGGTTGATTTCCTTCAGAATGGATAGGTTTGTTCTCCTTGCAGTCCAGGGGACTCTCAAGAGTCTCCTCCAGCACCACAATTCAAAAGCATCAATTCTTCAGTGGTCAGTCTTCTTTATGGTCCAGCTCTCACTTCCATACATCACTACTGGAAAAACCATAGCTTTGACTATGCGGACCTTTGTCGGCAAGGTGATGTCTCTGCTTTTTAAGATGCTGTCTAGGTTTGTCATCGCTTTCCTCCCAAGAAGCAGGCGTCTTTTAATTTTGTGGCTGCTGTCACCATCTGCAGTGATCATGGAGCCCAAGAAGGTAAAATCTGTCACTGCCTCCATATCTTCCCCTTCTATTTGCCAGGAGGTGATGGGGCCAGTGGCCATGATCTTAGTTTTTTGGATGTTAAGCTCTTGACCATTTTTTTTGCACTCTCCTCTTTCACCCTCATTAAGAGGTTCTTTAATTCCTCCTCATTTTCTGCCATCAGAGTGGTATCATCTGCATATCTGAGGTTGTTGATATTTCTTCCAGCAATCTTAATTCCATTTTGGGATTCATCCAGTCCAGCCTTTCGCATGATGTATTCTGCATATAAGTTAAATAAGCAGGGAGACAATATACAGCCTTGTCGTACTCCTTTCCCAATTTTGAACCAATCCGTTGTTCCATATCCAGTTCTAACTGTTGCTTCCTGTCCCATATATAGATTTCTCAGGAGATAGGTAAGGTGGTCAGGCACTCCCATTTCTTTAAGAACTTGCCATAGTTTGCTGTGGTCCACACAGTCAACAGCTTTTGTGTAGTCAATGAAGCAGAAGTAAGTTTTTCTGGAACTCTCTGGCTTTCTCCATAATCCAGCGCATGTTAGCAATTTGGTCTCTAGTTCCTCTGCCCCTTCGAAATCCAGCTTGTACTTCTGGGAGTTCTCGGTCCACATTCTGCTGAAGCCTACCTTGTAGGATTTTGAGCATAACCTTGCTAGCGTGTGAAATGAGTGCAATTGTACGGTAGTTGGAGCATTCTTTGGCACTGCCCTTCTTTGGGACTGGGATGTAGACTGATCTTTTCCAATCCTCTGGCCACTGCTGAGTTTTCCAAATTTGCTGGCATATTGAGTGGAGCACCTTAACAGCCTCATCTTTTAAGATTTTAAATAATTCCACTGGAATGCCATCACCTCCACTGGCCTTGTTGTTAGCCATGCTTTCTAGGGCCCACTTGACTTCACTCTCCAGGATGTCTGGCTCAAGGTCAGCAACCACACTCTCTGGGTTGTCCGGGACATCCAGATCTTTCTGGTATAATTCCTCTGTGTATTCTTGCCACCTCTTCTTGATGTCTTCTGCTTCTGTTAGGTCCCTACCATTTTTGTCCTTTATCATGTCCATCTTTGCACAAAATGTTCCTTTAATATCTCCAATTTTCTTGAACAGATCTCTGGTTTTTCCCTTTCTATTATTTTCCTCTATTTCTTTGCACTGTTCATTTAAGAAGGCCCTCTTGTCTCTCCTTGCTATTCTTTGGAAGTCAGCATTCAATTTTCTGTAACTTTCCCTATCTCCCTTGCATTTTGTTTCCCTTCTCTTCTCTGCTATTTGTAAGGCCTCGTTGGACAGCCACTTTGCTTTCTTGCATTTCCTTTTCTTTGGGATGGTTTTTGTTGCTGCCTTCTGTACAATGTTACGAGCCTCCAACCATAGTTCTTCAGGCACTCTATCCACCAAATCTAGTTCCTTAAATCTGTTCTTCACTTCCACTGTGTATTCATAAGGGATTTGGTTTAGATTATATCTGACTAGCCCAGTGGTTTTTCCTACTTTCTTCAGTTTAAGCTTGAGTTTTGCTATAAGAAGCTGATGATCAGAGCCACAATCAGCTCCAGGTCTTGTTTTTGCTGACTGTATAGAGCTTCTCCATCTTTGGCTGCAGAGAATATAATCAATCTGATTTCGGTATTGCCCATCTGGTGATGTCCATGTGTAGAGTTCTTGTGTTGTTGGAAAAGAGTGTTTGTGATGACCAGCTTGTTCTCTTGACAAAACTCTATTAGCCTTTGCCCTGCTTCATTCTGAATTCCAAGGCCAAACTTACCTGTTGTTCTTTTATCTCTTGACTCCCTACTTTAGCATTCCAATCCCCTATAATGAGAAGAACATTTTTCTTTGGTGTCAGTTCTACAAGGTGTTGTAAGTCTTCATAGAATTGGTCAATTTCAGCCTCTTCAGCATCGGTGGTTGGTGCATAAACTTGGATTACTGTGATGTTGGAAGGTCTGCCTTGGATTCGTATTGAAATCATTCTATCATTTTTGAGATTGTATCCCAGTACAGCTTTTCCCACTTCTTTGTTGACTATGAGGGCTACTCCATTTCTTCTACAGGATTCTTGCCCACAATAGTAGATATGGTAATCGTCTGAATTGAATTTGCCCATTCCTGTCCATTTTAGTTCACTGACACCCAGGATGTCAATGTTTATTCTTGCCATCTCCTGTTTGACCACATCCAGCTTACCAAGGTTCATAGATCTTACATTCCAGGATCCTATGCAGTATTTTTCTTTGCAGCATCGGACTTTCCTTTCCCTTCCAGGCACGTCCGCAGCTGAGCGTCCTTTCGGCTTTGGCCCAACCACTTCATTAGCTCTGGAGCTACTTGTACTTGTCCTCTGCTCTTCCTCAGTAACATGTTGGACGCCTTCCAACCTGAGGGGCTCATCTTCCAGCGTCATATCTTTTAGCCTTTTGTTTCTGTCCATGGAGTTTTCTTGGCAAAGATACTGGAGTGGCTTGCCAGTTCCTGCTCCAGGTGGATCGCGTTTAGTCAGAACTCTCCACTATGACCTGTCCGTCTTGGGTGTCCCTGCACGGCATAGCCCATAGCTTCTCTGAATTACTCAAGCCCCTTCGCCACGACAAGGCAGCAATCCGTGAAGGGGATATCCTGTAATTAGGGGACTAAAAAAGAATTACCAGTGTTACCTCAGGCTCATATGCATTGACAATTCTTGGACAATGCGATCATGTTTTCCTGTTGATGAAAATTTTCCCAGCCAGCTTGGAAAGCTTGGGAATTGGTTCATGTAGCCTCTCATCAGCTCTCCAGGGAGAACGCTTGAATAAATGGCCTATAATGAAATAAACATTAATTATAAACAAAACATGGACATCATGTTTTGGTAACAGTGCAGAGAAGAGCTAAAACAGTACCCTAGGCTAATGTACTGGAATGAAGGAGACTGAAGATGGATGATGTCTACTTAACAGTCCCATTACGAATACAGTACAAGTTCTCCTATTGTTCTTCCCAGCCTTATTCTAAGCACCATCAACATAGAATTCCTCTTTCCTCAAAATCATCTTACTGACCAAGCTATGTACTGGAGAAATATCCCTGATCTCACAAATGACTAGATAAACCTAAGGTCTGTTGCATGTTCACCTTTGGCTTAACCATAACATCAGTTTTTTGTTTTTTATGCATTTTGGAGATCAGCATGATAAAAGTAAATGAGTACTTTGGTATTTAAATCCAAGCATTTTTTTAAAATCTTAACTATTTGGTACAGAAAAAGTATGATTTTAAAGGTGGTCTAAAGAAGATAAAAACTGTCTTATTTCTTAAAACTTATTTCTGAAAATGTACCTACTATCAGCAACTAAACAACAGAAATTTATTTCTACAATGAACATGCATTTGGCTTTTGTTATTTACTATAATCTTCAAACCTAGTGTGTAAATATCATATTACATATGCTTTGGTATAAGGCAGTGTGAAAGGTGCTCAGTGACGGGCAGTCCTTCCTTTATGAAGACGGAGAAAGACAGTGAAACCTACGTCTCCTGAAATGAAATCTGATACCTCAAGTTATTCTACTATGTTGCAGCCTTTATTTTGGAACTCCACTTCAACCTTCAAGAGTTTGTCTTAACATCTGCCCAAGTTAGTTTGTGGGCTCTTCTGTTTCTCCCAATCTCCACCCAAGCTCTGCAATCCCCAGCTTCATAAAGGGTCCTGAAAGACTCAAAGATTTTGAGACTTTAGTGCTCTAAAAGCGGGTCACCTACCCTCCCCCTTTTTTTTGGATTTTGAAAAATACTGTGTAGTTTTTTTCTTTTTGTGCGGCCTTTGCAAGAGACAGCAGAATTGGTCTTCCTTATTGTTGGATAATATGAAAGAAGGTGCAGCTTTGAAGCCTGAAACAGGTAGCAGTCGCTCTTACTCAGAAGTGAAGGCAGATGCACAAAAAAAAAAAAAAAAAAAAAAAAAGGAGGCTAGGCTGGCCCCGTTTCTGCTGTCCTTTTGCAAGCAGGAGAAGACTTGTCTCTTCAGGCCAGCTTTCCCTCAGTGACTGACTGCCTGAGTGGGGATTTCACCTTCCTGCTTTGAATATGCTTTTGGTGATGCTAATGCCTACCATTTTTAGTGTAGTATTTGCTTGATCTTTTTTAGTATTCATATACTTACTGTTTTTATCTTTAAATGTTGTCTTTTAATTATGTATGTATGTATGCATGCATTTCAAACATTTGTATACTGCCCAGTTAACAATAAATGTAACCCATCCCACCCACCTCAGTCTCAAATACCCCATGTAAGCTACCTTGAGTCCTTTTTGAAAAGGAAGGAGGGGTAAAAATATTTTAAATAAATAATACAGAATTTTCCTATAAGGAACACAATGCCATCTTTTAAGATAAAAACCCCAAACTAATAAATTTCTCATTTTAAAAACCACTACAACTGATACACAGTATACTAAAAAAGTTCTTGGCCATTGAAATTAGGAATTTTGCAAGAGCACGATGGCTGAAATCCATCAAGCTGCACTTCCATGCTAATCCAGTTGCACTGTTTTCTTTCCAATCAACTACGATTTCTCGCACTCTTTTGCTCGCAAACGCTTGGAAAATTGTCTGAGCCAATGGATCAAAAACTCAGACACTGAAGAAAGAAAGAAGTGTGCTGCTTTGTACTTAATCTTGTTTAGTGGTATGGTCTGTGTCTTCAGTCTGTAGCAAAGCAGCCACCAATGAATCACTCAATAGGCACAGGAAGCTCAAGACGTGGATCACCTGTGTAGGCAGAAGGCTCCAGTTCTGTCGACTGCGGATCTGCCGATCCACTAAGTCACCATCACAGATACTGTCAGCTGCTTTGCTAAGTAACGTCAGGTGTTTCTTCAGATCACCCCTAGAGGCAAAATATAATTACATATATTAATCATCAACAAGGGTACTTTCTTAACTTTGGGAAACATTATTCAATAACAAGATTGTTGAAATTTACCCAGCAGCAACTGGTTTCACATGTATGTAGTTCTCCTGGACAAAGAGTGGGGCTAGAGAATAATCGTGGAAGAACAGGTCTGCTTTGTCAATAAGGGTCATGTGAGATGTCTCTTCTCCAGTAGCAAAAACTTTCCTGACAACATCAAAAGGACCCTGGGGGTGAGAAAAACAGTTTCTGGTTAAGAAGGTTTAATCCTGCTTGTCAAGAAAAGGTTCTGCATTGGTTGCTCAATTTAGCCAGAAGCCCAACTATTCTTGATACAGAATTTGCTAAATCTCAACACCTCTATAAGGCAGGAAATTTAGATCTGAGCATGCAAAGACTGATCTATAAGATAGCAACAACCACCCGTAATGTGAAAATGCATCTTTTCCTCGGACTAATCTTACTGCATGTCTTTTACAAAGAGAGAGAGAGAGAGAAGGGGCTTATACAGCTAAACCATTTCTGCAAATACAGTCAAAGTGTAACTGCACTGCACAATTGTATCAGTCTGATCCCACTTTAACTGTCATGACCGCATCCTATGGAATCCTGGATTTGTTGTTTGCTAAGACAGTTAAAACGCTCTGCTAGCATGCTGAAAGGCATTGCAGCACACAATACACATACCTTCTCAAACGATGGATGCTGCAGTTCACTAAGATTCAGTCATGACAGCTAAAGTAGCATCAAACTGATAAAACTATGTAATGAAGATACACCTTTCCAGGCCAGAATCAGACATTACTGAGAAGTTACAGCCTACAGCTTCCTTCTCCTCTCTAATACTGTTATAGAACACGCAATACAATTTCACTGTGGTCTTACAGAAGCATTCATAAATGGCTGCTTTGTATTAGGAATGATAAAGTTGGTGCTGCACACATTCACATTAATCTACAAGCTATATTTTAAAACTGCATTTAAATTTCCATCTAAATATGTAATTTTAAATGCATTTTCTCTGAAGATATGCACTGGATGGACACCTAAGGGTTCTCTCTCAAATTATGCCTTTCTAAATACTGTGTGCTACCTTTTTTGAGACAAGAATGCCAGCACAGCAACCTGCACTTCAGTCAAGAAAAGCAGCCATCTGCTGTGGCTGTGTTGTCTGTGTCCATGTTCTTCCCTCACTGCCTCACATGGGCTTTGTGCTGGCGCCACTTCCTCCTGCTAGTGGCTAAGAGAACACTGGCTATTTTACAGACAACCTTCATCAGGAGTGTTGAGTGAAGACTGGGGAGCAGAGCAGAGCTTCTGTCTACCTCACTTCACTGTCTTGTCTGCGCTGCACTTGTTTCCATTTGTGCACCCGTGTGTTTCCAAGTGCAGCTGGCTAGTGTAACACAGAGAGAGTGTGTAGGAAGAAGAGACGATTAGCCTTGCCTCAACAGGTCCTGAGGAGAGACAGGGAAGGCTGCCTGTAGTCCCCACTCCTGTGCCACCTGACCCTACCTGGGATCCTTTGGGATCACCCAGCATTCCCTGTGGTTGCTCCCCATCTGCTGGAGGGTGTTCAACTGCCACTCTTGCCATGCAACCTTCTTCACCACTGTACTATTATAACACAACCCGCTCTGCACACACTGCCTGAAATAATTTCTACAGAAGCTAGGAGGCCTTAGTTCAGACTTGCTTAGCACTGCAGAGGTGACACTCCTGTGTGTATTTACTTGAGAAAACAGTTGCTGATTTCAGAAGACTACAGGTGTAGGATCAGGTTACACGGGCACAACCTTTCTGAATGACTGGAAGCAAATGAATTGCCTTCCTGGTCTCCCGTCTTTCAATTACTCACCAACCTACATAATGTTACTTAAAATCAATGCTGTGTGTGTTGAAGGTAATACATTCTTGGCTGTTTCTTATATTTGGAAATGGCAAGGGCGGGTTTACCATTGGGTTTTCTGCCTCAAATAGCAAGATGTCCCGGGCTGGTCCTACAATAACATACTCATTCTCTCATGATCAATCACACAAAACATTGCATGACTAAGACCAAGAATGGAAATTATCAACGGCTCCATCCCCATCTCTTATTACTCAACAAAATACAACTTGACTTTCCAGTAAAAATCAACATTTTGCAGATCTGAAAACAAGCATATAGCTTTTTATTAATGTTCTCTCTTACCAGTTTGATGTCCTTTTTAGCTTTTTTGGCATCTTCTTTGACACCATCATAAGTCAGGGTTCTGTTTCTAGCACACCACATATTAAGATTATGTAGAACCTTAAAACAAAAAACAATATTAAAATGTTCAGTGCCACACAGACAGAAGTTTATTGAACAGACACAATTTTAATACAAACAATTTCAGGAATTATCTCTCAATACCTTCTAGATGACTATCTTTGTTTTTGCAACATCCCTGCCTCCATAAAGCTGAGGGTCTCCTTTTGCTCAAGCCACACAAATGTAGCACACATATTGAGTACATTTGCATGTCATGCTAAACTATGATCCAATATGACAAGGATGATCTGCAGCAAGCCTCAGGCTTGTGCACTCTCTCTTCTTTTGGAGGAGCTGCAAGGAGATCAGAAGTGATTTTGATTCATTAAAGTTTCCAATGCTATCTGAATCCTATATTGTGGTTAATGTTAACTACAGTTTATTTAAACAAGCCACTTTTCTAACCAACAGATTCAAGGTGGCTTGTTTCAAACAAACTAGTTAGGATTACGGCACGCTCGTATTAATTGAAAATAGAAGCAACAGTTTTGGAACAAGGAAAGAAAAGAAGAAGCATGCAAACCAGAGTGAACCATGGTTTAACGTGACATCCAAACACAGATATTCTGTTCAATTACCTGCATCCTTCTCAAGTCCGCTCTTGCAAATCACTCATCTAACTCAATTGTGACTCACTGGTAGAAGCATTTCATAGCCATATGTGGCAGGTTTTTGTCTATCGTATCAAGACCCCCAATCTCCCTTCCACTTGAACCCCTTCCTTCCCTTCTATCATATCTGCCTCTTGTCTAAATCAATCTGCAAGACATCTGTAGAGAAAAATGCCTGGTGCCTAAAACGTCATCCAGATTGGGTAGAGTTATAAATGAATAAACAGCAGAATAGAAAGGATGGCAGTCACAAATCACTTACTTGTCTAATATCCTGATTAGCTGCTAAAATTATTTCATTCATCGCTGGAGGTGGAATCTTTAGCCCTTCTTTGAAAGCAATAGACATCATTGCACCCTGCAAGAAGCAAATTCTTCAGAATGGATGCAAATCAAAATACATAGGCATACCACACCCCTCTCCAAAAAATAAAATCATACTGTACAGTTTTAAATACCAACATTGCTGGTAACATCAACCTGTTATTTTATTAAATCTATCTTACAAATAAATGACAGAATTCTCAACTCTCTATACAGATTTATGAGCTTGCTGGGGAAATCACGGTGTCTGCCAGACCATTTCAAAACAAAGGCTCTCTTGCTCAGCAGGAACACGTAATTCTGAAAAAGACATTTAAGGAAGGGTGCACGTGGCCCCTCCTACTGTTTTTTCCAGTGACCAATAGGTTTGCCACTGTGCCACCAAAAGCACAACTGGCATGGAAAGCAAAGTGCATGCTTCCTACCCTTACCCTTTTATAACGGAACATGGTCTTTGGTTTTCTTTTCTGTTGCTGCCACCACCACAATCAAATTTCAGCGGTGAATTCAGCAATGTGGTACTAGAAACAAGTGCAGCTTGTTTGGCAGGTCCTGGAGAGCAAATCTGACCCCTAGACCCATGGAAATTGCTGAGCTCTGTAGTGTAACCAGAACAGCCACTAAAGGGGCAACAGGAAGAAGCAGAAGCCTTCCAGCCAGGGGCCCAGAGTCGTTTGGTCCTACATGCAGGACAATTAATGATTGTTTCTTTGACTCAGTCCCAGCTCATTCAGTCTACAGAACTGTGGCAAAGTTCTTCCCATATTGTACAATTTCAGATTGTTGGTAGCTGTGCTTCCCACCAAATTGTCCACAGAAAGAAACCAAAAGCAACCTGTCAGAAAAAAAGATTCAGTGAACACCCCAAAGAAGACAACAAAGGTGAAAAAAAGGAGACTTAATTTGTATTTTACTCCCCTCAATCATATTATTAAAAGGTTGATAAATCACTTATAAATACAATACAATAAAATTATACTATATCTATAGTATACAATGACTGGAGTACAATACAAATTAAGCCTTATAAACAAATGTATACTATTATTAATAAATGATTTTTAAATAACTTATAAACAAATTTATAAGTAATGCATAATTTATTAAAATAGTATGAGTAGTATAGCAGCCTTCACAAATTTTAAGACCAAATCAAATATATAATTCTCTGTTAAAACTATGAATTAATCCAAGCACAGCAATAAATAAACTATAAACTGCAGTAGAAATGCCTTGTTTTGTTTTTTTAAATGAATAGCAATGGAAGAAGGGAGGAAGTTCCATAGGTGCAGGGCCACCCCTGGAAAAGCCCAACGATATGCTGGGCAGCACCTCCTGACCAACGGATCAGATTGCTTGGGCAAACTCATACCCATTTAGAAACTTAAATGCAAGGAGGACAGGTTTGTCATTGGTCACTAGCTACTACAGCTAAACAAACCAAAATCCTGATAAATCCAAGACAATAAAACCTCTCCTTGGCCACTTTTAACTAAGCTTTTAGTCTAATCTAGAGGGACCAACATGAATTTGACCCAACTTCGGGAGGCAGTGGAAGACAGGAGGGCCTGGCGTGCTCTGGTCCATGGGGTCACGAAGAGTCGGACACGACTAAACGACTAAACAACAAAGAGGGACCAACCTTATTTCCTTGTTGTGACAGAGCACTTGATACATTCTACATCAACAACTTACCTTAATCTGTTCCACACGTGGTCGGTGAAAACGAAGGTCAAAGCAGTAGTTGACGAGGGAACGGATCTTTGGATGATTCCGATCATTACACATACAAATTATTGGGACTTTTGTATGCTTAATGAGGTCAATCAATTCCTGCAAGAAGGGTTTGCAACACCTCTGTGAAGTCCTTTATGTAGAATTGACCATAATGAAAAGTTACTGTGCAAGTTAAAAGAACTCTCAAGAATGTCACCTAGCTTTCAGCTATATTGGTTAATAGTTCAAAGTGCTGTCACCAAGTTAATCTCAAAGAAGACAATATCCTTCTGTTAAATCAACTTTATATAAACCATCTTTTCATTAATACAAATGCAAGTTACTGCTAAAAAGCCTTGGTAACATTTTTTTTTGGCCAAAAATGGGAGGGAGGATTCAACTTGGGGGCCCTGGGATGGCCTTGGAGGAGGCAAGTTGCCCACCCTTGCCTTAAGCAATGAGCGGGCCAAATGAAGCCCTCCAAGCTTTGTTGGACTGCAACTCCAATGACCTAAAACTGTTTAGACACTGATGAAGAATGCTAGGAACTCGAACATCCACAAGGCCACACTTTGCCCACTTAAGCATAAAGATGTATCCCAGGAGTATCCCTTCCCATTCTTCTACTCAGTAAACATGCCACTCTCTTAAAGAAAGGGTTTGATTTTTTTTTACCTGTATTCCTCCTCTGTCTTCATTGCCAGCCATTCCATCCACTTCATCCATGATTAGGACATGCTTTGTGCTGACTGAAGATGACATTCCTAAGGATGATGGATGAACACAAAGAGATGGCACAGAGATCTTACTCTCATATAAAATCTTTCTAAAGATGCTGCTCTTTGTAGAAGATGAATCTAAGATGGGGAGAGTCACAAGATTCTGGGGGAAAGGAAAACATGCTTATAGCCTTGCATGCACAGCAGCTGCAATGGTGAGTCGGAGTCATCAAGTCCATATCACTGTTCTAGCTAAGTAAGAAGCAAGATAAATCACGATACCTGAACAGAATCCTTTAATGCTGGTGTTATTTAGAGATTCAGCAACCACCTCCTTCAAGCCATTCTTACTCCGAGTGTCACTAGCATTTAATTCCACATAGTTCAAGCCCAGTTCCTAGTCCCAACACACAAACAAGACAGTGGTGTCAGCAAAAGTAAAAGACATTAAGAAAAATAACCCACACTCGTTAATTTTATGAGAAGCCCAGAGATCCACCAATAAGTCCCCACGGAATTTGCCAACACTACCCATAGCCATTGAACAGTATCACGTACACATCATTTGCTTCCAAGCTAGGCAGACAATACTCTTTAAATAGTTTTGTGTGAGAGAAAGAAAGCAGTGAGCAACCATGACTGCCTTCTAAGGGTGCTAATCTCTGCGACATGAAACTGGATCAACAAGATACGTATAGGGCATTCTAATTTAACTATGTTTTGAAAAATTAGGATTCCACTTCGAATCCTATTAGGATCCCACTTGGTTTGTGAGCCAATCAGAAATTCTTACTGGCGCTATAAAGGAGAATTAAAAGATTAAACAAAAAAGCAATTTACATTTTTAAATGAAGACATTTTCACCTGCTGCTCCTCTTTCCAATCCCCAGGGAAAGCAGCATTCCCCCCTAAATGTTCTGGACTACAAATCCTATCATGTCAACTGCCTAGGGATGATGGGAGGTATAGGTCAACACATTTGGATGACACCAGCTTGTACTAAGGAATAAGATTAGATGAGAGAGGCAAGGAAGAGAAGGCAGCATGTACAGTATGTTCCCATAAAAGTGGCAAAGCCTTCTCACTACGAGACGGGGTGGCTGCTCTGACAGGGTAGGCATAACACAGAGAATGGCTTTTACTGACCAAGTGAAAAGCAACTATCGTAGCTGACTATACCACCAAAATACCAAAGAATCCAAGCATTTCTGCGGCTCATTAGTCACTTCATGCACAGAGAAAACAGAATGGAAAGCCATCAGTATGGGCCAGGTTTCTCGTGTCCTTCAAATGAACCCACCATTTATAAAACTAGAACTCACCTCACAAACTAATGAAGCAGTAGTCGTTTTACCAATCCCTGGGGGCCCAGAGAGCAAAGCTGCTTTGAAACTAGCACCATCATCTCTGCTGCCAAACTTACTGGGTTTTCCTGCAGAGGAAACGGAAAGAGGTTTTGTCCTATCCTGTTGATATAATGGCAAAGGGGAAGACAAGCAAATCTCCGTTCATTGCAACACACCACCAAGCTCATAAGTCTTTTTTGGGCCTGGGAAACTTGTAAATTGAACCCTCTACACCAGTGGTCCCCCATTTTGGGTCTCCAGATGTTCTTGGACTTCAACTCCCAGAAATCCTGGCTAGCAGAGGTGGTGGTGAAGGCTTCTGGGAGTCGTAGTCCAAGAACATCTGGAGGCCCGAGGTTGGGGACCACTGCTCTACATCATCAAATAAATCAGCCTATAAATACAACCCAAAGACGTATTCACCTATACCAAGCAAGAACAATCCCCAACTATTAGGAAGAGAAGCTTTTGTAACTATATAAAGTTCATCCTTCACTGCCCCCAGCCCTTTTCAAGATGTCTCTGTGGGGGGAAAAGATGCCTGTGGACAGCATTTGCTAGTGAAGAACTTTATAGACTAGCAACCTTTAGGGACCTATTTTAAATTCTCCAGGGAATAATGCAAATGCTCAAGGGTCCCACTTTTCTATCACTACTATTAGAATCATAGGCCAACTGCCAATTTAAACTTATGAAAGTGAAAGGGCATAAACTGCGGCAGCAAACTGTCCCCAAGTACAGTAGGACCACTGTATCTGTGGAATCAGTACTCACAGTTTCAGTTATCCACTGCCTGAAAATAATAAAAAAATCCTCAGAAATGTTTCCAAAGTGTATTACCAGAACTGGCCACTAGAGGGAACCAAAGACTATGCTATATGTACCGTTTGTATATCTGCAGTTTTCAGTATCCATGGGGAGAGGGGCGCCTATAACTGATCCCCCAGAGATACCATGGTCCTACTGTATTCTGCTTGCATTTCTGAGTTCACACCTACTCAAGTGACTGGGCATGTGTCACAGAATGGAACCAGTACCTAATTAATTAATTGCAATTTGCTGCCATGACTTGCACTATTTCACTTACACAAGTGTAACTCTGCATTTGAATTCTGGCCACAGTGCTTTAGATCAATAACTAAGAGACCCATCTACACTTTCAGGACAATTACAAGTTATACACTCCATAATCATCTTAGATTCAACGTAGGCCTGCCACAGATTTTTAAAAATCCACATTTTAAAAACTAGTATACAAGATGAAAAGAGCATGAGATATGTTACTAAATACAGTGATAATTTATTTTACATGGACATTTAAAAGCCACCTCAAGAACCAGTGATAGAAAATCAGAATATATTTTTGCATCAGTTTAAATAATATACAATTTTTGATGTAAAGTGGTACAGTCTCAACAGAGCCACATGATTATTCTGAATATGTAGATCAATTCTTCCAGCCACATATGTTAAATCAGTTGTTAAAAACAGGGATCAAGCACATTACACATTAGTTTCACTACAGGCTTTATGTACCATGAATGGCAGTTCTTCAATAAAAAAGAGCCTAAAATCTTATTTGAAACAAATCTCATGTTAGATTTTTCTGGTGCTTCAACAATTTTCTCAGATAGGCCTATATCACAAGCCAGTGGTAAAGCCTGATTTTTCTTGTTAAATGTTGCATTTGAAAAAAAAAAGAAAGTGTCAAGATGAATGTTCACTTGTGAACCCAGTTGGACAATCCAGGTTCTACAGTTTTCCTGGTTTCAGAACCTGCTAATTTTTGTTCACGTGATATTATATGTACCGATTATGTGCATGCTGTGGGGCAGTAAGGGAGTGTTGTGTGGGAAAATATCTCTGGATGAATACATGGCAATGACTGCTGAGGAAGCAAGATCCTGACTCACCTGTAGCTTCCATAACAGCAGGGCTAGAGAATGTCACAAATACATCTATTCTGTGCTCCTCCTGGACATGTTGTGAGCCTTGCCCCGGCAACCACAGAAGTTAGGTGGCAAATTGCACTGCTGCATATTGGCAGCAAATTGGAGAAAAGGCATTAAAACAAGGCAAGGCCTGGAAATCTATTTAAAGCAAGCATTTTCTGCCTGTTGTAATGCATGCAAGCAGTTCACCACTGAATACTGGCAATGTAATCTGCCAGCAAATATCAGAGGCTCAGTTCATAGAGGAGCCTTTGGGGGCTGCAAAATAGTCTTGGGGGGGCTGACTGAGGCCCACAGGTTATGTATTGCTCACCCTGCATTAGAGTAACCAAAATCAGAAACTTAATGGATTAAAATGAACCAGAGTTCAATAACGCTTTCCATTTGGCAGACTTTGCTGAAGTCCTGCTGCTTAGTGTAGTAAGCCAGAACCAGAGTAGGCCCACTGAATTAGAGGAACTTACAAAGGAGTTGACACACCAAATCCCCATTGATTTAACAGGCCTAGACTAGTTGTGACTCACTAGACGTAGCAACAGCATTTCAGCCACTATGTCAATAAAGTACACTGTCCAAACACTAGAAAAACCATGTCAGACGTTGAGAGAATCATTTACTGTATAATTACCATGTTTGTTCTCTGACGTATTCTTGTACCAGTTTTGAAGCCAACGTAAGAGTTTATTGGCACAGCTCTGGTCACCTTGCTGCCCAATGACGGCTTTAAGTGATGTGGGCTTGTATTTGTCCACCCATAATAATTCCTCCACTCCTCTTTCACTCGTTTCCTGAACTGGGCTCCTAGCATCAGCTGAAACCTGTTTTTTCTCCAAGATTTTCTGATCAAAATCCAGACCCCTCCTTGCTTCCACAGTTTCCTTCTTGATAGATTTGAAAGTATCTTCTTTTTCAAAGGTGCAGGTTTTCTTTCTGGGTTCACTGTCTCTCTTGAAGGGGCTAATTTTTCTTTTTTCCTGGTCAGCTTTCAGTGGGGTTTTATCCCTCTTTGATCTCATTTTCTTCACCTTGAAAGGAAAGTGAAAGCAGGCAGGCCTGAAATCTAATTCAATTACACGTGAATTTTGTCCCTAGGAACATGAGAGCTCTTCAGGGATTATCAGGGCAACATCAATGAGATCAGGCATGCCAGACAACTACGTTTACCTCCTTCTATGAAGAATCCCTTCTCCCAATAAGAGTTTTGGAATCAATGAACTCCCAGCCTGACAATTTGGTGGGAAATATGGGACTGGGAGTCATCAAACTGGGAGGAGGTAGAGCGGCCCTCTTACCTCCACACTGGTTCTTTTAAAAGTGCCTTGCTGCACTGTGGGAGTCAGAGAGAGTCCCACAACTTACAAAGATGCACAGGAGAACAAATGCGGAAGGATAACTCATTGCCCCACGCACCTCTGTGCGCCGCAGGGAAACCTTGCAACTCCCACAATGCAGCGTGGCACTTTTCTAAGGGCACAAAGGAACAGCATGGCAATAAGAAGGCCACTCCATCTCCTGCTGGCTTGATGTCCCACAATTTGGCTGGGCGGAGGGAGGGTCCTGCTGAATTATGGGACTGACAGCTCATTAATTCTGAAAAACCCATCGCTAATGGCTGCATCAAATATACAGCCTATCTGGGCCTACCGTCTCCCAAGCTTAAGTGACCAATCATAAATCTCCCAGTCTCATGTATTTTTGGTCCCTCCATCTATAATTAAAATAAATAAATAAATAAAATTAAAAAATCAAAGTTTCAGCTCTTCTAAAGTAACAGCTAAAGAGCCACCTTGACTCAATTTACATTTACAGAGAGAATACAGTTTACATAGGATTAGCAGGGACTCTTCTGAGATGGAAGTTAATTTGTGCACACCTCAGCTTCAGCTGCTATTTCATACTTGGACTTCTTGCCTGGTGTATTCCGAATCAGGTCAAATAAGCCATCTTCATCCATAATTTTAGTACCTAAGGAGGATGCCTGTAAGACAGAAGAACTACCACAGTAAGTTAGGTTTATGTCTAATACCAGAAAGTTTGGCACAGCCACATACCAGCAATGTGTTCAGATTCAAGGAGATAGGCCTCCTGCTTAAGCAAATATGTACATCTCGAATGAGAGACATCTCCACTAATAATTTGTGTACTTCCGTTTTAAGGATCACGCTTCAGGTCCAAGAGAAGAGCTGGCCTGCTATGAAGTCAGCAGATAGGCCAACAAGCAGAGAGAGGCACAGTGTGGCATGTCTGGAGGGAGGATTCACTCAAGCATCTTCAAACCTGGCACCAGCATTGAAAACCATCACTGGATCATGCTGATCCCCTTCATAGTAATAGCTGTTTGACAGCAGACTACCTCAGAAAGTGATGGATTTTCTTCATTGGAGGTTTTTAAACAGACACTAGAAGGCCATTAGCTACAGACTTCCTGCTTCATCAAGGGATTTGGATGCACCATGGGATCTCTACCAACTTTATATTTCTATGATTCCCTACATTTCTATGATACCAGATCCTCATTATTTTACATTCATGTTGTAACTCTGATTATAGCAGAAAAATATAGTTAAAGACAGTAGACTCAGAATTATTGTCAAATCCTCAGCAAACATGAGGAGTCCCATGAGTCAGAGATTCTTCTCTCTCTAATAAGGATATTTCAATGTGGAAGGATATTTCAATAAGGAATGACAATGTGTTCACTAATATTTATCCCTCTCCATGTACCAGGGTCCTTCTAAAGTTCCCCTTTTTCCTCTTCCAAAATCAAATACTCCAAAAATGTTTTATAGCATGTAAAATTATAAAATTATAACAATTATAACACGGCTGGAGGACATGTTCTCTCTCTCTGGTGAGGGTGACGAAAACAATTAGTAAATAATGGAGGTTTATAATCTTATAATGGGTTCTGCCAAAAACTGACGGAAAAGATTCTTCTTTCCCACACATAATACTAAAACTCATCCAGTTCAACTGGCCAGATGGTGAGCTCTTGTAGCCCAACACATTTGGAGGGCACCAGATAGGGTAGATAAAAATCAATGATTTTTTAAAAAATCAAACTGATTTAAATAATGATTTAAATAACAATTTAAATTTAAAAAAATTTTTTATTTATATTGTAAAAAAATCCAATTTTAAAAAATTTAAATAGTGATTTAAATCAATTTGATCTACCCTGGCACCAGATTGGGAAAGGCTGGATTTAAGAGCTGATTAGTAAGGTAAAGGTTCCCCTTGACATTTAGTCCAGTCGTGTCAGACTCTAGGGGGCGGTGCTCATCCCCGTTTCCAAGCCATAGAGCCAGCGTTTGTCCGAAGACAGTTTCCGTGGTCACGTGGCCAGCGCCACTAGACACGGAACGCCGTTACCTTCCCACCGAGGTGGTACTCATTTATCTACTTGCATTGCATGCTTTTGAACTGCTAGGTTGGCAGGAGCTGGGACAAGCGACGGGAGCTCACTCCATCGCGTGGATTTGATCTTACGACGGCTGGTCTTCTGACCTTGCAGCACAGAGGCTTCTGCGGTTTAACCCGCAGCGCCACCACGTCCCTTGCTGATTAGGGCCACACAAAATAAAAAACTGTTATATGATGAGCAATCAATTAGTAAATGCTAATCATTGCTGCGATTACGGCAATGCCAGTTAATTTGCCACCTTTGAAAAGCATGGGGCAACCTGATTGGAGGAACAGGTCAATCAAAGATTATGAACTGTGGTATCTGAATAGAACCCTGAGATTCAGAGACAGTAAACTTCCAAAAACCAGAACAAGCACAACCATCCTGGGTGGATTTCAAGTTTCCAAAGTCATTGCTGGGGACAGAATATTGAGGAGGCTAATCATGATCTGATCCAAGAAAAACAACTTTTTTTCTGAGTGAAGTGTGGTGATTGTTTCCTTACCACATGACAGAGGATCAGTGACTATCCTTTAGGCTGTGTAGAAACTTTAGGTGCCATCTGTCAGAGTACCCAAGATAAAGGTGCTCTCCATAGACGTAGGAGAGTTAGGCTTAGAAGAGGAAAATGCATGGGTCAGAGGTCACTAACTATTAAGACAAGGGTTTCCACACTTCCAGCAGACCATCCCAACTAGAGTAACTTACCTTTTCACACTTTGACACACCACAATCACGACCCTTAACAAGGTAGTTTGTCTTCTTGCTGATGTTACCAGTTACTTTTCCCCCATAGCGCTCAATCAGAGATTTGGCTTCATCACGTTCAATAGACTCTAAGACACCTGTGATAACAAATGTCATCCCTTCCAGGCAATTTTCAGCACCCTAAATATCAAACAGTGTAAAAAGAAGTACTCATGTTATGGCAGTTAGGTGCAGGGCAACTGTAGCCTATGTATTTTGTTGGCCAAATAAAAAATGTTCTTTAGTCCTGTACAGATTTGATGCCAGATACATGAAGGAGAAAGGCAGGTCTCAGTGTCACTGCTCACTCCCATCTCAACAGGCCATGCCTTGTCAGATCAGGAACATGATCTCCGACCAGGTCAATGTTTTAAGGCACATAGAACAGTCATTTTTGCAAGATTTTATCTAGGAACCATACCATTCCAAGTTTAAAAGCCATTATGTGCAGGGTTCTTTCAAACCTAAAATACATCGCATGCATGTCTGAACAGACACCATATTCAATAGTGTAATGTGTACTTTGCAAACATTTTTTTGTAGTATTAATACCTATAAGTACATTGCATTAAAAAAATCATACAAGATAAAGCCGCCTTGCTGTATACTCCTGGATGGAACAAAATCTCACTCTTGTTTCCACACTGTTTTTAACATTTGGTAAAGCAACTATAGATACCACAAGATCTGAGAACCGAACATGTGTGGATGGAGACAGAATGATTTCAGCTCCCTCAATTCCAGGGAATAATTTAGAAAGCTGCAGATAACATCTCTTGAACATCAAGATATAACTACAGCAGAGGTTCCAGTAACAGGCACCATGGAAGAAGTCAAAGAAGAGTTCTCAAGCCACCTCAAAATAGCATAGCAACAATCTCTACCAGTACATACCTCACACTATCCTTTTGTAACAAGCACTTTGACTTACTTGTGGTATCTCTTTAGAACCAAGCGCTCTTGGACCTTCTCGATTGAGGAAGCTTCGGTACGCCTGATAGTTCATGCGCTTCTTTTCGGAATCTTCTGGGCTTACAGACTTCAAGAAAAAGAAAGAAAACCAGGCAGCATCATTGGAAATAAGTTCCAAACTATTTGAGTGAAGAAAGGGAATGCACACGTTAGTGAAGGGAAAAACTCAATCATTTGAACCTGGACAGATTGAGATAAGAAGCATCTTTTAACTACCATATTTTGCACCCTTCTTCTCCTGAACGTTTTCTACAAAGAGGCACAACAGAGGTTCACTTGCAGAACAGCTGGTCTTCATCTGGTTTCTGCCGCCTCCCATCAGTCAGCTTGCCCCAATATTCCTTGAAAGCATTCATTTCTGAAATGTCCTATGGAGGCTTTTCCAGGAGAATGGCAACTGTGTCATCCTTACTGCCATCATGCAACTGCTCTGACACCTGTTAGGGTCAAGCTGCTTCGATTTTTTTTCTGTTGCACATATATTTATCTTTGCTAATATACTATTCCCCTCTTTTTTTCTTCTTAAAAAAACAAACAAAACAAATTTATCCCATTCCCTCCAGGATGGATACCATTCCCCCACACCCTCAGAAGGAGAGGAAACGTATGGGTGGTTAGCTGTGCATACTTTCAGTACCATCAACTTTATCTGCTAACCTTTTCCTCTCATCTTAATGTGCAAAGTCTTATTCAAGACAGGTTTTCAAAGGCTACAAGCAAATAGGAAACACCTTCCATGCACCACCACACTGGCCCCAAGCCAGATCAGAGAGAAAACTGGCCTGCAGATTACTTAATTTGCATAACAAAGGCCCCAGGGTTGATCACTCAGGATCATCAGCTAGGGCTGGGAAAGGCCTCTGACTGAAGTCCTAAAGATCTTCTGCCTGTTCAGATAAATACTACCGATAAACCAAATAAGCTCATGAGTCTGACTCGGAACAAGACAGTTTCCTATTTAATTTACAGTCTAGGAACACACACGGAAACCAAGCATGGTGCACTTTACTGCTCTGTAGTCATCTGCTGACAGCCAAGTGAAAGCCTATATCCATCCCACAAAATCTTTTAGCTTCCTCATCATACATTAAAAATGCAATCTCACAAGGGTGCATCTTACGCTTACCTTAGATTTTTGGGGAGAAACTTTCTCTTTTTTAGGTGTTTTCTCCTCCTTTGGTGACACTGTCTTTCCTCTTGGAGTCACACTTTCTGTTATGATTTTGTCTCCTTTTGGAGTCCCATTCTGTGCTTTAATACTTTTGGAGCTAGCCTTTGAGTTTCCCCCATCCTTCCCTTCTTTACTAACAGAAGACTCTGAATGAAGACTTGATGTCCGTGTGCTTTCTGAGTGAATCCGATCCTTTGTAGAATAAGGTCTTGAGTCAAGAGTTGAAATGCTAGGTTTAACTGGGTGGAGAAAAGAGTCTTCAGTATTGAAAAAGTGCATCAGCCCACCAAGCAAAAAATCTATTATACTAGACAACACCTACCTTTGTGATACTGCTCTGGACTGGTTTTGGTGGCTGAAACTGTCTGTTTCTCTTCTGGATCTTTTTGAGGCTAAAATAGATAAAAATGTATTCATAAATAACTACTGTATATTTATTTATTTATCTAAAATATTTCTACCCCACCTTTTTCCTTAAAAGGACCCAAAGCGGCTGTACTGAAGTACTTAATCATAATAAATGGAAAGCTAATTTTGGAAATAAACTTTCACTTGTCCTAAAACAAGATCACATACTATTAATATCCTCAAGATTTCTTACAGAATACACCCCAGAAGTCATTCTATAACATTATCACATGTACATTTGTTACTTAATTCATGACAGCTGTTATGGTACAAGCACACGTAATAGACAAAGGCTCAACATCAAAGACAAGAAATCAACAGAGGGACAGCAGATGACCTCCTGCATTGTCACAATTGCTTCTACTGCAGATACTGACCCAAAATATGTAGCATAACTTGGAATTGATCAGGCTTCTGTGTGATAAATGCCAGAAATAACAATGAGCCACCTGGTCAAACCTCTACCACAGTCCTAACGCTGGGACTATAGGTAAAAAGAGACTGGTAGAGACATATAAAAGGGAAGCAGTATCCATTCTCTCGTCAGATTTCTTCCAGTAATCCTGATAGGACTGTGAGCTACTAAACAGAAAGGCAAGGATATCTGATTGAAAACAGCATTTCAAAACAGTATGACTGTTTGTTTCTTAAAAATATGACAGAATCCAACACATAGAATCAAAGGAATCAAAACTCTTTTGAGCTGGTGAATCTTTCCCTTTGCAATTTAAAACCAAGCCACTTCTCCAACGAACATAGACTGGACAATTATCTACTCAGAGATCAAGAAACAAATCACAACTCCCCTAACCTGCAATGTTCAGACTGAGTACCATTGCTTATGTAGCCAAAATAGCATCACTCATATGCAAGAGGAAAGCCACAGTGGGCTTTAAAAATCCCCAAGGTTTGCAGAAATGTGAAAAGAGTTTAGGGGGGAAAATAAGGGGGGGGACAACACAAAAAACAGCCCAGTAAAGTCCCAGTTTACTCCAGGCCCACAGAATCCTGCAGAACTGATATGTGGGGAAGAGAATCAGATGGCTGGAATCCTGAACAAGGGCACTCCATCTGCATATGTTTTACTCGTAGGTTCCACTTGTTCTTTCTGCTTCGTTTGTTTAAAGATTTTTGGAACAATCTTCAAAGCTCTTCCCTGCCACTCTGCTCCCTCAATCCAGTTAGCTATGCAACTAGTGTTCAAAATGCAAGTATGGACATACATATTTTGTTCACAGAGATCAAATATTAGACCAGTTTTGGATCCCTCTTTTTGATCTTCACTTAGATCATGTCAAGGTGTAGATCAATTTCAAATGACAGCATGGTTAGTAAGATGGCTCTTCACAATTCCTTGGTCTACCAACTTTCCAACACTCCAACCTCAGATCAATCTAGTATAATCTATACATAGTTGTATAGACAACCTTTTCAGGGAGGATGTATACAAAAATGAAATTCACTCCAAGAATCATGGCTGAAAATATTGACCACTCTCTTTACTGTATGCACTACAAAATGACAAGTGGGAAAAAAAAAAACAATACAGAGATGAGAAACCTGTGTATGGTGTGTGCCATCCAGTCACTTCTGACTTTCAATGACACTATGACTTAATGCCTTCCAAAAGGTGCCATCAGTAATAGCACTGCTCAGGTCTTAAAAATTAACAGTACACTTCTTTTAATTGAGTCAATCCATCTCATTTTAGAAGCTCCTCTTTTTCTACTGCTTTCAACTTATCCTAAACTGTTTTTTCTTGTCTTATCCTGAAATGCTCAAAGTTTAAAAATAGGCCGCAGCTATTTTCTTAGATCTCCGCTGTTTTTAAAACCTTTTAGCTCAGGGGGGAAAAACAACAACTAAAGACAAAGAAAAAAGTAGTTCTAATACAAAGACATGACTTCCTTCTTTTTTAAAAAAAAGCATGGATAACATTGAGGCCTGCTCAAGTTTCACAACGGTATAAATGCTTTAATTTTATGTTGTAAACTGCTTGATTTTAAATTGTTTTAAACATCTTATGTTTTAAAATAATTTTATATGGCTCTGTACCTTCCCTGAGATCCTGTGATAGAGGGCTGGTTATAAATGTTTGAGGTAGGTAGGTAGGTACTACAGTGACAATTCTCATAATCATATGCAAGATGCTTGTAATTCACTGCAGACTGTTACCCAGAAACACACAAACAAGGACAGATTTACACTGAGCAATGACATAATAAACTGTTACCTTTTTCTTCGGTTTTTCATCCAACAAGGCCAGAGTTCTAGCAAATTCTTCATCTTCATGCAGCTGTCTCTCAATCTGTAAAGAACATGCAACATATCACAAAAGGCACTAACAAGTACACTGATGTTGCTCATAAACAGATGTCTAGCATGCTTGCAAATGAAAACTGTACTGGTGGTATCGCTATGCTTCCTAATTTGTTGTCTTGGAATATTAATTGTTCCACTTGCAATTCTCACTGTGACACTCTGCAAGTATTATAATTCTCTACCCAGTGCCAAGTTCATCTTTTGCACCATTTACTTTTAACCAAGGTGAGAAACTCTTCCCTGCAACACACCCACTGACCTACACCGTCACCCTCCTTCTTTAGTCCATTGCTGAGAGAGGGAAGAGAGCTCCTCCCTGTCGTCGTCGTCCCCCCTAATTCCTCCAGTGCTGCTATGGTAGGAAACAAGATACTAAGTATTTTAAAAAACTGAGTTCTCAGCAAGTCCTTGTGGAATGCTAAGAAAACTCCATTTTGACACCTGGCCTGCTGCTGCCTTAGCAGTATGAGAGGAAAAGGCAAATGTGTTAGTGGGTGACAAGACAGGCTTGGGAGCTCTCTGTGGGGACATCTGGGAATGGAACTGGACCCTCTTGTCTTGCCAGCCTTGCAATTAACTTACTGACTTTGAACAACCGAAACCTTCTCCTTTTTATTAAGGAGAGGGAAACAAAAAGTGGGAAAGAAATACGTACCATAGCTTATTTTGAACCAAATGAATGGCAATCAAGCAGGCGGATGTAGAGTATTCCTCATCAGTAAATTTAAACCAAGTATAAACTAACACAACTTTTAAAAATTATTTTGCAAGACCAATGGGAAGCTGCAACAGTAAGTCACGCAGCATTTATGAACTAGACAGAGCAGGCCCACAGGTTCCTCCATTTCAGAGCCATCCATTTTAGGTATGGCTTGCCCAAATGATAGGTCTGTCAGTCTGAGGGAGCTTCCCTAAATCATTCTCCCTTTAAGCCAACACACTCTCAACCTACAAGCTGTATTTTCAACACCTCTCTTCTTAAATGTGTTTCTTTATTCCCAATACACACTCAGGTCCTGTTTGCGATTATTCAATTGAATTCAGTAAGGTCAAAAACAAGTTTCCCTTAATTTCCCCTTGAATACAAGACAGCAGCTACTGTGACTAGCATCCTGTTTTTATCAAATATTGCTTTTTAGAAGAAAGATAATTCATTCTGGCCAAGAGTTTTGCTAAGAGCTGTACTGCACATATTACCCAAATCAAATCTTTGAACAAAAATGAGATCAAAACCTGCCTCAGTGCATGATTCAGACAGATAACTTTGTAAGCAGAAGAATGCCACAGGCTCTCCTTTTATGTGATCATAATCCACAGAAGGATATTCAGACCAATGAACAGCATTAATCTTTCCTGTTTTCAGTATGAAGCTGAACACCAACTCAACAGCAAAAACGGAAGTCAAGTGAGCAAGCAAACACCACAAGAAGAAAAAAGTTCTTGTGAAGAGCTCCTTGGGTTAAAACATAAATTTATCTTAAGAAAAAAACATGTTTTTAAATTGTCGATTTCTACAGCACATTTTTACAGGTTTAAATATTTAAACTACATTGGCAAAAACTGCATGGCAACAGTATCTTGCACTGTTGTGGAGAATTCAGCTCTTGGTACCAGCCTCAGTGGACAAATCAAATCATTGTGTTGCCATAGTACAGAGGTAGGACAGGAGCACTGCCTATTGGTGTACTATGCCAGTGCTCAGGAAAAAACCCTCTTTTTTACACAGTTGTGGGGAGCTGTAGCATGGGAAGCCTTGAGATTATGCTAACGCTGCCTAAGTACGCTAATGCATACTTAGCACATATTAACTTTCAACAGAAGTTCCAGTTTTTAAATGGGTGTATCAGAAGTTCTTTACACTTATTTTTCATTCCTTAAAACGTAAACAGTAATAACAAAGTAATATGGAGACATCTCAAGGTAGCCTAATAAAAGGCCACAATATGTACAAGAGGTCCACAGTATCCGCGGGAGATGGGTTCCAGGCTCCCCCAGCAGATGCCAAAAAACACCACAGAAGTATTGAATGCTATACACTGCATGGTCTCTGTCTCCCTCTAGTGGCCGGTTCTGGTAAATACACCCTGAAAATAAATAAAATATGTCTTTCTAGGGTTTATTTATTCATTATTTTCAGGCAGTGGATAAGTGAATCAGCGGATACTGATCCTGCAGATGGGGGCCTCTGTTGTATTGCTGTAGATAATGACAATGACTGAAATCTAGTAGTAAGTCACAACTAGAGTAGGCCCATTGAATTAGTGGGGATGGGGTGAGTCAACTCCTCCAGTAGGTTCTGCTGATTCAGTGAGCCTACTCTAATTACAACTTACTACTGGGTTTCTGCCAATGTTTTACTGTTTGTCTTTTGGATAATAAATAACAACAACAACAAAAGAATAAAGACTTTTCATATGATATTGTCTCTTTTTAACAGAGAGAACATTCTTCTCAATATTAGTTAATATATGACTAATATATCTATCTCACATATATCTATCACAATCCAGAGATAACTCTTGGTACCCAGTACCTGCCACTTTCACAGTTGTTCCCAATTTCAGTTCAAAAGTAATACTAGACCATCCAAGTTGTCTCTGAGCAATATTCCAGAAACTACCCTTCCTACACTTTTCCATACTTGTACAGGTACAACAGTCAAAAATTAGCTTAACATAGTCGCTTTCCAAGTTTTTACCTGTTTACTCCTCTGTACCATATCAAGGTACATGACTGCAGACAAGACTGCATGAAGGGAGAATGAACTAGGCAGAGAAAGTGTTTTAGCAAACTGTATTTATCCACTTAACTCATGCATATATCAGAATGCTATTTTCATAGAATTTATACAGCTCAGATGATACAACACTCTGGTACACTCACTTTTTAAATATAGGTTAGACCCAATTTCATATAAATTGAAGAAGGAGGATTTTAACAGGCAGAGCGCCAAGTATGTGAGATGAAGGAAGCCCCCTGCCACCACACAAACAAACCCTTTGCCTGCTGCTTACATACTGACTACAGGGAAACAAAAGTTTCCCTCAGCTTGGCAAAGACGTCTCCACTGTGTTTCTGAAGCTAATCAGTCAAGGCTACCAATGAGAACCAACATCTTTGAGCCCTAGAATAAACTCCCTTTATCAAGCAAATACTTTTCTTTGAAGATAGCAGAACACCACAATCTGCGAAACACAACATTTGACTAGACTAGTTTTTACATTCTTGGATGGTTACAGAATTAAATAGGGAGTACTTAGTGTTTAATCAAAGATTAATAATAGTATCAATATGCTTAAGTTCTCTTCCATGTGGGTAATAACATCTACCAGCAGATAAAGTCTAAACTGTCATTCTCTCCTGCTCTGTGTCATGAAGATGCTACTGTCCACATGGGAAAATGCATGTTAACACTAGATTTAATGAATATTAATACTTGATACTTAACTGTTAAAGCAGTACAACAATGAAACCAATTACCTCAGGAGTTGGTGACTGTTCCAATGCTGGAGACATTCAAGGGAAAACTGGACAACCATCGATCAGATCTGCTTTGATTTGGATTCCTGCACTGAGCAGGGGGTTGGACTCAATGGCCTTAAAAACCCCTTCCAACTCAATTATTCTATGATTCTATAATTCTACACTAATGGAACATTCCATGAGACAAATTGTTTTCACAAGATGCTCCTGCAAGCAGCAAGGCATGGTAAGCTACTTTCACTGGTTCCTCCTTCTTTGCACATCCCCTTACAGTCTCCAAAAACCTACATCAGACTACGGCAATCTCAGGAAGAGTGTGTGGTGCTTATAACAGGGGGAGGAGGAATGAATGAAAGTCAGATCCCCCCCACTGTATCTCAGCCTAGTTGATAATCCAAAGGTACCGCCCAGAGTGGCCTGGTTGCCAGATGGTGCAGGGTATAAATCCAATCAATCAATCAATCAATCAATCCATACCCTACTCTTCCCAAAAGCCTATTAAGTTCCAAGTTTAAGGCAATAACTCCCTATGCAGCGTGGGAGAAGAATAGCAGTATATTTGGTCCACAAAGTTAGTGCAAAGCTCAAGAAGGAAACTTGAAAGTCTGACTCTGGGAGTCATGGCCCTAGGAAAAAGTCAAGTAAAAAATGGAGATGGGAAAGAAAGGAGAGGAGATGGAGTGAAACTAAAAACAATGCTAAATAAATTGGAAAAGGGAAATTCAGCAGAAGAGCTTCATAGACAAAAGAGACCCCACAGATTCAGCATCAAGGCAGCTAAAAAACTGGGAAAAGTATTTTACCTCTGTATTCTCTTCAAGCTGTAGTTGCCTGGCAATAGCCTCATCATCTAGTGTAGAATCGCTGCTTTGGGAAGGCTGCGCCGCAAAGAGAGAAGAATCATAGGGGATTTCACAATCCCATTGTTTTGATGTGCACCAAGCAACATTTTTAGACAAATAAGAAAGCAGAAAACCTCATCCTAGTAAAGGTAAAGGTTCCCCTTGAGAATTTGTCCAGTCGTGTTCGACTCTAGGGGGCGGTGCTCATCCCCGTTTCCAAGCCATAGAGCCAGCGTTTGTCCGAAGACAATCTTCCGTGGTCACATGGCCAGTGCGACTTAGACACGGAACGCTGTTACCTTCCCACCGAGGTGGTCCCTATTTATCTACTTGCATTTGCATGCTTTCGAACCGCTAGGTTGGCGGGACCCTTATCCTAACTGCACTTAAAACATAGAACAAACTCTGCATGACCCCTGCCTTCTTTCTGTGCTGTTCTAACAGAGGTCCCTTACTAAAGCATTAAGCAGGACTGGGCCAGTTTTGCTTCTTAAATCTAGAGGTTAGAATTGACAAGCTTCTGCATGAAAGATTACAAAAACACTGATACTGACAACAACCACATGCAATAAACAGGTCCAAGCCTAGAAAAAGAACCCATCAGGACTAAATCTACATCCATCCCACCTTAATTTGGGCTAAAATTAATTCAGCCACCAGATAGATAGATAGATATCACAGTCATATCCTCCCCATCTTCCAGTAAGATCAACATGGAAGATATGGGTCTTCTCCTCCAGTTTTATATCACTCCTGGAAGATAGGTCAGGCTAAAACAGATTAACCCAGGGTCACCCAGTCAGTTTCATACCTCAGGGGGACCAGAACCTGGATCTCTCAGACCCCTAATCCCACGCTGTAACCATTGTGCTATATTGGCTTTCTAAAAAGCCTCCTGCTTTCAGTTTCTAATAGAACCAAATTAATTACTGGTACCAGAGAATGAAGAGTATATGGCATGCTTTTCTTTCATAATCTGTAACCTATTTTCTTTGGGCAGGATAGTGAGCAAATTATTCAATCCTCTACTAATCGACTAAAAGGTTGATGATAAAGAACAGGAGAAACTGATACTGTTTGTTGAATTGTGTGTCATTTGAATACATCTCGTCTACCCTGCCAGTTAAAGTTACATGTCAGTATTACAGTAAAGGGCAGAATGACCCTCACCTTTCACCAGCAAGTCACAAATGTGACTTCTGAAAAATCAGTAAAATGAAAGGATTACCTCTTTTCCACTTTCCTTAAACGCTCATTAATTGCAGATGACCAATTTCTTTCTTGATGTTAGGTGAACAATTCTTAACATTACTGAGCTAATCACAGCTTTGGACCATGAACCAAATTGCCATCCACAAGTGCAACCCAATTCTGAACTCTGCTATATTTAGAAAGATGACCAAGCTTACTGCTCTGCAGCAGCAGGATCCAACCCATAGGATCAGGTAAGCCATCCCTTAATAAACATACTGTATGACAAACAATGGAAATCAATCACCACTAACATTAAAGCTTTTCCATGGTGACTCCATAATAGGGGTATTTTCTCCCAATAAATACTGCCAACATTGATGATGAGTATCCCATAGAACCTACACTGAGAGGAAATTCCTGCCAGCACAGTAACACAGAACTGCATCATCTGCAAAGTGCTGTTGTTGCAAAAAGTGGATTTTCTTCACAGAGATAACCACTTGCACAATGGCACAGGGTGGATTTGATTCAAGTCAGATTGATTTAAGTCATAATTTAAATTACAATGTAAATTGTAAAAAATTGTATTTTTTTTACAATTTAATTTTTTTAATTGATTTTTTTAAAATTTAAATTATGGCACCACTTGCACATTATTACACTGATGGGACTTCCTTCTGAACAGAAGCTGCACAGGATTTTGGCCAATGTTTTCAAGTTGCCTCTTGTGTCACAGTTATTTTCTTGAAAGTTGTTTTACCATTTTTAATATGTGATATTTTAATGTAGATACACTTTTACCTTGCCAGCTGCTCTGAACACTTGGGGCTAAAAACAGGCAATACATCCAAAATAAATGCATAAATTTTAAAATGACATAAATGTATTGTCATATGCAAAACCGTTTAATAGAGGAAGTAAATGAACATGACTTAAGTACAAAATCAGATAGAAAGCAGGCTCCACCTCAGAACTTCCTGGAACAATATCACTATTTATAAGTCAACCTCTAAATATACAAACAAATCAGTTAATTCAAATTGAGGGGGATGCTCTCCTCTTCTCCCTAATGCTACTTACTTTAAATGCGATTCTCACACCCTACGGAAAAAGAGGAAACATAAATGGAACAGCCCATAGCCCTTCACACATGACCCAGGAGAAAGTGTTATCCTTCTGTGCTACTCACTTCTTTCCGTTTGCTTGACACCAGTTTCTTCTCCGATCGATGCACGCTACCAGTTCCAAAGTAATCCATTACAGAGGTTGGTATCAATTTCACAGGTGACATGGGTTTGCTTTTTACTTTCGGTTTGGCATCCACTTTTAATGTGCCTCCAGATGTCCCATTCTCCTTTTGTTTTTGGGAAGCCTTCGTATTCACAAAGTCTTCATCTTCATCTGAGTGCCAAAAAAATGCAGCGAAAAACTCATTAATACCAAGACTCTGAACAAAGTATTCTTTGAAAACAGCTTTTCTTTATTATACAAATTCTTGCAATAAATTTGAAAAATACAAATAGAATGATCTCAGAATCCTCAGCCTGGCATGAGGATACTCTCGTCCTCATGGAGGGACATTTTTTTTCCTGGAGTACGGCCTCAAAAGCACCCCCTGCACAAAAAGATGGGAGATAATCACCTCCCCCCATTTCCACAACAATAATAATTACACATTGTCAAGTCAATTCTGACTCATGGGGACTCGTTCCAGGGTTTTTTAAGGTACAGAGTACGCATAAATAATTTACCCTTCTTCTGGGGGTGCCCTCGAACCATGCAGTTTGCCCAAGGTTACACTGGCTGGCTCTTTCCCCTGCGGAGCACAGTGGGGAATTGAACTCCCAGTCTCTGGCTTCACAGTCAGACACTTAATTCACTGAGCTACTTAGCAGCTCTATCCATTTCCATAGGCGCTGCTTTAAGAGAATGCACCTTGAAAATCATGACCAGTAGGAAATCTTGGGACAAGAGCATGCTGTGCAGGGGATGAGTGTTTGATTTTCAGCACTAGATTTTTAAGACAATGCAGCTATATGAAGCGGGGTAAACTGATAAATCTCATTTTCCTAGATTTTAATCCAAGCCACAAATTTAGGAATTTCCAACAGTCACCTCTCCTTTAAGATAAAGATCAGCAGTCCCATGAAGATTCTTTCCAGATGTGAACCAAGCAACTTCTCTAGAAGTAAACCACCCTTTACAAGAGTCTCTTTGTCAAGATTTTCTGGACTCTAAAATAGGACACAGTGCTTCCTGGAAAGGCACATCCCAATTGTGACATTAATACCTTTGCTCAGCTGTTGCCCTTCTGCACAGGTTTTTGTAATTCCCTACACAGATTTTTAAAATGTGCTTTAAATTGAGATGAATCACAAATGTACTTTCAAATAGTGTGGTTGTTTGCAACTATCGTATCTCAAATGAAATCTCAAAACTCAAAATTCTAATGATTCATCTGGTGAGTCTATCCAAGTATTAAATCCGTATTTATTACTTCATAGATATCTTAAAATCACAGTTAGCACCATTTCAGTCACTGCACACTGCCACACTTGCACTATGTTGTTTTGGTTTGGAAACTAAACACTGTGGTTTCCTTTATAACCTTACACTGTAAGCCCAAGAATATCACAAGCATCATGAGCAGATCCTCCGAGTACAGTTATTAAAATCAACAAACAATCTTTTAGGGCAAAAGGATCAATGCACTCTTCAGATTCTTGTCCATATTTTAGCTTTTAAAGAAAGCTTTAAAAGAACATTTTGTTGAGGTTTGGAGCTGGACTGAATTGGCAGGGGGAGGAACAGCTGTAGTTCCAAAATTTATCTTACCCACTCCAAGAAATTAGTCTCCAAAACTGCACCCTTAGTATCCATGCTTTTGATTACCATGTGCTAATATAATACAACCAAATCCCTCAATTTCTTTGTTTATCTGCTTAATCTAGCATATAACAAATTTAACAGGGGTGACATTCTGAAACTTCTGCTGATTCTGAACACTTGTTCTGTATAAGAATAAACAAGGGTGTGTTCTGCTCTTAGAGAACTTAGCTTTCAGAGATGTAGAATTCCAAGTTACAATAATCAAAGCCCAGGCTTATAAAATCATCAGTGAAAATTTTGCAGGACTGATCTGGTAACCTGTGAACAACGTTTCTGAAATTTCATTATCAGAGCTGCCTGGGTACTATTCCACATGAAATCAAGGACAGAAAGAATATGAATATGAAGGGAAGCTAACAATAACAAAATATCCCCTTTGTTAATGCACAATCTTATTTCCTTCACCAAGAGCCAGAGGCAACATTTGTTCTGCTTTCTACAAGACACTGAAGGGGGGGGGGCGGGGGGTGGAAGATGCATCAATCCCAGAAAGCTGATGTCCAAAAGGAGTCAAGAACACATTCTCAAAATGATAGGAACAGCAGCTGGAACGGGGGATAAGACCCACCGCAACATCCTGTCCCAGTTCCATTTCTCCCACAAGTCCTATTCAGGCAATTATTTTTTAAAAAATAAAGTTGATTTAAATTTTAAAAATTGATTTTTTAAAAATTTAAATCATCAAAAAATCTGGTTTAAATCAAATCCACCCTGACAGGCACTGGCAGAAAAGAAAGGTAAACAGACAAACTATGCCTTGTAACAAAATGATCCGGAGGTTTGGCAGTTGGGTCTGATAAGCTGTCTGTCAAAAAAAGACATCCCTGCGCTCTGACAGAACAAGAAGGGTTAAGGGCAGAAGTTAGCCTTAGAAAGAGATGAAGTGTTGGATTCAATCCATTTTGCCCCACACAGATTTAGTTGCACCACCATGTAAATGAAACTAGGATTAGGTTTAGTGTAGGCAGGGGATGTGGTGACTGTCTTTTTTTTTACTCCTAAGCATCATGCTCTGTACATTAATGTACACTTCCAGGATCACAGATTCTCCTTTTTAAGCTGATTTTTTTTTCCAGTTACATGGACCCAGGGGGGGCTGTGGGGGGGGGTGGCAACAAAAGAGACTTAAGAGCCATGGGTCAAGTGGATCTTGTATAGAAGTCCTAAATATTATTTCACACCAACCGTTAAGTTCACAGCACACACAAAAATGGCCAGTGGAAGTCAATTTTGCACAGCAAATTTTTCCATATATTTCTAGGCTACTGAGCTTTAGCAGGCATGCAGTGGGAAGAAAAAATAACTATCAGCCACCACACTGTTCATAGGCAGTAGGTAAGATCACCTATGTACAGGCAATCACGAAGTATATCATCAAGTTATAAAACTGCACTCAGTAGATAAGAATAACCTTGATCTGCAATTGAAGTATCTCACCATTAACGTTGACCAATGTTTTCTGGTACGTCTTACAGGGAAAATATTGACTGCACCACCCACTGTTACATAATACAGAACATCTTTGGTTGCCCTACCTCTGGGTACATTTCCAAGTCTTTACTTTTGAAAAGGCTACAGAGACTGTGCATTATGAAAACTGAAAGCCAAAGCCCTTCAACCTCAGTTCATCAAGAATGCTAGTCATCAAGATCCACGGTCCATCAGATAACTTGTTTGCCCTCTCTACCTACAAAAATTTAATACTACAGATTATTTTTGAAAACAAGGTTTCTGCTAAAAATTGCATATATACATTATGTGCTCCAGTCAAGCCTCTGCTCATGAGTTTGATCCCAACAGATTCAGGTCGCCAGCTCAAGGCTGACTCAGCCTTCCATCCTTCCGAGGTCAGTAAAATGAGTACTCAGCTCACTGGAGGGCAAGGTGTTGTTTGCATAATTATGTTGTAAATTAACCAGAGTATGCTTTCATGCTATGAGTGGTATATGTAAGTCAAAATGACAACAATATTATCATATAGTTATCTGAAATTTTAGTAGTTACTTGAAATTTTAAAATGAGCTTATAATGGCACATCTACCTTCCTGTGAAAAGCAATGAGTGTCTTCATTTAGACGACCAGGAAACCTCCTGACTCTCTGAACTGTTCATCCCTGTTTTAGATCAAAACCGAGGAACCAATATTTCTGTGGACTGACAAACTCACAGAACATGATAAATTTTCTACTAGCTGATTTACAATCCTTGTCCAGGCTAATTTATAGGCTTTTGATATACAAATTGGTTTGTCAAGGAAGTGAAAAAGCTTGAACCCGCCATTCATTGCAATAAAAACTACTAAGACACAGAACACACAACAAGTAGAAGAGGTATCCTGGAATCATGGAGGTTTTGAAAGTGATACGAATCTAGATAGCCATTACAGAAAACAAAACTCAGAGATCCTCAACTCTGTCAACTATGGACCTAACATCATGGCTGCATACCAAATGCTTGCTGAGAAGTAACTCTACTGATTTCATTGAGACTTGCTCACAGAAAACAGGATTATCACCTGTTAATGACGGCACTGTAAGAATAAACTGACACATTATGATCTTATCCTTGTACTTTAATCTAAAAGGGAGCGCTATAGCCACTTGTTTGGTCATATATTTTCTCTTTCAAGATACAGATTGTGTCCAAAACATACTCCATGCCAAAATTCTGAGTCTGGCCTCAAACAAGAAACACAGTTGACTGATCCAGTACTTTATCACCAGAAAATCAATTTCCTATATAACAATAATTCAGGTGCCTTTTGGTGATCCTTCTACAAGTGACTACATCTGTTCACAAGTAAAGGTGCAGCAACTATTACACCACATTCTGCACCATCAACAAATCCCATCCATAGAAAGATGGTACACTACACAAACAATAAAACAAAGATCTGCTATTTCCTTTTTTTTAATGAATCATTAAAAAGAATTCAAAAACTCTCAGTCTGTTCACAGTAAGAGATTACATTCTACAAGTCTTTAGAAGTAAATATACATTTTTAAGAAGTCTCCTGGCCAGAAGCCACCATTTACTGTATATGCAAAATTTTCTTCACTGTGATCTTCCTGTAATAGCACAGCCTAAATCTTTAGAATGCGAAGATTTGTCTTCAGTGTGGAAGGGATTGTCACTTTCGAATTGGCCTTCTCAGCCACACTAGATGCTGTTCCAAGACCTCTATTCACAGCATGTTACCATAGTCTCTCGAGACTGAAGGATGCCTACTAAATCTTTAGAAAGATTTTAAAATGTTACAATAGAGCATAAACTCCATATACTTAGAGCTGTTATGCCAAACCCTTTACCTGTCTCTGAAACATAAACAACAGGGTCCTTCTTTAGAATCTTATCAGGTACTGAAGTCTGTTTTCTGTCTGGGGGCTTCTTAGATTTCTTTGCCAACTGCACCTCCTCTTCAGAATCTGCAAATCAACAGTGGCAATATTTAATTTTCCATACAAAGATTTTACTGTCAGTCCTTCAGCTATCCTTTGTCTTTTAAAACCTCACTATCATGTATGTTTGCAGGACATGGTGGGCAGAAAAGCTGTGGATACATACTTTCAAGAAATAAATTAATTAATAAATATTTTAGAGCGTACTATTAATTTAGCCTTCTACTGGTACAAAATTATACAATCTATTCACCTGCTGAAGTTTATCAATGCTCTTCATCAAAAAGAAACAAGTATTACATTCTTCAGCTTGTATCTCCAGTTCAGTGGAGTCTAGTAACAAGGCTAAGAATGGTCTGAAATCTCAGGGAGCCATAGCTAATAAAAACAAGAAATATTGGATTGGATAAGACAATAGTGTGACGATGGTCACAGAGTAGGCAGAATAGTAAAAATAGGCCAAGCTGAGTCCATGCTACACATTAGTAGTATTCATTACAACATCCACAGGCCGTAATGGATATCATGATTGTAAACAAGTATTTTCCATAATATATAACTGAAAGTCATTTGATTGTGGAGACCTCAGCCAAGATTCTGTAGGCTTCTCTCTGGTTGAGCTGTAGCAGACCAAAGCTATCTCACAAGTGGGGGGGGGGGGGGGGAAGGATCAGAACAGCAGCATAAATGTTACCTGAATCATAGATTATCCTCTTCTTCCTGTTTGTCTGTTTTTGTCTGAAATCTTTTTCATGAGATGTATTTTTCACCTAGTTGTAATGGAATTATGAATGAATCAAAACAATGTTGCAATACTTTCTCTTGTTTACCTAATTCTAAGAGAGAACAATCAAGTGGATTAACTTCCATCATACCCAATTGTCACATACAGTACTATCCAAAAATACAATAGGCACAAGAGATCAGGCCCAGCTTTGACCTCTTGGGGACCCCACAAACTGCCTTTGACAAGCCCCTCATGTACCAACCAAACCTTACTCCCTCCCTTTCTATGTGACTATTATAGCACCACCACTGTTATATAAGCCCACTCACAAAATATAACTTACAAATGGACATAAAAGAGACACTCATTTTCTTTCCAGAGCACTATCAAGCAGACAGACCTGAGGGCAGGAAAGGTTTGGTACAGTGCCACCACTGTTGGTTAAGCCTGCACGTGAGTGAGTCAACAGAAGCTATAGGAGCACCGCCACCAAGTGAATCCAGGCATGGAGCGGGAATCAGACACAGCATCAGCCCCACAGACCCTGGTGGGTTGTTCAGGCTTGCATTAAATGTACATCATATGTGCACTAAGCATTAGTGATAAACAGAAAATTGGAATCAGAAAAACAATGATTAAGAACAGCTTTTTACATATGAATACTTTTCTCTTTCAATTAATTCTCCATTTCTGACTTCATAATCCTTATTACTAAAAGAAATTTAGTAACATTTAAAGAAACAACAAAGGCAGTGGAAAACTCAAAAAGCCATGTATTTTAGGAGTATATACTCACCTTGATTTCCTTCAATTTTAACTTCTCGTCTGAAGTCCCCTCCCTATTTTTGGACTTCTCATTTTTCTTGGCAGTGTTGCCTTCATATTTCTTTCCAGGAGTTAAAACTCCAAAGAATTTCCGGATATCCTGACAAAAGAAGGGAGTTACAAAAGCAATGCAGCATTTTATGATCTTTCATTCTGGAGAGCTACATGATTTTAAAAGTAAAATCCAGAAATGTTAATACTTTAGTGAGATAATTATTTTAAACAGTAAGTAGTTCTTAACAATTCTAAGACGACTGTCACTTGCCAATATCTTTTGAAACTTTTAGAGATGCATGACTCAATGAATCTTCAGACTTTCAATAGTATTTCAAAGGTTACTTTCTTCAATTAAATGACTCCCATAAAGCAATTTGAAATCTCAACATATCATATACTACAAAGATCTACATAAGAATGTGATAGCTAGAATATATTTATAGCATCCTCACAGAAATCCATGTAGTTTATTCCTAAGTAAAATGTTATGATAGTGTCTCTTCCACCAGAGTGGATAAAAAGAAATAATTTTTTTAAAAATCAAATTTAGTGAAATCACGATTTAAATTTTTTAAATTATTTTTTATTTAAATCGTCAAAAAAACTGATTTTTATATTTTGAATACCCAACCCACCATCACTTGTCTCACAATTTTTTCTCAACTCCTGAATGGAATTTTAAAAATATATATTGTTACAATAAATACAATAAATACTAGCACTGCTGCATATACATCCTCTTTTTAAAACAAGGATCAGGAATAATGGAATTGGGGAAAGGAGTTAGTAGGAAAAGTTATCCAAGCATCGAGGAAATGTTCATAGCTTTTCCTAGTCTTGTTGTTTTGACACAAGAGCAAAGACTATAGTGAAGAAGATCTGCCTTGGTGAAACTGACAAGACCACCCTCTGAACAAACACACCCAGAGAGAAAGACAGAAAGCAAGAGAGAAGACTAGAATTACGCAGCAGAAAAGCTGTTTTGAGGGAAATGGTAAATGGAAGACCATATGTCCACTAAAGAAAAACACAACAGGAAAAGTGAATATGATTATAAACCCCTTTCAGAGTCAAATCCTTTACTATTGCATTTCACACAAACATATTAGTGGAAAGAGGTCTAAGGCATTTTAAGTTGCACATGTGAAATCTGCATAAGAGCCTTGTATTCAAATCCTGGATTTGCTGTGGAATAAGGAATAGCCTTCAGCAGTATTCCAACTCACAAGCCTATTGTGAAGATGAATATAACAGAGGTTACAATTTAATTATGCATATAGTAATGCTGCTAAGTGAAAAAGAAAGGCTCATATTATACATAAATCTACCAGACTTAGCTCTCCACAAAGACATTTTCAGATCTGTTGGCTCTTGAGATTTGAGGATTTAAGGATGCCCTATGGATTGTTTGTATAATTTACAGAAGACAGATTTTTGAAGACTTCGTTTGCAGTTTTTATGCAGAGCACACCCTTTTCTCTACAGTCCTCAATATCTACAACCTGGTACAATGTGTGTGTTTACTGGTACTACATTTTCTTCTCAGACATTAATTTCCACTGGGGCCTATTAGACTTACTCCAAAGTATGCTTATAACTGCAGCAATCATCTGCACAGCTTTGATGAGAACAGAGCTGTGTCCTTGCCCTATCCTTCTGAACCCAGACTGCTATCAGGCAATTATTGCTAAGTTCTGATTAGACAAAATGCCTCCAAAAGAGATGTTGGCAGGATGCCACAGGAGTGACCTAAGTCAATTTCATGCAACCTCAGAGAGAGATGGTGAAGTCTGCATATTTTTTCCCATGATAAAGCCCAAAGATCAGCAATGCTGCTGTTTTTAAAATTTAACCTAAATTAATTCTATACTTACATCCAATTATTTCTAGCCTTTTCAATCACAAGGAGGTTTACCTCTCCCCACAATTAAACAGTTTGAATCTGATTACAGACTGAATCTTCTCCCCGTGATCTCTGAAAACACAATTTTGAACTGAGTGAGGAGCAACTATTCTCACTAGTGCAGAAGTAGGGTGATATCTTTATTGAAGCACTTTTAAAAAATGCACAAATTGCAAGCTTTGTGAGTAAAATCTGATTTCTTCAGGCTGTACACCACTCCTTCATGGATGATGCATAAAAACTGCAGGCCAGTCTCAAAAATTCATGACAGATGCCCCTGCTGAGTCTGGTTGTATGAGGTGAGTTAAAGTTAGCTGGTAGGTATAGTTTCAAGCACCCTCACTTGTAGTATGGTTGGCATTTTCCATCCTATATTCCAAACAAAAGAGTTTTGTACTATCACACTTTAGTTATCACATGAAATGGAACATGAACACACTGATACATTTCTTATCAAGTAACTCAAAGGCAAACCATTAAAGATTGCTGTAAGTGAAATGAAGCTTCAGCAAACAGACCAGGAAGATAACAAATGAACAAATGGAACCAGCAAAGATAATAAAGCAGCAAATAAATTCTCAGATTCCTAATTTAATGAACAGAGAGCAACACCAAGAAATCCAATGAATCTCCAATTCACAATTAGAATTTTCAGCTTTCTGTGGTTGTGCTTTTAACAGTTATTTAACATGCAGTAATTAATAGGAGGTGCTATGTTACTATGACTACTACTATTACTGCAGCTGAAGCCACAGTTCAAAGCTAACCTAAAGGAACAGGTGCAAAAACCTGCCATCCTACTCAAGCTTTCAAGAAAAGTTAACTGGTTAATTCTCACCAGTAAAACTTTCCTCAAATGTTTGGCATCTTAAACAGATTCCTAGTTAAAGATAACATAATTCACTATTACACTCTTTACTAAACTGCATTTGCTTGAATACCATATAGATAACAATTAGCATTTCTGCTCTAACTAACAACATAGCCTGACTGAAAATCTATTTCGAATTCCCAAATACTAGAACTAAAAAACAGCAGGCATCATTTTATTTTTAAGCATCAGACTTGTATTGGCACATAATAATACTGAGGTGACTCTACCAATATCTTCAAGAACTAGACTGCTGAGCACTAGGTCTGTTTTTAGCCCTCACCACAAAAACGCTTTTTATTAAAAAAAACTATAAATATCAAATGGGGAAAGAATAAAGTTTAATGGATATACAGCAAAGCTGAGAATATATCAGACATGAAATACATGATCTAACACAGAGGTAGAAGCTTATCATTTTTAATTAAAACATATAATTTATTTCATACCTGCTCACAAGCAGTGTCCCCAGAGATGGCAGCCATCTTAACAGCTGCCATTGAATGGGGAGCAAGACAGATCCCTCTGAGTGGTTTTTATGAGACAAGAAGGTGTGGCCTGTGACTTAGTTAATTCTCCTTTCTTCTGCAAAGGCTATAGTTCAATGTTTTAGAAGTAGATTCTTTTGCAAGAGAAAGCCTTCTGAGTGGGTTCCCTGAGACAAAGTGTGGCCTGAACTGGTTTTTTTTTTTTTGTCGGTTATAATATTATCCTTAGAAATAGGTTCTTCTGTAACATCTACCTCATTATCAGCAGATAATAGTTACTTTGCACAATTCTAGAATACCTGTAAAGAAGCTTTTCAGCTGAGTTGCTTACACAATACTGTTGTTTTTTTAAGTATGTGTTACCTTGACAGTGCTTCATAAATTATTTTAAGTATTTTAAGCCATCTCAAAATTAGAGCTAGCATGTTATTTTGTTAGTAAATGTTTTACTTTTCCTAGTTACTAATTAATTAGACTTCTCACTTCTCCCAGAAAACCTATGCCTGATATTTACTCCTAAAGTTTTCAACATATTTCCCATATTTTCTTAAAGAAGATTTGGGAATGCTAGTCAGTGGTTGATAGTACTGGGTCCAATGATCGCAGCTCCATAATTCATAAACCCTTTTTAATGGCAAGGGTACAATAGAATCTTACCATAAAACAGCAAGGCTGTTCTCAGCAAAAACTATCCAGCCTTAATTTTTTCTATTGGGAAAGCTAAGAAATGACTGCTAATAATGCTTGTAATTCAGTTTTTAGAAGATAATGAGGCCAGTGTGTCTTAGAAAGGGAGGTCATAGAAGAAAAAGTCTATCAGTTTACATGCCTTTAGATAGATAGCTTTGTGTACTTATTTAAAACGCAAAACAATTCACAATATTTTGGCTGCTTTATACAGGGGACGCCTTCTGCACAGTCACTACTTTAGCATAGGAAACTGTTATACTGCATGTACACTGACATGCAGTGAATGTACTTATCTGGTAGGTAGATCAATTCAAATATTTATTGAATTTGCATCCCATTTATACATGAGATTAAGCTTCTGACCAGGGCCATACACATACAGTTTCATCATCCACATACTGGCTTGAAATACAGTATATTGATTTACAGTGTACGGTATACATAACAGGATCCTTTAGTATTTGTACATGTGGAAATGGATGCATGTATATTCATTATATACATATAACGGGGATGAGCACCGCCCCCTAGAGTCGGACACGACTGGACTAAATGTCAAGGGGAACCTTTACCTTTACCTTATATTCATTATCCATGTATTTTCCAACATCTTGGCATTGTCTTGGATGAAAAAGCCTCAAAGCATTCTTTGTATGACATATCCTGCCTATATACCCACGTGGAAATCTACATGGCAAATGCAGCATGTAATCTCTGCCATCCATAAACATGGGCCTGGCTAAGGGAAGCAACTTGAAGAATTATGTCCAGCAAATGCTGGGCTGTTATCACAGCAGAAATCACCATCTGGAAAATGTGAGCGTATCCAAGGGTGACCTAGGCCACACAAACTGCCACCAGAGGCAGCTGGGACATATCATGGAAAAAAGAGACTGCATATCTGGCCCACCCCTTAGTCCACTTCTTACATACACTTGCTTAAATATACACAGACCTTTAAAGCACAAACATGGAACATAAAATTCATGGATGCGGTAACTGAATGTTTCCAAACTTATGCATTACACAGGCACTTAAACCAGGGCATCCCAATTAGCTGTGGTTCTCCATTGAGCCTCCACTTGCTGATAAACCCACTTGCTCCTGTGTGGTGCTTTTCAAATTCAGATCCCCAGCTGCTGTTGGTTGGTTTCAACTTCCAGAGCGTCTTGACCACTGGCCAAGTGGGCTAGGAACTGAAGTCTAACACCACCACAGAAGCCAACTTTAGGGAACACTGGTGAAATATGTAAAATACTCCCTAGGACTGTTACTGAGTAAATCTGTGTCAACAAAGTAGGGACTAGCAAGTTTGCTTTGCCCTGAAAAACCTTTGCAGTAATTTCGGATAGGGAAACTTTGACCTCCAGATGTTTGCAACTGCAAATCCCACGATCCTGTACCAAGGACTACACCGACTGAGGCTGGTGGAAGCTCCAGGTCAACATCCGGACAATCAAGGATCCCCTAGCCTCCACCCCACTTCAACGTCTTTTCTGACATAATTCCTTGGGCTTTTGAAGTTTGGGGGTTTGATTTAAAAATTCAGATATCCTCATGGGCTGAAACATTCCATTAAAAGGGAAGGACAGGGAGGAAGAAACACACACACATCCCGCAAAAAAAAAAAAAAAAGGCAAATGAAGCTTGCTTTGTTGGGCGGGGAAGCACTGAGCCCACGTAAGGCCGGGGAAAGATTATTTTGCGGGCACCCTCACCCACCCATCTTTCCGCCCACTCAGACCAATAATACATGTAACCCACAAGCCCCGCGTGTATTTATTTTGCTCGGGGGTGGAAGTGAAACGAGGAGGCATTCCCCGATCCCTCCATAGAAACAGCCGGGGAAAAAAAGAGTTTGGCCCTCCGGGCAAGCGCGCACGCACACACACAGGCTCACCATGCTCGGGCTGGCGCCGGGGCTGAAACCGAAACGCCTCCGGCGGAACGTCGGGCTTATGCCGCTGGCAGCAGGTCAGGGGAGCCCAGCTCCATCGCCCCCGCCGGCCTTCCTGTTCCCTTGGCGCCAACGACCCACGCAAGGCCGAGAGCGCAGGCGCGCGCGGGGTGATCTCGTCAGAGGAAGGCCAGCCGGGAGGGAGTGCGTAACTCAACGAAGTCGTGGGAACCGTCGTGCTGCCGCCGCCGCCGCGATCCCCCAAGATCGTCTTGGGACCCTGACGTGCGCCGTTGGCTAAGCACTGCTGTCGGGGAGAGGAGGAAGCCCCACTGCCTCAGATGCTGAATTTCGAGAAATCCGGCGCAGTGGACTTGGCATGTGGAAGACGGCAACTCTGGAACACGAGGGACGAAGAGCAACACGTCGAAAGGAGTCACAGAACGAGGGTGGACGAGTTGCGGGCCTCCCGGTGTGGTTGGGCTGCAACTCCCCTCAGCCCCATTCAGCACAGCCAGTACTCAAAAATGAATGGGAGCTGCAGTACAAGAGCATCTGCAGAGCCCCAAGTTGAGCCAGAGATACGTTTCTTTCGTCTCCTTAAACTAAATTGTGGGGATTCAGGACAGGCAGGAGCTCTATTGACACCGTGTATGGGTTAAAAAGGGAAGAATTTGCCGCCACAGGATGTGGGGACACGACAGTTGTCAGCTTAAACAGCTTTTAAACATGATTCGACAAGGGAGGGTAGAACATTCTGTGGGTGTTAGTTGTTTAACCACTGATGTAGTGATACACTCACCACAATAATCCCCCATCATCAAGGAAGGAGAAAAATGCAGGCCAGTCTGATGATCTCTATAACAATGAGCTCTGATCATTTTTATCTCCACCAGAAGCAGATTTTTTGTAAACTGATCGCCTATTTTAAATACTTAGCATTTAAACAGAGCATTGTTGTTATGTGCCATCAAGTTGCTTCCAACTTATGCAGTCATCAAAATGACCTGTCCTCAAAGGCCCAGCACAGCTCCTGTAAACTCAAGCCTGTGCCTTCCTTTAGGGGGTCAATCCATCTCGTGTTCGGTGTTCCGCTTTTCCTGCTGCCTTCAACCTTTCCTGGCATTCTTGTCTTTTCCAAAGAATCCTGCCTTCTCATGATGTGTCCAAAGTAGGACAGCCTCAGCCTCAACATTTTTGTCTCCAGAGATAGTTCAGGTATTTTGTTGTTGTTTTGTCATTAAGTCGTGTCTGACTCTTCGTGACCCCATGGACCAGAGCACGCCAGGCCCTCCTGTCTTCCACTGCCTCCCAGAGTTGGGTCAAATTCATGTTGGTCGCTTCGATGACACTGTCCAACCATCTCATCCTCTGTTGTCCCCTTCTCCTCTTGCCCTCACGCTTTCCCAACATCAGGGTCTTTTCCAGGGAGTCTTCTCATGAGATGGCCAAAGTATTGGAGTCTCAGCTTCAGGATCTGTCCTTCCAGTGAGCACTCAGGGTTGATTTCCTTCAGAACGGATAGGTTTGTTCTCCTTGCAGTCCAGGGGACTCTCAAGAGTCTCCTCCAGCACCACAATTCAAAAGCATCAATTCTTCAGCAGTCTGCCTTCTTTATAGTCCAGCTCTCACTTCCATACATCACTAAGTTCAGGTATTACTTATGCTTATAATATAAATAAATAAAAACATGTCATTTTTCCTCGTTATCTGAAAAACATACACAGTATTGTATTCTTGAAGGCTTTCATGGCTGGGATCCAATGGTTCTTGTAGGTTTTTCAGGCTGTTTGGCCTCCAGAACATGGCCAAACAGCCCGAAAAACCTACAACAACCATACACAGTATTATTTCCCATATCAGAGGCATTATGCCTCCGAATACCAGTTACTGGGGATGGCTGTTTTTGTGGTCCTTAGCTTTATCAGACTTCCTAATCCTCTACTAAAATAATTATTTTCCCAACAAAAAATGTAAATTGTTGCTCCTGGAAGCTTCCAGATGCAACAACCTTTTAAATAGGTAACAGTTTATTAACCTGTACCCAATGTGTTTAACATCTCAAAATGCCAGTTTTCAAGCTGGAAGTGGGATTGTGACCACTTTCAATTTCTTTTGTCTTTCTGTTTTCTCATATTTAGGATCCTGGGGCAGAAACCTGGAATCTCTGGAGTAGATCACCTCTGGTTGAAGAAATAGAAACAAATCAAGTATATGTTACGTAGATCTATCAAATGTTTTCTGTGCCATGGATTCCTCCAAAGTATGAATCTTGAGCTTCTCAGAAAAAAAGAACATAATCACAATTAGTCACTGTGCATTTTAAATAATAAGGAATGTTTCCTTGTTAAACATTGTGACTTCTAGGGAGGATTAAATTAGGATCTTTACTGTAAAAATTAAACACTGATAAGTTATACTGTGGGAAAAGAGCATGTCCAAAAATGAACCTGAACAATGGAACTAAAAAAATTAACAACAATGGTTGCAAAAAATACGGGAAGTTTTAAAGTTCATATACAAGTTTACTGAGAAGGGCCAAGAAACTATGACTCCTACTGAAAAAAATAATACAACAGTCTGGTTCCCCTTCATCTCAAATGCAGGGTTCTTGCCAACCGACATTCATGCTTTAGCCATATATAAAAATGTTTGCTTAATCTGAGACTGAGTAATTTATGACTTTTGTATTCCTCTTTTTTCTTACAGATAATTTATCTTTCCCCTTCATGACCTTTCCTTCTATTCTTTTTAATTATTTAGCTCATTTTGCTAATTGCCTCTCCAAATTCATATTCATGGGTATAATTAATGTATATATTTTCTTGTTCTTTGTTATCTGTATCTGTATTTGATATTTACATTTTACAGGCAAAAGTTAATTTATATTGCTTTTCAACGACAAAAGAATAATAAAAGAGGAAAGAGGAACCTTAATATTGATTTGCTATCTTTTTGTTATGCTTATATATGCTTAACAGGCTTCACAGTTCTTTACAGAATACTTTGCACTTTACAATTTTGTATGCCTAAATATTTATTTATAGCATATCTATCCCATCTCTCAAGAGAACATTAAGGCTGTAAAAGGTAATAGTTTAGAACATGCTGACCATCTGAAATCACATATATATGTATGTCTTAAGTTAGGTGCTCTTTTTGTGTGCGTTTCCTCTTTTATAAATAAATGTATCCTTTGTAAATCAATGATAATGGGCTAATTTGTGGTATTATTCAGATATAGGTTGTCATATTTCTGTGTTGGATGAAGTCTTGTTTTGTTTTGTTTTTCAGATCCCACCCAGGTTTGTATCTGAGACAGGCTTTTAGAGTACCACTAGAATAAACACACATGAATATCATCCTTCACTTTCAGAAATCACATCTGAATCATATAAATTAATTATTTGCCTACAGGCATTTTGGAAGTGCACAGCATGATTAGCACTTCTGTTGAGATACTGGCTTTTCCTTTGATCCTACAAGGAATAAGTCTGTAAACAATAAAAGCATAATTTATTTTTATTTATTTTATTTATTAGATTAACAAATAATAATAATGCTTCACAAGTGTGTTTATATGTATGTGTGAGATGTCTGAAAGTTTTAGAAGGGGATATAAGGACTATCATAGAATATGTTGAAAGAAAATAAGGAAGATTGTTCTGTAGAAAACAGGGCAATATGTAATGCCATGCCTATACTGATAGAATCAGGCGAGATGACCTCTTCTCCTTCCTGCAGTCCATTATGTGCCTTGAAGACTCACTCTAAAGGGCTTGGAAACCCTCCAGAGGCTAGCACTAGCATTGTATTGGATTCATCCCAGAAACGGTGTAGTTCTCAAGGAGGGAATCTTGAAAGCCCAATTCCAAACCTTCTGCTCTCCCACTCACAGATTTTTAAAAAAAGCTTTTTATAAAGCATCTACATCACACAAAAATCTTTTTTATGTAGAAAACACAGTAGCTGGCTTAATATCTAGGTAAGAAAATGAAGTGGCAGTAGTTTTGACACATGCGATGTAGTGACGAAATATGTATGTTACACTGTATATTGTTTACTCTGTTTCCTCTTCAACCAGAACTGGCTCATAAGAAGGCTTACCCCAAAAAGTAAAACATTAATGAAAATAACAGTTAAAATGTGTCATGCAAGAAGGAATAATATGCGTAACTCTTTGCTCTGTGTGTGTGTGAGTGTGAGTGTGTGTGTATATATAGAGAGAAATATCAGACGGATTTTCTGGGTTGGTAAAATTGGTAATTGCTCTCATACAATATTTGAAAACAAACAAGGAAACAAAACTTTGCAGAAAACGTGATAATTAGTATGTTTGGGGCCTAATCCATCTTCATTTACCAACTTTTGTCTTGAGCAGTACCATAGTTGTAATGTCAGACATAAAAAATAACCAGTGTCTTAAGACTTCCATTGTTCATAGATTCAAGCAGTGTTTGCTGCTTACTTGTTATTTTATGCCATCGTGATTTTAAGCTTAAGTTACAGCCTATCTGTATACTTTATTTCTAGAATCTATTGGGTGCTTCCCACCACGTACTACTATAGCTGAACAGTCACATTCCATAGAGGCCAGTTGAACAAGCCAATGTGCAGGCAAGTAATGGCAGGCAAACATACTGGAAAGAAGTGCCAACTACTAGTAAACTTGCTGTGCAACATGCAGTTGCCGGAGAGTGTTGCATGTGTTCTGGGCAAACAAAATATTCTGCATGTGACACTAATGAAGCCCAACAGACCAGGTTAGCAGCCTAGACAAACCAAGTGTGCACCCTTGCAGTGGTTCTTTGCTGCATGATGTGGAATCTGTTTCAAAATCTGAATACTGCTGGCTGAAAGCAAACATCAACCTGTTCCTTTCCAGTGCCCCCATGATAACATCTGACTTAATTAGCCCCAAGTGCAATTCAGTTATGCATAGCTATAAAGTTTCCATCATGAACCTTTCTGTTTTTTAAAAAAATCCTAGTGAAATACATCATACATCTTTTCTATGGTTATTTCTTCAACAAAGATTTGTGAAAATGGGAAAAGAAATGTTAAAATGTAAATCTTTTTACTGCTGTCTTACATAGAATGGCCTGGACAGAATTTTTACTGCTGTGACTAGAAGAAGATAGAACCACCTAAATATGTGAAATATCACTAAGGTGGGGAAAAACTTAATGAAACCCTCACTTTTAAAGTAGGGAAAATTTATAAAGATCTCATAGTGTCTTGCTGTCAGGATTTATATCCATTTTGTTTGAAGGTACCAAAGCAGGGAACACATGTGTTCTGTCCGTCCGTTCCCCCACCCACCCCAAACTCAAACGTGGCAGCTTGCCTGCACCGATTCCCATATGCTTTTGTGCCAATGATTCCAAGAAAACACACTGTTCCTGCAGCCAAAGAAGGAAGCCCTAACCTATGAAATCTTGTGCCTCCAGAAATTTGTCTGTCACGAGCCACAAAACAATTTACTGTTTTTACAGCGGCAGTTACTGGAAACAATTTCTGGGTGGCTTTTGCTGCTAACTATTACAGATTACTTGTTAAAGAGTGGCAGCTTGTCCTTTAGATAAATTGTGTCAAAAAAACCCATTCTTCTCTGTTCTCTTCAAACATAATCAAATCAGCAACTGGCATCCTCTGACAGCCAGCCAGCATGACTGCGCTCTCAGACATGTGGAGCAACTATGAATTGATTGAGAAGCATTAATGATAGCATCTTTTTTTCCTGAAGCAACAAAAGACCCCCATGTAGGTGTCCCACTTGTTATAAGAAGGGGACGTCTTGGGATTATTTTGCCTTTTTTTCCTTTTTAGTGACTGATCCTAAGTCCTGTATTTCAAGCTAATGATTAACAGAGTTTTACAGTCACAAGGTTTTTGCTGAAGCATTGATAAGACACTCCAGCAGTTAGTGGCAAATGGAGACAAGCTACGCAGCAGGGATCCTGGGGAGTGAATGGATTTTCTCCAGACTCCAAAAAGAAATGTGACTTCTAACATATGCTCCAGAATTGCACCATGTTTACCCAACGACCAAAAGGATCCATAGCTTTATGGATATTTGTTTTTCTACAAACCATTACAGGATTTGACAGGACTGGAAGAACTATATGGGAAAAAGAGCCTGGTTTAAGTCCTGTAAATGAAACTCAGATGTTCCTGCATGACACTTTCCCTCCAAAGTTCCTCTGGGGTGTGGGGACCAGTGCCTTTCAGGTGGAGGGCAGCCAGAGGAAGGATGGAAAGGGACCCTCAATATGGGATCACTTCATTCATTCACAGTCTTTCCAAACAGATGGAACCAGTGACAGCTACAATCTTCTGGAAAAAGATTTATCAGCTCTGGATTTTTTGGGAGTTTCTTCTTACTATTTTTCAATTTCTTGGCCAAGGCTTTTCCCCACTGGGATGGTAACAGCTGTCAATGAAAAAGGTCTCCGCTACTACAACAGCCTACTAGATGCTCTTGCCCGCAGACACATTGAGCCTCTAGTCACCCTTTTCCACTGGGATCTGCCTTGGGCACTACAAGAGAAATATGGGGGCTGGAAAAATGACTCTCTGATTGACATTTTCAATGACTATGCTACTTTTTGCTTCCAAGCATTTGGAGATCGGGTTAAGTACTGGATTACAATCCACAATCCTTACCTAGCTGCTTGGCATGGGTATGGCACAGGGATTCATGCACCTGGGGAGAGGCAGGAAAGAGATGTCTACACAGTAGGACATAATCTGATCAAGGTACAGTACAAATAGATTTTTTTCTTAGATCGGGTATTCCTGCAGCAACTAATGGAAGGAAAGATAGTATGAGAAATAATGTGACTCACAACAAGCTTGAAAGAGGATTGCTTATGTCCAGCCTTTGTAAATAAATATTTCTTACTTTCTGGTAGCCTAAAAGCCTGGAGAAAATAAGTAAGCCTTATTTTCTGTTTGTTGGAAAAATAATTGCACCACTTCTTTTAGTAAAAGGGAAATGCAGCAGTGTATTGAGACATGAACCAGCCCAAGCTAGGAAAGCTGTTTTGCACCAGACCAGATAGTTTGTCTGTATAGCCCAGTATTGTCTTTTCTGAGTGGCAGTGGCTTTCCATGGCATCAGGCAGAAGTCTTTCTGCTCATCAGTTACCTGGTTCTTTCTAGCTGGAGATGCCAGTTATTGAACCTGGGGCTTTCTGTATGGAACACATGTGCTCTTGTACAGAGCTCTGCTCCTGTTCAAAAAGTTGACAACTTCTATGTTCCACTAATTTCAGTTGTTAGGTCATATATGCACATCAGTCATTCTTCACTGGGGAGTAAATTTAATTGAATTTATTGTGTCTTAAACTCCAAGTAGTGCCATCACATTCTCAGTCAGCTCTTCAGTGCTTTGGATTTCTTTCTTTGGTGGGGGCTGGACTTGATGACCTTTGGCATCCCTTCCAGCTCTACTGTTCTATGATTTATTTTGGCTGGATTCTGCCTTTAATTACTTTTCCTCTACTAGAGAGTTTGCATTTCCTTTCATCTTAGTTTGCTTGGTCCTATACTGATACCCTGCATATGTTGAGGTTATTTGGTCAACATAAAAAAAGATTAAGTACTCCTAAATGTGACAAATTATAGTTGAACAAAGTAACCATAAACGAAGAATAATTAAATATATGTCCTAGCCTGATAAAATCACATTGCAAATAGTGGCCACTATACTGAACTAACAGGTTACCAAGTTCTGTTTAATTGTTTGCAAAGAGACATCCTTTATGTCAATATTTAAGAACTTCAGAATGACGTCAAGCCACTTCTGTTTTTCTAGATGCTTAATTCACTAATGATGGGTTTGAGTCCATAGCTTTTCCTTACTGCATTGAACTATACCTCTAAAACAAGTGATCATCTTTCTGTTGACTTAGTTAATGTTTCGTGAAATTGGTTTATAATTCTAAAATTAATTGAACTCTACATCTATATATAGAAATACACAGCAACATTTGAGATTCCTCTGTTAGTAGGTGACAACAGAATCTCATAATTATGTCACAATGACAACAAAATATTCTATATTCTGGTGTCATTTTATTTTCCTCACCTGTTGGTAGTATTAATCCGAAATGCAGTAAATTATTTGTCTAAACAGAACCGAATAGACTGTCAGAGACTACATATCCTCAGCATATGGTAGATAATGTGTGTGGCCCTCCAGATGCTGCTGGACTTCAGTTCTGATCAGCCAATAGCAGTATAACCAGTGTTGAGGAACCATAGGGGCTGCAGTCCAGCAGCAGTAGGACAGCCACCCTTTCACCCTTTCTCTCTTAACAGAAGTGTTTTAAAGACACTGGATTTTTTAAAAACACAGGTTTTATTATTGTTAATAAAAGTAACCTCATCATTTCACACAAAACGTTTGTCAAGTCTCTTGCTCTTCTTATGCCTCATAATTATGGCTCAACACCTTCCCAAATACCATTTAATCATAATAGACAGGGAATATATATTTTAAGGGACACTGTAGTACATTCGTGGCTGTCAGATCCCCTCCAGTAGGTTCACTGCCACCATCGACTTTTTACTCTTGGATGGATATGTGGGAAAGGGGAATAAACTGTCACCTACACATATAACATAATGTCTGCAAATCAGGTGGTGATTATCTTCTTGTGTGTAAGAGTGTCACAAATAAACCATGGGCAGAACATTAGGTCACCATACCTGGTTCTTACATTCAGCTGTAAGTCATCAGGTGATGTTCATGGGTCAGCCACCAGCCATGAACATAGTAAGATTTTATTGCTCTTTGCTTTAACAGAATACGCACATGTGTTTAGAAACAAGAAAGTAAAGAATTAAACCAGGAAAGTTCTGGATTCCCCACCACTACTGTGGGAGACCTCAGCAGAGGCAATTAAGTCTATGGAGACTTAATTGTTTGATGCTGCTTCTCAAGCAAATGCATGGTCTTGAAATATTATTTTAAAACAGCATAATAACAAAATTGCAGGAAAACGGTATGCATCTTAGTACCTCAATTAGTAGTAAACCTGAGCATCTCTTGAAGGAAGAGAGAAGATAAATAGGATAGTGTCGTTATAGTTTAGTCACTAAGTAGCACTGAATTGAGATATATCTAAGTCAGAGCTAAGAGGTAGCTAGTTATTCATAATGTAGTTGTGTATGACTACATTTTTCAGTAACATGTATGACAACCTTGTAGTTAAAAACAATTTTAAATGTAATGAGTAACATCTAAGTAACCTATTTACTTAGGTGTAATGAGTAACACCTAGTTACTATGAAAAAGTTGTTCTGAAAGAATGTTTTAAGCCATTTCAGAGGAAATTTTAAAATATTTTTAATGCTTTATGCCATTCTTTTGTCAGTCCTAAGTAGCAAGGGAAGAATTATTTGGTACTGTATTCCCTTTTTTCTATATCTTGTCAAGGTCCAGAATCAAAACTAACCATTTGAAATAATCAAAGTATATTTTCCTGTACTCTCTAACCTGTTGTTGGCACAATGCAGTGAATTATTTATCTGATCAGAACAGTGATACTGATAATGGCAACCTGTCTGGTGACAAGTGATGGGTAACATGTTTGTTTTAAAATAAGACCATCTAAGCAATGATCTCAGTGGAGACATCTGCAACTTGTGTCCATTCTGCTTTTCTTTCAGAGAAAGACAGTAAAATTCTGGATGGGTGGTGGAATCTCCATAAATCAGTGAGAATTGTCTAGGATCTATCTGTAGAGCACACCTTAGCTACTGTGTTGTGCTGTGGATGACGGTTGTTCATGAATAAAGAAAGTTTTCCACATCAGAAGTTCTCAAGCTTCCCTATCTTGTGTTCCTCCAGTTTTCTGTCAAATCCTACTATGACTTTAAAAAAAACTTTTTCCAAGAAGGACCTCTATATGTTTATAGTAATTCTGTTATTACATAATTGTTTATAGTAAGTTGGAGGGCAGGAGAACATGTGATTAGGAGAAACACTGAGCGTCCAAAGCCACTAGTAGCATGCCAGAAGGTCACAGATGGATAATATATGACAGGTAAAGTTGGCAGAAGATGGTATGTCACACTTTCAAAAAGGCAAGGGAAGGGAGAGCAAATTCTTAGTGAAGGTTACGTGTGTCCCACCAGAGGTACATGTACTACTGGTTGAGGATCACTGCTCTACATTGCCCTGATTTCTGTTGCTTTTTTGTCCTAGGGCAGGCAAGTTGGAAGGTCATCACATTGAGTGAGAAGTCCTTTCACCAAACCCACAGATCTAAGTGAGAAATATGTAGCACTTGTTTTATTTTTATGGTGAATTCTCATGTTTTGATCTTCACTGGAATCCGTGAGGTCCTCTACCTGTCTGACGTATACAGATAAGAATTGTTTTGCCAACATCAGCTGAATGAGTCAGCTGGACTTTTCCCTAATGTTTTACTTTCTTGCAGGGTAGGGTAAACGGCGTCTTTCTGTTTAACTCATGTCCCTCACAATATTGGGGTTCATAATTGTTTAAAATATGCTAAAACTTAGTATAGTCAATCAAACTGGGGATTAATTAAAATATAAATTGGAACATGGCAAATACAATTTGCATTAGAGGATTTGGTTGATACTTTTTCTCCATAATAATTTAAAATATAGAATGAATCCCCAAATTTTCTCCTGCTCTTGGTGTTTGGTTCTTGTGGTTACAGAAAGAAAGAGATTCAAGAGGAAGTCCAAACTCTTGCATGGACATATTTAGGTTTTCTTGCTCTTTTAACAGCAGCTGCTTCTAATAGTCTTAGAAATGCAGAGCTGGAAAGGGATCCTATGGATCATCAAGTCCAGCCCCTGCCAAGGAGGCACAGTGAAGAATCAAACTCCCAACCTTATGTTATATCCCAAAAGTGTTTGTCATGGAGCAGAGGGTGATTAGGAGAAACACTGAGCGTCCAAAGTCACTGCTCTCTGAAAAACAATATGCAAGGTCCCTGTGGGTGACCAGAATGTTTTGCAAGGTTGAGTCTTGGATTCTGGTCATGTTTGCCAACATAGCATAAGGCACAAGGCATAAGGCAAATGGAGGCAGATTTCTCAGGTGGTAGATACTGGGGACAGTGGGGGGGGGGGCAGTTGCTTCCCCAGCTGTTTCCACCTTCCTAGGATTCAGATAGTGAAAATGTTTGCTTTTTGTTGGCTTAGGCTGGTTGACTGTCTTCCTTGGGCACTGTCTCCCCAAGCATCATAAACAATACCTTTATCATGAGTGTATGTAGACAAGCAATCAGCCCAAACTGCAGATTCCATCAGGCATCACCTCTGTGCCTATGTTGCTTATGTGATGCACACTGATGCCCCTGCTGCTGGAGTTGCAGCATTTGTGTGAGTGCATGGTGAGTAGGGAAGAGGCAGACTGATAAGCAGGTGGCAGTGAAATATGGGAAGACAGAGCTAGGTGTGCCATGTGGCCTGTACCACCTTGCCGATACTAGCCTGCTGTTTTCAGGTTCTAGTTGCTGGCCATTCACTCTCTCATTGTCAGCGCTGAAGGAGATTCCACTTCTAATCAGGCTGGCTTCTGGAAGTGGGAGAAAGGGGAAATATAATCTTGTTCTTCACCTCAGGTGGCAAGGCATCTTCGGCCAGCCCTCTTCATCTGTTATATCACTGCTGTTGTAGGAAACTGTCATGTTCTTGCCTCTCTTTGGCTTCATCCTTGAAAATGGTGTTTCCTGGTATAGTCCAAACTAAGTTAATAAGTTAAAAACAATTGTGTGGGAGAGAAATGGACAAGTTCACCTCATAAACATACTGCTTAATAATTTCATTATGTGTCACCATGTCAATTTCCCATTCCCCTTCTTCTGGGGATGCTCTGGGAGTGTGCAGCTTGCCCAAGGCTGCACAGGCTGGCTCTTCTCCTGAGAGGCACAGTGAGAAATTGTGCTCCTGACACCTGGCGCTTTTTTTTTGCCTGATATTTTGAGTATGATCTCCCCACCCCCGTGATGTATAATAGAGCTTGTAGCTGGAATACCATTCCTTAGGTGCCAGATTCTGCTAATAGTTAAATTAAGAATACATATATTCTGGTAGAGACATTGATTGTACTATCATTTTTAAATTAACATGTTAGGAAACAAGTGCATAGTGTTTGTGCAGTAGCAATAAGGTAAGTACATCTTAGCTTAATTTAAAAATAAAAATTTGTCCTATACTGAATTAATGCTTTACCTGTCAATTATCACAACATATTAAGAAACCTGAACAGTAAAACCAGGGATTATGAAGTTCTTCACAGTTATCACTCATTGCCTGCCAAATTGTTGTTAACTAACCACTTGCCACAAAGTAATTTTAAAAAATCTAGGAGATGTACATGTTGCTAGTTGTGTAATAACCAAGCCCATTATTTGCAGCATTCTCTTCTACTATGGGTTGTTCTCTTCATAAATATTTGTGGGCAGGTACAGATAAATAGCCTATGAAAAACAGACGGTTCTTGAGATAAATTCTGCAAGTTGTCCCTTCCTGCACATTCACTGATGCCTTCTTGCTCCCCTTCACTTTAGAGCTTAGGTAGTAGTCTCAGATAGCTGTTTCTGGTAGAGAAGGGGGAAGCGCGCAATGAGAAAAAGTTATGCTCACCCTGAAGTCAAAAAAGGAAGCCTTAAATCAGTGGCAATCCGCTGCTGACAATTAATTCATTTGTTCATTCAATTTGTATATCGCCCATCTGGCTACCAAGGCTACTCTGGGTGGTTCACAACAAAATAAACAGCAATAACACATTGAATAATAACCACAAAAACATAATAACAATAAAGAAATCAAATAAACATATCAGCCAATTAAATTAAATAAAGGATTAGAAGCCCAGTCCTTTGATTCATGTGGTCCCCCTCACCAATGACACAACCCTTCCTTTTCATGCAAAAAAAGTTCGGTTCCTAGCATCTCTAGCTAAAAAGGATTGGGATAACTGATTCTGATAAAGAGGCAGACAAACAACCTGATGCAGAATAAAACAATGTTCATCATAGTTTCCTTAGATTATGCTTTGGGTGTAGGAATATCAGCATGTGGTAGCTCTTGAGCTTATAATTTTTTTAGGCAAGGCTCTGAAAACTGATTAATTTAATGTAAGAAGTAATTTTAAAAAAAGAGTTCCTCGGAGCATATATAAAGTGATTTTCCCTTGCCAGTTAGGAACGGCCACTTGCAAATTCTCACACAGGGGGTTGCAGCGTTAGTGGATGCCAGACTGGAAGGCCTGGCTTTACTCCCTCAGAAGATGATGCATTGTTGTTCCGCAAGTAAAACCCGTCCAGTTATAAATTGTCTAATAGAAATATAGACTACTATGGCCCTCCAGGAGTTTTTGGTTTGCAAGGATTCCCAGAATTCTTTACCACTCCCCTTGCCGGACTGGAGTGATTAGAGTTCTGGGCTGCAAAAATATGGAAGGCTGCGGTTGTTCACCCTGCTTTTAATACAACCGTGTCACAACACTATGAAATGAAATGTATACATGGCAATATACAAAATCTGAGGCAGGGGGACAAAATGAGAATATGTGACAATTAGATTTTATTTTCTAGGAGTTTTATTTACCAGAGCATGATTCAGATAAAATGTTAGTTATCTAGTAACCAGTAAAGTTACTAGAAGTTGACTGTCTAATCCATGGTATCTAGTCAGCAGAAGACCTTTGATACTTTGAAAGATATTATCTTTTGTTGGTCCTGGGCTTAATTACAATAAAAGATAGATCTTGCTCAACCAGCACAGTATTGGCTTGATCCTCTCATTTCTCTTGCATGATAGAGAAGGTGGCTCAAGATAATCTTTTGCCTATGCCCAATGTTATACATAGTCAATACTAATTTTAATGGTGAATGTCTTACACTAGCAGTTGATATCATAGAATCATAGAAAAGTGAAGTTGGAAGGGGCCTACAAGGCCATCAAGTCCAAACCCCCTGCTCAATGCAGGAATACAATCAAAGCATATCTGCCAGGTGATTACTTAGGTTTTTCTTGAATGCCTCCAGTGTTGGAGCACTCACCAACTCCCGAGGTAACTGATTCCACTGTCATACTGCTCTAACAGTTAGGACGTTTTTCCTGATATTCAACCGAAATCTGGCTTCCTTTAACCTGAGCCCATTGTTGTGTGTCCTGTACTCTGGGATGATCGAGAACAGATCTTGCTCCTCCTCTGTATGACAGCCTTTCAAATATTTGAAAAGTGCTATCATATCACCCCTCAGTCTTCTTTTCTCAAGGCTAAACATGCCCAATTCTTTCAGCCTTTCCTCATAACGCTTGGTTTCCAGCCCCCTGATCATCCTTGTCGCCCTCTTCTGAACTTGTTCCAATTTGTCAGCATCCTTCTTGAAGTGTGGTGTCCAGAACTGGACACAATACTCAAGATGAGGCCTAACCAGTGCTGAATAGAGGGGGACTAGCACCTCGCAGGATTTGGAAACTATACTTCTATTAATGCAGCCTAAAATAGCATTAGCCTTTTTTGTAGCCACATCACACTATTGGCTCATATTTAGCTTGTGATCTACGACAATTCCAAGATCCTTCTCGCTCGTAGTTTTGCTGAGCCAGGTATCCCCCATCTTGTAACTGTGCAATTGTTTTTCCCCCCCGAGGTGCAGTACTTTGCACTTATCCCTGTTGAATTTCATTCTGTTGCTTTCGGCCCAGTGCTCCATCCTATCAAGGTCATTTTGAATTTTGTTTCTGTCTTCTAGGGTATTAGCTATTCTGCCCAATTTGGTATCATCTGCAAATTTGACAAGCATTCCCTGCACTCCCTCATCCAAGTCATTAATAAAAATGTTGAAGAGCACCGGGCCCAGGACTGAGCCTTGGGGTACCTCACTAGTTACCTCCTCCCAGTTAGAGAAGGACCATTAATCATCACCCTCTGAGTACGATTCTGTTGCCAATTGTGTATCCACCTGACACTTGATCTATCCAGCCCACACCTAGTTAGTTTGCTAATCAGGAGATCATGGGGCACTTTGTCAAAAGCTTTGCTGAAGTCGAGATATACTACGTCTACAGCATTCCCTCTGTCTATCAGGGAGGTGACTTGATAAAAAAATGAGATCAAATTAGTTTGGCAGGATTTGTTCTTGACAAATCCGTGTTGGCTTCTAGTTATTACTGCATTGTTTTCTAGGTGCTTGCACAACGACCGCTTTACGATTTGTTCCAGAATTTCCCTGGGATTGATGTCAGGCTGACTGGCCTGTAGTTCCCAGGTTCTTCTTTTTTGCCCTTTTTGAAGATAGGGACAACATTGGTCCTCCTCCAATTTTCTGGCACCTCCTCACGTTTCCCATGATTTCAAGAAAATAATGGATATATCTGTAAAGATTCTCACTCATCCAGGTGTGGTTATCTAGAAGTTGAGTCATGGCAACTGGACTTCTTTCTTGTTATGTTGAAATGTTTCGCTACTCATCCAAGTAGCTTCTTCAGTCTGAGGAGAGTTGGTAGGAGATCCCTGATATATCTTCCAGATTGGTATCACTCTCGCCTGTTCTGAATAGGCTTGTTAGAAGGACAAAGGACTGGGGGTGAGGGATAATCCCATTTCTGCAGTCCCTCTCCACCCATTATCATGGGTCATTAACGGTGGTCTTTCTGGTGTGTGTGGTCCTAATCTTTCTGGGGAGGGATGAATTTTATTATTTATAGTGCTGGAAAGAGTTGCTTCGCTTGGAGTTATCTCTCTTAGAGCAGCCCTCCTGTTCCTACATTGCTCCAGCCTGGCTCCATAAAAATGGGTAGCTCCAAAATCCAGTTTGGGTGTGGAGCAGATTGGGCTGGTTCCCAATCTCCTGTGTGTTGTGTGAATGCTGCAAAAGAACTTGCCCTGGAGCAGTCCAAAATGTAAGCTGTTTCTGTCAGATCTCACCCTAAATCCCATGCAACTTGCTTCTGAGTAAATATATATATTTGTATGTATGCTAAATGTAAGATATGAAGTAAGTGTGTTTGGTTATTTTTTCCAGGTACAGAAGGATCAAATCTATTTTGTTTTGTTTTTGTTTTTGCTACCTTCCATTTAAAGTCTGAAGAAAATAAATGAAGCGTTGTTTGGCCAGGTTAAGAAGCATTCTGCATCTGGAATTTGTTATTGTATGTTCAGCAGTGTTGCAGGAAAGCAAACAAACACAAGTTGCTGTCTACTATTAGTAATATTTCAGAAATTAATATTGGTTCAGGGTTACATTCCTAACTTCTAAAAGAATTCCCTTATGGTTTTAAATTAAATCATCTAGTATGATACATTGATTGAAATAATAATAAGAAAATGTGCAGAAATTATTGCCTTACATATCCAGGATTTACAGTAACCCCTCTTATTGACTGAAACTCCACTTAACTTTTAGCCTGGAGTTTAGAAACTCCAGCCTTAACATTTAGCCTTGACCTTCAAGGTGTATAATGGTTTAAGCATTAAATAGAAACTGGTGGGGAGAAGAAAGCATCAGTTTTGTTATCAAAATTTGCTCAAAAATTAATATCTAATGAGTTGTTAATAATCTGTGGCTGTGGTCTGTCAGTCAGAGTGAGAGACAGGGCAAGACAGGATAAATGCCAGGAACAGAAAGTGATAAGGTGTCCTCTAGAGAAGAAAATATGACCCCTTCCAACACATTGATCCTAATTTTTATTTACAGAGATTACAATTGTTCCAGTTTATTTTCACAGCTATCCTGCATAGGCTAAATCCAAGGCCATCCATTGAGTGTTATGGCTAATATGATTTATCAGTACATGGCTGATGCTGATGTGTCCCCTTCCATTTAACTCAAAGGTCAGTAATCATCTAGAGCTTGGTCAAATGTTCTGACCTAAACGGTGGCACTGGAAACCCATAAAACAGCTGATACCAGGTCATGCCATATTGTCATTCCAAAACATTTCCCAAGATTTCAAAATATTCCCCAAGCTGCCACCTCTCTTAGACCCTGTTCCACTCAGAGATTAGACATGCTCAACTAGTGACAGTTTCCACGTAAAATAATGTTTAAGCAGAACTGCTTTGCAAAGTCATTGGTGAGTTAGCTCAAAGAAGTGTTTCCCAATATCTGTCAGCATTTTCCTCTGTGTGTGAAGATATATCCTCTTCATCCCAAGTCAAAGATGCAAGCCTCAGAAATAATCTCTGGATAATCAGACAAGCATCTTTAGCAAAGGAGGAGAGGTCAAATTGCCTCACATAGGTCAAATACATTTCAAGGCTCTCCTTTTCTTAAGACCTGATGATGGAGCTACGTCTGCAATTGGCAAGAAGAGTGGGAGGCTGGCAGCACAGTGGCGTGTGAGTGGACAGGCCAGTTTCAAGGGTTGGACCCGCATTAGGTGCACCTGGGATGGGGATATTCATATTAGTTTATGAATACAAATATCCCCATCTCTACTCATAACCATCTACTACGTGGCAGACCAGGGCATATAGTGGACAAGGCCCTAACATTAGACAAGATAAGTTTTTGTGGCATATTTTGAAATACACTTGAGGCCAAAAAGTAGTCAATAATGTAATGTATTATATATTTACCTTTGGGAAGTGCTCTTAGATTCTCCATCTTTAATATTCAAGACATCTTGAGCTGTCATTCATGAGGAAAGCATATAAAATTATGCACTTAACAGGTTAAGTAATGTCAACAGCTTTTGGCAATATGCAATACCTTATAAAACACTACCTACCTGTGACAGCTACATGGCAGGCAGAGGTTCAGCAGGGGCAGTTTTTCCATAGTTGAACATGTCATGATGGGAAAACCTGAAACTATTTACAGTATTCTCACCTCACAGAGGCTTTCTTTATTATTAGGCAGAATGAGACAATCACCTTAAAATGTAAGCACTGGAGGTAGGAGATGAGGGAACAATAGCAGGAGGCTGCCACAATTGATGCTTCCCTCTTTCATTCCTCTCCTCTCCCTTTATCTTGAACTGCCCTGAACATTCCCTTCTGTTGGAAGACATAGCTGTATACCATGAGCTCTTGCCTACTGTATCTAAACCTTGTGGTTTCGAGTACTGGGTTCTCTCATTGAGCAGAAGGCTGGACTAGGTGGTCTACTACACGTCCCCTTCAAACTGTGGCTGAGAGTTGTATGTTACAAGTTTAACCTGCATGAGCAGCATGCTGGTACATGCTTCTCAGTTGCTGTTGCTCAAAGTGAGAGCAGTTAAGCCTTTTTCTTGCAGTAAGGCTAGCTAAGCACACTTAGGGTCCATGGTTTGTTTAACTGCTACTAAAACCCATATGGAGCTGGCAAAACCACCGCAGCTGATGATGTCATTTTATGGCTTTCAGCCATTGTAGCATAAGCTTTAATGAGTTTCTTCTGATGAAATTAATTCTAGTCCATAGCAGTGTATGTTACAACTATGCACGTGAGTACAAGTATGAGTAAATATTTGAGGATAGTAATTTCAAGTAAACTTACCAGTGCCATCTCTTTGAATTTTTGCCCTCTCCTAAATGGGGTCAAAGAAATGCTCAAGGGCTGCTCAAAATTAAAATTATTATGGTTTGGACAGACAGGAGCATTTAAACTTATCATACTACCAAAAGCACCATATTTTTCCATTTATAACATGCCCCCATTTATACGAGCCCCCCCCCCCCTTTTCTAACCCAAAAATTAAGAAAACTTAGCTTTGAGGATTCAGCCTCTGGGCTCAGAACAGTCAGACATTTTGAGTCCCTGTTGAATCTGAGCCTACAGGCTCCACCTCCAACGAGGTGTGTTCCAATTGGTTTGTACAGCATCAGCTGACCTCAGTTCCATAAGGCTCATGATTGGAGGAAGCTAAGTCTCCTGACTATAGGAAGCTAAGCCTCATAACTGAAGAAAGCCTGTTTACAGAGGCAAGGTATGTGCCGTTTTGTTCTCTCCTCAGCTATCTCAGCTTATTTATTTATTTATTTATTTATTTGATTTTTATGCTGCCCATCTGACTGCCAAGGCCACTCTGGGCAGTTTACAAACAGGATAAACAATAACATAATAACAAGGGTAATCAACAACAATATAAAAGGTACTAAACAAATTACACTAAAAACCACATAATAAAAACAGAATAAAATAAAATGAAAATAGAAACATGGTGGTTGGATGTTAGTTATTGAAGACACAATTGTATCAGGGCGTTTTAAAATCAGTGTAAAAGACGCTCCTCAATTTTTAGTGTAAAGATTTTAGGGAAAAGTAGTGTCTTATACACGGAAAAATATGGTAACTTCTTACTGCAAACTATTCCAATTTGTATTGGGGACAAATTTTTTTCACAATGGCAAGGAGTGCTAAATAATTTTATCAACCTGAGCAAACACTTGAGGAAACACTAAGACGACTATGTACAGATCAGTGGAATTAAGAGGAGTTGGATTCCCCATCATAAAACCTACTGCAGTGCACTTAAATTGAACCAACTGATTTGCATTATTTTGGATGATGGAACTCAAACCTGGCTACTTCTTGAGATAACCAATCTAAATATAAAGTAGATCAAGTAAGGGGAACGCCTTTTTTGTGTGTAGGAACAATCAAAAATAGTTTCCAAAAACCCCAACCCTTTTTTAAATAACACATTTTTAATATGGCTAAAATGCTTTAAAAGATTAATAATCTCCCCCTCTCCACTGATCCCTCTCTCTGTTTTGGTAAAGACAAGTTCCTTCAATTTAAGGAACTGAAAGGTAAAGGTCCTTATTGGTGGCAAGGTCTTTTTATTAACCAAACTCCAAACACAACAGAGCAAATAACTAGCTAGAAGGAGCAACACATTCTTGGTTCCAAATAGCTCAGATGACTCACTTCTCAGTACTATAGTACTAACCATCCAAAAACAGAAATCTATACAAATCCTTCCTTTTGAAGCTTTGATCAGATCAGCATGGGAGTGGAAAGTGGGTCTACATCTGAACTATATAATAATTCTTATTTCAGTATTATATGACATTAAGGAGGAGTTAGAAATGACTTAGGAGAGTGATCTGGAAAGCAGCATTGATAATGATATCAGGCAGTCAATGTGGAAAAAAAATCAGTATTTCAGAACATATCAGTCAAACTAAGGGAACACAATTTCAAATTAATACACAGTTGGTATCTGGCATCTAAAAGATTAAATCAAATTAATAGCACAATGAAGTCTGTAGGGCTGGGCAGGCTCATATTAGGACTTGTAACAGTCGTGTTTGAGAGTTCAAACTTTTTGGAATGCAGTCTACTTTCAGATGGAGAAAATTACAAATCGAAAAATCCAATTCGCCCCCTCTCTTGGCTTGCTGACATTGTTTCAATGAGAAAATGCAAATTTATTAGATAAACAGCTGGTCTAAATGTTATATTTAGCTGTCAGGTTGGATATTGCAGCTCATTGGAAGGGCATGATGGATATTACCATTTCTCATTGGTATAGTGACCTCTGGTACACAGGACTTACGGAAAAGCTAACTGCTCAAGCCGAGGCTTTACGAGAAAAAGTGGGGATGGCACACCGTTTTTACAAAACCTTTGTAAACTCAAAGAAAGAGGATGCTCCTCTTCCTGCCTTACATGCTGATTTGTGGAAAGACATTCTTAGTTGATCACGGTGAATTGACATTCTTTGCAGTCCTTTAATCTCATCCTATAGCTTTGTTACTTTATGAATTAAATGTTATGTATCTTGATAACAATTAAAAATAGTTTTTGCAATGGAAAGCATATAGTAAACAATTCATTAATGAACAAAAATCCAGATTATCATGTCATTATTTAATAATTGTATCGCCCTCCATCTGTAAAAATTACTATGAAACTCAAATTGTTGTGTATTGTTTTAAACTTTAACTGTTATAATATTTACTCAAATACTATTTGTGTTTGCATATTTTTCCTCCTTAGGCCCATGCAAGAGCCTGGCATAATTACAACACCCATTTTCGACCCCATCAGAAAGGATATTTGTCAATAACATTGGGATCCCACTGGATTGAACCTAACAGATTCAAGGACAAGTCAGACATTGCAAAGTGTCAGCAATCCATGCAGAAAGTGCTGGGGTGGTTTGCCAAGCCAATACATGGGGATGGGGATTACCCAGAAGAGCTGAAGATGGAACTCACCTTTCTCTTGCCAAATATTACTGAGGCAGAGAAAAACTACATTAAAGGGACTGCTGACTTCTTTGCTTTCTCCTTTGGTCCCGATAATTTTACACCACCAAATAAGCTCCCCAAAATGGGACAAACATTCTCACTCAACCTGAGGGAAGTATTGAACTGGATTAAATTGGAATATAACAATCCTAGAATCTTGATTGCAGAAAATGGGTGGTTCACCAATGGCCATGTACAAACAGAAGACACCACTGTTATCTACTTAATGAAGAATTTTATCAATAAGGTGTTACAAGGTTTGTAATGTTGTTTGGTACTAAAATTGGTAAATCTCAAAGAATATTACTCAAATCACATTACATAGAATGTCTGTCTGGATGTCTATGTGCTTTTTACTGTGCAATCACACTGCCTCATTCACAAAGTTTTACCAAAGACATAGTCTTCAATCTGTGTTTCCTCAGTGGTTTCCCACTTTTCACAGAAAAAAACAGTATTATTTTTTAAAAAAAGATGGAAAGCTGCATATTTGTGTTTTAAGAGTTTTGAAATGTAAATCACTGGAGGCATTCAAGAAAAACTTAGATAATCACCTGGCAGATATGCTTTGATTGTATTCCTGCATTGAGCAGGGGGTTGGTCTTGATGGCCTTGTAGGTCCCTTCCAACTTCATTTTTCTATGATTCTATGATCATCTTTCTCTGCTAATAAGTAATAGACTCAAAGCAGGCATGGGAAAATGTCTTGCCTTCCTTGATAAGGGAAAATCCCCCGTTGGAGCCAACGAGTTAAAATAGTTTAGGTAACCTGCAGCCCTTTGCCCAATTTCAAAGCTAGAAATCCATTTGGGTGTCTGGCAAGAGCTACCTGGTGTTTTTCCACCCCCCTACCAACCACTAGATGAAGATGTTGTATTTGAGAAAAAGAAAGGAATAGAAGAAGGAGAGAGGAAAGGAGAAGGAGTGGCAAAAAGATAGAGGTATCCTATTTTGTCCTGTCTACCAAAAGTATGCAGCGGACCATTGATTAATCCTGGAGGAACAGATCTCAATAACAACAAAACCAGATAGGCAAGTTGTCTGAGTTGATACAAGGCAGCTTCCTACATAAAGAACCTTGTCCCAAAACTATTTTTATATGCACATTGCTGATGCAAGTAATATTCAAGTTATGCTAAAATAACATATATTTCCCTTACACAGCTATTAAATATGATCAAATTGATGTGTTTGGTTACACGGCTTGGTCCCTCCTGGATGGCTATGAATGGCAACATGGTGTAAAAAACCGACGTGGACTATTTTATATAGATTTCAGTAGTAACGAAAAGGAACGGATTCCTAAGACGTCTGCATTATATTACAAGCAAATCATACAAGAAAATGGATTTCCTAGGAATGAATCAATCACAACGTTGCACAAACAGTTTCCCTGTGACTTCTCTTGGGGTGTAACAGAGTCAGTTATGAAGGTAAGCATAATAAATTGTAACGTAGCGTTGAGATCAAATGGATTAAACAAGAACCTTTTGCTTATTCAGAGTTTCCTAAAACATTAGATATCATAAATTATGTATCTCCTAACCTTCTCTGAATTATATCACCTCTAATATAGGATGATCACTGAAAATAGTTTGAGGTTTCCACTTAGATTTATTTATTAAATAAACTATGTTTATTTAGTTACCTCATAACAGAGGGTGTCTACATGACTCAAAAAATAGGTAGAGTGCTAAAGATACAACATATTTATTAAAATGAAGAGGAACAATTATAAAATATTTAAAGGGCCTAAGTAAAAAAAAAGTAATTGCTCAGTGTCTGAAAGGCTATAAATATGGCAGGCAAACCTCTCTCAGAAAGTTTTTCCTTCAGCATGTTGCCACTATCACAACAGACACTCTCTCCAGCAGTCTTCGTGGCCTCTAGGGCAGGGGTCCCCAACCCCCGGTCCGTGGCCCTGTGCCGGTCCGTGGGCTTGCTTGAACTGGGCCGTGGAGATGAATCTCCACCCCCCCCCCCCGCCCGCACACATGGTGGGCATGTTGTGCTCGCGCAGGGGGCATGTCACGATCACGGGGGGGCGTGTCACGCTCACACAGGGAGTGTGTCACACTCACACGGGGCGTGTTGCGCTCGCGGTGTGTGTGTCATGCTGACACCCCCAGGCACAGAGCCCACCCACCCCAACCAGTCCGCAGTCCCAAAAAGGTTGGGGACCGCTGCTCTAGGGGATAGAAAACAGACATTGTGTTCTTAATTCTTGTTGGTTGCACTATCTTGACAAGGCTCCTCAGTGAATAGAGCGTTCCACGGTTAATGCCGTCTAGTGAAAATTTCATCTTGCGAAGCGGGTTTTCCCATAGGAATGCATTGAAATTTAATTAATGCGTTCCTATGGGGAAAAAAAGTCAGAACCTCCCAAAAAAGTCAGCAAAAAGTCACTTACCAGGTAGAGTAGACTGAGTCCAGCTCCTCACAGTGCGTTTGTAGCCCCAGAACAGCTGGAAAAAGAGTGCCAAACAGCGAGCAACCAGCAGGGAGCCGGCAGCCATTTTGTGTTAGTCTCCCTCCTGGCCCCCCTCTCCCCGCCTCTCAGCTGATCGGCGCTGGGTCTGAGAGGCTTTTTCCCTGCTAGGCAAGCCTCAGGAAGCCTGTTAGACCCAGCGCCGATCAGCTGAGAGGCGGGGAGGGGGGGGGGTAGCTGATCGGGGCTGGGTCTAACAGGCTTCCTGAGGCTTGCCTAGCAGGGAAAAAGCCTCTCAGACCCAGCGCCGATCAGCTGAGAGGCGGGGAGAGGGCGGCCAGGAGGGAGACTAACACAAAATGGCTGCCGGCTCCCTGCTGGTTGCTGAATCTCTGCTGTTTGGCACTCTTTTTCCGGCTGTTCTGGGGCTACAAACGCACTGTGAGGAGCTGGACTCAGTCTACTCTACCTGGTAAGTGACTTTTTGCTGACTTTTTGGGGGGTTCTGACTTTTTTTCCCCATAGGAACGGATTAATTAAATTTCAATGCATTCCTATGGGAAACGCGCCTCGCAAGACGAAAAATATCACAAGACGGCCCGTCTTGCGAGGCACCAAAAATCTCTCAAGACCCTTTCATCTTGTGAGTTTTTTGTCTTGCGAGGCATTCGTCTTGCGAGGCACCACTGTAATGTTCAAACTCCACAAGAGTCTTTGCTTGCAACTGAGAATGAAACAAAGAGTGCAATTTTTTAATTTTAATTTTTTTGGCCATAGGCTTCATAATTTGTGCAACGTGCCCTTGTGCAAAACCAGTATCCTTCCACTTTGAGATGCAGAGAGCAAACACAGAAGAGGTGGTGATTGAGGACTGGCTATCTGTTTAAAAGGATGCAGATAACCTCTCTGAAGTTCCTGTTCCATAGAAGTACATGCAACAAAGCAATAGGCATTGTCATTTTGCACAATTTGTGTTATTATTTTTTTAAATATTACTGATGTTAAAACTGTATTTCTGCAAAATCAATTTGTGCAAAAAAAAAAACACTAAAAACAAAAACACTCCAACCCACACCCCCTATTGTTCAGTTTTGTCAAGAATGCCAAAAAATAATTATTCTGTCATGGAACAGGGTGAATAATTTTGCACTTCCTTGTCCTCAAATGCAAGGATGACACAAGTGAGCACTTAGAGCTCTAGTGACCTCACTTTTTTTTACTACAGGACCTCTTAAGAAAGTCTTATGGTTCAGGTCAGTGACTAAAGGAGAAGGTGATATTTAATTGAGAATGGCTGTCCCTAACTTAGCAGCCATTCTTAATGGGGGGGGGGGGGCTGGCACATTTAAAGGGGGCCACAGACCAGAAGCAACTCTCCACATACCACCTTATAAGTCTCATTATGCAACTTACACAATTCTGATTCAGTTTATATTTCTTTCATATTGTGTTTATGAATGCGGCCAAAAAAAGAGTTGAGAATGGCTGGTTTAGAGCATGACTGGTTAAGTCGACTGACAGCCAATATACTAGATGGGACATGTACATAAATTGGCCAAAACTCAAGGTCTCAGGTCATTACCTTATAGCTGTGTCTGAAACCAACTAAAATTTTGTAACTAGGTGTATAAATGCAGTACCATACTTCTATCCAAATCTGTCTTTGTGCCCTCTTTCTACTTTTTTTGAGTGCTATAAAATTCCTGGACAGATTTTTATAACAGAATTGGACAACTGTGGTCCTCCAGATAGTCTTGGACTGCAGCTCACAATGCCTCTAGCCAGTGTAGTTAATGGTGAGGGAGAACCGTGGGAACACTTCTCCTGAAACATCTGGAGGGATATAATTACCCTCTGACATATGGGCAACATCTTTAATAAGAAGAGAATACTGGGACTACACATCTGGCAGAAACTCAGATCAGCAAGCCGAGGTCTTGGGCAGGGAGGCTACACCAAGAAAGAAGAAAGTGCTAAAATATTAATTTCTGTATTCTGTGGTAGTGGGTTCTTTTCATTATAATACATTTCTAATTGTTGAAAAATGAAATATAATTTCATTTCAACTCAGCTGCAAGCAACCACTAAAAAAGGCTTATATCATACTACTCATTGATATCAATCCACATTAATAGCTAGTTTGGGGATATACATAATTTCTTTTATTAGTTTAGTAGAAAACCTTGTTAGGTCAGAAGAAGGTAATTTGACAGTGAAACAGAAGGATTAATGCTGAGAGAGATTCAGAATGATAAAATGTAGCTAATAAATACAGCTACTGACAAAATAGAGAGGGAAAAGAAACGCTGATTGTTAATCACGCTGCTTCTTGTCATTTGCAGATTTCTTTTCCTTGTGGCTCATTTTGTTCCTTCCACATTAGTACTACTCTCCCTCCTTCTTCAGTCTTACAACTTGCTGTATGTGGTTGCAATGACTGCCAGGCCTATGTGAACATGTTAAAGGATAAGTGAAGCTGTGCCTTTGGCCACTAAAGCCTCCCTTGCCAACACTGGCTGTGGGGAGTTTGTGGTAGTTCATGGTGGTACTATGTTCCCTTTCCATCATGTAACCATCTCATCACAGCATCAAGGAAAGCACATAGCAGCTGAAATCCTGCTGTTTAGCATAATAATAATAATAATAATAACAACAACAACAACAAATTTCACACAATGCTATAAGCAGTTATAGATCTCAGAAATAATATCATCAGAACTACAAAAAACAGCAATATTAGGAACAGCATACATACTGCGCTGATATTTAACAGATACTTAGGTTTTTGGTTAAAACTTGTATCTGTTATATAATACCAGTCAATTTTTTTATAATTTTGATTGACTGTGCCTATTGTTTTTGAATAATAATAATAATAATAATAATAATAATAATAATAATAATAATAATAATAATAATAATAATAATAATAATGAGCAACAGCAGCACAGGTGTTGCATAATCAAAATACCTAGTCCAGTTAATCCACTTGTAGACCAATTTTGAACTAGATGTGTTTTCTGGACCATACGGACAACCCAACATACAATACATTGGCCCAAATCCTATTGCTCAGTGCAATAAATTGTACTAGAGTAGGGCTATTGAATCAATAGAGATTTAGTGAGTCAGCTCCTCTGTAAGTTCTATTGATTCAAATGGATCAACTCTAACTGCAACAGGACTTAGTAAAGTCACAACTTTAGTAAGTCCTATTGCTTAGTGCAGTCATTACTACACTAAGCAACAGGATTTTGACCACTGCACTAAGATAGATGGAAGGCTAGAAGAACATGGATGACTATGATCAGACTACCTATATCCAGGTGAGGTCATTTTTTACATATTAATTGGAGTTGACAGAAGGCATTGAGCCCCTAATGAAAGTGCCGGAGCACTAAGTATGCTTTAAATGTGAATGTGATCTTCAGAAACCCCAGCCAGCAAAGCTGGTGGTGAAGGCTGCTGGCAAGTGCAATCAAAGAGTACCAGGGTTACCCAAAGTTGGGAACCACTGCTTTAGTGGATGTACAACCCCTTTTAATGAGATTGAATGCCACTAATTTGGGCAAAAGATCCACCTAACAGCAGTGCCTTTGTCCAGTTTGACTGGGTCTCAAGGTGATTAACCTTCCTCCAAATTGTTTGGTCATTTGTGAATTAGGATGCCAAATGTTGTTGGACAGGACAGGGCTTCTGTGGGTTGAAGTTCAACAACAACTGCAGACCACACAGCCACCTGCAATTTGCATGTTCATAGTAGATGCCTTGATTTCCCCCCGCCCCCCCTTGGCATTTTGCTAAGACAGGGGTGGGCAACAGGCAGTCCTCCCAAAACCCAAATATGGAATCACAGCATCCTCCTCATGGCTACTTTTATTTTAAAACTTTTATGGGGATTGGGCCCAAATGTACCCTTGTGCCCTCTTAACAGGCTTGGAGGCAATTTGACTATGTTTTGTGGCCCATCCAGCATCCTGGAGGAACTGCACAGCCTCCCCCTTGATCTTTGTAAAGATTCAGGGCCTTTACAGAGTGCAAGCAAGCCTTTCTCTTAAAACACATACACACACATTTTTGTAAGATCTTTGTCTGAAAGTGAGGGCTGCAGGAACACAGGGCCCAGGGATAGACATGTGTGTCCCACCCCCACCCTCTGAAGGTTACCTGCTCTTGCACTAAGGCAAAGTAACTATTGGATAGAACAGTAGTCTCTAGTGGGGGCAGGAGAAAAGCTTGGCATGCTATTTACTGCTTAGATCCATAGCACTGACAGCAGTTGCCGTTAACAAAATACCCAAAAAGGATAAATTATATATTTCGACTCTACATTACCTGGGAGGAACAAAACTAAACTTCTTTGTCAAATTAAGGATCCAATGTTTTATTTTCCTTTGCAGGCAGAATCTGTCGCTTCTTCTCCACAGTTCTGTGATTCCAACTTGTATCTCTGGAATGTTACCGGAGATGGACTTTTCTATGAGGTGAAAGGGGTGAAGCTGAAAACACGACCAGCTCAATGTACTGACTTTGTCAGCATTAAAACACAACTTGAGCTGCTGTCTAGAATGAAAGTCACCCACTACAGATTTGCACTCGATTGGTCACTCCTTTTGCCTAGTGGCAATTTGTCATCTATAAACAGGGAAGTCCTTCGTTACTATCGTTGTGTGATCAGTGAAATGCTCAAACGTGGTGTGAACCCTGTGGTCACTTTATATTATCCAACTCATCGTTCCTTAGGCCTGCCTGGTCCTTTACTTCAAAATGGCGGATGGTTGAATCGGTCCACTATCCAAGCTTTTAGAAACTATGCAGGAATGTGTTTCAAGGAACTTGGGGACTTGGTTAAATTCTGGATCACAATAAATGAGCCCAACCGACTGAGCGATATTTACAACAGCAGCAGTAATGACACCTACCTGGCAGCACACCATTTGTTGATAGCACATGCTTTGGCCTGGCATGTCTATGATAAACAATATCGGTCCTTTCAGTATGGTCAGATATCCTTGACCCTGCATTCTGATTGGGCAGAACCAGCCAATCCCTTTCTTGATACTCACTGGCAAGCTGCTGAAAGATTTCTTCAGTTTCAAATAGCATGGTTCTCAGATCCCATCTTTGTGACAGGAGACTACCCAGAAGCCATGAGGAAATACCTTGCCTATAAGAAGAGTGAAGGCCTCTCCAGTTCCTCTTTGCCATCTTTCACAAACAGAGAGAAGGAACTTGTAAAGGGGACAGCTGATTTTTATGCCTTGAACCACTTCACCACAAGATTTGTGATCCATGAATCCAAAAATGGAAGTCGATATGAAATTGACCAGGACATTCAGTTTCTGCAAGATTTCACATGCCTAATTTCCCCATCTCGTGTGGCGGTGGTACCTTCAGGGTTACGGAAAGTCCTAAATTGGATTAAAAAGCATTATGGTGACATCGCTATCTACATCACAGCCAGTGGGGTAGATGATCAGTCTGCAAATAACGATGCCCTCCGTAAATACTACATTGAAAACTATGTACAAGAAGCTTTAAAAGGTGAGTAGGTGATCAAAAAACCAACAGTCTCAGTTCCCGAGTCAGACAGATGTTTCTCGTTGACTGATGCTTGTGAGAATCGGGGCCATCCTAAGACATTTTGCTGCTTGAGGTAGAATAGCAATTGGCCTCTTCCTCCTCATTTCCCCAAAGATGCAGAGTACGCAAGGCAAAAAAGGGGAGAAAAATAAATGCAAGGATTTCCCTTAGGTTCCACCTGATGCATATTCGTTGTGGTTGCAACAACTCCATTTGGTGGCAGCTGTTATTGATAATGGCAGGAAACTGTAAAACTACCCTTACACAAATATATTATGCTGTTAGTCTGAAAAGGACAAACAACCGGAGTAAGTTGATTATGTGGGAAATGCTGCTGGGGGGGGCCTGAGTGACAGTTTTGAGGGGGAAAGGACATCATGGTTGATGTTTGGAGACAAATAATGGGAGATAGTTTGGATGCCTCATTTAGAAAAAGTAGACCAAAAGAAGGTCCCCTTTCTAACTTCCTATTTAATGCTAGAATTTAGCATTGACCAATGTGAGAGTCTGGCTAAACAAAAGAAGGTATTCCTTCACACACAGTTATTTTCTGTAATTTTCTGCTCCAGAATGTGGGGATGGCGCCCCCTTAGGATAATCTAATGATATTAACATTTTAATTTGTTTTTAATTTTACCTATACTTCAAATGCTTCAATAATTTTAAATTCTGCAACTCTCTGATACGAATAAAGAAAAAACTAGCTTAGAAACAAGCTATGGGAAATGTCATTGTCCAACAGCACCTGCCCTTTCAAGGGGAGACACCATGGGGGGAAAAAGAGTGTGGGTAAGGACTGGAAAAGACAAGAGTAAAACAATTATTGTGAGTGAATCATACCTGTAAGAGCTGTATAATGGCTTCACCACTCAGTAGACTGGCACAATTCAATAATTAACATTGATCTCTCTATTGTTGCTTTCAGCTTATCATATGGACAAAATCAATGTACGGGGGTATTTTGCTTTTAAACTGACTGATGAGATCACCAGACCCAGACTTGGGTTCTTCACCTCTGAATCCAAAGCCAAGTCTTCTGTCCAATTCTACAACCTTCTAATCACCAACAATGGCTTCCCCTTGGAGCCTGCAGACAAGATGTGTAATCAACCAAAGGAAAAAGCACCCTGTACTCTCTGCCTATTTCTAATGCAAAAAAAGCCGCTGATATTCTTTGGATGTTGCCTTGTCTGTACACTCATCTTGTTTCTAAGTATTATGGTTTTTCACAAAAGGAAAAGAAGGAAATGGTTTTGGTCAAAAAACATCCATCCAATCTATGCTCCTGTTAAAGCTAGACAGAAGAATGTTCTCAACCAGATATAGATTCACCTCCTTTATGTATGTATGCCCCTAGCAAAGGTGAGAAAGATTGTTGAAAGCACTCCACGTTACTCCACTTAAAGTATACTGAGGTACTTGTAAAAGAAACAACACAGCTGGGTAGAGTACTCAAGGTGGTTAATTGAAAATTGTTACCCAGAATCTCCATCGGTTTATATTTATATGGTCAAAGAATTCCAGGATATTTAACAAACAAAAACTGCAGTCAGGTAATACATTTGTTAGAACCAAATACCATTTTGCAAAAGTGTGCAAGTTAGTTCTCCAGACTTTGCCATCGGGCTAGGTGGAGTGGAAGAAACATGGATGTAAAATGTGGCAAAATATGTTAAGCCATCAGATCTTCAGCTAAACTCAGTATAAAGGGAGAGAATGCAAGCTTTCTAAGTCACTGGTAAGTGTGCAGGGTATCACATGAGACACAGTCCTAGATGGTGGTTCCTGATGGCTGGAAACAGAGGGCTAGTAGCAGCTCAGATCTCACTAAGGCAACACATACAGGTATACAGCAGAAGGTCCAGGATATTCAACCACATGTGCTTGTTCACCTGTAAGTCACACTCCGAGCTCTGAACTCCTCTCTTTATGCTCTCATATAGCAATACGGGTGGAGGAGGGCACAAATTCTTCTTTCAATTTTTTCCCGTTTTGATTATATAGTATAAACATGTTACCAGTCTGATTAATCTAACTGCTCTCATGGTTGGCTATCTTTGGATGAGAGACAGAGCCTTTAGGACAGAAGGGCAGCAGGAAAAAGTTTTAGACGAGCTAGTCTGTGCTGGCATGTCAGGCAAAACCAAAAAGAAGAAGAAGAAGAAAAAGGACAGAAACGTTGTGGTCTTGGAAGTGGGCTTGTCCAAGAAAGCTTACATTAAAATATAGCAATTAGTCTTTAAGGTGCCACAACATTTTTGTCTTCTTTATTTTTTCATGCTTGTTTGTTTGTTTGGGTTTTTTTGCCTGACAAGAAAAAGTTTAGTAGAGATAACTTATTTTTCAATCTGTTGGCCAGTTCCCTGTTGTGTAGCTACACTGGTGTAAACTTTAAGTTGTGCAAGTGGTTGCAAAATCTGTGTAACTGCAGAACCCATCTTTTGTAAGCAGTTCTCCAGGTGTTGTTGTACAACCTCTCGCACAGACAGACTGCTTGCATAACCAGTTGTGCCACACCCAAGGAGTGGCATTCTTCTTGGTGTAATTCCTTGGAAACATCCACATATGTGCATTGACACGACAGGCATGGCTTTGGGGTTTCAGACATTTTAAGTAATAAGGGTTTCCTTGTATATCCTAATATAAACTAATTTGCTCAAAGCAGACAAGAAGATTTTCGAGTTCTTAAGCTATGTCATCTGTTGTGACTTGCCAATGAAACAGATTGTTCTGGTTTGGTTTGGTTTTTAGTTAAACTACAAACTGCAATTAATTTTTCAAATGAGCCATAGACATATCATTTGCCAAAATGTGACTATTCGGTATTCTGTTGCCCATCTTTAGCAAAATGGAAGTTTCATCTAGGCAGCTGCAATATACTTCTGGTCCTCACTGTTGCAAAGGCAAAACCTGCATTAGCAAGAGTAATTAAATGTTTCTCAAAAGTGGCAGTGCATTAAGGGCAGGTCTTAGCTGTTGGGACTGCAACTCCCATCTGCCCCAGCTAGAAAAGCAAATGAGAAGAAACGCTTAGAGTTGCAGCCCAACAATATCTGGAGGAGAGGCCAGTTTTGCTGTGTTCAAAAGCAAGACCTCTTTAAGAGCATGTAATCACCACAGTTGCTGCAGCAATTACATATTATATCGCCTATCATTACTTACGGTGAAATTAGACAGTAAAGGAACAAATCTAAGAGAGGCTCAACACAAGTCAAAATCAGGTTGTGGAGGTTAGTCTGAAACAAGCAGGGATTTCATTATGGGGGCTAGATGAATTACTGTAATGTCAAGGATTGTTTTGAGGGGGTATGTGTCTATCTGGCCTTCTGAGACACAGGCTCTTCAGTTAATGTGGGCCATATTACATGTTGCTGCAAATAGGAAAAAAAGGCTTTTATTGGTGGGATGTACAAGCATTCCCAAGGCACAGCCATATCACACAGCTTGTAGATGTGTTTTTTGTTTGTGCATGTGTGTTTACTGCAACTTCCAGAATCCTCCAGCCAGAATGGCCAGTTTTTCTGTGCCCTGCCACACTTGAGAGGTAAGAACTACAAAAAAATTTTTAAAAGAAGCTTGGAAAACATTCAGTTTTCATCAGTCAGAATTTCCTGGTTTGTTTGTTTTTTAAACTTCAGTATATTGCCTCAAATAATCACATAGCTGTTAACAATTTGTTAATAGCCATTATTTAAAAGCTGACACTCCATTTAAGACAAATGCACCTCCTTTTGTTACCGGTTTGAGTCATGTACTGTGACTGATTAAGCCATTACATATTTATTTGAAGCATATAATTCTATGTTAATGTTGAAATATTTCTCTTCAGACCAGTCAGAAATTGTCAGTCTTTGATATACACTTTACCTATTAAAGTTGTACTTTTAGTCTGCAAAAATGTGTCCATTTCCTTTTCTATTGGCATGAGTGAATCTGCGTCTATAGAGGCGCTTTTTGAAATAATGTTAGAAGGCAGATTCAGGTGTCAAATCAAACAACTCCCCCAGTTTCTAATGAAGTAATTAGGAACTAATTTTCAGAGCTCTGCAGAGGAAAATGTTTGAATTGAAAAAGGGGCAACTACGACATCTGTGTTGGATACTTGCCAGTCTTGGCTTGTCAAGGTGCTGTGTGCCCAGGTACGTGCCTCTTTATAAAAGGATAGGGTTCAAATGCACACCTGAGTCAATAAGACCTGTGCTCCCACAAACCTGACCATATTTAGTAACTGATGACCAGTCTCCAATATTCCATTCTCGGGAAACATGCCTGAGTGTGCATTAGTGTCTCATCTCCCACCAGGTTTCTGGATGAGACAGATGACCTAGCTCCATCTTAACTTGCCTTCATGGGACAATGTGGGACAGAAACAGTGTTAGCCACCTTGGTGCAAAATTTTAAACCAAGAATAAGGAGTATGTTCCTACAGGCTATCTTGCATAGCATGGCAGTGTTAATATCATCAGCCATGTTGAATCACTTGAGACCCTAAGGCTCTTTGTCCAATATGCTATTTAACATCTACATGCAATCACCAAATATGTTACCTGGAGGTTTGGAGCCATTATTATGCTGCCTTTGTTTTTCATCTAAATCCAAGCTATACCAGTGGCTGAAATCTAATAAGAGAGTACAACTAGAGTAAGTCCATCAATTCAATGGAACTTTGAAAGGTGATGACTCACCAAATCCACACAAATTCAATGGGCCTTCTCTGCTTACTACTGGTATCAATAGTAGACCAGATGAGGACAAACAAATTCACTAAAAAGGAGATCAGGGAACAGAGATTCAAACTGTGCTGGATGGAGTTATACTTCCTCAGGTTTCAGCAGTGCCCAGGAATGCATTAGCACAGCTGTGAGGATGACAACTGCACTCATTCCTGAAGATGTCTGGGAGGTTTATAGTGATGAGTGCCCCAGTTTCAACCCATATGGATACTTGTAGGTCTGCTTGGAACTTCATTTAGTCCAGTGTTGCTGTGCGTATGGGCTAGGCACAGTTCAAAGCGCTCTATTATGGCCAATAAATTCCTACGAGACTGGAGTGAGAACACCTGAAGAACTGTAGTCTCTATACAAGCCTGCCAGACTTTGAGATCTTTGGGGGAAGAATTCTTTCTCAGTTCCACTATCCTATCAGATATGTCTATAGCAGTTGCTGAATTGTGAAACTCATAATTAAAAGTAGACTAGGCTGTCTCCCTCCCTTGATGACCCAAATCTAATTTTGAGGGAGATGTGTGACATAGTTTAGTACATGTATCCTTAAGCTATAAGCATGTGTGATGCTTCTATTCACAAAGATTTTTTTGGGGGGGGAATTGATCAGCTGCTCACATTGTTGTTGTTTAGTTGTTAAGTCATGTCCGACTCTTCGTGACCCCATGGACCAGAGCACGCCAGGCCCTCCTGTCTTCCACTGCCTCTCGGAGTTTGGTCTAATTCATGTTGGTAGCTTCGGTGACACTGTCCAACCATCTCGTCCTCTGTCATCCCCTTCTCCTCTTGCCTTCACTCTTTCCCAACATCAGGGTCTTTTCCAGGGAGTCTTCTCTTCTCATGAGATGGCCAAAGTATTGGAGCCTCAGCTTCAGGATCTGTCCTTCAAGTGAGCACTCAGGGTTGATTTCCTTCAGAATGAATAGGTTTGTTCTCTTTGCAGTCCAGGGGACTCTCAAGAGTCTCCTCCAGCACCACAATTCAAAAGCATCAATTCTTCAGTGGTCAGTCTTCTTTATGGTCCAGCTCTCACTTCCATACATCACTACTGGAAAAACCATAGCTTTGACTATGCGGACCTTTGTCGGCAAGGTGATGTCTCTGCTTTTTAAGATGCTGTCTAGGTTTGTCATCGCTTTCCTCCCAAGAAGCAGGCGTCTTTTAATTTCATGGCTGCTGTCACCATCTGCAGTGATCATGGAGCCCAAAAAGGTAAAATCTGTCACTGCCTCCATATCTTCCCCTTCTATTTGCCAGGAGGTGATGGGGCCAGTGGCCATGATCTTAGTTTTTTTGATGTTGAGCTTCAGACTATTTTTGGTGCTCTCCTCTTTCACCCTCATTAAGAGGTTCTTTAATTCCTCCTCACTTTCTGCCATCAGAGTAGTATCATCTGCATATCTGAGATTGTTGATATTTCTTCTGGCAATCTTAATTCCATTTTGGGATTCATCCAGTCCAGCCTTTCGCATGATGTATTCTGCATATAAGTTAAATAAGCAGGGAGACAATATACAGCCTTGTCGTACTCCTTTCCCAATTTTGAACCAATCCGTTGTTCCATATCCAGTTCTAACTGTTGCTTCCTGTCCCACATATAGATTTCTCAGGAAGTAGATAAGGTGGTCAGGCACTCCCATTTCTTTAAGAACTTGCTATAGCTTGCTGTGGTCCACACAGTCAAAGGCTTTTGCGTAGTCAATGAAGCAGAAGTAGATGTTTTTCTGGAACTCTCTGGCTTTCTCCATAATCCAGCGCATGTTAGCAATTTGGTCTCTAGTTCCTCTGCCCCTTCGAAATCCAGCTTGTACTTCTGGGAGTTCTCGGTCCACATACTGCTGAAGCCTACCTTGTAGGATTTTGAGCATAACCTTGCTAGCGTGTGAAATGAGTGCAATTGTACGGTAGTTGGAGCATTCTTTGGCACTGCCCTTCATTGGGATGTAGACTGATCTTTTCCAATCCTCTGGCCACTGATGAGTTTTCCAAACTTGCTGGCATATTGAGTGTAGCACCTTAACAGCCTCATCTTTTAAGATTTTAAATAGTTCAACTGGAATGCCATCACCTCCACTGGCCTTGTTGTTAGCCATGCTTTCTAAGGCCCACTTGACTTCGCTCTCCAGGATGTCTGGCTCAAGGTCAGCAACCACACTGTCTGGGTTGTCCGGGACATCCAGATCTTTCTGGTATAATTCCTCTGTGTATTCTTGCCACCTCTTCTTGATGTCTTCTGCTTCTGTAAGGTCTCTACCATTTTTGTCCTTTATCATGTCCATCTTTGCACAAAATGGTCCTTTAATATCTCCAATTTTCTTGAACAGATCTCGGGTTTTTCCCTTTCTATTCTTTTCCTCTATATCTTTGCACTGTTCATTTAAGAAGGCCCTCTTGTCTCTTCTTGCTTTTCTTTGGAAGTCAACATTCAATTTTCTGTAACTTTCCCTATCTCCCTTGCATTTTGTTTCCCTTCTCTTCTCTGCTATGTGTAAGGCCTCGTTGGACAGCCACTTTGCTTTCTTGCCTTTCCTTTTCTTTGGGATGGTTTTTGTTGCTGCCTCCTGTACAATGTTACGAGCCTCCATCCATAGTTCTTCAGGCACTCTGTCCACCAAATCTAGTTCCTTAAATCTGTTCTTCACTTCCACTGTGTATTCATAAGGGATTTGGTTTAGATTATACCTGACTAGCCCCGTGGTTTTTCCCACTTTCTTCAGTTTAAGCTTGAAGCTGCTCACATAGCAATGGCATATTGTGCAGTTCAGTTCATATTTCAGGGTTGGGTTTTTTTTGCCAATATCAATTAAGATCCATATACTATCCCTCAAAAACACAATAGAGGAACCTTGTTCATTTATGCTTCTTTGGATGGTTACTAGGTAGTGTTTAAGAAGTTATTACTCAACACGATTCCCTCATGACTTTTGTCTTCATACCAGTTATTTCTCTGAGGCTGAACAGGGATAATAGAATTGAACTGGAAGGGACCTATGAGGTCATTGAGAACCAAGATAATCAGGGGAGCCCTTTCTCCTGGTCCAACTACCTTCACAGGTGCATTTAATGGAAACACAGGAGAGGGCCTTGCTGCTCCCAGACTTTGGAACTCCCTCCCACAGGAGGCCAGACTAGCCCCATCATTGTTGTCCTTCTGCAAGCAATTGAAGACCTTTCTCTTCAGGCAAGCTTTTCCTCAATGAATGGCTGCCCGAGTGTGATCTTTTTCGACAGATTGTTATGCTTCACTTCTTTGACTGTTTTTAATATTGCTTGTGATTCCCATTTCTAAGAGGGGTATTTTGTTTGTTCCTTTTTAATATTTCTATACTTAGTGTTTCTACGTTTAAATATTGCTGTTTAATTATGTATACTAATTGTTTTGTTCTTAAATATTGTTTGTGGTGGCGCTGCGGGTTAAACTGCTGAAGCCTCTGTGCTGCAAGGTCAGAAGACCTGCAGTCGTAAGATCGAATCCATGCGACGGAGTGAGCCCCCCTCGCTTGTCCCAGCTCCCGCCAACCTAGCGGTTCGAAAGCATGCTAAATGCAAAAATGCGAGTAGATAAATAGGTACCACCTCGGTGGGAAGGTAAATGGCGTTCCGTGTCTAGTCACGCTGGCCACGTGACCACGGAGGATTGTCTGCGGACAAATGCTAGCTCTATGGGTTGGAAACAGAGATGAGCACCGCCGCCTAGAGTCGGACACGACTGGACAAATTGTCAAGGGGAACCTTTACCTTTTATTGTCTTCAAATGCTGTAGGCATTTGGGTCCTTTTCTAAGAAGAAAGGTAGGGTAAAAAACTTTTAAATAATAAAAACCCCTGCTCAGTGCAAGAATCCAAATCAAAGTAGATCTGACAGATGGCTGTCCAAGTTTATTTTCAATGCCTCCTGAGGTAATTGGTTCCACTGTCCTACTTCTCAAAGTTTGGACATTTTTCCTGATCAAGAACCAATCTTGTCCCTTCTCTGTATGACAAGTATTTGAAGAGTATTATCATACCTCCTGTCAGCCTTTTTCCCCTCAAGATTAAATATGCCCAGTTCTTTCAGTCTTTCCCGATAGCACTTGGTTTCCAGTCCCGATTGTCCTCATTGCCATCTTCTGACCTTGCTCCAGATGTTAGCATCCTTCTTAAAGCGTGGTGTCCAGAATTGGACACAGTACTCAAGATGGGGCCTAACCAGTACCACGCAGGGGGGAACTAGCACTTCACAGGATTTGGAGATTATACTTCTGTTAACACAAAGCAAAAAGCAAAGCAAAGCGTGCTGCTTATATACCGCCCCATAGCACTTCAAGCACTCTCTGGGCGGTTTACAAGTTAATTATGCAAGCTACACATTGCCCCCCCCAGTGAACTGGGTACTCATTTTACCGACCTCGGAAGGATAGAAGGCTGAGTCAATCTTGAGCCGGCTACCTGGGATTGAACCCCGGGTCGTGAGCAGTTTTGGCTGCAGTACAGCAGTTTAACCACTGCGCCACAACACCACCTACAATACCGTTTTCCCGAAAATAAGACCCAACCTGAAAATAAGCCCTAGTATGATTTTTCAGGATGCTCGTAATATAAGCCCTACTCCAAAAATAAGCCCTAGTTAAGTGAAACCCCGCCCTCCACCACTGTGCAGCAACCAGAAGATGACATGACTATAAAATAAAACATCCCCCAAAAATAAGCCCTAATGCGTTTTTTGGAGCAAAAATTAATATAAGACCCTGTCTTATTTTCAGGGAAACACGGTAGCATTGGCCTTTTTTGCAGCCACACCACACTGCTGACTCATATTCAGCCTGCAATCATACAATGTCACCATATCTGAATCCAAGGAAGATTGAACTGGATGTCATTTATGTAACTGCAGTTCCTTTGATATCTGACTGCTTCATTTTTATATTGTAATCTACTATGGGTGCCTCAATTAAGACAGGAAACAGGGTATAAACCAAATCCCAAATCTCATTATCTGCTGTGCTTGTACACTCATTGGCAATCCTTCCTTCACCCTAAATTAAGATAATTTTGAGATACAGTATTCTATTTCTCCCCTGCTAATTTTCAAATAAATTAGAGATTTATACCAGCATTCTATTCTACTGTACGTTCTTGGCAGATTCTCAAAGATAACCTAACACTTGTAAGAAAAATGAAAAAGGCTTGGAAGCACATCTGAAGATGGTTGCTACTACTGTTCTATATGGCAAAGGAGAATTGAACCAGAAGACCTCTTCAAAGCATTCACACTGCTTTTCAAAGCTGTAAGAATAAATTGTGTGATATATTTAAAGCTAATCATTCAGCAGAGAATTGTTCCATGCTCAGTCACACACACCCAAAAACCACATTTGAAACAGATAGTTTTATTTTTCTCCATATAACATTGAAGTTGATGGAGCCTGAAGGTAGGATGTGTGCTCAAGCCCAGGTTGTCATGGCCAATCTAGAACAATGAAGCAGATTAAACTGTCAGAACAATCAGTAAAAACCTAAATTTCATAGTAACTAGCCCATGATAAAGCATTTCAGTAATATGTCACATTCTTCTCTTAGTCTTTAAGCCTAGTTATTGGAAACAAAATTAAATGCTTTGGAAAAAATCAGTTGACTTCAACTCTGTTCACCTAACCCCACTTATTTTAACTCTTCTTGCCTTTTAAAAACACAATCCAAAATCCAAAGATTATATGGCTCTTTGTAAATTATAGCTTAAAACTGCTGGATAGCTCAGTAGTTTAGGCATCTGATTGTGGAACCACAGATTGGGAGTTCAATTCCCCACTGTGCCACCTTGGCAGGGGCTGAACTTGATCCATAGGGTCCTTTCCTGCTCTGCAGTTCTAAGAGTAGTATATTAAATAACAAGTCAATGTCAAAAATATCGACTCCCTTGCCCTTTCCTAGAGTAATTCCTACCCTTTTTTCTGTATCAACCATATCTATGTCTTTTACATGCACATGATACAAATCAAGGTTAATGCAGATCAGGCTCCCTTGCAAGCTACTTCCACCACATTGACACTACTGCTCCCTAGTATTTTGGAGATCAAAGAGCTACGGGTTGCTAATCCTGCAGTATATAAGGAAAAATTCAGCCTTTTCTACACATGGTATAGTCATGTGGAAAGGCTACCAACCTATTGTTTTATTATTCATCTGGCTGTTGGACTGTTCCCTTCTCAGAAACATAGATTCCATCCAAGAACTTCCTGATATCTTTGTTCTTGACTGTGGTGGCCTGCTGGATCAAGGCAGCTATAAAGAAAACAAGACTGTGTTAAGTTAGACTACTCTAGTAACCAGATTTCAGTGCTAGGGCAGACATTGCTAACTTCAATTAAAATTATTCCATTTCCAAGTCAAACTCTCCCATTACAACATCTATTGTCCATATTCAGTAGTTATTTAGAAAGAAACACACTATGAAGGAAAAACGTAACACATCCTGCTCATACAGCACTACAAAACACAACATAGCAAAACATTCCCTCTAGAACAGGAAAATATGTAGCTGACATACCAGAGTTAGATACCAATTCAATGTCATTTCCTTCAAGGATCAGCTCATCCTTCTGGGCTTGAGATAATGCACACGTTACACCTAAAAATATATTTGTTTATTCAGAAAAGCTCATCATTAAATGACATTACCCATCTTAAAAAAAGAAAAAATTAAAAGAAAAATTGGTGTTTAGATACATTCAGTTGATCTAATGCAATGGTTCCAAATCTTGGGTCCCCAGATGTTCTTGGACTAAAATTCCCAGAAGCCTTCACCACTAGCTGTACTGGCCATAAGCACTGAAGACAAGCAATGAATATAACTTATTATTGTGACCTTATTGAAAAAGTGAGAAGTGTTTTTTCCAGTCATTCACATTTCTAGGACAGTATCCTGAAGAACTTTCTGCCAGCACCATCTGATTAATGTGCATACCCCTCTCTGGTGCAATACAGTCTTGGCTGCACAAGGTTAGTTCAGCCACTTGGGAGCTTAGAATGTTGTAACTTGCTATCCAACAATACTTTAGGCTGCACGGGACCAATGGGAGCTTGGCCAGGAGCTTTTAGAGATCAATAGAGGATTTGTTATTGCAGACAAAGCAGTGATTGTCTCTTGGTCCACTTCCTTTTATATCTCAAACTGAGCAGTAAAAGCCCCTGAAGAATCTAGTTCCTTACCTGGCCTCATGCGTACCCGGCGGATATACTTCTCCCCAAGGAAGTTACGGATTTCCACCAGTGAACCACTCTCCTGTATAACTACGTTGATGGGGAAATGGGCATACACAGACCTCATCTTGTAGCGAAAGCCCTGAAATCACACAGATTTCATACATACGACAGACATACAATAAAGGAAGATCTTGAATAATTTTTCCGTCAAAACTGCAAATGAGAAGTTCTACAAATGCTTCAAATGTTGTATGGCATATTTACAATAACACAGCTGAAAAACTGCCAAGATGAAGCTTTGATTAACACTGATTGTATTTTGAGCTCTCTTTTAAGGTTAAGACTTACCAATGTGACACCTTTGATCATGTTTTGCACATGACTGCAAATTGTGCGGACTGTTGCCAGCTCCTTTCTGTTTCCCCACCATTTGTCAACACGCAGCTGTAGGGAGAAAAAGCATGCCAAGTTGTTCACGTCCAGCTCATGGTTATAACACACTTGCATTTTGCATTATATTACTGCTGGTAAAAAAGTTTCACTCTATGACCTTCTAACTCAGCATCTGTAAGAATATTTTTTTAAAAAACCCATCAATGGTTTAGGTATTTGGCTGCAGAGCCAGAGGTTGGGAGTTCAGTTCCCCATCTTGCCTCCTGCGAGTAGAGCCAGTCTGTATAGTCATGGGCAAGCTGCACAGTCCCAGGGTGAACCTAGAAAGGGGGAATGATAAACCACTTCTGAGTGTTCTCTACCGGGAAACCCCAAAAAAGGGTCTCCATAAGTCAGAACTGACTTGACAGCATATGATTATTATTATATCATTCAGAGAAATAATGGCCAGGATCCAATATGGCTGTTCTTCTAATGCAGGGGTCTCAAACTCAATTTACCTGGGGGCCACTGGAGGCAGAGTCTGGGTGAGGCTGGGCCGCATCAGATTATCCGCCAAGCGGAGCAAGAGCTCGAGAAGCCGCCCAGGAGTTTCCTTAACCCGGCTGGGGCTCCAAGGAGGAGGAGGGGCGCGTGAGCCCTCGTCGCCGGCCACGACCCCCTCCGGCTCCTTCTTCGCTACCACCACCACCACCACCAGCAGGACGAAGAAGCGGAGAAGGGAGGGAGCGCCGGCAACCGCCTAGCCGGGGGGGGGGGGGGGGAGGAGGGCACGACATAAAATTAAAAAAAAAAAAAACCCTCACAGAATTCGCCTTGCCAAAGGAGAAAAGCCCCCACCGGTACCTGCGAAATTAAACAGAATGGGGTGGGGGCCCCCACAGGTGCGTGTGCACGCGCACGCACACAAACACACACACGGAGGTCCGGCAACCTTCCTCTGAGGGCCCCCCTCAAAAAAAGGCGCACTCAGCAGCAGCAGCTACCCCCACCACGACAGAGGAGCAAACTTTGCGAGGCAAGCCCAGGCAGCCTCCAGAGCCGAGGCGGCTGAAGCAGGACGAAGAGGAGGAGGAAGCACCGCCGGGCACTGAGGTGGCTGCTGGCTGGGCTGGTGCTGGGGGTGCCGAGAGAGAAAGAGAGCCAGAGAGCCGCTTCCCTGGAAGAGGTGGCGGCGGCGGCAGCTGCTGTTGGCGGCTTGGAGGCGCTCTTCGAGGACGGGTTGGGAGCGAGGTCCGCTCTCAGGCATCGCTCGGCGGCGGCTCGGGCGCTTGGGGAAAAGGGCCAGCAGCGCGCCTCGCTCACCGGCTCTCCCCCAAGACAGCGCCGCTTGCACCCTCCATCCGGAACTGCAGCCTGCCAGCCGGCAGACAGGCGGGCTGGCTGGCAGGCTGCAGTTCTGGATGCAGGGTGCAAGAGGCGCTGTCTTGGGAGAGAGCCGGTGAGCGAGGCGAGGCTTTTTTTGACTCTTGACAGCAGAGGACACGTGGGCGCTTCGGGGGGGGCCAGGCAAGGCGGGGCCCACAAACTATCATCCGGCGGGCCGCAAATGGCCCGCGGGCCGAGTGTTTGAGACCCCTGTTCTAATGGAACTACTTCTTTCAATGAAACCGAGGAGAGGTTCTCTTACACCCTCAAAATCTGTTCCTGGAGGACAGTAAACAGGCAGTATTGAGAGCTATAAGGTGGGGAAGAGAGTAATCCCTGTCAAGCTAGTGCAGCAATGGGCTCCCAAAATGGCTCACATCATTTTTTTTTTAAAAAAGAGATGAAGACATGTTTTGATCTTGAACTTAAAAAAATTGATAAAACAATCAAAAGAAAGGGAATGAAGGGAAAAGAAAGAGAAAGGTAATCCATCTGCCCATGGCAGAATGAAAGGGTGAGCTGCAGGATGAATCTTCACAACAATTTAGGCAGGGGGAGGGAGGACGAGTATCCCTGCACGGCTGCCAAGTGGCTAGATGAGCGGAAAGAGAGCAGCGCTCCAGGAGCGATTGGAAGGCTGACCGAGGCTGCTGCCGGCAGATGCGTGAGTGGACGGTCCGGCCCAGGAGTCCGACCCTCATTAAGTCAGCTGTGTGGGGGTATTTGTATACGAATAGCTCCATCTCTAATCATCGAGTCCAGCCCTGGTCAGGGAGGAACACTGGGGATACAAACTCCCAACCTCTGGCTCCACAGCCAGAGACCTAAACCACTGAGCTATCCAGCGGTTCAAGCAGAACCTTCATTGGGTGGGTGTTAGAGGAACTTAGAGCAGCTGATCTTTCCTTTAGCAGCCTTGGCTCAGTGAGAGTTGCTGCAACTGACAAAATGGCCCTTTTCTCACTGAATGATGGCAGAGGACACAGAATTTCCTTTCGTTGTCTCACAGCAAGCATTAAAGTAGCACTAATATACTTACCAACACTGTTAACACATGAATCTGAATAACTCTTAAAATATTATGCATAATAAAAAGGACATGTTGCCATTTCAGATAAACCAAAAGCTGGTTCGCCCATGAAACTGCACTCTCTGTAAATGATTCAACCTAACCACACTGCCCTTGGGCATATGAGAACAACAGAGCAAGAAAACTGCCACACATAGCTACAATTTCTGCAACTTCAGTGTCATTTTCAAGCTATTTTCCAGCCCCGGAATTGTCAGTGGTTCTCTAACTATAGCCACATACCCTATAAAATAAGACCTAATAAAAATAAGACCACATACCCATGAAAATAAGACCTAACCTGAAAATAAGCCCTAGTAGGATTTTTCAGGATGCTCGTAATATAAGCCCTACCCCAAAATAAGCCCCAGTTAAGTGAAACCCCGCCCTCCACCATTGTGCAGCAACCTGAAGAAGATGACATGACTGTAAAATAAAATAAGCCCTAATGCGTTTTTGGAGCAAAAATTAATATAAAACCCTGTCTTATTTTCAGGGAAACACCGTTTACTCAGTTCACATGCTAGATTATCTGGAGATGGTCAAGAACAGTTGTGTGAAAAACAGAAAATTTCAAATGACTGAAGTTTGAATTTCTTTTCTACCACTTTAATTATGGTTAGGACATATTTAGAGATGGGCACAAACCAATGGAGGAGGCAGGGCAGGGAAGCCAGGCTGCTGCCTTTGACTGGGTACCTGCTAGAGGAGGAGGGGCTTTGAAGCACTCAACCCATGTTCGACTGCTAAATGAACCAGCATGAACTGCCAAATCAACGGTTTGTGTCCACCTATAGACATACTACAATCACATCTGGCTAGACAAACAGGATTAGGAACAAAATGTTACAGGGGAAAGTGTTCCTATTCAGAGTTCCAAACAGCCAGCCAGCTCCTCTTATAGGCCACTCCATTCCATCCCCTCCCTCTTCAGTCAGTCAGCATCCCACGCCCACTGATCATGCTCCATCCTCAGTAGGCTAGGTTTGGAAATTTCGAGGGGCCCCCTTTTTTTCTTTAGTAAATTTCTTTAGTCCATTTCTACAAACCTGAGGATTACCCTAAGCCTGGTGAGACATTCCTTTTCTTAAGGAATGCAGTTAAAGAAAAGGCAACTCTATATCATCTGAGATGCGGTAAGAATGATGTTAAAACATTAAAAACGAGCCCTACTAATTATGAAAAGTGGGAATATTGTGGAAAAAGGATTGTTGTAAAATGGGATTAAAATGGGTCATGGATCTGAAAAAGCTGAAGGCTAATATTCTCAGAAATCCTATCTAGAATCAGTGTTAAATGTAACTATTTCAATAGCATAATGCCATCTGTGCATATACAATAAATAGCTGAAAAACACTTGACACTAACTATACTAATAAACAGAATAAATATTTTACCGCACAATATTTCTTCCACTTGATGGTACAAGATTAAGATACATTCACACATTTCAAATAAGGCTATTGAACTACAAGCAGTACATTTTTACTGGAGTAATATCAACTATCTTGACCTAATTTGATCCTCACCCTTGTACTTTAATGTATACAGAATCCACCTTAGATATTCAAAACCTCTCCCCTGCCTATGCCTCTTTCTTACTGAACCGAACACAGAAACGTGGAACTTCTGGGATCTACTATTCAATGCAGACTGCCACATGCCATACTTTGCACTCCCAGATATATACCACAAACACATGTTCTGCAGCTGGCTCAACAGCTCTAAAGCACAAAGGTAAGGGAACTACTGGCAGCAGGTAAAAACTGAAACCAGGAATAGAGAACAAATGAACCCACAGAACTTATTAAACAGCACCTCCTACGACCCCTAGCCAGCACAGCCACTGGTGAGAGATAAAGGGAGCTGATGAAATGTGACCACATATTTCCATGACAAACCCTTCTGCACCTGCTGTGTCTGTCAGAAAATCTGTCCTGACAGGTGCTCCAGATCTACATTTACAATAGCAGAGAAAAAAATGAGGGGAAATAGTAAAGAAAAACTTAGGACACAGAGAGAGTTCCCCTACTCACTACTTTCCCATGGTGAACTCCTCATCCCATTATTTTGCCACAGTTCAACACAGACTTGGGCTCACCAACCTACTGCAGTTCTAACCAAAAAATTCCAAAAAGCTTGTGGATTATGAACAAAGTTGACACAGAATCGGAATAAAAACAGAAAAGCCACTTTGAATGCTATTATACTTCTCAACAGAAAAGCAAGTATGAATTAACAAACAAACAAGAGAAATATGCTAAACTTCAATACAGTACATTTCCTTACCTTCTTGCGTTTCCTTCCCAAAAGAGAAAGTTCCACATTGATATGGTTGAAGTCTCTTCGTAGACTTCCTCTGGGGCCCTTCACAATAACTGTCCGCCCCTTCAGAGCAATGTCAACTGGGGAGAAAAAAAAGAAAGAAAAATAATTAACATTGCAATTCAACTAGATAATATAATACTAAAGCTTTTTTAAAAAATATTCATACCTTTCTCAGGAATGTCAACAGTTTGGTTGCTGAGAATGGTCTTCATCTTGAATCTAACATGAAAAACAAAATGAAATATTATACATGGGCACACTACTGATTACGCCTTAAGTTCACCTTTTTCAGAGACCTACACCCTAGAAAAAAAATGTGAAGCAAAATAAAGAGATTTTTTTTCAAATACAGATATTAGAGTCGCAAAAAATTAAAAATAATTAAGTTCAAATACATTGTGCAATGCTTCTTCTTTTAGTGCCATTCACATACAACTTCAAGTGAAATGAGACATCACATGCTATATCACTGAACCCCAAAATCTTATTACAAACAGCATGCTGCTTCTTACACTGCTGAATCTCATTTTGTTCTCTTCTATCTAATGACTCCTTGACAACACAATGAGAGAGCAACTGATACCTGAAACAATCCAGGCTACCAAACCACCTTAAAAGCGCAATTTGGATGAAATGCAAAACTATGCTTAATAAAAGACTGCCTGCTTTAGTCACACTTCAGGAAGAAATAAAGGGATTGCAAGCAGTGCCAACAGGCTTCCACGTATCTGAGTTTACCAGCCCGAATTAAAACCTTGATATTACCATTCAGCACTACCGGTTATTTCAAAGGCTGGCCACCACAGTGAACACAACGAGCAATCTGCTCTGAGAAAACCTTCAACAATGATGCACACCAGAAAACCTACATCTATCTGTAGACTCCTTTACATGGGCGTCTATGTCTGGAACTGGCATAATCTTCCTCTTATTTCACAACCACCGTCTTTTAAAATAAAGGGCAGCCCCGACATTTTCTCTTTTCAAGCACAACAAACCACAAGGCGCCCAACCAAACCATGCCTTTTGAATCTGGTCCAAACAGTAGCCCTCGTCCACAGGTCAGTTCACGCAGGCGCACGTAAAACCTGGGCCCGCGCGCCCCGGGACAGCAAAACGGGGCAGAGGGAGGGAGGACTTCTGGCTCTCCCTCCCTCCAGAGCCCAGCCAAACCCGCCGCCGGAGCCATTCCCGTTGCCTACGTGGATGCCTGCCTATCGCCGCGGCGCGATGTTCAAGACCCCGAACGGCCTCCGTTTCCCAGATGGAACCGGATTCGTCCCTATCCAACTCAAGAAGAAGCAATCGCCCTTACCTCTCAGCGAGCGGAACGGAGGAAAGGAGGAACGTCTTGCGTCATCACGGTCTTATAGGCCGGCCGCGTCCCGTCGCGACGTTAGCACGTTCAGGGTTAGTTTCTGAACAGAGACCAGACCAATCCATCGCCGAACAACGCCCTTTTGCCTGACCGACAATGAAGGCGGGTAGCCGAGTGCTGAGCTCTTCGATTAAAGGATTGTGACCCGGGGAGAAATTGAGCTTCGGGGGCTCGTCCGAGCCGGGAAGAACAGTTGTTGTTGGGGTTGCCAGGGCGGCTCCGAGGCTACGCATGGCTCTGCTCCGCCGCGGCTTTCCCTGGGGGACGGGCGCCGCCGCCGCTACCATCACTGCGAACCTGAAAGGACGCCCAGGACTGGGGAGGCCGGTGGGTGTCGGAGGGAGGCGTCCCTCTTGTCGTTCTTTTAGGCGCCAGTAAGACAGTGGCCGCCAGCCTCGAGGAAGGGGTAGAGCCCGCCTGCCCGCGCCCCCCCCCACCCGTGCATCTCTCTCTCTCTCACACACACACACACACACCCCTACATCTATATCTATACACACGCACATATGCATGCATATACTGTACATACTTTAACGGTTGCATGCTGATTATTTTCAGTTCAGTAGGTGCGTTGGAAATTTACTGTTCTGTTTTAATTCTAATTTTGTATTGTGTCTGGTGTTTTGTGTCTTGCGTGCTGCCTTGTCTGTAGCACTCAGTTAAACAGTATATGGGTGATAGACTAATAATAATAACATCAAAAAGTAAGAAACTAAAGTCTTTTTGTTCAATTAACTGTAAAAAGTATATAAGAGAATATTTGATAAGAGGAGGGGGAAAACGACATAGGGAAAAACACTGCATTCTCCAGTTGAGGAGGGAGAATTTGGAAGTGTCTCCCTTCTGCAGTTTATTGGTCATAATTCCTTGTTGGCCTTTACTTCTGGCATTTTTTTTTTTTGTCTCTTGGAGATGTTTTGGGCAGGTCTTATCATTATGACAGTGTGTTTGTTGTCCTACTTCAGGATTTATGTTCCACTCTTGAGTTTTCATGTTAAACCTTTCAGAAAAAAAGAATAATCATCATCTTAGAACTACAGAGCTGGAAGGGACCCCATCAAATCCAGTCCCTGTCAAGGAGGCACAGTGGGGAATTGAACTCCCAGCCTTTGGCTCTGCAGCCAGAGACCCAAATCACTGAGCTATCCAGAATGGCAGAAGCAGCTAGAGTTAGATAAAGTTAAACACTGTGTTTAGCTGTCTGGGTAGCTCAGTGAGTTAGGTCTCTGGCTGCAGAGCCAGAGTTTGGGAGTTTACTGTGCATCCCAGAAGAGCCAGCTTGTGTGGCCTTGCGCAGTCCCAGGATGCCCCCAGAAGAAGGGAATCATAAACCACTTCTGAGTACTCTGTCTAGAAAAGGGTCACCATTTTTTATTTGGGGTATTGTAGTTAGTTTATAATTTTATTGGTTTGTCTACTATGCTTAAACCACTATTTTCTAAATAGAGAGTGGAAAGCTTATAAAAGAATGAAAATACAGGCGCAAGCTGCATTGGTTTTTCCTTCTCCTCCAGATGTCACCCTGGAGCCATACTGTCTGGCCATGGCTGGGACAGCCTTAACCTTTATCTTCAAGGATCCATTTTGTCAGAAGCCAGTGGACAATTTGTGACCCTGCAGATGTTGGACTATATTAAGCTCTAGCCAGTGTAGCCAATTATGAGACATGATGGGTGTTCCAATCAGCAACTTCTGAGGGCCACCAGTTGTCCATTGTGGTGTAGAGGAGACAGGAGGAAAAGCCAATCCATTGACTTAGCTGAGAAATCAGCCATTTTTATCTTCCCTCTTGAGTCTGGGTCTGTAACTGAGATGGAGATGTTGTGGCTCTCCAGTTGCTGTTGGACCAGAGGTCTTATTGACCCTAGACAAAATAGCCATTGGGAGAGATGATGGAAGCTGCAGTCTGGCAACAGGTAAAGGAGTTAACATTTTCTTCATTCCTGATTTACATATTTTAGCTTCTGTATGCAGTTTATGTTATCTTATCAAATTCTGCATTTGCAAATAAACGGAATTACTTTTTGTTAGGTGTTTGGAAGCAGTAACCAATCCAGAGCATCAGGCTCATTGCCAGAGGAACAGAAGGTTTTTTTGCAAAATGGACCTGATTTGCAAGACTTTGTGTCTGGGGAACTTTCGGATAAAACTAAGTGGGTCGAATATAAAGGCAGTTTGAAGCGCCAAAAAGGAGAGAGGTGTGTAAAAGAACTTAGTTATTCTCTATACTAGAATTCCTTATTTATAATTTGATGCAATTTCATGCTGTTTGTGGCCTGATACAGAATTCCTTGTATCTGAATGAGATATTGTTTCTTTAACAGCTCTGTAACCAAACTGAATAGAACATAAGCCTTGTAAGAAGACTTTTTTGAGGTGAATGGGGTTTGATAGCAAAAGGTCATAACTACATCCAAAGATTGGTACCCTAAATTGTAAGAGAGCTTAAAACAAACAAATGTAAACTATTAAGCACTCTACCATCTCTGTTTAGGCTCAGGTTATTATAAAACTTGTGAGGGGTAATTTTTAGAAATCTATGTTAGCTCTGTGTGTAGTGTGAGCTATATTGAATGGAGCTCCTATGTACTAAGAGAAGGTGAGAGTTTTTTTAAAAAAGGACATTTCTATATTGGATAAGTTAGACATATGGGAACTAAATCAATTCCTCAGATTCAAATTGTTTTATAGCACAAGATTTGATAATGCAAAATGAGTACTTTGTTTTCAGGCTGAGACTTCCTCCGTGGCTGAAAACTGAGATCCCAATTGGAAAAAATTACAACAAGTTGAAGAACACACTGCGCAGTTTAAATCTCCATACGGTAAATCTTGTGCTTGATTAATGCATTAAAAAGTTCATTTTGCTTCTCCTATTTGGTGAATCTTCATTATGGTTGCACCATAAAGAAGTGTCTGTCCATCAGATCCTAGCCTATTGACAAACTGATATGACTTCTTAGATGTTCCACACCCAAAGTGCTTCTGGTTTTAAGGAAAGCCGTTGAAATGTGCCCAGGAACAGATTCGTCAGGAGTGCAGTTGTTAGTACAGCATGATTGTATCTCATGAACAAACATCCACTAATATTGTTTCTCTGTGTCCACTAACATCCTTTGTCTTTCATTCTGGATCAGCTAAAGTTTCCAAAGACTCTTCAATGTAGCCCTACATAGAGCACATTCTGATAGTCCAGCTTAGATGTAACTAAGACTTGTGTCACTATGTTATATTCTTGTTCCTTGCACTCTGTTTCTAATGGGGGTACATGCATGATGGGCTGGTTCATGTGTTAAGTCTCACTCCTAGAAATGATCTAGTGTTGCAGTTTACTGCATTTTGTTGTGATTTTGACCCCTGAATGTCAATTTCCTTTTTTGTGAAATAATGATAATTGCAATAGTAGTGTTTACCATTATCATGTATTTATTCTTACACTATTAATGATTGTTTCATTAACTGCAGGTCTGTGAGGAAGCACGTTGTCCAAACATTGGAGAATGCTGGGGAGGAGGTGAATATGCTACTGCAACAGCAACTATAATGGTAAGTGTGTCAGGAATAGCAAAACTGGACTTTCAAAAATCTCTTATTTTAATTATTCAGAGATAGTACCAGAGCAAAGAATGCAGCAAGAGGAAACACTTGTTACCTTTCATTATACAAAGTGGAACTGTAATCAGCATTTGAGTCTGCTTCTTATGTTATCTGAACAGTGTAATACTTCTGAGAATTCTCATTGCATGGTGCTATAGTCATTAAGTTATTCTACAGATTAAAAATAAGGAGATCTTGGGAAGGAGGGGAATAAAACATGGCTGCACTCTCTAATATGGGATGTAGGGGGCAGCTCTGCCTCTTCTTATCTAAATATATTAGTGTACTAGCACCCTGTGCTTTGTGCAGTGAGCATGCTACTTTGGAGTTAATAAACTTTGTATTTTGGGGTTAGTATGTTTGGTTGCCCCATGGCCCACTCAGACTACAAGCTGCCTGAGCAGTACCTCAAGTGTATACAGCTATTAACAAGCTGCAACCGTGCTTAAGAATTGGCTCACAAACTATAAATATAATTCCTAATTTGTTAACTTGTATGCAGTGGTGTCCTCCTGGTGGACAATAGGGGCATTCAGGTGCATTTGGCATAGTTTAGCTCATTTTGTCGTGGTTCAGGGCTTTCATTTGTGACATACCATTAAGATAAACATTTGGAAAGAGACCTGCAGCTTAATCTCTGCTGAGAAAGCGACAGTATCAAAATAGATAGCTTAGTGGTTTAGGTATCTGGATGTGGCGCCAGAGGTTGGGAGTTCAATTCTCCACTGTGCCTCCATGACAGGGGCTGGACTTGATGATCCCTTTAAGCTCTGCAGTTCCAAGATGATAATGATGATTGTTGTTGTTTGTGTACTGATGCATTAATTCATCAATTGTGCTAGAAACTAGGTGTGCTGTGACATGGAAGTTTCAGGCTCTGTATATCTTATGTTGCCTATGGAAGCTCTCAAACAGGAAGTCCATTCCTTTGAGAACTCAGGAAGAGCCTCTGCTGTATTAGACCAAGCTTGTTTTCCACAGTGGCCAAGCAAATTTATACAGGAAGTCCACAGGCAGGACATGAAGGCAATGGCTGTCTTCCAGTTATGTTCCCCAGGAGTTGATATTTAGAGGCATGCTACCTGCTGATAGTATTTGAATTTTTATAGTAAAGGTCTGTGCTTTTTAAATAGGTTCATTTAAAAACTACCTTTTTTTCTTCATCAGCTAATGGGGGACACATGTACAAGAGGTTGTCGCTTCTGTTCAGTAAAAACAGCAAAAGTCCCTCCCCCACTAGATCCTGATGAACCATATAATACAGCAAAAGCAATAGCTGAATGGGGGCTGGATTATGTTGTTCTGACCTCTGTGGATAGAGATGGTAAGAGTATTTTATTGCCCTAGAAAAAATACGATTTTTAATGCAAAAATAATGCCTAAAAACTTATTGTGGGTTTATGCCAAACTAAGTATAATTGCAAATATCATGGTGGTGAATTGCCACTTGTGAGATGGAACAAAACCCACCAGAAAGAAGGAGAGTGAGCTGTCCCCTCAGACTCCCACCACGGAGGGTTACAAAACCGTGTATACTCTGCTACTGGCAATGGCTCAATTGGGGATACAAGAGAAAAAGAGCGGGAAAGGAAAGGAGGAAAAAGGCAGAAAAACAACGGTTAGAGAGGAAACACCAATAGAAGATGGGTATCTGATGATGGAGGTAAAGGAGGGGATAAAAGGAGAGAGGTAGACTGGGAGACACTGGGAAAACAGGAGGAGGAGGGGAAGAAAAAGAGAAGTGAGGAGAAGGGCAAGGATATACCCTTAGGATGGGGGTGGCTAGAGATGGAGGTTCCGTGGACCAGGGAGAGAGTCCGTATGAAATTGCCCCTTGAAGAGAGAGAGAGGAGGCAACAATATCATACTTCAGCCCCAATAGAGGCTAAAAGAGAGAGAAGGAGAGAGGAGGTTCAAAAAGGGGGAAGAGGTAGAATAGCCATGCAACTGGGAGAAAAAGAACTGATAGAATGGACTGTGTATGTGTACCCAAAAGAGGGGGATCGTTGGAAGAAGGCGGGCAAGCCTGTGCCGAGCTCCCAACCCAAGATACCTACAGAAGGAGAGAGGGCTTGACACCAGTGTTGTGGGACTGTTTGCCCCAGCCTAAGGAACCCAATCAGGAAACTGACGGATTGTGAGTGCTTTGGGGTGAACCCTCGTTGAAGTCGTTCTTTGCGCTGGAGTTCAAAGAGAGTTGGACAAAGAGGGATATAGTAGATGGACCTGTTGGTCCTATAGAAGTAGTTGTGCATGATTCTCCATTATTGTTTAATAAAAAGTTTATGCATTTTGAAGAGCCATCACTACTTTTTAGGGAGCGAAAGGGAGGTTGGAAGGAATCTAAGCTTGAACCCACTCACACCACTAATTAACAAATTGCTATTTGCATTTCTACATTACGCTCCAAGTCATGCTGCTGGCTTATGACCAGGAATGTGAATGTTAACCCATTCATTAGCAGCAACTGGCTGACACACTTTGCACAAGAGCAGTTAGGTTGGCATAAATCAACAATAGGAATCTGGCCAGTACAATTTTAAAGCACATCTAAATTATTTTTAAACTATGCAAAACATTTTCTCTACTTAAATGTCACAGTGTTGTTTCATAGAACTGATGCAGTTGAAAAGATCCTATGATAAACTTTGTTATAATTGCAGAAGTTTCTCTTTAGAGTTGCAGTTCCAGTGCCAAAATTACAACAAAGATTAATGAATGCTTTGGGTGGAATTCCATGAGTCTTAAATGGTTTGAGTTTTTTTTTGTTTTTTGTCCCTTCTGTTCTTAACTGTACTTGAAAAAATACAATTTTGAAAATTATGTCTGTTTCTCTTTTGGTGGATTTGATTCCTGTATTTATTGCCTCCAAGGGCTTTTGCATGTTTTGTTTCTGGCTGAGCCAGTCTACATGTACAGGGGTAAAATGTACAGGAATCATATATGCACACTAGTGCTACTAGGTTTGTGTAAAAGTAGAAGCTTGTTCTGCATGTAAAATAACTGCAGCATATTGTTCTTAGATATCCCTGATGGTGGAGCAGTACACTTTGCAAAGACAGTATCACACTTAAAAGAAAGGTAAATGTGAATATCAGTATGCGTACATGTAATTGGATTACTTCTAAAAATTGGCTGCAATATTTTCTTTATAATGCACATTTATTTTCCAATCCATTTTCTCAGGAATCCCAGAATTCTAGTGGAATGCTTAACTCCTGATTTCCGAGGGGATCTTAAAGCTGTGGAGAAAGTTGCTCTGTCAGGATTAGATGTATTTGCCCACAATGTGGAAACAGTTCCAGAATTGCAGAGGTGATTAAAGGTGATATATATATAGATAGATAGATAAATGTACATATACAGAAAAAAAAGATTTGCTCAGCTTAAATGCTTTCATATATTTACTTTGATGTTTGTTAGCTAGAGGCTCCTGAATTTAAAAGGGTTCTGTTAAGACAGACTAGTGATCTGCACTTCATCACTGTGTTAGCTATTTTTTCCTTATAGAAGACAGAACAATAGATCCATATTTGGGATAGTATACATGCAGAATACTTGATCTGTATGCTTATTGTTGTTGCACTTGTTAAAGGGAATTATGTATCAGGGCAACTATATATGCTTAAATTCTTTCTACCTTTGCATCATTCAATCATAATTCTGAAATTTTTATCATGAGTCTCTCTTAAGGTTAGCTCCTTCCTGGGCAAAGGAAGACAGCCTACAAACATAACCATACTTTTGCCAAACTGGCTCTTCATGTTCTGTTACATTCAGTCAAGAGTTTGATTTCTGCACATTGTTTCTGTTCCTCTTGGCACACACGTGTATCTTATATATCTAGCCCTTTTAAAATGCCCAATTTGTAAATTGTGAACTTCTAATCAGTGTTTGTCAACTTGGACCCTTTCAGATGTTTTGGCCTCCAGCTCCCATCAGCTATGCTGACTGTGGCTGATGGGAGTTGCAGTTCAAAACACTTGGTGAGACAGAAGATGTGAAAGGCAGTGCTAGCTGGATTCAAGTCCATTTCTAGAAACATGGATATTGGCCATCATCACTGAAAAGAAGAATTTAAGAAGAGCTTTCCTGCAACAGCACAAAGGACACATCTAGATCACTGTTTCCACAGTAACCAGCTTGATGCCTAGGGGACGTACGGCATGAATATCATGGCATCCTGAGGGATGTGTTTCCCAGCAAGTGGTTTTCAAAGCATCCTGCCTCTGATATTAGAACTAATAAACTGAAAAATTGGTATGTGCATACATACACATAGATTCAAGCCTTTGAAAATAAGATGGCAAAAATCAGATTCTGTAATTAAGAAAACGCAGTGACTGAAATATTGTTGCTGTAAACTATGCTGCATAAGGGTGATGATGTCATAAGCAATAGTGATTTTTAAAAAAACATTTTTGCCTTCTATTCTGAAGCTTTGAAGGAATGCCCTTTATTGTTGATAAGCTGTGGAGGGCTTCGGAACAAGAGAGAGAAATTTTTAATTACTAAAAATTGCCACAATCTGATCGACCTTGCTGCAGGCAGCAATTTTTGGTAATTAAAGACAACTTCTTCCCATTTTACACCCGCCACAAGTTCCTTACAAGAAAAGGGATTATAGAGCTGCCCTAGCATCTTTGGAACAGTAGTGGGAGGTGTTTAATTTCTGAAGATTGCTGCTGCTGACACTATTAGCCTTACACAGCATTTTTTTATGACAACAGGATTTCAGCCAGAATTTGATATTTCCCATTTTGTCCTGAAACGAATAATCTGTTTCTATCACTGTCACCAGATTCTTATTGCCCTCTCAACCTAGTTATGCTGAACTTTGGAGATATTCTTTATTTGGGTAATCTTCTGTAGTTTGAGGGCTCTGATCCAGTAGCCTTTGCCAAAGGCTTTTTGAGAACCATAACAAAAACCACTTTTATTCCGCTCAAAACATGTTACTGCTATTCTTTTTCTTAAAGAAAGGTTCGTGATCCTCGAGCTAATTTTGAGCAGTCCCTCAGCGTTTTGAAGCATGCAAAGAAGGTTCAGCCTGATGTAATTTCTAAAACATCCATCATGCTTGGTCTAGGTGAAACAGATCAACAAATACTCTCCACGCTGAAATGTAAGTAAGAATTCTGGGTGCACAAGAGACCATGATTCAAACAGAGGAGGGATTGCAGCTTACTGGTTGTGTATGTCGTTTAGAGGCCCTGTGGTAGCTGTGCAGCTTCTGACCTGCATTTTTTTTGCAAAATCAAGAAAGCCAGTAATCTTCAGATCCTAGGTGCTTATTTGACTTTAAATATATGGTGTGCTTTTGTTCACCAAGACCCGAGCAGTTTTTATTCATGTTCAAGCTTCACTTGAACATAAGCTCTAGCAAGGCTTACTTTCATGTAAGTGTGTTTATAGAGCCATGACAATGCTATACCATGATTTTATTTCCGACTAAAGGTACATTTATTTCTTCTTATAGTATTACGTGATGCAGATGTAGATTGTTTGACCTTGGGACAATACATGCAACCAACAAAGCGCCATTTAAAGGGAAGTATCTGGTTTTGTATTGAAAATGTAGCAATATTTGAAAATCATGACCTTCTGGTGTAAAGACTTATCACTGACCCAGTGTACACCTATAGCTGTTGTTCTTTGCATGAAATAACCTACCACACACAGGAAACAACTAGTGTAGTCTATGCTTTATCACAAATCAGTGTACTTTCTTTGTAAGAAAAGCCAAGCACAGTATCATACAATGGTGAGATTGGGCCTGTCACTCCAATAGCACCATTATTGCCTTGCCTTGCACAAGGCACCTGTGACAGTGTTTTATTCTTAAATCGGGAGGAGCAATGTGGTCTTTCAAATATTGTTGGACTCCCACTCCCATGGGACTAGAGCTGATGGGAGTTGCAGCCCACCATTCAGAGGTTCACAGGTTGCCCATCCCTCCCTAAAGTTTGATTAATTATTGTTTAAAATGTTGTTCTGCAAACAGTATAAAACAAATCCCATAAGGTTAGGCCATTGCACCCTCTTCTGTTTACAGTGGGAACACAGATTAGTGTATCTTCTTACTTTGTATTTCTGGTTGGTGCAATTTGTATTTGTTGGGACTTAAGGGAAATATAATTCCACATCAGAATATCATGATTGGGGAGTATCCAGTGTGTTGTAGTGGATAGAGTTATGAACTAAGACTCGGGAGACCTGTGTTTGATTCCCTGGCTCAGCCATGGAAACTCACTGGGTTTGGTAAAACCACTCTTGAAATGCTTCATGTACCTTGCAAACACTATTAGACTCACTATAAGTCAGTTCTGCTTGATGGCGCATAACAAAGATTGTGATCAAATTAAATTCCTCTATGCAGGTTGAAGAATATGTTACTCCTGAGAAATTTAAATATTGGGAGAAAGTAGGAAATGACCTTGGATTTCATTATACTGCTAGTGGACCTCTTGTGCGTTCTTCATACAAAGCAGGTAAAACATGTAACTTGTTGGAATAACTTTAACCATAAAGCACTGCTAGTATTGATATGTTCAATATAATTCTCTTGCAAACATGGAAGATTAATGGAAAATCACACAAGCAATTCTACCTGGATTATCTACTGTTGAGCTCCCCCCACATCCAGGGGTTGAACAGATATATGATCACGTATCTGGGCAACCAGCAAGAGGGGGGAAATGCTTACACAGTTATCCTTATGCACTCTTTTTTTTTTCTTCAATAGAATTTTGGTCAGAGAAACTGGCTGAAATCCTATTGCTTAGTGAGTTCCACTAGAGTAGGCCCACTGAATCAACAGGGATTTGGTGAGTCAACATATTAAAATAAGTTAAAATCAGAGTAGGCTCACGTGACTCAATAGAACTTACGGAGGAACTGACTCACCAAATCTTCCAGGTCTACTCTAGTGTGATTTATTATGCTACGCAATAGATTTGAGCCAGAGTTTCATTTCAGTAAGGTTAGCTGAATAGGTTTCACAAGGGACAGCTCATTGACTGCCTCTGAGAGAGCACCTAGAAGGTGCCACCCTGCTGTGGTTGCAAGTCCTCAGTAAGTTTGACACTGGAAGATGTTATTTGTTATACAACAGAAAGGTATCGTGTCTTCCATTCTATTTCATGGTGTGTATCCTCTTGCAGAACTCAGCCAGCAATGATGTCACTGGCAGCAGCTCATTGCCACTAATTTAAAAGTTCCTTTTTTCAGTTTTTGGAGCAGCTCTGAAATCAATGGCAACCTGCCACTGCTAATGATGTTATTGGTGCTGTACCAGTAGAGGTCTACAAGAGAATACTACATATGGAATACCGCCCATCTCTGTGCAACCTCCAGTCATGCCCGACTGCCATATTTGCTTGTGATAGTTACTGGGGAAACTAGTCATCTGCAAGTGGTCCTATTAACTTCTGCTCTGAAGGTGTCTCCTGTAGCTAGCTGAGTAACAAAAGGGTCAGAAATTGTAGCTATTCCAGTTACTGTGGTTTATTCATTGGAAAAGGCTCCAGTTGCCCTCTTCTTAAAGGTAGAAAAATCTTTTTTAAAAGACTCTGGCTGCTGCAATTTTGCACCTGCCTGCCTGGGAATACACTCCACTAAAATCTCTTAGAAATACAGATATTATTAATCTATTTTTAAAGGCTGTGAGTTGGATCTTTGTTTCTGTTGCCCAAAACCTTGAGATTTTTTTCTAAATTAAAATCCAAATAGCATTATCCTATTCTTGTCTACTTGAACATCCCACTATCAGACTTACCTCCCAGATAAATGAGTGTACAATTGCAGCCTAAAGGTTTGATTTTGTTAAAAATGTGGGGAATTGTTTAGACGTGTAACTTCTTCCATTTGTCCTAAAGGTAATGCTTCCAGTGCTAAGAACAGATATTGAAGACATCTTTAGGAAGCAGTTCTTGCTAGTGTTCTGGGGTTATTTAGAATACTATCAACAAAACGCAATTAAAAATATCTGTAACTTCGTTGAAACTGATATGCATGTTTTTCTGTACATAGGTGAATTTTTCTTGAAAAATCTAATACAGAAGAGGAAGACAAAAGACATTTGAAAACTCAAATATCCACAAGGAGGAGTCTACTACTTTAATGAAATATATTCAAGGCAGCATTGAAGAACAAACCGCGTAAGGGATGGACATTCCTCAGGCTTTTTTTGATCAAAATTAAACCCAACCTTGAAGTATTTGGATTGTTCTTGAAATCTTACACATCCAATATGGTAAAAATATAGATTAATGTGCATGAAATGGTTTTAAATCCTTTATGTTGTAATATATGAAAGAAAATGGGAGGATTAACTACAGCCATGAAAGATATACTTTTGAAAAATCAAGAGAGTTAGAATGAGATTTTAAATGCCTTGTGGGTAACGCTAGTAATTAAATAAAAACAGTTAGGCACTGTGTGCAACTTTGTTAGTACTTCAAATACACAAATATTTAAATATTTTCTTTTTTTCATCCTAAAAGCTGGTATGATACTTAGCACTGGTAGCACATGCCATTCTTAAGGAATTGTTATGATAAACTAGTACATAGACATAGTACATGGGTTTGGGACCAGACATAATGTTTTTTCTCCTTTTGTGAGCTTTATGTGCAGCAGCACAAGGCACCGTGAAGCATCCAAGAGCAAGCACCTTTGAAATACTGCTGGAACTATTTATATGATGCATTTATCTATGTGAAGACTACTACTTGATGGTGCCCTTACCTTGGAGACAAAATTACGAGGTGGACGGCTATGGCCCTTTCTGTATTGGATATTCAAGGAAGTTACACAGGACATTTTGACAGCAAAGTCCATCAGCAATGTACATAACATGATTTGTACTCAGTCTATTAGAAGGGGAAATAATAAGCAAATTAAACTTGACTAAAATTGAAAATATCCCTTTACTTGGATAAATTTGGTCTCAGTCTTTTGCCAAAATACTAGGTTTAAAAAATGATAACGGGGTGGATCTAAAATTTGTCTGCTACAGGTGGAAAGGACTTTTCTGTTGAGGAAAGTCTTGTAGTTGAGCAAAACATTGGTCCTTCTGGAACCAGTTTTTGCTGATTGTTTCCCTTTTCTCTCTGCCATCTGAAATTCTTGAAAGTTGGAAAATCTGGTACAGAATGGTAGAGGGAAATCAGTCACAGTCCCCACTTCCACCGCTACCCCACTGGCTAGAAAATTCTGAGCACAACTCATATGATAACAAACCCTGTATTCAGCCCAGCATGTTTCAGAGTATGCATGATAATTTAACACTAATAGCTATAAGAAGAACCTGTGCTAAATCTAATTTTTACACTTGGGTAAGTCCCAGTGATGCAATGAGCCTTTTCTAGTTGGGACTAACAACTGGATATAAACCTTTGAGGTCATCTACTAATACTCTCAGCAAGAGGTTTTGCATCAGTTTGAAGGAAAGTTGCGCTCCTTCCTAACTGGTGTTTTTCTTTTACACTTTCTGTCTCCTGTTCTTTAGGTTCATTGGGGTTTCTAGGTCACTTACAATTCAGGTTTCTGTTTCTCTTAATGTATTCCATGAAGGGGAAAAGATGAAAATATGCTGGGGCCAAGGTGGCAACCTGTGGCCCTCCAGATGGTGAACTGAAAGTCCTACCTTACTCATTAGTAAGACTCCATTAGGAAAAAAGTGCTAAACAGCCCCAATATGTTCACACCAAAACAGTCATGTAAAAGCCTGTGATGCATATATAGGTAGTACTTGTGCTCTTTAACAAAAGTTGCTTAGTTGATCCTTTTCTCATCCAGGAGAGAAAGCAATGGAAATGTTTCCCTCAAAATGTATTTATTTGAACTGTTCTGTTAAAAACTGGAGAAGGGGAAATAAAGCTGAATAACACAGATTAATACCAAAGAGCATAAAAAATTTATTTTCAAATCACAGTGAGGTAGTAAGCTGATTAATACATGAAAAGATTTTGTTCTGCTATAGTCACAGAACATTTGCTCCTGCAAAATTTATGTTAACAGAAAGCATCAAAATAGCAGGGGGGAAGGATTGAACATCATGTGGTACTCATAAAAATGTCATTGCTTCATTCGGACTGAATGTTCTGAACACTCATGCTGTCTGTCTTGGACTGAGGAACATCTGGACCTGCAGGTGTTGAACTGTTACTCAAGTCAGTGTTAGACGCACAACTGAAGGGGGAAAGGGGACTTCCAATTCAACAAATGCTGGAGGGCCACATGGTCCCTGTCCTTGATTTATAAGATATGTGATTTCCCCTTGGTAACAGGAATTACCAATCTATCTTTTGCAAAAGATCCAGTGAGATTTCCCAAGTCAAGAAAAATGGTTTGAGACAGTTTTGACAAAAAGGCGTTTTACAGCTAAACAAAGAAAAGCAGATAGGTGCGGCTACAGGATGTACTTTTGTGAGAGGTCTCTATTCAATAAGGAAGCATAGAAGCAGTTCTATTAAACAGATGTTGGCCATTTCATGTCCTGTGGCACACTCAGTACCAATGGTGGTGGGGATCACACTCCCATTCAGTCTATGCACTGATTAAAATTCTAGTTTCTGATAGAAGGAAAGGAGGAACCTGTCGCCCTTTCATCAACATGCACAGTTCTTAAGAACTACACCACTAAGGAGATATTTCCACAAGCTGTAAAGAAGCCATATCTTGTAGTAAAGATGGTAAAATGACAATATAGTAAAATAGCCATCATTATGTTTCAGACTCAACAAAGTTGAACAATCATTTTATCTGAATGCTCCAATTTATATAGCTTTACACATTTACTTGGGTATAAATCCCAATGAATTCACTGGTACTTATCTCTGAGTAGATAAACAAAATTACACTTTGAATGTGCTAAAGTAGCGATAAGAAACAAGTTTTCACACTAGAGCAATGGTGGGAAACGGCTGGGGAACCCACCAACTGTGAACTAGACAACATCAGGAATGTGGCCATCAGTGACATGCCCCCTGTGTGGAGCTACTAGTTGGGGCTTTGGTGACTGATCAGGCTTTACTGCCCCCACCCCCTCTCCAAGCAGTGGAAGCAACTGAAGAGCAAAACTGGGCACACAAAGATAGCTGATATCCAAAGTCACAACTCAGCTAGTTCTTAAGGTACCAGGTGACCCTGCTTTCTCCCCTACATGCCTGCCCTGTGTGTGTGTGAAACTGAGCTCTCTCGGTAACTGCAGGAGTTCCTGGAAGCATCAGCTAAATTTCTGGAAGTGCCAGTTAAGAAGTAGGTGGCTTTACTCTTCCTCCCCTCTTTCCTCTGCAGAGAAGGAGGAAGAGGAGCAAAGTACTTAGAGCCAGCTTTTCTAGGAGATTGTTGAATCCTGAACTGGAAACACAGGCACCATCTGAAAACTGGAATCACTTCTATCTCTGATCTCTGGAGATAAAAGAGACTCCCTCTCCCTTAAAATTAGTCAAGGAGGGATGCTAAATGACAAGCAGAGATCCTTCACAGGCCAGAGATTCCCCTTTCCTGCACTAGGACACTGGCAGTGCATCTCATTCAGATCAGCCAACATCCATTCATCAGGGAAATTTACAACTTATTCAGATCAGACAGAGGTGTCCTTCTGACTATGATGGGAAGCACATCTTCCTGAATCTCCAAAAAGGCATAGAAAAATTACTAACCCACTTATGTAGCACTTCAGCCTAAATGAAAAAAAGAACCAACATTCCTTCATGCCCAGCTGCCTCTAATGTGAGCAGAGTTATGGGTGTCATCTTAAAATAATAACCACAGATATACTCTGTTAACTTCTGGGCTTTGTTTATAAAAAGTAGTCCTTGAGTAAGCTGTGCATACCCAACTAGAACCAAAAGTTCCAACAATGTTCCATAGTATAGGAGTATAAAAGAGGATGGGGAAGTTCCTTGTTTCTTTTGGATTTTAAAACATGTCATAAAAATGTAAAATGCAATCCATAAACCTCTTACACTAGAAGACTTGCAGTTTGAAGTTAATGAGTTATTTATATATAAAAAATTATTACTGAAATGATTTGGTCATAGTTTTTCACTTCAGTGACATTCCAGTTTATAAAAATAGAGATTACAAAACAGATTCTAAATTGAAGTGTCCCAAATAAATGCTACCATTCATGTGACGTTGTCTTAATTCTGAGAAAATATTTAGCATAGTCTAGCCACAGTTAAGCACTTTTCAGTTCCATTGATTTCTACGGGAGATGTTTAAGCATATGCTCACTTTCATACTGACATAAAAAGGGATTCAGTGCTTAACACATGCTCAAATGTATCCATTTTTTTCTTTTTAAATCATGCTGGTCACATGGGAAGATTCATTACACTCCTTCCATATCAGTTAAAACTTATACTCTTGGCTTCTTTACTGGAGGGTCTTGTAAGCTAAACTTTGGTATGTCAGATGAAGATGCAAATGGAATCCTTTTTGCCGATACCTTCTTCCCAATTGTTTCAATCTGAAGGGAAGAAAAATATTACACAAGAAAATGGTTAGAGAAAAACATACTGTTCTAAACCATTTTGGGGACTCTTCCAGACAAAGCATTATTCTACTGAATGTATCAGTGTCTACACTGATTTTACAGATAGTTTCCCTGCGACCTACATAATGTTCCTCCTATCTCACAACAGTAGCTTCTCTCATGACTTTCGGTGCTTTTTTTGTTCCTTCAGAAATCAGGGTTTATTGTTGTTGGAGTTTAATACTATGGAGCTTTCACTGTTGACATCTGTAGCAAGAGCTTCCCAGTAGGAAATTTTCAATTAGCACTCAAAAGCATTAACAACAACAATAAAATAAAATGGCATCAGCAGCAGAACCTCAGCATGAAAACTGATGTATATTTTTGTAGATGTTTTCTTAGAAATATCTTAAAGAGGAACATTTTTCTTAAAGAGAAGAAAAGTAGGTTTGTTTGGATATGAATCCCAGCAACCTGCAGTCTCCTCCATCACCAAGCAGCAAGAGAAGCTGGACAGATGCTCCACCTGGAAGAGTTGTGTACATTTCTGAAGGTGAAAAACAAGGAATCCATTTAAGTATTTGATTCTGTATTTACTCTCCGAAGTAGTATGGTCTGAAGAGGGCTTTACTATGTGATAGCTTTGAACTTGTAGCTTGGCCCTTGTTTTAAAATGGCATTAATTATTTTTACTTGGCCATAAAGGTGATGGTAAGACTGAAAACAAGCATTGGGCTTACATGCTGCCCCATGCTTTTGTTATTGGTTGTACAAAGCAACACTGAAACTAAAATCCTACGACTAACTGAATAAAGGACCTCCTTTACTCTGAACCTGGCACAGTGAAAGCAGTTCAGTATCCAGTGTTAGGGGGATGCCCAATGTTTTGGCTACAACCATCTATGCCTGATGAAACCAGTGGAGATTATGTATACATTCCTGAGGCGAGCTTTCAGTCACATCATATGCAATAATATCCAAGTATGCCTTAAGAGCTTTTTCTTAGGCTAGCCTTCTGACATTTTGGACTACATTAGCCTCACCTAATACAGGCAGTGAGGGATCATGGGAGCTGAAGTCCAAAACGTGGCAGTGTCAGGCTGCGACAAGCTATCATAGGAGGAGACTGAAAGGCCATCTACTTTTCTTCATCACTCAAAATCAGGAGCAGATCTCTACGACACAGGGTAGATCCACCTACCTAATGTTGACAACGCTTCTCCACAAAGCACACAATACATTGCAGATAGGTATCTGAAAGGATCATTCCAACCTGCCCTTCCTTCCAGGTTTAGTCAATGTAGTCTTGGAGGAAAAGCCTTCCTAACAAAGTGATCAGCCCTTTCCAAGTAACCTAGTTGTTTAGGTTCCCTATAGTAGCAGATGCCAATGCAAATCATCAACCTGTTTTTACCTAACATCAGTGCCATACTGATGTTTTACCTTAGAAATGCTTCCTTCTATAATGGTGATGTTTTAGGACATCATCAAAATTCACATGGGAATTAGCGTGACATACGCCCTTGACATATACTGCTCCAGGATGGTCCCGGCTAATTCCTACAAACTAATTTTTATCTGAGTAAAATGTTTTAACATTGTGTTAGCTAATGGTCTAGAAAAGCACTGAGATCATAAGACCTAGAAAAGCAGGTGTAGCAGATTTTATGATCCAGGAAAGTATCAAAATCTTCAACAATATGTAGCACTTACAAACACACCAAGATACAGAGACTTCTGTGCAAAGAAGATGACAGTATGGGATGAAATAAATCCTTCCTCTCTTTCCCCATGAAGCCATACTATGATCTGATTGTGAGTCACTAGGTGGGAAAGGGGGAAATTACCTGGAAGCCAATAACTTGTAATTCATTGTGAAGGTCATCAAGGACTCTCCTGCCGTCAAAGATGAAAGCTGGCTTCAGCATTTTTTTGTGGATGCGTTCATAATCCAGTTCCTGCAAATGACCGCAGAGACTACTTCAGTGACAGGCGTTATGACCCTGCAATTTTCTATATGTTTTGTTCTATAGTAGTGTTCTGCTTACCTTAAACATATCCCACTCTGTGCAGATAACAAGGGCATGGGCTCCATCACATGCTTCATAGGGATCTTTGCTAATAGTGACTAATCGAGACACTGTAGTGAAAGGAAAAACATTTTCTAAACCATTATACTTGAGTACCCTTTAGCCAAAACGAAAGGTCATTGAGTCCTGTTGATTTTAATGTCAGGGTTTTCAGCATTTGCACAACTTTACCTTTGAAAAGATTCAAATTTGGACAGGCTCATGCTTTGCCTTGCCTCACCTCTCACATTGTGAGCTTTTACTACTGTTCTGTTTGCTATGACATTTCAGGAAGGAGTTATAGTTAGGGGATAATATATTCTACTCCAGTCGTCCCCAGCCTTGGGTTACCCAGGTGTTTGGGGCTCCAACTCCAGAAATCCCAGCCAACACAGCTGGTGAAGGCTTCTGGGAATTGCAGTCCAAGAACACCAAGGTTACCCAAGGTTGGGAATCACTGTTCTACACTAACAAATAAACAGAACCCCCAAGAGAAAAAAAGCTGAACTGTGTCACATATGTAAATCATGAAGCTATGCCCAATGTATCTAATTTTGCATATTTCATTCTGATTTTGCAAACAGGAAGAATTTATGCAAGAGCACAGCAGTCCCAATCCCTGGAAAATCTATTCACCTCTGGTTTCAGATACTTCAGCAGGCATTGTTCATATACTTTCAAGCATAACTCTTTGGCAAGAATGGCTAGTGACTTCCTTTAACAATCAATGGAACCATGAGTTCCCAAAAGTTTAATTCTGTACTCCATACTAAGGAATGTATTCAGTTTTGCCTGGACTAGAATCCCATGAGTCCCACTTTCACTCCAAAGCTCACACCATTATTTCTTGTCCCACCCCCAGGCCCCAATTCTTTCTTTCCCACTGGTCTCTCTGTCTCTTGGCTGGTACTCATTCATCTTATACAAGCCTCCCAGAAGAGACAAACCAATGTCTATGATCAGGCATTACTAAAAACAAACTATCAATGAGCCCAACTCGGGTTTAGGAGGCAGCAATATGGAGAGATAACCAGTCCAGTTATTTAAGACAGGAAATATGTGTATCTCTTTCAACTTCTGCATTTCTAGCTGTTCCCATTTCAGAGATCTTTTGGGACTAACAGGATTCTAGAAACTGATTTTCAGATGTAGCCAATGAGGTACTGTAATTTAAATTAAATCAACATCAGCCATTCCAAATCTTGTCACTCCAGTTCTTATCATTTCAGATCTTTTGAGACAAACAAATGGGGCTATGGGGAAGCCAACCTTGTCCTTTAAGTTAGGACATCAGTAGAATCCATACAATTTTTCTTTTCTAACTTTTACTTTTTCACAGCTCTTGGGAACAGATCTCTTTTGATGCTGTATGTTCACAGAACTGCAACATATAGCACATAAACCCTAATTAACAGTCTAATACATGTGTTCATTCACTATTTTAAGATCATGGTTGAGATCCCTGCTGTATTTAGTCACTTAAGTGATCAACAATGAACGGAACCTACTCAGGGAGGGCCCCAGTTCTGTGGAATTCCTTTTCCCAAGAGGCTCCTTTCTGTTCCTCCTTTCTGATTTTGTTTTGCTTTGCTTTTTTTGGAAGGGTGTGATTATGCTAAAATCTCTTTCAATAGATGGAGGAGGAAACATATTCTGAATTCTAGTCCAGGTTATTAAGGATGTGTTTACCTCAGGGTGGAGAATGCTTGGCCCTCCTGATGTTAAGGACTGCAACTCCCACAGTCTCGTGCCATGATTTATAATGCATGAGGCTAATAGGAGTTGTAGGCCAAAATGTACTGAGGGCAAAGTTTTGCCACTCCTGAATTAACATGAATGTCCTGTTACTGCATTTCTGGCATTTTGCATCGTTTCTTTTATTCTGCACATCACCTTGGGAGGGTTCCAGCCTTAATATAATTTCAATTATATAGACCTGTCTGCATTCTCAAAGCTAAAAGAACTTGTCAAAAGGAAACTTCACATACCTTGATCATCCTCAGATACACCTGGGTGAGAAAGATCCAGAATGATTTGTTCACGCACTACTTTGGGGTCATAGATATGAAGTTTGGCTCCTTCATCCATTAAATACTTGCTGATGTAGATGCTGGAGGATTCTCTAAGAATGAATTTAACAGCCTTTCACTCAGAAACCTTCACGAGATAGCTACATTCAATTCCTGTCAAGTGTAACTTCTTGGATAAAGATGGACATGAGCTACATTAGGGAGAGCTCTTAGAAAGTGTCTTACTACTGCACTCCTAAACATGCTTACTGGAGACTGAATCCCACTGAACATACTGGGGCATATTTCTGAGTAAACATGCATAGACCTGCATACTGTAAAAAGGTAGCACCTCCAGCACTTTCAAATAAGCCTACTAGTTTTTGAAAATATCTGTTCCTCATGGATGCTAGAAGCATGATTTTTGAAAGCTATGATCTTCAGAAAGTAAACTGTGTGTTTTGTTTTCTGTGACGGATTTCATGTCCTTTACTCCATGCAGACAAGCACTGTTTACCTTGGTTAATAAAACCTTAGCAGTTAACAGTGCCAACAGCCCAAATGGTAAACCAGAGGATGACTGCTGAGTCACTGTATGAGTGTCTTCTGTTAAGCCCAAGGTGATAAAAGAAAAGGACAGGCTGCTGCAGGTAAAAGGTAACTAGAACACAAGTTATCAGATAACAAATCCCCTCCCTCCTGCTGGATGTAACAAGTTTAACTAAATGTATGAACTAGTCAATAACAATCAAACTCCTGAAAGAGGGAGAAAGAGCACTGCATGGCTCACTTCTGTGGAGCAGACATGATCCTCTACATATGAAACCTACACCTCCAATGGTCCTTCACCAAGGGCTATGCTGGCTAGGACTGAGGGGAGCTGTGATCCGACAGTATCTGGAGGATTGATACGGCTCTTGGGGTGGATAAAATCCTGACTTTTGATCCAGGAAATTGGGATTCAAATTCCAGTCACAGTCATGAAACCCACTTCACTTGGGGCTACTTCCTTTCCCAGTTTCGCCTGCCTCACAGCGGTTGTTCTGAACATTGATAAATGGAACACTCCCTCCCAAATGTCCTCAGAGTCCTTGGCAGAAGGAGTAAGAATGTGACAAATTCCTCAAGACCATCACCATGGAAGCAGATCTGTACGAACACCAGTTTCACTAAGGCTTGTTATCTTCTGTGGATCACTCACAAACTATTCAGAGGAAATAGCTTTGACATGCCACTGTGTCTGGAGCCACAGATGGCACCTGGGTTCCTGGAAAGAAGTCTGCCTACCGTTTTGACTCCATTTCTTGTTCACTCTCTTTCCATTGTCTCTTAACATTGATAGATCTTAACATCCCCCTAAAAAGGAATCTCATTTTTCAAGTTCTGCCAGAACTGATCTTCCACATCATAAGTTTACATGAACAAAATGTGGCCCTGGCTGGCCAAAGAGCTCTATTTGTACTCCAACTGGACACACAGCTAGGCTTCCACTGAATGGTCTGTTGCTCCAACAGACTGTGTTTTAATCTGTGATGGTATTCATAGAACTAAAAATCAATCTGGCCGTGCTGCTCTCAACCAGATGAACACCTGACTGCACAGTCAGCCAGAAATGTGGACTGAACTCACCTCAAGGCTAAGACAACTGCAGAGCAGATAAATAAAAGCACTGAACCAATCAGGTTTGGATAAAGAAACTTCATTGATTTAACAGGTCAAGAGGAAACTTCCCTATCCTACCCAATCATTTTCCAATCTTCTCTTATCCAATTTATATGGCTTCTGTTATGAATCAATAACCAGGAATATTAACTCTTTGCTCATTGGGCATTGAGGTCTGGTACAGAATTTGCATTCTTTAATATGTCAACCTTTTCATGTTTTAAAAACCATTTCCAGTTCTCATAGTTCAAAGTATAATATTTTGAACACATATAGGTAGCACCTGTCTCTTTACAGATGTTGTTGGATTGCAATATTTGGGATCCCAGCCAAAAAAGAAAATAAAAGAAAAAGAAGAAGGAGGAGGAGGAGGAGGAGGAACTTCTGCACCTGTTGGCCTAAGATGTTTCCTATGGTCAGTCAAACTACTTGCATAATGGATGTAGGGCATGTGGTTTGACTTCTATAATTCCTACCCATCTGCTACTCTCCCAGCTAGTGCTTCCTTAATTGACAGGGGAGTATTCTTCCAACCTGCAAGGGTTTCCCCTATCAGTGTAGAGGAGATAAAAGATCCATCTTTATGTGCTGTTGTATGTGCAGATCAAACCCTACTTTTCAATTAACACAGCAGCCCTTGCATGCAAAAACGTTGTGGACAAGTTGTAAGTGGTCAACGGAGAGGAAAATATTCTTGCCCCAATTTTACCTATTCCTCTCCAGAAAGTACCTTGCTGCTTATGAAAAGTTTCTAAGATTACACATTCCAGAATGTCTGTATGCCATGCAGCAGGACAATTAAGCTGACTTGTTCAAAAGTGCCGCAGCAAGAACCCTTTGAGTATAAGGATGGTATAAGCATTGTTAAGGGGGGGGGAAAGATTTTTAAGTCATTTTGATCAGGAGATTTGGCTTTTCTTTGTTTAGGAGCTGGAATTGTTTTGGGTCACAGCATTACTGAATCTACGTAAGGTCCTTATGTGATATTTCCACCTGCCAGTTGGGTTTGCTTTGTGTTACCTTGTATCTCCCGTGTCTTTTTTGAATGCAAATCCCAAAATAGCAATCTTCTTATCAGTGACAGTATTAAACAAGCTGTCAATGATTCGAGAAGCAAACCTTCTTCTCTGATAGTCATTCATGTCAATCACCTGCAATTATAAAGAATGAATGAATATGATTTACAAAGTGCCCTAGTTTGGTAGTCATGATATATTAATAGCAATTGCCATGATTCTGCTAGAGATCAGAGAAATTAATTTAAAAAATCAAACCAAGAAACAAAGGATCAAGAAAATGTTCACAAGGCACTAAACATGTACAAGTCAATTTCTTCTGTATCAATTAAATATGCAAAGCTTTTATCTAAACCCAATTCTGCCTGAAACAGATTGTCTTGTAGGCTCCCCACCTACCAACCCCGCCCAGGAGTAATGTTATGGCAGAAACACATTTTGGTGGGCAAAGGATAAGACAGGTTCTAGTAAAAGCATGGAAAACCTTGATAGAGATCAAGCAAGACAGGAAGAAAATCCTTGCTTTTGAATACTGGATGTTTTTGAAGTGCATCTCTACAACAGCATCCTCCTGCTGTTTAAGACCAAAACTCCTATGATCCCTGGCCAGCAAAGCCACAGAAGAAGCCAGACAGAGATAATAGGAGTTGTAATCCAACATATGTGGAGAATGACTAGGAGGAGGAAAGCTATTCTGAGACTATTCTACAGGCTGACATTAGCATCCCATCTAGCTAGGCCATTCCTAGGTCTCTCACAAGTCTTTGGGGAATAAACCTGCTACCAATGACCCCATGACTGTGCTAGATCTGACATCTCCTCTCTCTTCCCAGGTAAACAGACAAATGAGCGCTCACACAAACCTGAGATTTAATCTTCCTTTCGTAACATCTGAACATGTAGCCCAAATTCTGCTCCAGGACTACATGTGATTCAACATCAGAAGCAAACAACACTAGATGCAATATTAAAGAGATGTGGATTTGCTTGCCTGTTCTTTTGCCATTTGCCATGCAACCTTAGTCTAAGTTTCTACATTGTTCTAATGTGGACCAAGGTTGGCACTATTTGCCATACCGTATCATTGATAAACAAATATAACCAATGGAATACTAATGTCAACTGGCTTTTGGATAATTTGGTAACTAGAAGGAGCAAAGTGGATATTAACAAACACATTTTTATTTATATATTTATTGCATTTACTAGTTGCCCAACAGCTAGTCTCTGGACCACAAACAATTTAAACAAATTTCTAATAAAAATTCAGATTAGATCACACTATCTGTCTCTCTGTTTATTCACCGACTATAAATTATAGAAGGCTCTTATTAACAACATGCAAGAACAATTGTACTAGGGTAGAATTTCCACAATATCCATTCTTACCTGTTGCCAGTAACGAGCTACTTCTGGCAAATTCAGAGCTTCACAAAGATAAACTAAGTTCAGAACATCTTTCTGAAAACAGCTTCCACCAAATCCTGGGGAGGTGAAAATATTAAAGACTCAGCCTTCACAACAAGGATTCCTCTTTGCAACCTGATTCTAGTTAATTAGAAGTAAACACCAAAGAAAACAAGGAGGTGTATTCCTAGGTGAGTGAAACCCAATGAGTACTTCCTATCAATTCATTAACAGCTCACTTTTTAAAAATATATACTAATTATTGGAACTGTGTTCCACAGTCAAATTGCCCATCTTTGTCTCCTGGAAATCTCCTGTCTAGAGCCTCTCTCCAAGGGCATAGTCTTGGGGTCTAAATACAGTATGCCTAAAAAGACTCCATTCCCACAACAATCTCTGCAGTAAGAGAATTATGGCACACACTGTCACAACAATTCTGATCTGACCCATTTTCACATGCTAAATTAACTTTATGGGGTAACCTGGGTTTAAAAATTGGAAAGAAGCCCTTTTTATGGAGGGCCTGGACAGACAAGAAGAATCCTTACCTTATACCAATTAATTGGATGAATCTTTGCCATTTGCCTACTTGAGAAGTAGGTATGATTTGCCAGCTTCAGCCAAATGGCAGTATTTATAATTACAGTAGCTATCTAAATACAGTCCATCAGTACTGAGTGCTTTAGTCTCCTCCTTATTGTATCAGTCCAAGAAAATAGACCTACATTACTTTTTTATAGGTATTTATTGTGAGCTAATAAATATGATGCACAAGGTCTCAGAGATGGATGGTATTATTTTGCCTAATCAATGGAAGACAGCACTTGCTAGTGTACCTGAGACACCTATAGATACGTTATGACTCATTCAACAAAAGATCACATTTAGAATATACTGGACACCACGTGTCTTTTTAGAAAGGGTCTGAGCAAATAATCTACATCAATGATTCCCAGTCTTGGGTAATCCAGGTGTTCTTGAACTGCAGCTCCCAGAAGTCTTCACCATAAGCTGTGCTGGCTGAAGTTTCTGGGCATTACAGTCCAAGAACACCTAGGTTATCAAAGGTTGGGAACCAATGATCTAAATATTAGTGCTGTGATTTTCTTGATGCATTTTCTTGATAGTCATATGCCATGGTCATGCCCAGTCATAAGCTCACTTGGAGAGGAGTTATTATTTGCATTAATTTTGTACTGGACGAATCTTTGATCTTTGTTGAGGCTTGTGTATTTTTAAATTATACACCTGCTTCTTGGAGATTATAATTTTGTGTTGATACCTATTGTATTTCCATTTTAGCTATTATTTGTTTTGTCTTACTTATAAGTAATTAATAAAAATTAAAAACAAAGTATGTTTTGGAAACAAACTCATATTAATAAAACTGATAGAAAAATATTCTTTGTTTTACAACAGTGAGTTTTAATGTTTTGAGTACTCTGAAGTTAGAGCTTCCTAACTGTTAGAGCAGTACGACAGTGGAACCAGTTACCTCGGGAGTTGGTGAGTGCTCCAACACTGGAGGCATTCAAAAAAAACTTAGATAATCACCTGGCAGATATGCTTTGATTGTATTCCTGCATTGAGCAGGGGGTTGGACTTGATGGCCTTGTAGGCCCCTTCCAACTTCACTTTTCTATGATTCTATGATTCCATGAAGCAAGAAATAACCATTTTTAAATGGATCAAATAAATAAGTAAGCAAACAAACAGGAATAAGATCTAAACAGGACAACCCAGTTCTAAACTTCAATATAACCAATAATTTGTAGGATAAAACCAGATTTCTTGAAAGCCAAGATTCAGATATCTTGGTGAAATTTCAGTTGCTTAGAAGCCTCTTAATAAAAAGGAAACAGTGGTCTAAGTTTACGCCCCTCCTCCAGCCTCCTTCTGTGGGCTAGAGCAGAATAAGGGCAACATGCGGCCTCCCATCTTCCTCCAATTTTTGAAAAAGGTTTGCTCCACAAAGTCCCCTTGTGCCCAGAGGGTAGAGAGAGCTAATACTGGGGTGGGAGTCTCAGGATGAGTGTGTGCAGTCCTGAGATCTCAGGAGATTGCCCATCAGAGGGCTAAAGAGAGCTGTAGCCCATCATTATCTGGAGGGCCACATACTTCCCCACCAATTGCTTTCTATCTTGCCATGAGAGCTACCAGGTCATCCCTAGCCAAATATCCACTAATTTTCACAGAAGGAAGACCTCAGTGAGAAGAACCTAAGATTGCTTCCTAAATGTTTGCACAGCTGTTAGGCAATGCAATACAATAAATACCTTTGTATCTACAGTCATAGTTACTCTACCTACACAAAAAGCTCAAAAAGCAGTGCAGTCTCATTTAAGTTAAGCTTTGCCTCATCTGACAAGATCCAAATGAACTTGAACTCATTTGGACATGGATAGCCACTTACTAGCTGCTATAATTGTCTAAACCAGTGCTTCCCAACCTGGGGGTCACAAAGTGTTATCAGGGGGGGTGTCACAGGTCACCTCATATATGTTGTAGCCCTTGTTAAATAATCTCTTCCTTGATCTTTCAGAGTGGGATATTAAAATTAGCCCATATGTACAGAGTATGTATGAGAAACAGGCCCTTTGGGAGGAGAAAGAAGCCTCTGCTTTCTGAGAAGGGATGGCTTTACCCCCTTAAAAATGCCTTTTTATGCAAACATGGTTGGGCAGGTGTCACAGATTACTTGGCAACTTTAAAAGGGAGTTGTGACTTGAAAAAGGTTGGGAACCAATGGTCTAAACATGCATGGCCAAATACAGGGCTGGGAAACGTCTGGCTTTCCTGATTTTGCTTGACTACAGCTCCCATAATTGCTGTCCACGGGTAACTCTGGCTGAGATTTACAACAACGAAAGCCCTCAAACATCTAGAGGGCACTGTCCACCAGCTTCAAGGCCATTCCCTGTCACAACCAAAGAAAGACATTTTTTTAAAATTACCAACGCTGGCTTTCAGAAATTTATTTCCAATTCTTTGGTCCATTCCTATGGCTCTTGCAACCTCTTCAACATCAGCTCCCGTTGCTTCACAAAGGGCACTTATGGAGTTAATGCTGCTAATCCTCTGGGCAAGGAAAGCATTGGCTGCCTAGAGATGGAGAAGAGAAAGCAAATGCAGAGAGCTACATTCTGTTGAAACATATGAAGCACAGCAGGTAACCAGTACATAAAGACAACAGCAGCATTTATATCGGAGCAAGAAAGTATTAGAAACTGGGTCACAGAAAATTCCTACATTTACATTTACTTTCTGCACAGTGTTAAACTTGGTTGCTCTCACCTGGAAGTACTTGCTGGGAGCAAAACAGTTATTGCTTTGTAGCCAGAATCTCACACCACCTCTCACATGAGACTGCACTGCCCAAGCGTGAAGTTTGGCACTGGACACAGAAATCAGTCTCCTGAGAACCTCACATTTTGTCAATAAATGTACAAACAAACAAATTTCTAGCCCGTAGACTTGTAGATACTGATGTAGATAGCACTTCCTGAAAACCTAGAAGCTAGAGAGATGATTTCTGATGGTTGGAAGGGGGCTTTTATTGCCCTCATAGAAAGCTGCCCCTGTTTATGATGAGCTGCAGAGTATTTTCTCAATTTGTATACTTTATACAAGTCGTACAATTCAGATTGTCTTGGTGCAGGATTCTTTTTGTTTCATAAGGCATTCCTACTCATGCAAGTACTATGGCAAGTTTTTATGGTACATGTTTTTATTCCTAGATGTCGAAACACAGCTGCTAGAGGCATTACGGTTGTTTAAAAATTATTCCTAACCTTGAATTCCTAACCTGAATTATTCCTAACCTGGAACAGGAAATCCAGTAACTATCACTCAAGAGCCAGTGAGTTTAAGGAGAGTGATAGAGAAAGCAGAATGGAGTTTGGGAGATGTTTAATTTTGAAAAGGAAACAGGGCGGTGCAGCATAGTGTTAGCATGCTCATATGAAGTTCAGGGAATGCTTTAAAAAGGTAAAATATGACAGAACAACTGAATTCTGTCAGTCAGCCAACTCACCATGTTTCATACTTGTGTTTGAATCCTGTAAATAAAGGGTACTATTGCTTGTTAACCTCTGCCAGAGTCTATTTGGGTAGGGGAAGCTGGTGGAATTCAGCCCTATCTCTATAAAAGGGAGAACACGGGAAATCCTATCCTTTTGGTGGGATTCCTTCATTCCCTTAAATGGCTGAGGTGGAAATAAGTGAGGCTGTAGGAGCCTGGGGGAATAAAAGATTGTTGTTCAGTTACAAATGGTGACCATAGGGGGTCTACTCTATGTATGCCCAGTCTAAGCAATGGAAGAGTCCAATGTTATGCTGTGATTTTCCATCCTGTGTTTCAAAGGAGGGCATATTTTGATGGATTCTTCTGCTACTTCAGTGGCCTCATCTAGGCCACAAAAGTAGTGCCTTCTTCGGTTATTATTCATTTTGCTATTCTAATCCCATAGCAGAATTGGTCAATCTTCAGCCATGCAGTTGAATTTTAAATGGCATGCTAGACAACAAGGAAATGGCATAGATAATAGCTCACAAGCAATCAAATTAAACCAAGTAAATATTGCCAAAATGCAGTCAAACTGTGTAAGTATGAAATCAGTGGAACAGTTTAAAAAAAACGAAATGTGGTTTTTATCTGATATTTTTACAACAATGCTTTTCAGAGGCTAATGAAAGATAAAGGTCTCTTTCACTGCCACAGAGCTAATACTATGTACTTCATTTACTTTCCTAGTGTGAAAACTCAAAATGATACTAACCAGTTTGGAAAGTTCAGATGACCAAGTATTCGTTGTAAGGATTTTCTCTTTCGGCACCCAGTGCTCATAGACGGCACACAGAGCTCGAACAGCTTTCTGGCCCTCTGGAGTCTCATCACCCCCAATGAGGACACGGTCTGGATTCTTCAGGTCCTTGATTGCTGTGCCTTCTGCTAGGAATTCTGGATTAGACAAAACCTGTAGACAAAGATAAAAAATGGAGTTGAAGTGCATCAATGAGGTAAAAATCCATCTGATTTCAAAATGGCAGTTCTCTTGCCTGCAAATTTAAGTTTGGTTTTGTATTTGCATCAAAGATACGCCGAATGCTCTCAGCTGCTCGAACGGGGACGGTGCTTTTCTCAGTCACGATTTTATAACCATTGGAGTTTTGCACAATCCGTCTTGCACAGGCTTCAATGTATTTCAGATCTGCTGCCCGGCCTTTTCCCATGCCATAAGTCTTGGTTGGGGTATTAACCTGTAAAGACAAATTGGAATTCTTACCAAAAACAACAATATGTTCATATCTCATTTCTTGGCTACTGTGCAAAACTTGTGCATTCAGTTTTGGGAAAGAAAACTGTTCACGACATTCTGAGAAGGTCTAGAACTAGGCTGGCCCCACCTTGACTGTTCTTCCACAAGCTGGCAAAGACCTCTCTCTCTTCAGACAAACTTCCCCTCAGGGACTGGCTGCCTGAGTGGGGCTTTTTAAAATGGATTGTTGACCCTTATTGCTTTGAATGTGTTTTGGTGTTGCTAATGTTTTTAGTATGGTATTTGTTTGATCCTTTTTAGTATTTGTATACTCCCTGTTGTTAGCTTTAAATACTGTCTTTTAATGATTTAAGCCGCCTTGGTTTCTTTGAAAGGAGGGAGTGGGATGAAAATATTTTAAATAAATAAAAAGAGCAGCCTTCTCCAACTTTCTTCTGTCTGGACTGCTGGGGGTTGAAGTCTAACATATCTGGACAGCATCAGCATGGAGAAGGCTGCTCCAGAGAATGAAGGTACTGCAAGACGAGTATAGGTTATATAAGGGGGGAGGGGGAGAGAGAGAGAGAGGTTTCAAAATTGTGGTGGGTTGTGAACTGGATCGTATGTGCATGATCTGAGACTACAGTGTGTAATGACAAGATGGTCAAAGAGGCATTCCTGAACACCAGCAAGCCAACACAGATCTTATGGTGGCTTGATACTTATAAATGCTTCTGGATCCAACTTGCTCTTTGATATGTTCAGCTCAAGGACTCTGTTGTCCCTGTCATCTTCTAGTCTCAACTTCTCTTGCCATCAGCCCCCTTGACATGGCAGAACCTTGTCCCACACTCAGACAAATCTATGTATCTTCTTGATGGAAATGCTGCCATGGCACCAAGCTTCAGTTTGCAGGACTGCTGCCATTCCCAAAGAAATATACACATGCATTTTCATATGTAGCTACACAGTTCATAATTATATGCTAATTTGTTAAAATGTAGGCCAAATTAATATAGACCTTGTCATTCAGTACTGAGCTGAATAAACTTTCCAAACAATTAAAATGACTGCCCAGAAAAAAATAGCCAGCCTGGTTTAAAATTGTCTATATTGAACTCTGTGGTAACTTGCATTCCATTTATGTGAAGAAGATCCAAAAGAGAACTGCCTGTAAAAGCTTTTCCGACTAAGAGAAATTTCTCTTCCACTCGTCTATCCAGTTGTGGGCTGGCAGGGAGGTTAATCATTTAGCAGGTCAATCCCCACACAGCTACTAAAAGAAATGTCACTGGCCTTATGCAGGATTATGACCGTTCAGGAGCATTTCTACAACTTCAGAGCCACATGATCCTTCTAATTTACACCAAACCTTTCTTTCTCTTTGATCTGTCTACCCTAAATTATAAACAAGAATGCATTCTGGCAGCCGAGGCTTTTGCCTGCACATCTCTGGTATTTTTAATTCTAAAATATAAACTAACTCTGAGACCATGATTAATGACCCATGCATTGTGTGCTAAAAGTTCTAGACTCAACCCCCAGCATTAGGGCAGCCCTCGATATCTGTTTGCCTGAAGCAAAGAACAAAGACAGCACTCTCTCATTTCCCATTTGTGAGAACGGAATCTTTCTTGAATACTGATGGGAGAGTGTTTTAGTATAGGGCAAGTTAGATCACATGTGATTTCTCTTCCAGCACTTTACTGTTGCCGCCAAGCATTTGCTGCCTGAAGCAACTGCCTCACTCTGGTAATAGAAGGGGTGTCCTTGCCTGGTATTTCATGGTCAAGATGGAAAAGATTCCCTCTGAAACCTAGACAGTTGCTGCCGGCCAGTGTAGCAGTCCTAAAGTAGAAGGTCTAGTCTACTGACTCAGCAGAAGGCAGCTTACTATGATGCAAAAAAGTTATCTGAATTTAGATTTTAAAAATACACATGCAGCATTCTCACATGCCCCTTTGTCATATTGTCACACAAAAATTCAAATGACTGGACTATAATCCTGTGGACACCCATCTATTTCTTCGACAAAATAACTACAAGGACAGATTCCTGCACAGATCTCAACTGCATAAGGAATTCATACAGAGATTCTTATCTATCTCCTCTTGCCTAAAAAGCCCATATCCGACTGAGCTTCCAGTGAGCAGAAGGTCTTGCCAGTGTAGTAAATGCAGTCAGTGGCACTTAAGCAAGTGTTGCCTTGTGCAAGTAGTGATCTCCATGAAGAATCAACCTGCAACTCACTTATGCAATGACAGTGCTTGTCTGAGTGATGTGACCCCGTGTACTATGCTGGCAAAACACTCTGCCTGTTTTTAATGAGCTTATCTATACAAAGGCACCAGTGTTAACACCCAACTATTGTTTGTCACTGGTCATTGTTATCAGTGTTAACCACTTGTATTCAATTGCTTTTGACCTCAGTGACAACAATCCTGCACCTGCACCTGCAAGCATGCAAGATGCTAACCTGCCAATGGAGGTACCATCTGTTGAAGTGCATCTGTTGAAATGGACTGGAGCCAATGAAAGTTTATGCTGAATAAAAGGTGCTTGTCTTCAAGATGCTACAAGACTTTTCATTGCCTTTGCTGCTAATTATCTAGGAGTTAATTCCCAGTGAACTTAGAGGAACTTAATTTTCCACAAAGGAAGGAATCATGCATTTGAGTTTCCATGGAAGCAGGAAGATGACTCTTCCTCAATCTCCCTTTCCTTATTCACTCTGAAGAAATCCTGACATTTACCAGCGCTATGCAAATGTTGCTGCTGAACATGTGGGAACCAGGTACCTGTGAAACCCACCATCTATGGCAGAATAGAAGGTTTTTTTAATTGCAATCCTCTCCCTAACCCAATATGAATGTTCAAATTGACTACAGCTCATGATTTTCTCCCAATTACAACTGCTGCCATCCTCAGCAGATCCGAGATATTCAAGGGGAAAAGTTATTACTTACAGAAATAAACACCAGATCAGCATCTCTAATAGCATCATCAATATTGGTGGAGAAAAAGAGATTCTTCCCTCTGCAGGATTCAACCACTTCTTTGAGCCCTGGCTGGAAAAAAAATAGCAACTTATTTTAGGATTAAACATGAAAAGGGTCGCCATAAGTCAGAATTGACTTGATGGCACACTATTATTGTAATAATAAAACTAACAAATGATAAGAAATGAGCCCATCCTCAATACAGAAATAAGGGTAGAACAACAGGGAAGTAAAGCATAGAAAAATATTTAATTCTAGGAAAATTCTTGGGAGTAAAAGATATTTACAACTGAAGGAATTATGTTATCTTGCTTGTTCAAATCTTGCCCAAGTTATAATAATATTATTCATTTTTACTGCCTATGGTGTGACTCCCAGTGGCTTCCACAAAAATGCTTTTTGTGAAATTTATACTTGTTGCATAGATGTTAAAGGAAGATCTTCTCTCCCAATATTTTGCTCAGTTGTTAAACTGCTGTACTCTGGACAATCTGATTATAGATTGCAAGTACACTGAATATGTATGGATAATCCCAAGACTCTGGAGGATCCCTACATTTAAACTAGTTGAAGTTATGAAGGCAAACCGCACATTCTTTACATTTCTCTAATAAAATGGGTCCCAGTTAACACCTTTTGTCAAAAAACTGTTAGCCCTTGTTGCCTAGTATAAGGATTTGTGCCAGGTGGACATTTTAAAATACTGCTGGTTTGCAACCCAATTGTTAGAAGGAGGATGGCATAGGATATAGTCATTCATAACAGACTTGTGAAATTAATTGCATAAGAATATAATAACTGGTTTAACCTAATCAAGGAGACAGAGGAATGATTTGAAATCAGATTTCTGTTGTCTAAATCTGATACTAGTGGGGGATGTTTTAAATCCACAGCCTTGCCCAGTCAAGCAATACAAGTTCACCTTAGAGCAGGAGTAGGGCAACTTTGATCATCCAGATGTTTTGATCTACAACCTTCATCAGCTCCACCTGAAAGGACCAATCAGAAGGATGAAGGGAGGTGTAGTCCATGCTTGTTGGGCCAAAGTTTCTCAATTCCTGCTCTTTTTAGCTCCAGCTTCCCAGAATATACTTTACAGAGGGAACAGGAAGACCCTTCTGGAAGACTGATCATCAGTTCCTGTAACAAACTGACTGCCTGTGCCTTGATTCTGCTTATCAGTACTTCTCTTTGCTCTGCTCTGCTCTGACTCCCTGGATCTTGCGTAGTCTGTTTACTTTTGGCTGTCAATAATCCAATATCTAGTCTATGTCCCAGCTTGTCCTCTAAAAATGTCCATAATTTTTTTATGTATTATTTCCACTTCTATATTGCCCCCTTAGAGTTATCACTTTTTGGGTGGTTCACAATATACAATACAATCTTATGGGCTCATGCTACCATTACAATTATAATACTTCCTTTCTAGGAAGTGCAGGCTTAGGTCTTGAAAGCAAACATTTCTTCATTAAGACACGGAGTACACTTTTTTGTTGTTATTGTTGCTATCTTACTGCATATTAGATCTGAGACCTAACTTACATTACCTCTGATTATCTATTACTATCATGAATCCTGTTTCAAACAAATACCCAAACTCACATCTAGTTTATGAGGATTAATATAGCAGCAGGCATTTTTGCTGGGATTCAAATGTAATACCCAGACCAGTCATATCACCTTTCTCTCACTGCCTTCTTTTTCTCTCTCTGCCACCCCATCACCACCACAACATATACCCTAAGGAAGGAAAGATTGCTTTTGCCAGAATTCTGAATTGCTTGTGTAACCCCATGGACTATTTGGTTCAGTCAGTGGGGAAATTTTAGGGGTGGTGGTGCTGTGATTCAAAATTTTAGTGGACAAAGGGTGGGAGAGCAGGAGAAGGCAGGAATGGCTGTTTCCCTGGAGGATGATGTAGGTCCTTGGTTTAGATACGTAACAGAATTTCAATATGCTTGTACAGGAGAGGTACTGGAAGGGTAAATCTATGTGGTGATCTTATGTATTTGTGTTTGAATTTGTATTTTATTCTAAGGCTTTAAAGACTGTACACTTGGAGCTGTTTCCTTTATATTGTGGATCTCCAACCTCGATCAATAAGTATATCTGGAACTTTGTTCTTATTTGGCTTCAAAGAGACATTTGCCTTCTTCCTTGTTGCTTCAAGCAACTCCTTTTCTTGTGTTGGTGAAAAAAATTCAGGTGTGTACAAACTGTAGCATCCAGCTTTGGACTGTGTTTACATCAGTATTATTGTTGTTTCATTATTTTAAAAAACACCACATTTTTGTGGTTTGTGTTTGCAAAACTCATTAAAAAGAAAAAGAATGTCTAGCTCCATAAACCAAAGAGTATTACACCTATTGTGGCTGACTTTTGATATAAGGTCAAGAGGCATATACAGTCCTGGGGCTGTGGGTTTCTCATTCTTGTTTTATGCTCTGGCTTAAAATTCAACTCAGCCTCAGAAACAAAGACACGGGGCTTTAACAAAGGTCACAGCATTCCTTTACAGTTTAGATTACAGTAAAGATAAACTCCACTAAACTTAAGCGGACAAGAGTCACACACCCCTGTCATATATTCTTAAGATAAGCAAGCATTTTAAAGCCTAACTATGCTAAGGCCCTTCCAGAATTCTTATTGCCCGTGTTTTTAAAAAATAAATTAAAAATAAATGTGATTTTTGCCTAATCTGTAGCTTAGTCTGTGTAAATTTCTAATCTACCAACTAAGAGGCTAACATCAGAAGAATAGGCAAAATCACTGGTTAAAAATGAGCAGCATCCCACTAGCATGGGGTATTTACATAGACAGCATCAAGGGCTGGTGCTGCTGTCCAACTGACTAGCATCTACAATCAACTGAAAATGATGGGAGAGTTAAAATGGGAGGGGCCAGGGTCAACCAGAACCATTGTCTGCTGTCTAGAATACAGCTATAGCATTTTTGCTGCTGCCACCAGTAACACTACTACAGCAGCAATGAAAACATCTCACCAAAAACACAGATATGCTGTGCTGCCACCCACCCCATTCATCAGCCCAAGGCAAGGAAACAAAATTATTCTTGGAAGGGCAACAAAGGGTCAGACAATATGTGGAGCCCATCTTTTAAACTAATAGCACTCAACTCATCTGACATATCATGACGTACTACCCATGAAAATGGACTGCACAGGCATGTAAAAGGTACGGCAGCAGTAATTCTCAGTATTTTATGACGCTACAGCTTTGGGATTTTGAAGTGTGATAGGCACAAATGTTCCTTGATACTGGAGATTCCCTTTGAGTTAAAAATGAGTACTCACCGATATGGTCCCTATTTTTAAAAAAGGAAGTGCTAAAGCACTCTTAACCACTTCTCTGATGGTCTTGAATGCTTCTGCATATTTTGAAATGGGCCCTATTTCATTTCTCTCTTGCATTCCAAGAACAATTTGTGAGGTACGTAGTCCAGATTTACTACACTAGTCAAAAAAATGTGCTGTCTCTGCACAGTATGTTGCCAAGTTGTACTTCTTGGATATGCCAAATGTGTCAACATTAAATAAATGACAATCCTATGCCCCAGTTGTCAAGACTGTCACCTTTCAAAAAGAGATGTGCCTCGGGGAAATATGAACCTGCTCTGGTCTAATCAGATCCCAAAACAGCATCATGCTGACATTATCAGCTTCCAGACATTATCATTCCCATTAACCCAAATACCTCATGCAGGTGGAAGAGCAAATTTACACTTTGATGTCTCTCTCTTAGACAGAAATATGACTGCTCTTCAGTGCTTTGAGAAAAGCCTACCAAGGGCAGACAGAGCCTGGAAAAATTCCTTTTTCCAGACAATGACTCCCAGAATCCACCAGTCAGCGTGGCCATCGAATGGGGAGACTGGGAGCTGCAGTCAAAAAACCCTAACTTTTCTAAGTTTTGGCTAAGGCACATCATGATGCTCAGCTCATATACAGCCATGAATACATTCCATAACAGTTACACATAGAGCCAGGCTGCTTGCATTCTTTGGATTCTAGATCTGTGGCCACACCTGTAGTTTTATACACAATCCATTCTAACTACTTGCACAAGTAAGAATCAGGGGCCCATGCTGCCTCTTGGGAACTGGCGTTGATTGTGCATAGTTTCCCAGATTAGTGTGAAAGATCATGCACTTAATTCATGATTAGCTCCCTCAAGATTTGCCTTTCCCCTAATCCTCATTCAGGAGCCATTCCGTCAAGCTGCAGAAGAGGGACATAGGTTGCCAGCTCACCTGAGAAATTAGTGACTTTTGCTATCTCCTCACTTTGAACTGTTCCTATTATAACAGGCTAATAAAGTTCAGCTGCATTACAGCAGTTTGTTACTAGAACATTGTAGCATTAAGAAAGGGTTCCTTCCCTTTCCTTTTTTTTTTTTTTGTGTTGCCTTATTTTATATTGCAAGCCTGAAGGCAGAGACCATGTTGTTGATCTGAAAGTTACTCAGGGATTCTTTCTGGCAGAAGTGTATACACAGTTTAAATAAACAGATGCTTGCCAATTTGAGAGTAGTTTATCAAGAATATTGCAGTGTGTTTCTACCTGGCCAATGTCTGACCCTTCCTCTTCTACGGTTAAATTCTACCCCCTCCTCTCTGCTGAAACGGGTTAGTGTTTCACCATCTAATGAAGCCCTGATTCAAAGTTCACTGGGTAAACAGTGAGCAAAGGAAGAGTGCACAGATTGCACAAACTTGACTGAAGTCCATTCGGCCAATCAGCATCTTACTATTTTACTCTGCTAACTATGCAACTATGAAGGCAAAAAATGGAAAGTTCCCATATGTGTCACCTTGGACTCTCTGAAGGGCAGATGGGATACACATGTGATTATCAACTGTACAAACATTACAGCCAGAATTCTATTTGTATTCATCTAAGGTATGCAGAACTTGCTCAACTAACTGAGGAGATGACCATGTATGTCTCAGTTGTACAACTGGGCACATGACTAAACATAATTTAGCTGCAATTAGCCATGGCAAGTTATATAAACTTTTCATAAACACCAATAGGATTCTGACCATTTAATAAAGATGGCATGCATTTCTGTAGAGGTCGACAACAGTAACAGGGAAGAAGTGTATGATGAGGCAAGTACAGTTAAGAAAAGGTGGGAAAGTATGTTACTGAAAATATTTACCTCATAAATTGGAAGCGTGTTTGAATTCCAGGCATTGATTCTAGCTTCATTGACATCAACAACCGTGACTTTAATTTCTGGACACATATGAGCAATGACACTACACGTTGGTCCTCCAACATAACCAGCACCAATGCAGCAGATTTTCTTAATTTCAAACATGATTGCTCTGGTTAGAAAGAAGAAAAAGATTGGAACAGAGTTTGTTTTGAGCATTTAAAACACTAAAACCTAGTCATATTTTCTTATTATTTCTCAATTAAGCAGAAAAGCTTTTTGTTAATTAAATGTTCCTGCTTGATCAAGCTTGATATTTGCTTTGAACCCCTTTTAAATCTAACCTACGTCAATTCTAGGGAATGCAGCAAAATGTTTCCCAAAGTCTGTGAATCACTGCAATGATCAGAGCTTGGAAAAATTACATTTTAGACTATAAGTTCTAGAATCACCAGCCAGAAGGCCACATTGGAGAAGAGATGCTGTGAGTTATAGTCCAAATAAATCATAGAAAAGTGAAGAAAAGTGAAGTTGGAAGGGGCCTACAAGGCCATCAAGTCCAACCCCCTGCTCAATGCAGGAATACAATCAAAGCATATCTGCCAGGTGATTATCTAAGTTTTTCTTGAATGCCTCCAGTGTTGGAGCACTCATCATCTCCCGAGGTAACTGATTCCACTGTCGTACTGCTCTAACAGTTAGGAAGTTTTTCCTGATATTCAGCCGAAATCTGGCTTCCTTTAACTTGAGCCCATTGTTGTGTGTCCTGCACTCTGGGATGATCGAGAACAGATCTTGCCCCTCCTCTGTATGACAGCCTTTCAAATATCTGAAAAGTGCTATCATTTTTTGGACTCTAAAAATTACTTTTTGGATTGTAACTGCCAGAATCCCCAGCCAGCCTAGCTGCTTACCATACTGGCTAAGGGACTGAGTTACAGTCCCCACAAAAACACTTTTCCAAGCATTGATACCCAGTGGGGCAAACCCAGCTAGCATGAACTCGATTTTCCTCTTTCACAGAGAATGCCAATCTCTCCAGAAGTTATTATATTTCAGCAAGAGTTTTCAGAAGCAAGATTTTCTTGACTGTAGAAGGTAGAAAAAAAGGTGGAGGAAAGGGCACAGAAGTAAGATTATAACTCTGGCTAACCAAAGAGGCTTAAATGGTCTGTCTGTTAGATGAGAAGATCCATACGCCTTCTGTTTCATGTCTTCCTGACCTGTATAAACATAGCAGGCTTCTCAGTTAATTAAAGTGGAGGACCCATATTCTCAGAAAGGCTTGAAGGTAGGTAGCAGGCCACAAAATAGGCCTATTGACTGATCCTTCCCATGGCCTCCCTATTCAGAAACAAGGGCCGCAAGCCATACAAAGAGGAAAAGCCTGGGCAAGTTTACATGAACGAAGTAAGACACAGCTTATCAAGTCACCACAGCACATATATAGAGTAGCAGTCCCTTTTCTCTCTCTCTTCCTGAAAGACTATGAGCCACTTGTTAAACTATTACTAGCAACTGACAAACTGACACCCACCCACCCTAGATTTTGTTCCCTTTCTTCCCCTTCCAAATTGGTGGAGTGGTGAGGGGTTTGTTGCACAAGACATACACACTGTGAAACAGATGTGAGGATTTCAGAACTGGTTGGCCTAGCTCTGCTTTTTGGAGTGGCCAGTCTCCCTGTAGACACCCAAGTGGTTCATGTTACAAGCATTTCTCTGTTTCTTTTCTTTAGGGGACTTGGTGGCAGGTGGGTGGGGAGGCAGTTTGCTTGGATTGTCTCCCCCCCTCCCTCCCCCCCCCCCGCACACCTTCTACAATGTGTTAATTACAATTGCTTTGGAGCAGAAGAATGGATAAATTAGCCTGGATTTAATGACTAATGGCTAAACTGATCACATTTGGTTAGCATGTTAAAACATCACCCACTGTTATCACACCAGCGTTGTTTGCCTCTTGTTGTTGGACTCAATTTAACTAATTAACATGGCCAGAAAGAGCTCCAGCTATTTTGTTTCAGAGGTAGCAGTGTTAGTCTGTGATAGCATAACAGGCAAGAACAAAATAAAAATAAAAAAAGACAAAAAAAATGTTGTGGCACCTTGAAGACTAGCTGTTGTATTTTAATGTGAGCTTTCATAGACAAAGGAAGTGGGAAGTGGACTTGTTCACAAAAGCTGAGAAAACGGACTTGTCCATGAAAGCTCACATTAAAATATAGCAGTTAAGTCTTTTGTTGTTGTTGTTTAGTTGTTAAGTCGTGTCCGACTCTTCGTGATCCCATGAACCAGAGCACGCCAGGCCCTCCTGTCTTTCACTGCCTCCCGGAGTTGGTTCAAATTCATGTTGGTCGCTTCGATGACACTGTCCAACCATCTCGTCCTCTGTCGTCCCCTTCTCCTCTTGCCTTCACACTTTCCCAACATCAGGGTCTTTTCCAGGGAGTCTTCTCTTCTCATGAGATGGCCAAAGTATTGGAGCCTCAGCTTCAGGATCTGTCCTTCCAGTGAGCACTCAGGGTTGATTTCCTTCAAAATGGATAGGTTTGATCTCCTTGCAGTCCTTTCGCATGATGTATTCTGCATATAAGTTAAATAAGCAGGGAGACAATATACAGCCTTGTCGTACTCCTTTCCCAATTTTGAACCAATCAGTTGTTCCATATCCAGTTCTAATTGTTGCTTCCTGTCCCACATATAGATTTCTCAGGAGATAGATAAGGTGGTCAGGCACTCTGGTTTTCTCCATAATCCAGCGCATGTTAGCAATTTGGTCTCTAGTTCCTCTGCCCCTTCGAAATCCAGCTTGTACTTCTGGGAGTTCTCGGTCCACATACTGCTGAAGTCTACCTTGTAGAATTTTGAGCATAACCTTGCTAGCGTGTGAAATGAGTGCAATTGTACGGTAGTTGGAGCATTCTTTGGCACTGCCCTTCTTTGGGATTGGGATGTAGACTGATCTTTTCCAATCCTCTGGCCACTGATGAGTTTTCCAAACTTGCTGGCACATTGACTGTAGCACCTTAACAGTGTCATCTTTTAAGATTTTAAATAGTTCAACTGGAATGCCATCACCTCCACTGGCCTTGTTGTTAGCCATGCTTTCTAAGGCCCACTTGACTTCACTCTCCAGGATGTCTGGCTCAAGGTCAGCAACCACACTCTCTGGGTTGTCCGGGACATCCAGATCTTTCTGGTATAATTCCTCTGTGTATTCTTGCCACCTCTTCTTGATGTCTATTGCTTCTGTTAGGTCCCTACCATTTTTGTCCTTTGTCATGTCCATCGTTGCACAAAATGTTCCTTTAATATCTCCAATTTTCTTGAACAGATCTCTGGTTTTTCCCTTTCTATTATTTTCCTCTATTTCTTTGCACTCTTCATTTAAGAAGGCCCTCTTGTCTCTCCTTGCTATTCTTTGGAAGTCTGCATTAAATTTTCTGTAACTTTCCCTATCTCCCTTGCATTTTGTTTCCCTTCTCTTCTCTGCTATTTGTAAGGCCTCGTTGGACAGCCACTTTGCTTTCTTGCATTTCCTTTTCTTTGGGATGGTTTTTGTTGCTGCCTCCTGTACAATGTTACGAGCCTCCAACCATAGTTCTTCAGGCACTCTGTCCACCAAATCTAGTTCCTTAAATCTGTTCTTCACTTCCACTGTGTATTCATAAGGGATTTGGTTTAGATTATACCTGACTAGCCCAGTGGTTTTTCCTACTTTCTTCAGTTTAAGCTTGAGTTTTGCTATAAGAAGCTGATGATCAGAGCCACAATCAGCTCCAGGTCTTGTTTTTGCTGACTGTATACGAGAGCTTCTCCATCTTTGGCTGCAGAGAATATAATCAATCTGATTTCGGTATTGCCCATCTGGTGATGTCCATGTGTAGAGTCGCCTCTTGTGTTGTTGGAAAAGAGTGTTTGTGATGACCAGCTTAGTCTTTAAGGTGCCATAATGTTTTTGTCATCTTTATATTTTATTTTTATTTGTTTTTGCCTAATATTCTATTTAATCACTTACTAGTAGAATTGCCAGACTGTATCTGACTAAAGGTCCATTCGGTTTAGTGTTTGTGTCTATGGCGCCCAGCCAAAAGCCCCTGACAAACACACAACTGAAACATGGTGGAAAGAATGGTAGATTATTCTTAGTGCTTTATACACGTTATTATTCTTAGTGCTTTACACACATTGGTCAAATCCTGTTGTTCCCTCCCAATCAATGGGCCTAATCTAGTACAATTTGCTACCCTAAGCAACAGCCATTATTCAGTTGTAATCTTCATAATAGCTGGCTGGATAGCTCAGTGGTTTAGGTATATAGCTGCGGAGCCAAAGGTTGGGAGTTTGATCCCCACTGTCTCTCTTGGGAGAAAAGCCAGCCTGGGTAGTCTTGAGCAAGCTGCAAAGTCCCAGGAGAGCTTTCTAATCCATAACTCAGTGATGGAGCCACTGATCTTCAGTTGGTGGATTGGGATCTCATTCTGACTGAACATTAGCACCAGTACTGTGTGAATATGGGAAAAATTTAAGACCTGGTGAATCTCATCTCAAGTTGGACAGAACTTCTGCACTGGTACCTTAAACTGTGCCTAGAAACTCTTGGGACTGGGAGTGGGGGCAGAATCTGACTTCAAATACTCACTAAGTGATCCAGGGACAGTCACTCTGCCTAACTTCCCTCACAGGATCATTGCAAGGATAAAGGGAGATTAACTCTCGGGTGTACTTTTTTAAGCTCCTTGGATGGAAATTTAGTAAATAAACATAATAAGTCAGTTATGGTAACATGTGGTAATACTGAAAATTGGTAGATTCAATACGTTTGCTACCTTCGAAAAATGTCTTAGGACTGCAAGCTGAGTGCTAAAGACTGCAGGTCTTGCTTTAAAAAATATACTGAATTATGGAGCCGGGTTGTGATAGTTATTCCAGATTAATTCAGACGCAAGGGGCTGGTCTTAAATTGTGAAATAAATTATTCCTAGCAAAAGTAGAATCATTTTTACCAGTCATCAAACCACAAAGAGAAGCAGGCCACTTCAGAGCAGTTGTACAATAAGTGCTTTTAGAACAAAAATCTCCAGGAATCTGCTGAGCCCTAATGCTGGAATCCTATACACAGTTTTTGTGTATGTGAGTGAGTGATGGGGGGGGGGGGGAAGAGAGAGAGACAGACAGACGTTATTAGTCAGCCTCATACAGGAAGCAGAGCTGAGAAAGGTTTGGGGGGCAGAAAACCGCAAGAGTCATTCAAACGGGCTGACAAAGGCAGCGTTGTGAAGAGAGAGGACCTTGGTATGCCGTTGATTACACAGAAAGGTCTGTAAAAGCTATTCATACACTCAGGAACTCCACGGAAATATAATACACGGGGAAATGAATATTTCAGACACAATCCACCCACCTTGTAAAAGGAACTTTGCCCAAAGTCCTTTGTCCCGTAAAAAAAAAAAAGGGGGGGGACTCCAACGAGATGGGCTCATCCCTTCCGAGCAAAGCAAGCCCACGAAAGGCTAAACCGAAGCGGGAAATCCCTGCCCCCGCCCCCCGCCCGGCGGTCTACCCAGAGCGCACCCGGAGGGTCCTCCGTACCTCCAGCGATGAGGATCCCCGTGCCCCGGCTAGAAGGCGACGCCGCAGCTGGCAGGAGGTGGCGCAGACGCGTCCGGCGAGACGCGCACCCGGTGCAGGATCAGGCTGGCGAGTGGCTCCGACCCGCCCGCACCGCCCCTCTTTAAAGAGTCGCTTTCCCATTCATCGGAGTGGGAGGGGAGGCCGAGACTGGCCCTGCCCTTGGAAGGAGGCAGCCTGTCGGGGGAGGGAGACTATCGGAGACCCAACGGGGCCGGGCCGGGGCGGGGGATCAGGCTAAGGCATGAGGCGTGAGTCCGATACAGCAGGACCTTCCCAGCCTTCTCTCGAGGATGTTTTCTGAGGAGGAGGAAAAAGGGATGGGATCCAGGCGGCAAAGGGAAGGCAGCGATGACGTGGAGGAAGAACTGTTGTGATTTGGGGGGGAGGGAAGAAATTACGGGAAAGAGACACGGGACGGGGACGTGCCAGGTGAGAGGAAGGGGAGTCTTCCTTTGGACGCCTTGAACGACCATGGGAGAAAGAGAGAGAGGGGTGGGTGGGAGAAAGACCTTCTTCGGGGAAGGGCTGCTTGGATTGGGAGCGAAAGAGAAAAAGAAGGGAGGGCTGGGAAAGGAGGAAGTCGCCGGGGCCCCAAAGAGGACGGGCAAGCGGGCAGCGTTTGCTAGAAGGGCCGAGGAGGAGGAGGAGGAGGAGGAGGAGATTTATCCCGCGAGAGAAAACGGAGAGCGGAAGAGCAAAAGATGGCTGGGGTCCTACAGTTCATCGTGGAAGCAAAGCAATGGCGTTTCAGGGAGGGAAAGGAGCAGCGCCTCTTCCCCGCCCTGCCGCCGCCGCCACCTCCCCTTCCGCCGGCGAAGGCGTGGAGGGTGCTTGGGCGCCAAGGGCTGGAAGCCGGCCCCTCGCGAGGGGAGGCCAAAGCAAACACGGCCGCTGGCTCCCGGCCTGGCTGCTTGTTGTTGCCCAGAGGAAGGAGGGAGGGACGGAGGGAACGGCAGGGCCGCCGGGCGCCGATGGGAAGGTGGCGGGTGAGCCCTTCCTCCCTGCCCGCGGCCCTGGCTTGCAGCCCGCCCTGAGCTTAAGTAAGCGGCCTGAGGCGGTGACTGCCTTCAAAGTGAAGGCGCGGCGGCGCGTGCGTTTCCATCCCGGCGGAGAATTGCTTACCATTGCGGCTCGGCTCCAGGGGTTTTGCGTCGTTTCTTGGGGCCTGGGCAACAACCTGTGTAATCCCTCTGTGCTCCTAGAACGTGTCCCAGACGGCCGCGCGAAGGCCTGCCCCGGCTTTGGCCTGCCCGTTTCTCGGGACACAAACAAGCGGGTCTCAAAATTCACAAGACGTTTTATGAAGCCATCTTACAGGTCCCAAAATAATATGCCGGCTTTTTAGTTCTTCAGACCTTTGGTCAGGCGAGATGGTTAAGCAAGCAAAAAAAGGCGAGAGGGGAGTGGCTGCCAGACGTTCGCAACACAAAACGGGAGTGTATTCGGACTGTCGTCTTTGCGGGGTGCTTTTCTCTCTGCGTGGGTGATTTTGGGTACCAATTTGGAAAACGGCGTTTGTGGTAGTCATGCAGAAGTTCCGACAGTGAATTGGTCACATCGGATAACTCAGATCTTTTGGTAATAGAATTGTTCTCTGGAACGTCGTTGCCCAAATGGCAAAGGCTGGGTATTGCCCTGGTAGATTTAGGTGACTGGAAACCGTAAGTTACAGTAAAATACTATGTACATACATTGACTTGGAAGCCTCTGTTCTGTGTCGGGGGAGAGCTGACATCAGACTTTCGGGATCAGTGCTATTTGGGGGAGGGACCAGCTCCATCAACCAGAGCCAGGTGCACAAAAGAGGATTGAAGAATGTTGGCTACAGGAATTTCAGTTGAGTATCAAACCTGAACAGTTTCGTCTGTAAATCTATTTCTGGTTGCATCCCTTCCTAATTTTTCTCTTTTCAGCTGTATAGTTAGGGCCAGGGAAGAGTAGTTTTGTTGCTGCTGTTTTTTAGAAATGTGGGAGCTAGAAATCATGCAGATTGACCAGTAGGCCCCATTCTACTTTTTGCTCACACTATCCTAAGGGCTCATCTACACTGGTCATTTTGAAGTGGGCTGATGTGGGTTAAATAGGGTTGCTTAGGGTTAGATGGAGGTGTGCAATGCCATTTGTGCAATGCCTGCATCCCGAGAACATATCAGAGCTCAAATGACTGTTTGGTCTGTCTCTTTCCATTTTGGATTTCTGATATCCTGAAGTGGTTTAACAAGTGATCCACTTCAGGATGAACACTTCCTCTGCTTGGTAGAGAGGCAGGGAGAGTAAATCTTTTAAAACCTGAGGTAGACCATCACTGAAGTGCTGCATCACTTATATAATTTTTTTTAAACTGCCTTATTTTAAGGGCTTGTTGAAAAACTTCCCACAGCCAAAGCTGGTCCTTTAAGACAAAGCAAAGAAAATATTTGTTAATTTTTTATATAACTGTTGCAGTTCATCAATTATATATAGCTTTATGCTTTTCCCCCTTTCTTTTGGTTTGTAATAAATAAAATTAAAATGATGTTTAAAAATTAAAGAAAGGTTTGTCTAAGGGCAAGACTGTGCATCTGAAAGAACAGCATAGAGATAATGTAAGCTTATGCCAGATGAGGCTTTTTAATATTTAAGGTACCACAAGAGTAAGTTGATTTGGAACAATATTATTTGGACCAACTGCTGTAAGGTTCTGGCAGTGACTTCCTTTTATGTGTATCACTGTACTGTTGGTCCTTAGCTATATTGTTACTTTTCAGGCAACCATACAAATGGAGAGGGGAATCTTTAGCTTAGGGCAGCGTTCCCCAACCTTTTCCTTAGTGCGGCCCGGTGGAGCCTCTGAGGAAGGTGGGGCGGCCCCTCGCGCTCGCGTCCCCCCACCACTTCGTGCATGCGCAGGAGCGCCTGCCCACCCCTTGGCCACCTCCCGGCTCTTGGCCACCCCCACCCCCGTTGCCGCCGCCGCCGGGAGGCCAGGAGCCGAAGCACCCGGCTCTTCCCTTCCTCCCGGCTCTTAACCACCACCACCACCCCCGTCGCCGCCGCCGGGAAGAGAGCAGCCGGAGCACCCGGCTCTTGCCCTGCCTCCCGCCTTTTTTTTTTTTTTTTTTTTTTTGGTCTGTCTTCGCGGCCCGGTCGGGCTCAAGCCACGGACCGGCAATGGGCCGCGGACCGGGGGTTGACGACCTCTGGCTTAGGGGATAGCTTTGCTGCAAGGGGAAAGCCCAGTTTGCCCCTTTAAAAGGAGGCAGCGCTGAAGAGGAGAGTGCATGTTTTGTCCAGAGAAAAATGAAAATCCCTCTTTCCTGGGTGCTGGGAAAATATTGTTCTGGCAGTAGATGGTGTACCAAATGTTAGATCGGCTTACTAGTTAAATCTTACTTGTGGTCACCCCACTGCCCCACATCCTCTGCCATGCTTAGGTTTGGAAGAGGGTCTTGTTTGTGAGAGTCAGTGATGTGTAATGCAGGACTGGGATTTGAGAACTCAAGGCTGTGGTCCTCACTGTGCCATGTAACTCCCTAGGTGACCAAAGACCATTTACCCCTTCTTAGACTGACCTAATTTACAGGGTTACCATGAGGATGAAGTGGGGAGGACAAGAGCCATGAGTGCTGCCTTGAGGTTACTGAAGAGGTGGGATTTATTTATTTATTTATTTATTTGGCTTTTATACCGCCCATCTAAATAAATCTACTCTAGGCAGTTTACAGTCCAAAAAAACAATAGAATTAAAAACATCAATTTAAAAAAAAACCTAAAACAAGCAAACATAATCCAAGATTAAAAAACCAGGGGAATAAATTAAGTAATGTCAGGAGGGAAGGCCTGCCTGAAGAGCCAGGTCTTCAGTTTATTCTCAAGGGAGGAGGTGGTGGCACGACAGTGATCAAGCACTTTGTCCACCTCTACTGACGTCACCGGCTGAAACTGAGTAATTCTCATCTGACACGACGGTGCGCTGGATGTCTTGGCTCGATCTATTGTTTTCAAATAGGGGGTTAGGTCCTGGTGGATGGCCTCCACTTTAGATTTTTAAAATGCTGCAAACTGGTCAGGTGAGATGGTAAGCTTCGCTTATCCGGGCAGCGAAGTAAGCTTTCCTGGCAGCCTTCACCTTCACAAAACAAACATGAAAAAATAAAGACGACAAAGATGTTGTGGTACCTTAAAGACTAACTGGTATATCTGAATGTGAGCTTTCATGGAACGCGTCCATTGCTTTTGACATAAGAGTTAATTTTTAACTGTTTTATTCTACTTGTTGTAAGCCGCCCAGAGTAGTCAATGACTAGATGAGCGGGATAGAAGTATAATAAATAAATAAATAAATAAATAAATAAGAGTGAGAATACAGAGACTACATGGCAAAACATACAGGGCTCTGAAATAAAGAGACAGTGGTAATTGGTAGATTCAAACTAAATTGTGTAAGTCATTGTGGCATTGCACACCTAATGATGACTTAAGTCCTCTGTTTCGCATTTAGCTATTTTCTTTGTCCTATAAACAGCAACAATTATTAGTAGCTAAAGGAACCTCAGGCTATAGAAACAGCAGCAGAAACAAGATATGATAATAAGTTAAGAAGCACTGACTACCTTTGAAGGGTGGCTGTGGCTGGGAATGAACCTGGCTATGGAAAATGACTGCAAATAACAACATAATTATTGTGGTATTTCACATTTGAAAATTGGTGTAAGAAACAGATAATTTAAGATATGTAGATGACACCATCTTACTAGCAGAAAGCAGTAATGACTTGAAATGACTTTTAGTGAAAGAAGAAAGTGCCAAAGTGCAGTTGAACATTAAGAAGGCAACCATCACAACTACAGAAGAACTGCGTAATTTTAGTGTTGACTAGAAATTTAAATAGGAGATTTTGTGTATCTTGGTTCAATCATCAATCCCAATGGAGACTGCAGCTAAGAAATCAGAAGACTGAGACTCACAAGGGCAGCAATGAAGGAATTAGATAAAATCATGAAGTTCAGGGATCTATCATTCAAGACCAAGACCAAGATCATCCAACTCTTGTCTTCCTGATCACCATATATGGTGTGAAAACAGTAAAGAAAGCTGACAAGAAAGCATTTAGTATTTTGAAATGTGGTGCTGAAGAAGATACCCTGGGCTGCTGGAAAGACGAACAAGTGGGTCCCAGATCAAATCAAGCCTGAACTGTCTCCAGAGGCAGAAATGCTGAAACTGGCCTACTTTGGGCATATCATGAGAAGGCAGGATTCTCTGGACAAGACAATCATGCTGGGAAAGGTGGAAGGCAGTGGGGAAAAAAGAAGACCAAACATGAGATGGATTGACTCCCTAAAGGAAGCCACAGGCTCGAATTTACAAGAGCTGAGCAGGGCTGCTGAGAGCAGGACAATTTGGATTGCTCATTCATAGGGTTGCCATAAGTCGCAGGCAGCTTGATGATGTTGTGTAATTTGTTGTGTGCCAATAGTAGCTTGAGATTACACAATACAGATGCATCTCTGTATCTGTGGTGTGCCATCAAGCTGACTGTGACATGGTAGGCAGCTTGATGGCACAAATTACACAACACAGATACATCTCTGTATCTGTGTTGTGTAATTTGTTGTGTGCCAATAGTAGCTTGAGATTGTGAGATTGGCTGTAAGGAAGTATAGGCTTGCCACCACGTGCTAGGGAGAGTGAATTATTCTTCTCAAAAATGGGTTGGAGATCATTTATGATGCCTGTGAGTGGTCTCAGTTGTGGGCTGAAAATCACAACTAGTGGTGTTTGGTTGTTATCTTTTTGGGTCCATCTTGCAGTAGGTTGCTTCTTGGTATTCATCTTGCCTGGGTAATTTGTTCTTTAACCATATTAGATGGGTATAGTAGTCAGAAACATGCATTTTGTAAATCTTTTGAGTTTGGAGTCTGTATCTTATGGGTCTGAGCAGATGCGATTGTACCTGAGGGGCTGGCTTTAAATAATAGTTTTAGTGGTGTGTTCAGGATGGAAGCAGGAGGCATGCAGGTAGATGTATAAATCCTTGGATTTTCATAAAGCGTAGTGCTAAGATGTCCATGTTTACCTTCAAAGTGGGGTCAAAAATATCCACTTCTGTAGACTGGGCCAAACTGAGATTAATATTTGGATGAAAATTATTGAAATCATGGTCTAATTTCTCTAGAGCTTCCTTTCTGTGGGTCCAGATTTTTAAAAAAGGCATCAATGTACCTCAAATAGAGCAGTTGTTTTTGGATACAACAGTTAAAAAAATTGTTCTAGGTCAGCAATGAATATATTTGCCATGTGTGTAACCATGGCAGTTCGTTGATCTGGAGGTAGTATTTATTTATAGGTGAAATAGTTGTGTGTGAGCACGAAATCACAGAGGGTGGGGACAAGGTGTGCTTCATCCTTGTTTTGAGTGGTATTCCTGACAGCCTGTCACTGTGTGGGATGTTAGTGTAGAGAGCTTCTACGTCCGTCATGGGGTCGTTAGAGGGGTCTTGAGTGGATTAAAGTTTCCTTTGAAAGTCTGTGCTATCTCTTACATAGCTAGGTATATTGGTGGCATGAGGTTTGAGGATGGAGTCCACATATCCAGAGACCCCAACTGTGAATGTATTGATGTTTGATGGTTTGTGAATTTTTGGTACCAAGTACTGGTAGGTGATGGCTGGTTGACATCCTTATAATGATATAATCAGCCACAGCAATGCCTCTGCCATTTCAGGGCAATAAAAAGCTTTTGAGAGCTACCCAGCTTTAAATAGTTTCACCTCCTGTTCTACAAGTCTGCCCCAGGATGGAGAGGATCCCTGAAAACTGGGTGTGTATGTGCTTGAGAAAGTATTTTCTTTCCCCAAACATCATCTCTGTTGCATGGTTTAATGCTGTACAATGGGGTTTCAGCCAGTGTTTTGTAGGAAGATAGTGTAAAACTTATTTGACTAGGTTGTTTCTTTAAGTGCAAATATGCAGCTTTAAAGCTGCAATTTAGTACATCTGTAGAAGTAAGCCCCAGTGCAGTTTATTTCTGCATCACCCTGTATAGGAAGGGGAGGAACCTTTTGAAGGAAGGGGTTTGCATTCATCCCAATGGATTTCTTCTGAAGCTATGCAGTGGGCAAGTCTAGTATGGGACCTTGCTATTTGTTCTTTTTTTTTTTAAACAGGAACAAAGGTCCAAAAGTTAAAATTGTAAGGACCTGAGGGAGATCTCCTTTTGTGATAAAATGCAGTGAGTGGGCCAATGTGATATTGTGATGAGAAGGATAATTGATAAAGTGGCAAGAATTCTGTTCTCATATCTGCAGTCCTGCCCAAGACCAGTGGGGTAATCATTATCATCCTGTGCTGTCAAATCATTTCTGACTTCTGGTGACCCTTTTCCAGGTAGAGAATACTCAGAAGTAGTTTACCATTCCCTCCTTCTGGAGGCACCCTGGGAATGTATAGGCAGACTGGGGAATTGAACTCACACAACTTCTGACTCCACAGCCAGATGCCTAAATTGAGCTATCCTGCCAGCAGTGGGGTAACAGGGAACCTTTAATTTGACTCTCAGCTGAAGAGAACAATTTTCCTGCGGTCAAGGGAACAAGGAAAACAGGTATCTGTTCCTCCAAGCCAAGCTGATGCCCGATTTGCTGTGTGGCATAGAAATGTAAGCAGGGTTCTACATCCTGCAAAGAGTGTCCAAGTGTTGAATTAGGTATGGAAAGAGTACTGTTAAGCTCATCCTGAACAATTTAGGCTGTCTAGAAAATGTTAAAGTCACCCAATATTCCTTGTTTCCAACCAAGGCCAAAAGAAAGACCTTTGAATTCCAATCAAGTCCTCTGTAATTTGTGCAAAATGTCTTTTGTATATACTGTTTTCCCTTTAAGAAGCAAAGCACACACAGAGGGAGTGGCTGATGGTTAAGAAAGACACAAATAACCCACTTGGTGTTTCAAGCTTACATTAAAGCAACAGTCATCCTAATGTAGGTCAATTTGTACAATTCAGTTGCTCTATTCTGTGCAAAAAGGAGGGATGGGGGGGGGGAACCCTGACAAATATATAAAAAATATCAACCTCAGCAATTTGAGAACATTGATCAAGAATGCTAGGGAATCCTCCACATTCTTTCTGGTGAAGAGAAATTTTCAGCTCCTCAGCATTGTCTGCATGGATGAGACATAAGAAAATTTACATCTGAAGGTTACATGCAACCCTCAAGTTGCCTGTCTTTGATGTATGAGTTTGTGCCAGAAGTGACCTCCGATAACACAAAGACTGTGGTAAACAGATTGCATAGTAAAACATGGAAATGGACCAGATATTATTAAAGAAAGCACATACTGAAATAAATGCGTAGGCAGAGGAGCTTAGTTAGCAAGACAACTGGTATTCCTTTATTCCTTCCACGCTGCTATCTAGAACCTCAGTATATATAAAATCAGACATTCACAAAGAGTTACTAATGGTTACTCTTTATTTAGATCAATAAAAAGTGCATAGTACAAGCCCTTTATCCCCTACCAAATCTTAGCAAAATATTAACAGGAAATCCTAAATGGCACAAATATGATTTTTGTTTGGCATGATTTGGATGATTTAAGCCACCAGTTTACACATCATATTACTCATCTTTTTTGCCCCAGAAAATTATCCTTCTAAAATAAGGCAAAGTGATATACTAATACTTTATAAACAGATGCAAAGTTTCATTTTGGCACCTAGACATATATGACATATACGGAAATGTGATAGAGAAGATAATTAATCAGGAATTCCCATGTTTTCTGGACAGTTAACAGAAGCAGTTAGGTAGGATCTGATTAGGGCTGGAAGAATTTTGCAATCCTCTTTCACCATAGGATTTTCCATAAATTAAAATTTCCCTCAAAACTACTTAGCAGGAGGGAAGTGGTTTAATTTAAGAAAAAGGAACAGGCAGTATAAGGTTACAGCAGAACTTGGAAGTTACTTGTTATAAATAATACGCTGCTTGTAATTAGTTCCTTTTTTGCAATAATTGAGGCATAAATAGCTTAAATTATACTAAGGAAATAGATACCTTTCCTCCTTTTGTGGTAATGGTTTAGTGACTGTTGTAGTTACATTGAGTGTAACTTACTTTTATAGTTACATGAATACAGTTTAACTGCACAGATGTGTTTAGCATCACAGGCCATGGCTTATTATAGCATTACTTTTAAACAAATATATTTACTTTGAAAATATAGCTACTTTTGGGAAACAAAGTAGCATAGTGACTACTTTTATACGTTCCAAGCAACAACTAGAAAGACACTCACCACATTGTAGCTCTAATCTAATGCCATCCCCACAAGCTATTATAAACTTTTTTAAAAAAAGTGGAGGAAGTCCTGACACATCGTGTCTGGTTTGTTCATTTAAAGCAGAAAACATAATTCTAAATGTTACAAGCGAATGTATAAATTGTAAACTGGCTTTTTTCTATTGTCAGGTAGCTCTAACGTCTGCATCTTACTGGATGAGCTCAGAACCTTTAAACCTAAAGAAGTTTAACACTAAACAAAATTTATTGTAATACAGGGTTCATTGTGAAGTGTCCCCCAACTATATACAGAGCCCTTCATGTGCATATTAATTGGAGCAAGAGGAAAAATGGAATGTGGGCATCTTATTGGATAATTTACCGACCTCAAAACATACACTAGATGCTAGTGGACAGTCCTTATCTTGAACAGACCTGTTGTCTCCTTCATTTATATATTAAAAATAGTAGGTTTTTCAACTATTTGACAAGTTGGGATTCCTTGGAAGCATGTCTGAGTTTGTAAGACCAATGATGAAGAATAAACGTACTTGAAAGGCTGCCCACATTCCATTTTATCTATCTATTATTACTATTAATCTTCTCTCACACTCTATGGAGAATGTGCTCTAAAAGGCCAGTGCATACAGAGCAACAATGACACTCAACAGATTCAAACAGCATCCCACACAAATCATATATACACCTTCAATCCCTTCTCAAAATCCTAACATAGTCAAGAGGTTAGAAAAATTACTTTTGGGGGGGAGTACATCTCCCAAAATCCCTTAGCCAGCATGGCCACTTCCAAACTCTGAATGCAGTTCCACAGCAGTTGAGTCAATGTGGAACATGTTTTGTTGAGCTCAAAAGTGTGAAGAACACTGTCCTAGTGCATACTGTGGGCAAATGTTAGGACTGGATGGATCTATATGGCAGCTCTGGGGAAGAATGAATGTGAACATATTGATTTAAGCTGTCTGAATTGAACTGTGAGGGAGTTGTGTAAATTTGTTACACTTTCCTCTACCACCCATTCAGAAATGAAAAGTTCACCGATAGTTCTCAGTTTGAGAACCTTGTTAGAATACATTTATTTTGTGGCATATATGTGACTCATAATGAATTGGATCAAGAATAAAGCATTGTCTGTGTAACAGGGCTGGTTAAATCTGACTTCTGTGCCTTTTCCTCCCTATGCCCCCTGAGAATGCTCTACAGAGAACTGGTGGAACCTCCTGAATGCAGCAGGCTATGGTACGACAGGGCTGCATGAAACCTCCCCCATTAGACAGAGCTACCTTCCCTGGCAGAGTTCCCACCAGTGTAATTTGTCTGTATCTGATCGGGGGAGGGTGTCCTATCAACCCACCGTCTACCACATAGCCTCTTGACCTGTGGTAGACCACTTAGCTTTGGACCCAACTCATTGAAACTAGTTTAACTGTCACGGCATCTCCCAAAACGTGCTGAGAATATTCTTGTTCAAGATTTTTATTCTAAGAGAGATTAATTAATGCACATTTAGTATAGGAGTGGAAAAATGCCAAAGCATTTTTTCTTTTTGCAGTCGGCTCACTGAAACTGCTGCAAACTGTTTTATTACCTGTCTTATTTTCGGGGAAACGGTATAATTTTGATAGATTGCTACAGTCCTCTTGGGAAGAAACTCAGGTTTTTTGGGGGGGATACGAGTTATTTCCATTCTTAAAGTCCATTATGATGCAGAGTTCTGGATTATGCCACTGGAGATTAAAAAAGGAAGGATCATGTATTGGATTCTCTACAAGCAAAGCAAGGACCGCAGTTTATGTGATAAATTAGCACAGTCAACTCTGATGTGCTAATTTATTAGAAGCAGGAGACATTTTACATGGAAGCACATTCAGAAATGTAATACCCTCTACATCATGCAGTCACAAGTGGTATAGCCCAGAATCTGTCACCTCAATCTTCATTTTCTGTAATATGCAGTGGCACTGACTTAATCTATAGTTGCTGGAAATACTATTCATTATTTTATTGGCATGAAAATCTAAAATGTGGAACATTTCCTCTCTGTAAGTCATTCCTTTTATGCAATCTGACTATGATCTTACAAGTGACCCTAAGAATAACATATTTCATATTTTAGAAGGAAAACCTGTGAATATAGTTAAGGTGAGAACATGATTTTATACTGCAATCAGCCACTATAATAATGTATAATATATGCAAATTGCATTTTCTATTTTTGTGGGGATCATTACAACTGTATATTACCAGCTGCTGGTTGCCATCCAGAAACATTACAGCTGGACTTTTGCTCTAAAGGCGCAACCCCAAAATAAAAAAGTGAAGATGTTAGCAACCAAAAAATAAATAATTGAGTGCTGTTATTACATAGACATAAGAAGTGTTACAAAATCACGCAAATACTTCTTGTGACATGAAAAGAAATAAACCCCACTGATCTTAATAACAGCTGTCTCTAAGCAAGTTTAGGATTGAACCTAACTTTAAAGACTCACAATGGCCTTATGGTTCTAGCAGTGGTCATAGAACCTCACAGCTTACAGAATACTGCCCTGAACCACTAATTGATAAATTTTATTCAAAGCACTTGTTTGATAGTGTAGCAGGATTGAGCCATAAATCAGTCAGCTACCCATGTGAAACACTGGCATTAAAGGTCAACAGGTAAGTGTGTAGGGTGAATCTTCTTGCACTGATTTCAAGAAGGAATGTGTCTGCCACATGTGATTTTTCCCATGTTTTAATAAATTGTATCAATGTGTTCTTATCTAGAGTTCTAGGCACAGTCCAGTGCACACAGATGGTGCTTGCTACTTCTAAACACTATGGGAAAAGGGAATCTCACAAGCTCACTCCCTTTTACATACCATACTCCTGCCCCTCTGCCAATGTGAATGGGGAAGGCCTTACAACCAGGGCAGTTCCATATATACACTGTAACCCCACATCTGCAGAAAATGACTAGAAATGGTGGCTCTGAACTGAATTTTATCTATAACAGAGAACGTGATAAGACACCTGTTTTTATTTGTCAGTTTTCCTGCTTTAGAATGTGGCACATAATTATTCAGACTTCAGTTTACTAACATTGCAGTAACTAATTTGATTTTGCATTGTATTAGAGAAGGATGCACTGTGAGTAACATTAATAAACAGAAGATGAACTTTTATGTGCCAGAACAATTCTGTTCAGTAAATACAGAATAAATAAAAAATGCATCAATGAAACATAATTAAAATTACATGGGCGATCAGATAATGGTTACAAGTTACTGGAAGCTTATGTAAGAGTCCCCAGTAAAAAGAGTGTACAAAGATCACAGAGACACTGCTGGTGGACTGTGCCCAGTTTTGTGGTTTTTATGATATGTAGGAAAATAACAATTTGTTTTAAAAAGATCAGATCATAAATATAGAGATTTTAATTTCCTTTCAAATATAATTGCAGGGAGCAAGGACATTAGGTCCAGTAACTCTCACCAAAATGCCTACTGTCTCCTGTCACATATGATCCATTATTCAAATGCAGTCTTCTAGGAAAGATAATGAAAAAAAGCAAACAGATTTTAAATATGTGGAACAAAACACTATTTTGTTGGGTTCAGGAGTATTCTGGTCAATTTCGTTCTTTTGGTCGTGCAAGTTGTCCAGTATTTCCAGTAAGCTCTAGTCAACAGGTGGAGCTGGTGGTTCTTGTCCCTGTATTTTGGAAAAATAGTTCATTAGAATAAAGAAGAGAAATGCATACCAAAGAGAAGCAGGTAGGTCTCAGTTTAAAGGTCCTCCTACATCTTTTCCAGTATGTTTCTGCTAAGGAATGCAAAGCTAGAACTGAGAACACAAGGGACAGACTCCAGGTGAGCTATCCAGAACTGGGAGCCTTTAGGTCTCAAAGCTGTCTTCAAGCCTGGCAGGGAAAAGGGATGCCCTATATCAGTCTTTTTGGGGTAGAAACTAAAAGGTTTCCATGTTTGTCAGGCCTTAATTCAAACCAGGATCCCAGTTTCCTACCACTGACCAGTTAAAAGGGGAAGATTGTGTCCTCCACTGACTAAGACTCCCAGTCTCAAACTACACCTAATTGTAATTGTAAAGCTATGCAGTGCCCCAGTCTGGACTTGATTCCAGTTTCAACAGGTTATCTGCAATAGATCTTTCTGTCTTCTTTCACTTTCCTGAAGCCCTAAGTAAAGATGATCCACCTTCCTCAAAAACAATACTGTATATGCATAACAAACTGTGCATGATAGCTCAAAATGTTTTAATAGTTATCAAAATGCAGTGCTGGTGTAGAATGAAGAGGGAAGCCTCCTACTTTGTGTAAGAGTATCATGGATTTCCACTGGTTGCCACCCTGATTTTTACTGAAAGCACCAAGATGTGTGGCAAAATACTTTCATCTATGCTTTTGCCAGATTCCAACATAAGTGGTTTGGTAAACACAGTATTAGAATGGAACCATTACTGCTATTGATCCAGTACAGTACATCCTGTAAAAAGGTAAATAAGAATGATTTTATTACAATTCTATCTTACATGTTTTTCAAAGGATTTGTGTGTGTGTGTTTTAAAAAATATACATTTCACCTCATTCTATGATGCTGAGACCAGATCAAGCACTAGAAGAAACACTCACATTATGCAGGTTGGATGGCTTTTCCACTGTAATAGATCTTCTTAGGTTGGCAGGTCTCATCAAATATAAGACAAGTGCCAAAACCAGCCAGCCTACCATTATCATTGTAACACTGATACCATTATCAGCAGATGGGTTTGGTCCTGGCACTAGAAAGAAAGGAAGAATAAAGATAAATAGCATGCAGAACCCAAGTCACCTCTATTAATGATGAAAAAAATGTAAGTGGCAATATTAACTGAGGGCTGGGCAGCACTGTCCATCAGGTTCAGGAAGAATCCTTGGGTGAGGAAGCCACACATCTCTGCTGGAGCTGTGTTTAACCCCCACTCCTCAGAGAATGGGAATGAGAATTCCCTGTAGACAAAAGCATTCAAGTACACAACACAATGAAACAAACACATGAAAAAAGAAAACATATGAAATATACACGCTAATGTGAAAATGAAGTAAAAGGATTTACACATGTATAACAAATCTTTTAAAACTGCCCAAACAAAAATGTATGTTGCAACCCATGAATATACTCAGTTCTGCACCTTGCATGTTGCTAAATATTCACAGGAAAGCGTTATTATGCAGCAGCAGCCGAGTTTCTCTTCCTGTTCTTGTAATTCAGTTTTATGCAGTTAACACAGTCACAATCTTTGGTCTGAGGTTCACAGTCATAGACTAATGAAAATGCACTGCTGCTGGACTGTATTGCTTTAGACTGCATGGGGAACATCTACTGTTTAACTGGTCTCCAACATAAATGCAACCTCCCTCTACATATGAACCCTGCTTCATACAGTTGTTTGGGATGTGCCAACTTTTTTAAAAAAGTGTTGGGGAATATTCAATTATTCAGTTTCCCATCTTCAACAGTTACATCATCTGCATTACACAGTTCTGTTTGCTTATCCTGAACTTAACACAGACATCTGCTGTAGAACAGGAGTGAACAAAGGTGCTTATCACTAGATGTTGTTGGACTGTAACTTACAGCATTGCTCACCCTCAGCTAAGGTACTGAGTGCTGGTAGGAGTTGCAATCTAACAATACCTAGAAGGCCACACTTTGCCTCTTCCTGCTCTAGATAATGTGACACCACCCCCAACGTTGTCCTGTAACTTGAATGCTGAGGAGAGGTGGACCCTCATCCTGAAATCCAAGACTGGGGAGAAAACAGTGTCTGTTTGGCTAATCCATTGCTGAGATACACAGACCAAACTGATGTATCCCTTCTGTCCCCTCTACTTTCAGATATTTAGAACTGTGAAGTCAAGAACAAGGTCCAATTGACCATGATTTTTCACTACTCTACCAAGGCCAACCAAATACTAGGGGCCTCTATATATCATAAAAGAATGCTAATCGAGCAGCTTGGCCCTTTGAGATTGTAAATAAACATTAGAGAAAAGGGGTCTCTAACTTTTTTCAAGAGATATTGAGGTTACCATGACAATGATGTCTAAGGATTATGACCCATAAGCAAACGTGATACAGAGAAAACTCACATGTTTTGTTCTTTAGAAGAATTAAGATCTTAAATGCAATTTAATTTTTGGATCTATGTCCATCATGAGTTAACACAGCTGTAGGTGCCTTTGTTATTTCCATGCCTTCTAGACAAGTCCATCCACCCACTTTCTCATGAACTGGCTCCTCAGATCTTACCAGTAATAATCAAAGTCTCCCTACACTTTAAGGATATACACCTTGACTGAACAGAATACACTGTTGCAATATCCAGATGCTGCCATTCTATCTGTAATCATGACAGAGTCTATAATACAAGATCAGCTAAATCATGCAGAGAACCATCCATGCACAATGTAAATTAAGGCAAATAAAGACTTATGGAAGTGTCCATCATACACTAGCATCTGTCATGTCATAGTGAATTTTCTGGCACTTGGATACTATGCATGTATACTCAGGCACAAGTCCCACAAAACTCAATGGAAGCAAGTGTAAAATAAACAGTATATAGCAATGTATCTTTAGTAGAATTTTTGCTGAGATGATGAGGCAACAGACCACTTTGCAGAGATACAGCAAAAAATGGATTTGTATAACTAAATTTTGATATGCTTCCCCAAATAACTGAAAACAAAATACCATTAAACAGATTAGAAGAATGTATCTGAATGCTTTATTTGAAGTTGAAAACATTTTTTTTTTCAGAGAGTTGAAGGTGTTTTGAAAGAAGCATATCTGTTTACAGAACACATGCTGATGTTGCTGTTGCTCCAGGGAAACAGATTTTACATTCCTGCAAAAACTGGCAAAACTTATTTGAATAGATGTGACAAAGAAACAAAATGTTAACTTTACACCATGGAAATAGATTTCGCTTGTAAATCACTTTCAACTACCTTAAAAATGATTGTCTGTTTTAAGCTTTATGATGCTGTGACAGACGAACAGAAAAAAGGTCCCAGTGCTAAAGCAGAAGGCTTCTGCCTACCTTCTTTTTATTAGATGAAAAAGGAAAGATGCTACCGTGTTTCCCCGAAAATAAGACAGGGTCTTATATTAATTTTTGCTCCAAAAAACGCATTAGGGCTTATTTTCAGGGGATGTTTTATTTTACAGTCATGTCATCTTCTGGTTGCTGCACAATGCTGCACAATGGTGGACAGCGGGGTTTCACTTAACTGGGGCTTATTTTGGGGGTAGGGCTTATATTACGAGCATCCTGAAAAATCATACTAGGGCTTATTTTCAGGATAGGTCTTATTTTCGGGGAAACGGTATAATCAAGAAGGGTGCTATGAAGAAACATCTGTTCAATTATTCAGGGGTCACCCTGCTGATAGTTATTTTTAGTGAAATGCTATTGGATTTCCCTGTTGGCAGTTAGGAGTAAAGATGGGGGTATTCGTATACGAATTTGTTATCTCCACCTGTGCAGGGGTATTTGTATATGAATACAAATACCCCTTCACCGGTGGAGATAATGAGTCCCCCCCGGGGGCTGGACTGTCCACTCACCCTTCCACTGCTGCCGCGGGCTCTGCGCTCCCTTCCAATCACTCCAGAGCACTCGGTCTGTGAGCCACTCTTCGACCTGGCAGGGAGGCTAGTCGTCCCACCTCCTGCCAGGAGTGGCTAGCCAACCGTGAGCTCCAGAGTGATAAGAAGGGAGCATTGAACCCGTGGCAGCAGCGGAAGGGTGAGTGGACAGTCTGGCCCCAGGGGGGCGAACCCTCCTTATCTCCACCTGTGCGTATTTGTATACGAATACCCCCATGTCTAGTTAGGAGTTAACTTGTGCTAGTGACTGAACTGACACGCCAAACTGACCTGGCAAATGAAACTGACATTTGGTGAACAGGATGGCTAATAAAAACAAGAAGCTAGAGTAATCTCTCTTAGTTCTTAAATCCATTTAACTTCCTTTAAGGAGGTACTCAACATATGGTTCCTGGCATATTTAGCTTCACTGTTATATCCGTTTAGATCATCAGTTCATTTGGGAGACTAATGGATTAAGAGGTCCTTTTATTCTAAGGCTGAGGGTACACAGCCCACCAAAAAATCCTTTGGTGTTTGGGGGGGGGGCAGGGGGGTATAAGAGGAAGGTGCCTTTTCATGAATGCAGCACCCACAGCCAAAATACAACCGTGTTGTAGTTATATCCTCACTATGGCTCTGCAAGGGAGGCCTCTTCCTCCAACTTCTACTCTTAGTAAGAGCTTTCTTGAAATCCATTTTCCCTTCACCCTTTTTAATATCACACACAGTGTGTACTTATGGAGGGCACCAAAACTGCTTTTCATAACACTATGTTTCCCTCTTTGTGGCTGTTTACATATGACTTATTCTTAAAATAGGTCTTCAAGCCTCAGTGAGACTATCTAGAGTGCAAATCTTGTTTTCTAATTTCCCACCATGGCTCCTCCTGAGGGACACAACTGGAAAAGAAATCTAGAGTATGCTACCAAATGCACTGCTTCATGGAGAGTCTGTTCACTTTACAGCTCTGCCTCCTGATATTCTACCAGGGAAATGCTGTTCTCCCTGGTGGTTCTTGTGGATTTGGTGCAGTGGTCATAGGCCTGTTTTTGATGAAAGCAGGAACTGTTCCATTGCACTTAGTCATCATATAAACGCAAGCCCAAACGAGTCACTGCTCTGACTCTTAACCTTAGCCTTAAGAAACAGATGACTATTTCTTAAGTGCTGTCTGCTTCATTTCCACTTCATCCTTAACTGCTCTTAAATTGATCACAGTGTCAGTTATTCCATCTGTCCTCATCTCTGAAAGCCTGTTTCACTCCATCAGACTGATGTTTTCAACTTCCATTCCCAGGGCTCCTAACACTAGTGCAATATTTTGAAACTATGAAGTGCAAACAATGTAGTCATCTTCTACTCAATAATCCACAGAATTTAGGGGACAGCAGTAGGACCCAGGCTATTGATGCTTCCAATCCAGATGAGTGTGTATACACAAATCCAAAATATGCAAAAAAGCTTAACACATGTAGTTGAATATATGTATAGTTATACTGGCCTGAATCCTATTAGTGTTCATCTAAGGTTTGTGTAGCTTGCCATGGCTAATCAGTGAGGTGCAAGGATGCATCTCAGTTGTACCATCAGGCATGTGTCCAGGAACATGACTGATGCATTCCAGCACCTCATCAGTCAGCTATAACTGGCTGCAACAAAATAGTGTGAATAGCAATTGGATTCTAGCAACTATTTGATTTACATTTGTTACATTAATTAAATTATATTTTAATAGAATTTAAAAACTAAAACCAATAATTTCTTAAATTTTCTAGTATCTTTGTATTCATTGGTCCGAGTAATAGCAGAAAAAAGCAAATTTCCTTGCACTTTCTCCTTTACAGGTCTGTAAGCATCATGGCTAGATGGGACAGATCCTGCTTAGACATAACACAAAACCATGATGTTAAGGACTCTTCTCCCCCATCTTTCCATCTCCTCTTACATTCTGAGGTTAAGGCCATGTGACCCACCAAGAAATCCTTTTTGGGGGGCGGGGTGGGGTGGGGATATGAAGAAGATGCCCCTGTGTGAATACAAAACTTACTGGTTGAATGCCAGCTGTATCTTCACTATGGCTCTGCAAGGGAGGCCTCTTCCTCCAGTTTGTACCCTTAGTAATGGCTTTCCTGAAACATACTTTTAACCCTGGGCAACTGCTAGACAAATTGCTTAGATCTTAGACTTACTGGTAGATGTTTAAAAATATTAACTGCAATGTTTTAATCCATTTTGTATGGCACTTGCAGACCTTTATAGGTTTAATTGATACATACCTAAATACATTTCATACACACAAGGATGTGCATTGCTAAATGCCTTTATTGCAGAAAATTTTCTAAATATAGCAATATGAAGCACATTACAGAATATTAGACAGACAGGCATTTGAAAAACTAGCAACTTTGCTCAAATGGATTTATTTTTTAAAGCCAACCAACTTTTTTAAAACTACACCTGGCTCCCTCCCTCTCTAATTTCAGGAGGCTGCTGAAGACTCATCTCTTCCAGGAGACTTTTGGTGGCAGCTTCCCCTGATCTTGCCCATCTTTTACTCCTACCAGTTTTACTGCACCATCTGGGTTTACAACTTTTTCTATATTTTTTCTTTTTGTTTGTTGTTTGTTAGTATAATTTTGTCATGTCATTTTGCTTTTTGTCCTAGTTTTTATATGTACACCACCCAGAATAGTGCTGTGCACTAATGAGAAGGTAAATAAATCTCAGAAAAAAATAAAAATAAACTATGTGATTTTATCCTCTCAGCATTCAGTCCATGCTGCAGACATTGATAAAGATGGAACAACAGACATAAGCTACACTTTCTCAATTCAGGTATCGCACCAGATAATAGTGAAGAGTCCATGGTTTGTAAGCCCACCTCAGACTAATAAAAATCAGAATGAGACACAGTGTTTTTTCAATTCAGACACTGTGCTTAACATCAAGATTTAACATGAAGTCTAAATAAGTTAGCTACAAAAAAATGCCGCCACAGCAGTTTGATTTTCAGTCCCTAATAAAAATAACAATAAAAGCCAAACCAGCTTCCAAATTAAGTGTGTTGTTCAAAATTAATTATGTTGTTTAACATTCTCACTTATCAACCAAAGTAATTGGTACATCTGTCAATTAAACTGATTAAATCTTGCAGCTGTTCAGAACACCAGTTCAGCCTAGACTGAACCGAAAAGCTGCTAGGAACTCAAAAAGTTGGCCATATGATGCCAAAGAACACTGAATATGGCAGCAACATGTAACTAAAAGAGGCATTTACCACCGTTCTTTGAGAAAAGTCTTGGTAAGACAATGTTTTCTTCCACTGTCCTGCAAATGCCTCCTCTACTTCTGCTTGTTCCATCTTTCTCTCCTAATGTTGGTAGTAATATAACGGCTTGTAATACATCTGCTTAGAAAACCCATGAGATAATCTTACAGGTAGCGGCCTTTTTGTTAAAATAAATAAAAAACAAAAAAGAGATGCATACAAAAGCACACATTGTGTAGGCTCCAGTTTCCAATCTGGGGTGGTTTCTCTGAAACAAAATAGCCTCTAGCAGACTAACTGTATCTCAAACCAGCATATCCTGCTTGACATGCCTTTTAGTGAAAAGGCTATTTGTCAGACTGTTATAAATCCCTCCAGCTTCAGTTGGCAACTGCATTAGCAAGCTGCTAGGAAATAGCTAAGAAAGGGGAGCATTTAAATAATGGACTTTATAAATCTCTAGTTTGCAAGGATTTCTTCCTGTATGAAACAGTTCTGGTCACTTACTATAGAGTGAATGAACCTAGACCACCAGCTACCCCTGGGTACTGCAGAAATATAAAAACTACATATATGCACAGTTAAGAAAAAACAAATAATAATACAAAAATATTTATTATTTAGAACAGTCAGCAAATTTATAGGTAGCACATTTGAAATGGTCAAAGCCATGTCATAAACTTTTTTAAAAACTATTTTTGTGGTTGCTGTCAGGAAAGGCTATCATTCTCATGGTGCATATATGAGCAGAGGGACTACAGCTTGCCTAAGGTTGCCTAAAAAGCCTATGGCTAAAATAACACTTGAACTGCAGATTTCATAGCTCACATTCTTCCGATGCACTCTTGCGCCCACTTAATAGAAAATTATTTTCACTGTGTTCAATGCGACTTATTCCTGGTAATTGTATTTACGAGTGGTGGCTAATATATTTTACCAGCACATACAAGAGCAATTATAGTGTCATCTCTAGCCCATTAAAGGCTACTGTGGGCACATTTCCCCTCTCTCATAATCTTGTACAGGCAGGCAATACTGTTGTGTTTCTGTCTGTTGGATCTGTGTTTTAATGAGCAAACACAATTGATTAAGACACACATTAGGAGAAAAAGACCCCAAAGAATGCCACTTCCTAAATTTATGTGCAAGTCTCTGTTCTAGGAATGCTTTCTTCTCAGCTTTATGAGTATAAGGATGCCAAAACCTTCCAATTTTACTTGAAACATCCCTTAAGATTTCAAAAAGGTGGAAACGACTGCTGCATGATCATCCCAAGCTAAATGAAAGAATTTCCTATTTTTTCTCTATATTTCTCCTTTGGGTTGTCAGGATGCAAAAACAAACAAACCACCCATTCCTTTAAACATCCACTGAAAGACTCTTCATGCCAGGATTTTTATGACTGACGCATTTGTTTGTAGCAACAGAAAAGCAAACATCATTCTGACTTCAGTTGAACCACAGCCTTCCTGATTCCCAATCCAAACCCCACCCCAGACCTCAGTCAGTGCATCATCCTTTACCCAAAAGTGTTGACATAGCAAGAACAGCTGGGGTTCTTGGCTCTCAGAGAGGAAGCAAAAGAATCAGAGGAATGAAGAGTGGGGGCATGCAGCAAATGGTTTAGAAATCAAAAGTCTAATGAGTCTAAATGAGACAAGGAGATTAAGTCCCAACATATTCTTGCTTATCTGGAATTCAGAAAGAACTTTCTATTTGGGGCAGCTAACTGGACTTCAGATTTTTTGTTTTGTTATTTGGAGCTTCTGCACATTTTCATCTGCTGTTCCAAACTGTTGCATACTTTAAAAAATTGGTATCACTCTTTAGATCAACCTAACACAACAGATGTTAAGGAATATCCAGAGTACAGGAAGCAAAAGTAGCTGTACTGGTCAAGAAACAAAAAGAGCCTGTTACAAATAAGGTGAGCAACTGATTCCAAAATGACTTCAGTTTAATGTTAAATTCCTTATATCAGAGTCACATTTTTTAAAAAATTATGTATGGTAGTACGTACTACAAAAACTGCTGCAGTACATTGCTTACCATGATGTAAGCTTACATTCCTCATCGGGCCATCAGGAAAAATGGGACAAGAAAACAGAAAGTGAAATATTGGGCTCCTAGTAAATAATGTAAGTGGCCCAAAGTATCTAACAGCCTAGCAAGTCTTTTTTTGCTTTCAACAGAATATTAGAAAGCCACATTCAGTACTGTGTCATGACGACATTGAGTCTTAAGATACAATAACTACTGGAATTAGGACCCTACTTTAGTATTTAGTCCTGGGTTGCAATAGACCCATGCACCATTTTATCATTTTCCTCATAATATTTTGAACAGAATGGGCTTTTCAGTTATCCATTCATTTTCCATGTAATTGGGCCTCTGATAACGTTATTACTAACATTTATTAAGCTATTTTACAAAAAAGAAAGAAAGAAAAAGAAAAGGAGGAAGAATGAAAGTATCACAGGACACCTAACACAATAGATGTTGAGGAATACATCATGTATGGGAAGTGAAGGTACTTGTATTGGTCAAAAGTAAAAAAATAAAATAAAATCATCATTTCAAAAGTGAAAAATTAACCATCACTTTGGTTCTTTGCTCTGGCAATCCTGGGAGTCCCAGGTGCAATGCATTCTTCACAACTCTGTTTAACAGAAAGAAAGGGCTAAAATGGATACAGGGGAAAGCTGGGGGACAAAGGAGGATCCCAAAGGAAGCTTTCATCATGCAGTTGTTATGCCTCATTATGGAATTTCAGCAGCTTGGGAGATCCAGATGTCCCCCCCCCCATGTCTTCCATCCTTTTTCTTAATACAGAAATCTGTTAAGGAGGGGCACATAAAATACCTGCACAACACTTTGTGACTGGTAGTGCCAGCTGGCCACCAAGAAGCACTTGGGATGCTGGAGTTCAAACTGAGGATGTGGGAACTGGGTAGGCACCTTGCTCAAGAGACTGGAACATTAGTAGAAATGCCTCACACATTACGTATCTTCACACACAGTGGTTGAAATCCTAGTGCACTTGGCATAGTGTAAAGTTACACCTTGCAGGGGATTAAGCCCAGGCACCGCAATACATGCCAGAATCTGCAACTGATTGTGCAACTAGCTGCACAACTGCACCTGTGGAACTACTTGATTAATATAACTGCTGCCTTGGCATGAATTTCATAACCGCTTGCGCATCTTTGAGTTACCAAGGCATAGCTACGCAACGGTGTTTGGGCCACTGTGGTTAAAGCAGGAATTTCCCATCTCTTCTGATGGGAAATAAACTACATTTACCAGTTTCAGAAGAAACTGGGATAGGAAGCCAATGTCAGACAGCAGCTAAATATTGTTCCAAAGCTGGTAGCTAAAGTTTCCTGGTTTAGATGGAGAATGTCATTAATGAAAGTTTTCTATACTATAAAGCGGTGCACGGACATAAGGTTTGTGCATTTTGATATGTCACAGTATGCTTGTCTGCACATGATCACTGTCATGCATTTCATATTCAGACATCTTGTTTTACTTTGTAACCATCTGTTATCAGTAATTATCCTAGCCTTTCCTATTACTCACATTCCTGAAGGCACTCCGTATCTGTGCAGTAGGACTGGGACTGTCGTAGCTGAAATGAAGAAAAACAACATAACCTTGATTAGGAAAAGGAGACAAATCAAAATTAACTGCAAAATCTGCTGAGCATCTGAAGAAAGTGCAAACTATGAGAAATCAATTTATTGCTTCAGTTATGTGGGTTTCGGTTTTGTTGTGTTGCATTGCCTTGTAATTACCAATAGGCCAGAAACATTCAAGAAAACGTTTTCTAGTTTATTACCTAGGCTGTTTTTATAAAAATACAAGAATTCAGCAAGATATTCCAATCTATCTTGTATGGCTTGAAAAAGGACAGAGACTTTTTAGTTACACTACAGTAGGACCCCTGTATCTTCAGGGTCAGTAGTCACTGATTATCCACTTATCCATCATCTGAAAATATTAAAAATGTTAAAAGAAAAATCTTAGAAATATGTATTTCTAAAGATGAAGTTACCAGAACTGGCCATTACAGGGAGCCAGAAACCATGGTATGTATAGCATTCACTATTAACAGTGAATTAAGCCTGACAAAGTGGCCTTGATCTACAAAAGCTTGCATATTGTATTATGATTTTTTGAATAGTCTGTAAAGGTCTATAGTCTATAAAGGTATTGCCCACTCTTGAATTTGTATTTTGTATTGACCACATGGCTCCCTTTTGTTTCATCTTACTTCCCAACTGCTGTTTGTTAGTAGCTATAACTGTTAGTACTTTTCGCATTTCACTTGCTTCTGATGCCACTAATTACAGTTCGATATTTTCTTTCTTGCCCTTCATCCGTGTTTATTATAATCCGTCAACTGATCCAAGTGCACCTGATGAAGCGTACTGTAGTCCAAGAAAATTGATACCATGATTAAATGCTTTTCTCTTTGAGATGCCATAAGACTCTTTCTGTTTCTGCTGTAGCAAATTGACATAGCTATCCTAAAGATCTTCATAAAATTGGTGTATGTTGACATCTATTGGTCATTTTTCAGAGATCCAGAGATAAATTTCAGATTCGTTTCATTTACTGTGTATGTATTCTGTGCGCCATCAAGTCAGAACTGATACTGACCCTGCCAGGGCTTTCAAGGTAAGTGAATTATTTAAGGAGTGGTTTTACCAGTTCCACTCCCCCAGTGAGTTTCCATGGCTGAGCTGGGATCTGAAACCTGTTCTCCAGAGTCCTAGTCTCTCACTCTATCCACTACACCACACTGGGAATCTTTTCATTTACTAGTCAATGTCAAAAACAATATTCATAGCTTTCATTTTTCTATCCCATCTTTTTCCCAGTGCAGTGACCCCAGGTAGTATACAAAATTATTTAAAAAACAGATATGCAAATCAAAATATTAACCTGCATTTTAGCATGCAATAATATTAAAAGACTAATTTAAACCATTCAAAGCATTAAAAAAACCGCCAAAGAGGAAAATAAGAAAATTAAAATGCAGCAGTCCACATTAAAAGTCCAAGCTCTGCAACCCATTCAGTTACATGAAGAAAAACACGCTTGCCTGTTAGTAGAAAAACAACAAAGGAGAAACCAATCTACCTTACTGCGGAAGGACAGGCCCACAGTGAGGGAGCAGCTACAGAAGTAGGCCCTCTCTCATATCCTCATTAGGCATGGCTTGGGGATGGGGGAGCAGGAAGGAGACAAAGGCCTCCCCCTGCTGGTCTTAAAACCTGGGGATGCTCATGGTATTGTTTCTCAAACTCAGAATGTGCCCTTCTTGCTTTGTGAAGAAAGTCCCATGTGGGTGTAATATTTTAAATTTTGGTAGAGAAAAGAAGCAAAAAGCAGCAGTGTGGCACTCCCACTACAGGTGCAGAAAGGACAAGTTGTGGCAGCAGCCTTGGCCACTGACTGCTTGTGTGGAATGCTCAATTGATCACCCTGCTAACAGAAGTCATCTGAAGAAACAGCCACCTGTGCAATTTAAAGAAACACTGGCTGAAGGAGATGTTTTACCTCTTCTGGTGGGGTGGGGGAGGCAGTGCATGTATGTTCACAGCCAACTGTCTTGGGACCTGGAGGTGGGGTTGCTATCTTTTTCTTCCTCCTCCTCATCTTCCTGTAGCCACTATCATTGCGCAATCCATCCATCCATCGTTATAAATCTCTACTTGTATCTTTTTAAATTCACATTTTAAGCAAAGAACACATGCAAGCTTTGATGCTTTTTTGGTAGTTTACTGAGTATCTATGACATATGAATAAAGGGTTCTGTGTCTTCTGTTAAAATTACAGGCCAGTAAAATACATTTTGAATGACACTGTTGAAAGCAATAGCTAACAACCAGAAGTACTTTTATCCTTTTGACTAAAGGATAGTCAACCCCTCCTTTTATATATAAAGAAACTGATTTTGCATCTCAGGTCTTCATCTTCATCTTGAGCTAGCAAATTTGGCTCTTGGATCCTTAGGAGATTCACAAAAATGGTCTACTAAATCAAACAGAACCAATCTGTCTTAACATCTTAGCTCCTCTGCAAGAGATGTAAAGCTCATCTGGACAGCTTTGATGGCTAGCTCAGAACAAAGGTTTTACAAACAGACTACATACATTAGAAGATGTCTGTTTACAAACAGAGACAGAAAGTTCTAGAGTTCAGTTACATCTCTGAGGGGAACAACGTACTAGCAAAGCACAGTGTACCAACATACTTTTTCATGAAAATAAAATATATGATAGAACGTATTTATTGCTTATCAGGTACAGCAGTCATAAGAAAGGACACCTTATAATTGCAATGTGTTCAAGAGGGCTGCAAGAGCCACTGGACACTGTCCTAGTGGCATTTGGGAGACTTGGGTTCAACTCCTCAAGGTGGGGACCTACCTCACCATACACCTTTAAAATAAGTAGTGAGCCTCAGAAAGGAAGGAAGGAAGGAAGGAAGGAAGGAAGGAAGGAAGGAAGGAAGGAAGGAAGGAAGGAAGGAAGGAAGGAAGGAAAAGAAAGAAAAAGAAAGGAGAGAGAGAGAGAGAGAGTGAAAGAAAGAAAGAAAGAAAGGAGAGAGAGTGAAAGAAAGAAAGAAAGAAAGAAAGAAAGAAAGAAAGAAAGAAAGAAAGAAAGAAAGAAAGAAAGAAAGAAAGAAAGAAAGAAAAACGATGACATTTTCCTGCACTGAAGTAGAAACATATTCTGTCCTGGCTTTATTTTTCTTTGTCCAGGCTATTTGCAAATTCAGTAACAGGAAAACGGCAAGGCTATTATGCTGCTCAATATTTATATGTGCAGAGCTCCAACTATGGAAGCTGATTATTATTGTTCATTTAATTTATTTATTATGCTTTTAATATTACTTTTCAAACACTGCAAGCCACATTGGGTCCCTCAACAGGATAAAGGTAGCCTACAAATAACATTTACTTACTAAATAAAGAAATAAATACTATTCTTAATTACTTAATGATCATTGTGTCCCAGGTTAAACACAATGGGGAACTATACCTTTTCTTTACAAAAATGAGTTTCCTATCTAAAGAGAGAAGGCTGACTTGAAAAGAGACTTGGCTTTGTGAATGTAAAACTGTGGTTTCCAGTTATGTCTAAAACAGATCCACTAGAAGCACATGCATCTCTTTAAGGGAAATGTGAGGAACTCCATTTTGAAAATTAGCAAAGAAACATGAAAACAGGAAGCACCAAAAAAAAAGTGTCAGTTGTTGACTGGGATAATTCCAAGTTGACAGGCATAAAAGTGGGTTGTTAATTTGATGTTGACATTAAAAACCATTGTGAATGATGTCTTTTCTGACTTAGACAAGAGATATGAAAAGTAAAGGGGTGAGAATGGGCTGTTCTTTAAAGTACATCATTTCCCAGGTAACACAATGTGGGGGGATTTATTGCTACTCATGTTCCCTTTTAAAGACTATCGTATTTTTCCGTGTATAATACACCCCCACATATAAGACGCCCCCCCTTTTCTAACCCAGAATTTCTTTCTTCGCAAGAAAGTGGAGGGGGAAGGCAGGGATCAAAGCGCTTTGATTCCTGCATTCCCCCTCCACTTTCTAGCGAGGAAAGTGCTTTCCCCCTCCACTTTCCTCGCAAGAAAGTGGAGGGGGAAAGGAGGAATCGCTTTGATGAATCGCTTAGATGATTCCTGCTTTCCCCCTCCACTTTCTTTCGGAAGAAAGTGGAGGGGGAAAGCACTTTCCTTGCAAGATAGCAGTTTATTGCGAGGAAAGTGCTTTTACCCTCCACTTTCTTTGCAAAAAGTGGAGGGGGAAAGCAGGAATCAGAGCGCTTTGATCCCTCCCCCTTCTTACTTCTGTGTATAAGACAACCCTAAATTTTTAATCTAAATATTTTAGAGAAAAGTATTGTCTTATACATGGAAAAATACGGTATATGGCTAAGATTATCTTACCTTCAGGAAAGCTTTAGTACAGAAGTGATCATAAGCCATATAAGTAATCACATTTACAGTAAGCATCAAGTTCTGACTGCTCAGTTCATACATTATATTTACCAACAAGCATGCCCAAGAAATTGTGTGATTTCTTGAGTGTAGAAATTATTCCTGAAGACTTGCATAATTGCCAAATTTTATGCAAAAAAGCTTTTATCTCCATTTGTTTTTGAAACTACATCTAAAATGTCAGGAAGCCATAACACCATCCATACATGCAATGGAATATCATGGGCCTTCTAAACTCTATATAATCAGTTGTTAGTTTTAAGCACAAAATACTACCAAATTAACTCTCTTGCAATATATAATGCCCTACCAATTTATGGGCTTTTTCTTAACTAATTGTAAAGGTTGTACGCTCCCTTTCTCTTATGCTGCAGTGCAAATTACCCCCAACATTACAGAAAAGAGTATTCTCAATAACACATTTCCATTCTGGATAAAGAAGCAAAGTGATAGAGAACATATGGTACTCTAGAAGCTGTCAGAATACAGCTCCGGTCATCCTTAACTGGTGCCGCTGGTGGTAAGGGGTGATGAGAATTTTAGTCTGACAATCTTTGGAGGGCCATACATTCAACATTATGGTATAAGCACAAGCAAAATTAGCGAATTTCAATAGGAGGGCATTCTCATCTATCCCAACATACCCATGCCATCTGGATATCTATTTTTCCATTCTGTACCAGATACTAACATAGGACACCATAAGGGAATTCGTGGGAGGACAGCTCAAAAGACAAAGAGCAGTTGAGACAGGCACTTTGCAAGCTTGTGTAGCTTAAACACTCAAATAAAAAAATATTCAGAGCTAATATATTTACTGAAAATCAGGTTTGAAAGACATATGCAAAGAAACTCATAGACAAAACACATCGCCCTCACCAGATTGATCAGCCTCCGCATGGCATGTTCATGTGAGCAAATGCATTCACAGGGATCAAATCCACCTTCTGCCATGTTTGTTCAGATGGACGTACAGCTGAACCTCAACAGTGAATGCCTAGAAAAGACAAGGGTTGTTGCATCAGTCATACTTTTTTTGTATAAAATGTCACCATATTCTGTCCAGTTTAATACAGATTCCTCAGGAGTGGACCACATTCTGTAATATGGAGAGGGGCACAACTCCAGCAGGTCAGTCATAGCCACTTTAGATAAAAAGAGCTGAGATTTAATTGCAAATGACCTGAATTCCAACAGAACAGCAAAATTCTGGGTACAAACTGACATCTACCCAGTCATAAGATCTACTGAGTTCAATGGGGTGCACTCTCTCTTATAACAGTGAGATGGGAAGTCTTTTTTTTTTTAATGAGGGCTAACATTTGAGGGTGGAGAGGTATAGTTTGGATGTGTGCCAGCAGGTATGAGAGTAGAGTCCAAGAGGAGCAGGATCAGAAGTAGGTGGCGCCATCTCTGTTTGCACCCTTCCCAGCAGCTGGAAAAAAACAAGATTCCTCTTGCTTGAAATTTGAACTGACCACTGGCAGAGCGCCAGTGCACAATATAGTGCCCATGTTGCCAGCAGGAAAAAGGATGCCAAGCTTTATATAGCAAAGGGCAGCCTGAACGATGACAACACCAATGGCTACTGCTGTGGTTCCCAACCTTGGGTAACTCAAGTCTTCTTGGACTGCAACTCCCAGAAACCCCAACCAGCAGAGATAAGCGGTGAAGGCTTCTGGGAGTTGCAGTCCAAGAACACCTGTGTTACCTAAGGTTTGGAACCACTGGTCTTCACGATACCCTCTTGTGTTCACTACCATTCACAAAGTGGCACCAAGCAAGGGAAAATCTCAGAAGTTTACTGCTTTTTTAATCAGTTAACCACTTCTTACCCAAACACAAACAACTGTTTTTCGACAAGTGTGTAACCTTAAATTCACAACCATCTTTACATAGAAATGAATGTAATCATTACAAATGGAGATTACTTTCAAGCAAATGTTAGCCTTCTCTTTCTTGTCCCACTCCACCTTCCCCAACTATCTTTCTCATAAGAAACATGTTTCTTTTATGTTTATATGTCTGATATTCACACCACACACACTGAAGCCAGTAAAACAAAACAGGTCATTATTAACATGTTTTACACTGGTTTTAATGGCATTTAGTCTGAATTGTACAGGAGGCAGCAACAAAAACCATCCCAAAGAAAAGGAAATGCAAGAAAGCAAAGTGGCTGTCCAACGAGGCCTTACAAATAGCGGAGAAGAGAAGGGAAACAAAATACAAGGGAGATAGGGAAAGTTACAGAAAATTGAATGCAGACTTCCAAAGAGTAGCAAGGAGAGACAAGCGGGCCTTCTTAAATGAACAGTGCAAAGATATAGAGGAAAATAATAGAAAGGGAAAAACCAGAGATCTGTTCAAGAAAATTGGAGATATTAAAGGAACATTTTGTGCAACGATGGACATGATAAAGGACAAAAATGGTAGGGACCTAACAGAAGCATTAGACATCAAGAAGAGATGGCAAGAATACACAGAGGAACTATACCAGAAAGATCTGGATGTCCCGGACAACCCAGAGAGTGTGGTTGCTGACCTTGAGCCAGACATCCTGGAGAGTGAAGTCAAGTGGGCCTTAGAAAGGATGGCTAACAAGAAGGCCAGTGGAGGTGATGGCATTCCAGTTGAACTATTTAAAATCTTAAAAGATGACACTGTTAAGGTGCTACAGTCAATGTGCCAGCAAGTTTGGAAAACTCATCAGTGGCCAGAGGATTGGAAAAGATCAGTCTACATCCCAATCCCAAAGAAGGGCAGTGCCAAAGAATGCTCCAACTACCGTACAATTGCACTCATTTCACACGCTAGCAAGGTTATGCTCAAAATCCTACAAGGTAGACTTCAGCAGTATGTGGACCGAGAACTCCCAGAAGTACAAGCTGGATTTCGAAGGGGCAGAGGAACTAGAGACCAAATTGCTAACATGCGCTGGATTATGGAGAAAACCAGAGTGCCTGACCACCTTATCTATCTCCTGAGAAATCTATATGTGGGACAGGAAGCAACAGTTAGAACTGGATATGGAACAACGGATTGGTTCAAAATTGGGAAAGGAATACGACAAGGCTGTATATTGTCTCCCTGCTTATTTAACTTATATGCAGAATACATCATGCGAAAGGCTGGACTGGATGAATCCCAAACCGGAATTAAGATTGCCGGAAGAAATATCAACAGCCTCAGATATGCAGATGATACCACTTTGATGGCAGAAAGTGAGGAGGAATTAAAGAACCTCTTAATGAGGGTGAAAGAGGAGAGCGCAAAAAATGGTCTGAAGCTCAACATCAAAAAAACTAAGATCATGGCCACTGGTCCCATCACCTCCTGGCAAATAGAAGGGGAAGATATGGAGGCAGTGACAGATTTGACTTTCTTGGGCTCCATGATCACTGCAGATGGTGACAGCAGCCACGAAATTAAAAGACGCCTGCTTCTTGGGAGGAAAGCGATGACAAACCTAGACAGCATCTTAAAATGCAGACACATCACCTTGCCGACATAGTCAAAGCTATGGTCTTTCCAGTAGTGTTGTATGGAAGTGAGAGCTGGACCATAAAGAAGGCTGACCGCTGAAGAATTGATGCTTTTGAATTGTGGTATTGTGGTGCTGGAGAAGACTCTTGAGAGTCCCCTGGACTGCAAGGAGAACAAACCTATCCATTCTGAAGGAAATCAACCCTGAGTGCTCACTGGAAGGACAGATAGTAAAGCTGAGGCTTCAGTACTTTGGCCATCTCATGAGAAGAGAAGACTCCCTGGAAAAGACCTTGATGTTGGGAAAGTGTGAAGGCAAGAGGGGAAGGGGACGACAGAGGACGAGATGGTTGGACAGTGTCATCGAAGCTACCAACATGAATTTGACCCAACTCCGGGAGGCAGTGGAAGACAGGAGGGCCTGGTGTGCTCTGGTCCATGGGGTCACGAAGAGTCGGACACGACTTAACAACAACCAAGTCTGAATTAACAGCAGCTGAACAGGATCCCCCTCTATTTTGCAAATACAAAATAAAATAAAACTTCTTTTATTTCCAGACCCTGCATGAAAAAAACAGAGGGGTCAATTTTACAGCCTCTTTTAAAAATTATGTATCCCAGTCTCTTTCCAGCATTGACAAATCTCTAATTAATGTCAGAAGTTATTGCAGTAAAGCAGGATAAATACAAGGCAGAGGGGGTTTCCCAGTGCTTTGCAGAGTCCCCAGAGTCCAGTGAGGAGCATTTGCAAAGGAGTCCCATGGGCAAAGGCCAGTGTTTAATATTTCCCCTATCAATTCACTGTTTCAAACATTTTCTAAATTGTTTTTCCTGTTTTCTCCCAGTTGGCATGGGAGCTAGAAAAAAGGCACCAAAATCAGTCTCTTCTCTTATCTCCCAACAGAGAAAGGTTGATAAAAATAATATTATATTTAAAAATAATAACAAAAAGTCCAAGTACAATATCTACCAATTTTCCACAGCATTTCTAGATACTGTTGCCACCCAGTTTCTCTACAAGGTTATGTATGTCTTTTTCATGATGCAATCCCTGTGAGACGTGTCCAGTTGCACAGGGGACACCGAGTATCCTTACGTTCTGAAGTATTGCACTGGGAGTACAGTAATGACTGAAAAAATGGGGGATCCAGAAATGATGTAATTTATCATGTATTGTGAAAAGCACAAGAAAGTCATATGCTTTTCAGAGCCCACAGAAAAATTATGAAAGGACAAGAATATCTCATTCTAATCATACCTATTTAATATAAGCAGTTCCTATGTTAATTGGTTTCTAATAACCAACCTTTTCCCAGAACATATTTGCCAGATGCACCTATCAGGTTAGGGTAACACTGAAAAACAAATGATGCAAGTTCAAAACTGAAAAGCAACGTGGCAATTCTTATTATGCACCAATGAAAGCACACAGATTGACACATCTGTATGGATTTTCTGGATTGCATGGAAATGTATTCCTAAAGAACATTCGAAAAGAAATTTTGCAATGTATGTTAATTTTAGTGATCAAAAGAATAGGATCAATTTTGATTATTAGGCAAAAACAACAACAAAATAAAGAGGACAAAAATATTGTGGTACCTTAAAGACTACTACATTTTAATTACCTGCTCACTTTTGTACTATGAAACTCTTGTTCACTGCAAAAATGTCTGCATGCTATGTTCTATCAAATTGCTTCTGAGCTATAGTGACCCTAATAGGGTTTTCAAGATATTTGAGATATTTAAGATATTAACCACTGCCACACCTCTCCCCAGCGACTTTCCATGACAAACAGGCAATCTGAACCAAGGTCTCCTGAATCCTAGTCCTTTACGCTATAAAATACAACACATTGGCTCTCAAGAAGGTACTCATGCACTCTTCATTGCTAATTTGTTTTTAATGTTGACTTACTGTTTTATTGCTTATAGCAGCGATGGTGAACCTATGGCATGCGTGCCATAGCTGGCACGCAGAGCCCTTTCTGCGGGCATGCGAGCCATAAGTCGCCGGATCGCTACTTCCCCCCCCCCCCCCAGCCAAACCTCAGGAGGCGGCTGCAGTGCTGGAGCTTCGACAGGATCCGGAGGATCCAGGATCCGGAGCAGCTGGCGCTGGCGGCGGATCCGGAGTGGGGTCTCGAGGCACTTCCATGCCCAGGATTCCCCCTTCCACCGCCACTTCCGGTTCCGCCGCCGCCTGCCACCTGCTGGGTGTTTTTTTTTTCCAGTTTGGGCACTCGGGCCCAAAAAGATTCGCCACCACTGGCTTATAGCATAGGTAAAGGTAAAGGTTCCCCTTGACATTTAGTCCAGTCGTGTCCGACTCTAGGGCGTGGTGCTCATCCCCGTCTCCAAGCCGTAGAGCCAGCGTTTGTCCATAGACAGTTTCTGTGGTCACGTGGCCAGTGCGACTAGACACGGAACGCCGTTACCTTCCCACCGAGGTGGTACATATTTATCTACTCGCATTTACATGCTTTCGAACTGCTAGGTTGGCAGGGGCTTATACGTAGCATAGCATTACATAATACTATAACTCAGAATTTATTGTTTAAGAAATTTTTTAAAAATACGTTTCTTAAGCAGGTACTTCTTTGGTGTTAGATCATTCAATTCCATTCTTATGGGCTGGTTCACACAGCCTTTTGAGATGGCTGTGTAGTGAAATTTGATCATCCAGTTGTTCGCTTGGTGGCACTTTGCTTTCCATGAGTGGCAGCTAATGCATGCTTTGCTTTAATGTTCACACAGTAAATCAAATAGGATTGAAATGCAAATGCCATAATATTCAAGAAAAGCCCAGAAGTTATGTGTATGTGCAAACACTATCAGTACAGTTTCTACTGTGCAGTCACTGGAGATAGGCCATTTGTGTGTGGGGTACATGTATGTTGGACTCCAACTCCCAGAATTCTCTAAGAACTCTCCTGTGAGGGGGACACCCCAGTCATCCCAGCAGGTCATTTGCCTTGTTTCCACACTCCCTGGCAGACAACCCATAACCGAACACCAGGGCAGCCTGAGGACCAGGCAGCCTGAGAAGATGAACCATACTTGGATGGTGAGGCCACGGCTGAGGAGGCATGGTGGGAACCAGGCTTAAAAGGGGAGGAGGAAGAAGAAGGGGATTCACTACCTTTGTTGAGGACAGGACTGGACATTGTTTTTTAAAAGGTTACATTTGCTTTACAGCAGGGGTCCCCAACCCCCAGGCCGTGGACCAGTACCAGTCTGTGGCCTTTGCAGGACTGGGCCGCGGTGACAGATCTCCCCCCCACGCACGCACACACACCCTGCACGCACGCACGCCTCCCGCCCCACCATGCATGCACAGACATACTCCCGCACACAAACACGCACACACAAATGCCCCCATGCTAAACCGGTCCATGATGTCAAAAACGTTGGGGACCACTGCTTTACAGCCAATGGATCCATCTGTAATATGGTTTTTGGCAAACCCTACTTTTGAAATCTAGTTTACTGGCTACATTTGTTTTCTGATGTCGTCTATTTAACTTATTTGAAGTGGACAACTGTGTGTCAAGTTATTTTACCCAGAATTACTAGAATGCTCTGAATCTGATGTTTTCCTGACATACAGAAAGTCTCTAGGAAGCTGGAAAAATACATCAGTAGAAGTTGAAGCTGCTGCATCTGAGGGGACTGGAATCACAAAAACAGCTTGCCCACAGTCCCATTCTTGAGAATTGTGCCTAGAGGGAAAGACTGAAATGATGTTTTGAGCAGTTAATATTTAGTTCAGCCACATTTTTCAAGAAGTTTTAATTCTAAACAATTTTTAAATGGTAGACGTTTAATCATCTTCCCTGCAGGTTCCCATATGCAAAATTAACTCTCCAGTTCTAAAATCTGCAGGCCTACCATCAAAGTATTTCAGATGACGCATATCAAAAACACACTGTACCAGAACATTACACTCTGCTAGTACTGTACTGACATTACACCAGTGCCACCAGAAAAGCAGAGACTTGATGTACATTAGTTACTTTTTGTAAGCTACTTACATAAATGCCAGCATACTTTTTACCTCAGGCAATTAAACAATTCAATCAGATGAGTAGATAATGTGAATTCTGAGAAGCTCAGCACAGTGTATGTGAGCTTGTATACACACATCAACTTGGAAAAGAACCATGGCCCAGTAAAAGAGCATCTGCTTTGCACATGGAGGCTCCCAGGTTCAATCCCTGGGGTCTCCAAGTAGGGATAGAAAATAATTCTGCCTGAAACCCTAGAAAGCTGCTGCCAGCCAGTGCCAATAGTACTGAACCAAGAGATGGACTAATGATCTGACCCAATATAAGACAGCTTTCTCTGCTTACAACCTGCTTCCAAAAAGGGGTAAATGTGTGAGCCAATTTATATGTCAAAATATTTGAATGCTGATACTCTTAATCTCCGTGACTTCAGTGGGACTTACTCTCCAATGACTGGATATAACAGGTGGGAAGCATGTAGGCTGTGAACCACATGTGGCTGCCAGTACCCTACCTCCCTTTTGTAAAACAAACCAACCAACCAACCCTAATAATTAGTTTGTTTGTTTTTAATCCCCTTGTGCCCTCTAGGGGCACGGAGGCAATTTTGGCATGTTTTGATGACCCCCTAACCCAGTGGTCCCCAAACTTTTTAACTCCACGGACCAGTTGGGGAAGGCGGGGCACCCCCCTGCACTTGTGCGCAAAGGAGCACAGGGGCGCACACACATGTGCGCACGCGCGAAGGAGCGGGGGGGCTCACACATGGGCACGCACACTCACGCACCTGCGTGAAGGGCGCTTGGTAGGCACTCACGCGCACCCGGGGTTGTTCGCGGGGCGTGCGGGGGGTGGGAGATCTGTCTCCGCGGCCTGGTCCGGCCCAGGCCACGGACCGGCACCGGGCCGCAGACCAGGAGTTGGGGACCCCTGCCCTAACCCACCTAGGGTTCCTATAGCATCCAAATTTTAAAAAATGGTCACAAGGTTTTTTTCAGCTCCTCCTCCAACCTTGTAGAACACTTGGAGGATTGCTAGAGCAACCTTCCAAAGTCTAGAGTTAGGCATGTGTGGCCCCTGGACCTATAACACTGTCCATCCTTGGTACATAGCATTGCAGCCTAGAAATCATTCTCACAAAAATCATCAGATGAAGCATTTTACTATTACACCTTTACAAATGAATCTTAAGGTGCTGGGAGCTGTGCCAATGATCCCACCCCAAGGTTGCATTGCTCCTCAGCCTTGCTCCTAGCTTTCTACATGTGAATAGGAAAGGCAAATATGTTCAGAGATTCCCAATGAGGCAAAAATCAGTCACAGCCTTGGCTTCTCTGCTACTCATATCAACAGAAAATATATCTTAGAGCACACCCAACATTCCTCTGTACCTGTACATTGCAGGGTAACACTACTCATGAAAGGCAGACTTCTAGGTAATTTGTCTGCCATTACTAACCTTAAGGACTCCCTTCAAAAATCACTAACAGCCACTGAAAATAATCCCCATGATATAATAGACCAGTTGAAGCAGCCCTATTTTAAAATGGATATTTGCTATGCAAATATGATATTTGCTGTGCTTCCTTTTTCATCCAAAGATAGAGAGGAAAAGAGGAAATGAGAAATTTGGTTAGAGAAAATGCCAACTTTCATTAAAAACAGCATGCTGTGGTTAAGAAAATGTAAATGAGATGCAAGCAGTGTGACACACAATAAGATGCACTTCATAATCCTGCTTATATTTTCAATACCTTGCACAATTGTGTCAAAACATTATTTTTAGCATGTCTGCAAGCATACATGCAGGATGCTTAAACTACAGTGAAGTAAGGCTACAGTTCTCACGTTTTAATTCTGGCCGGCTGGCAAATAAATTACTCAAGGTAAAGCCTAATTGCTTTGTTCACTTTCATTTGTGAAAAGAAAGATGATGTGAAGTGAGCAATTTCTTACATTCAAAACTCAGATGCTGGATTTTTGGTGATTTGCAGCTCTATCACTGCCAAGGTAGGTGTAGACAGTGGTTGGGAATAGAATCCATAGGAACAATGCACTGTCCAACAGAGCCACAAACCTAGGAACCACAACAAGGCTGGATGCAAGGACCTGTTTTTGCCTTTGTCTACTCAAGCTATAGATTGAGTGTTTATCTACCACCATGTCTTCTAAATTGATGCAAGAAGTAGCCGTGTTAGGCTGTGCAAGCATATCAGGCAAAATCCAAAGAAACAAAACAAAACAAAGACAAAAACATGTGGCACCTTAAAGACTATTATATTTTAACGTGAGCTTTCATGGACACATCCACTATGTCAGACATATGGGAACAGAATGAAATTTTGAATGAAATGTTAGTTACATACTAAATATTCATTGGCTCTTGGATGTATGGCACATTTACATGCAGTAATTTGGCTCCTGAGAAATTTTTACAACAGAGCCCTAAAACAACATAAACCAAATGACTGCATGCAAATGCACCATACATCCAAGAGCCAATGAATATCTAGTATGTAATTAATATTTCATTCAACATTTCATTCTGTTCCCATATGTTTGACAGAGTGGATGTGTCCATGAGAGCTCACATTAGTCTCTAAAGTGCCACATGTTTTGTTTTGTTTCTTAGGATTTTGCCTGATATTCTAAATTGATGTATACAATCATATGAAAACCAGACTATGCAAGAAAATAAACAACAGAGCAGACACCTTAAGAGACACCATTGAGAGACCACTGTGGGAACATTTGAATCTTTCTGGACATTCATTAACAGACTTTAAAGTTACCTTGTTTCATTAATTCTTTTTCTTCAAAGTGAGTTTCCAACCAACAGCTGCTGAGAATGATACCAACATGTGACAGAATGAGATCTAAACTCAACAAAATTTGAAACTGCTCCCTCACCCACCCACTCCCGTGTCCCCGTGGACTATAACCCTCCACAGCTAACATGGATCTGTTACACTGACAATGATTGGATCTCCCCCCCCCCCCTTTTATTAGACCTCATTTACATTTGACAGTGTATATAGATAAGATACATTGCAAGCCTTTTGGCCTTATTTCGTAAGACATCCCACTTCCACTTAAGGCAAATCAGTGCTACTAAGAACCCCAGAACCCCAGCTGATCAAAACATATGACTAGAATAAATTGAATTATTAGGATTGTTGTGGCTTTTCACTGGTATCTTTTCTGCTTATTTGGGATGAGGAAGATAGCCCTCCTGATGACCATACCTAAGTAGCAATACAAAAAGTTACCTTTTTCTAGTACAATATTCAGATTCTCTAAACCAGCTGGACTGCCAACTATGGTTATGTTGCCAGAAGGAATCTGGCAAATGTAGTTCCAAAAAGTTATGTTTTTCAACCTCTGTGCATAGGCTCTGAAACCCTTCCCTAATAGAGGCTTATCTTTGGCATTCCACCTCATCATTGGCATTTCACCTTTGATTTTCTGCGTATTCTCCCTACCACCACCCTACAACTGGCTTTACTGGGCAGTTTTATCTGCAGCTTTTGTTGTTGTTGTTTTACTGTTAGTTATCTCCTGTTGCTGATTTCCAAAAGAAATTATCTTATATATATTGGCAGCAATCTTCTTGGACAGCGCTGCTTATGTGGTCACAGCAGAACTACCTGCACACAAGGAAGTACCAGCAGGCTTGAAGGAACCCCAAATTTGCAGAGATACAAAGGTTATTTGGTAGAAGAAATGCTACTGGGAACCAAAGAGCCTTATGGGAACTATGGATGTTCTGTCACCACAGAAGGATAGCTCAGAGTTTAAGGCATCTGGCAGTGGACACAGAGGTTGGAAATTTTATTCCCCACTGTGCCTCCTTGATAGGGACCGAACTTGATGATCCATAATGTACCTTCCAGCTATGCAGTTCTAAGATTATTATTACAACATTCACATTGATAAGGCAAGGAAAAATATGGGGAGGGCATTATAATGTAATGCCTAGAATCCTAAAAGAGAATCACTACACATTGTAACATATGGTTGCAGGTCCCACTTTTTCACTTAGGCATGTTAACAAATGACTTTTGATTTGAAATGTCATTATTATCGTTAGTCCTTTGAATCTGCAGAAAAGCTATCCATTAAAAAAAAATGTGGAGTGCCTGTTGTGTGTGATCCAGCAGCATTTTCTTTTTGCTGGTGGATTCTGCTTCCACCAGCACAATCAGAAGGAAATGCCCCCCTTCCTTCCTGCACCCCTTCCCCAAACACCCTAATAAATATGTTCCTGAGAACTGAAACACTTCAGGGCAACTTTTTTAGGCCCATAGTGGGCTGCAAAGGGAAGAGGAAGAAACTCCTGATACTGAAAATAGCCCTTAGGACTTTTACTATTTTTTATCACATCTTCCCAAACACCCAAGTGAGCAAGGTCAAGAGGGCTCATACAACCTTGGATTTAGGCGTCTTATCTGTTTTACTACACTGATAATTTTTTTACATCAGCTACTAATGCTTCTTTAGACATTTTCTAAACTTCAACATTTGTGTTAACATAGAATACGGAAGGTATGAAAAGATACTGTGATGGGTTTGCAGTTAATTTAAAATTAAATAACCCTTTAGGGATCCCTGGCAGCCCAGCCCTCTGATTCCAAAGAAATTCAGGGTTGCTGACAATTACGCAACCTCTGACTGTAAGATTTCTTTAAGCAGACCTATCAGGGTGTGTGCCTTAAGATGTTATATTTAAAAAGACAATTGATAGCTGGTGACCTTTTCAATGAAAGCTAGGGATGGGCTAAGAATGCATAGGTGGTAGGCAGATTACTTATCTTTTCTTCCCTTTAAGGAATGTGCTGATTGTATCTGGAATAAGAACAACAGAAGCAAGATAAATCTGTTGGGTATTTTTTAGGCAGCCTGTATTTAAACTGAGATTTAAAGGAGAAACGCTCTATCCAGGAAATCATACGGAAATATATTTTTCATTCAATATATAATTGAAGACACAAATATGTAGGCATGCTAATACTGTGAACCTATAAATAGCCTCAGCCTCTATACTTGTGTAAATCAAGGGTGAGGATTCTCTTTCAACAAGAGGAGGTCCACTGAATCAGTGGGGATTTGGTGAGTCAACTCCTCCATAAATTCTATTGATTCAGTGGGCCTACTATAGTTTTGATTTGATACCTTAAGTTGTGTGATTGGGTACTAAGAAATTTGGGTCCATTATTTCAGGGAAAGAGTAAAAACTTCCTTCTGTATGCATAACATTTAGTAGTTTTCTCATCAAGGAACAAGTTACAGAAGCATTTTAAGGAAGATTTTAACTCTGATATCATCAAATAGCTTAACAGGATTGTTCTTGGAGGCAGAAAAGGAACTGGTTTAAGAGCCAGACAGAAACAAACATTCCACATGCAAATAATTTTAAAGAGGATCAGATTGATCCTTCAGAATGTCTAATAAAAATCACTGAGCAAGATGTACTGTAGATCAGCAAAAGCCAGGAATTTGACCTCATAAATGTGATGAAGGTATAACTATGCATAAAGTTGGTGTTTTATGAAAAACAGGAAAATACCGTTTTCCCTGAAAATAAGACAGGGTCTTGTATTAATTTTTGCTCCAAAAAAACGCATTAGGGCTTATTTTCAGGGGATGTTTAATTTTTTTTGTGTACAACAATCTACATTTATTCAAATACGTCATGTCATCTTCTGGTTGCTGCATAATGGTGGAGGGCAGGGTTTCACTAAACTGGGGCTTATTTTTGGGGTAGGGCTTATATTATGAGCATCCTGAAAAATCATACTAGGGCTTATTTTCAGATTAGGTCTTATTTTTGAAGAAACAGGGTGAGAACGAAGAATAAGCTTGCAATTTCCAACATTACAAAAGCACAATCAACAGAATCATACATTCCTCAGTTCATATTCAGTTCATATGTGACACAAGTATACAGTTGGTATTAATTTGAAAAAACACTAATATTTCAGATTTTGCAAAGATCTTGTCTGGCACTGTTGATATTCATCTACCTGCCCATAAAGTCTGATCCCACCCAAGTTTCCTAAAAGTAAGTCCACTGAATCAAATCCCTGCACAAAGGACAGCAGAATTAAGCGTCTTTGGTTGTCTTCTACTCTTCTCTCGTATGCGTGAAGAGTTTGGTTCTGTTCAAGGGAACTCTTACATTCAGCTCATAAAATGCTTCTTTATAGAGTTTGAGGAAATGGTTGCCAGAAAAGCAGCTGCCCATCTTTTTTCACAGATGTAGCCAAGGTAGAGTTTTTTTTTTAGTAAACATGAAAATCAAACAAAAGGATTGTGGCATCTTTAAGACTAACAAATTGATTTCAGTGAGAGCAATGAGCACTTACATATTACAAGTGATTCCTCTGCATCCTTATTACCAAGAGGGAGGGGGAAAATAGAATGGCCAGATGCAAAAAGGAAAGAGCTCTGTAGAAAAGGGAATTTCAGCAGATGCAAGGATATTCCCTCTTCTAAATAACTGTAGGAGGTGCAGGAGTCAGCGCCTCCTGCCCCCACAAGTCTTCTGGGGGGTCTTCTCTTTCACATCTGACCACCCTACAAGAGGAACCACATAAGACTTTGTTAACCTGCAGCACAATTCTATGAATATTTACATAGAAGGAAATCCTACCAAATTAAATTGAAGTTATTCCCACAGCAGAGTCCTGTTACACACACCTACCTGGATGTTAATAGGACAAATGTGTGTGTAAAGAGATCTGGCTGGAGGGCCCTTACTAAATGCTAGCTGTGCCTTGCAGCCCAATCCTATGCAGGGGCTTAAGTATGCAGGAGGTCCATCTGAGAGTTTGAGGCTACTCAGCCATTGTCATACATCTACAGAAATCTGAAAATCGTTACCTTTAACATCCAGCGGTGTTACGCTACAAAACACAAAATAAAGCAAACAAGCCTTTCCGGGAGAGCAAAGGGTCTTCTTTCTGGACTCCCACGAAAACTTGGCGGGCCTAGTTTGTCACGGGGCAGGTCAGCAACAGGTCTGCAGTAAGCGATGGGATTCAAGCAGCAGCCCGCGCAGAGTGTCGGGACTGGCACTTCAAAGACCGGCGTTCAAATCCTCCCTCGGGCACGGAAACTCCCGGCGGTAAAACCGCCCCCTAAATATCTGGCCTACCTCAGAAACCCTAAGGGGTTTGCTTTAAAACGCCATGGACTTGCCGGCACGTAAGACCCCCCCCCTTTCTGCCCCCACGCACCCACCCCGGAACCTAGTGCAGGGCTTAAATATGCTCGGGTTTAAATACCCGCAAAGCCTGAAGCGAAAAGTCTCCCCTTGCGGGAAAAACTTGCGTCCGCTGCCGAGCATAAACAAAAGGCAGTAAATTAATCGAGGGCCCTAAGGCGAGGTCTTTTCTCTGTGACGCGCTGAAGTTTTCGGGGAGCCCCGCAAGCCAACAGCTGGTTGGTTACGAGGGGACCAGCTCGGAAAACCTGGCTCTTCTTCCACGTCTCCCTTCTTCTCCCCCGCCCCCCCCCCGGAAAACAACCGCGCCGACTTCCAGCCCGAGACCCGCGCGCGACGCTCAGCGCCGAGGGAGGAGGCCGCCGCGCGACGCTCACCGCGCTTGTCCTCCAGCTGGAAGGGGCTGCTCTGCTCCTTCGCTCTGGCGGAGGCCGCAGAGAACCGAGCCACCCGCCAGCCCCGCGACGACGACGACGCTTCCTTCCCCGTTGTGTTTTGATTCGACTGACCACGTCAGACAGCAGCCACTACCACGAGACCCGGATCTACCGGCTCCCAGAAAGGGGACGGACGAGCTCGCTGGGCGGCCTCTCTCTGTCCCACAAGTCATGGCAGTGGGCGGTGCGCGTCACACGGGAGCCCGCCCCGCCATTCAGCCCCATAAGGTGCAGGGCGGCCACCGGCTGCCGGGTTTGGTTCTCGCAATGGGAGGAAAGCGGATGCCGGCCTTTTGAGACGGACCAGGGCAGGTTGAAGATTGCTACTCTGCGGGCAAATATTTGTTCAGAGATTGGGAGTGACTGGCTTGCTCACTGCAAAGCATCGCCCCTCAGCAAGTGCGATCCATTTTCTTTGGCCATCTGTCACGGGTTGAGATTGGGTCACCCCCTCTTTAACCGTACCTTTTACTACTATTTTAGGGGACCTGGGGTTCCAGTTTCTATCTTCTGCGCAGTAAAGCACAGGTATTTCTTGCATCCCTGAGGTTAGTTGTTGAGAATTTTGATATAACATGTATTCTCATAACATCAGCAGAGCAAGGAGATATTGGTTAGCAGAGATACTTAGGACACTATGACACTGAGAGAGTAAAACCAACAACTTAGTCTATTTACATATATACATAGAGAATAGACATTCGTCTGGCAGCATAACATGACATGAAGCAACACACAGCATAGGAAAAATGATCTGACTTACAGCAGATAAAGACGTTCATTTTACACATGACTTATGTACAGTTGTGTGACCAATCAGAAAATACATTACTTCATTTTCTATTACACAAAGTTTCATCATGTACACAGCTGTACAACATTAAGTCTTAATCCTTGATACCCACACCTGAATACAATCAGTACAGTGACTCAGGTAAAATCAGCCATTTTACATTTAACTATACAACATTAATATTTAATACATTTTCATATCAAAATCTCAACAGTCATCCCCCCCTTTTTTTTGTTGTTAATTTTGTGTGTGGCACAAATACTGGTAAAGACATGAGACGAAGGTGGATATTACAGGAAAAAAAGGAAAAGGCCAACTTGGTGTGTTTGTATAAACTTAAAGAGAACTGGAAAACTAAAGAGACACTTTTGAAATTGTAACTTGTGGGTCCTTGGAGAAATAATTTGGAACGTTTTATCTTTAAAGGTAGCTTTCCAGGCTCTGGCTATATGTTTTTATCTTGACGTTTCATTACTTTGTCAATGGAGGTAGCTCATCCACCGATGCAAATCATAAATATTTCATATAATTCAGTTATAATTGCTATGGTAGTAGGTATTGCTTTTAAAATAACTAGCATAGACCATCAGACATAGCTTAATGAGTGAGCAGTCTTTCTTACTGGTGGATGCTGATCAGCTGCCGTCAGGAAAGTCTACAGTGAGACATACGGGAGAGGGGCAGGTACTACTCCCCCCCCCCATCACAGCACATTTGGGCAAGCCCACAACAGGTGGGTGGGCAGCTAATAGGTTCTGCAACAGCACTGTGAGGATTCAAGTGACACATTAGGGACCAGTCCTGAAAGGAAGCACACTCTGATCCCATTAATCAACAAGGGGACTATGGGCTGCTACATTGAACAAATTTGGAGTTTGCATTTATTAGTTAAATCTCTTTTAAGCTGCCCTGTGGATAGTTCAATTGAAAGATGCACTAAATATAAATATGTTAAAACATTTGCTAAATTCCTGAGCTCTTATCCTGTTTTCCTAAAATGTATCTTGTTTTTGCTCAAGACTCTTCTTGAATTTTACTTTGGTGACTCCTCATTTTGGTTTGCACCCAGTGGAGTTCCCTACTGGATAATATTCTTTGGGAGACTGGGCAGAAGTGGAAAACCTCAATTATTAAATAAGTGGCCCATAGACTTCACATTGGGTTTGGCTTTGTTAACCAGGATTTTCTATAGATATTTATAAACAATAATAAATAACAAATTATTCCATCAACTTAATGTTTGATAAATTAGCTGGTGTGTTTGTATTTTAAATTTTTTGATGGCTAGGCTTCAGTATGAACAGGTTGGCTCAGTCTTATGCCTGGGTTTATGATATATTTATGTTGGCAAATTAATAAACATCAATATGTGTAAAAAAACAACCCTCTCAAAGTAGCTCATGCACACACACACAGAGTGAAAATACAGGGGGGAAAAAACAAACATCAATAGAATTTAAATAATTAAACAAGCATAAATCGATAAAACACAGGAAACAACTGTATACAGGGACAGAGATATAGGCAGGGATAAGGAACATCAGCCTACAAGGCCAAATTTCATTTACCATGCACCTTGTGGAAAGACCATTTTTTCTGACAGATGGGCTTTGCAAATGTCTATCTCATATGTTAGAGTATTGGGAAGAAGTTATGTGCATGCTGAAGTGCTGGAAGAGCATATCCTTGATACATCACCATGTATTTACAAACATGTACAAGCCAAGTGGCCTGATATTTTAGATTGTCTATCAACAGTGGCCAGTTCAGGGAGATGAACAAGACTTTGTGGTAGAAATAATTACCCTCTTATTAGAAAGAAGGTTGTAATGTTTGAATATATCTTGATTTGAAGTCAGTAATAACAGAAGTGCGCCCAAATCTTAATCTAAGATTTAGTAATAAAAAAGGTACTATAGCCATTGCAACAATCATTAGATCACATTGCATACATGGGTTCCCTTCAGCTTGTTCAGAATGTGAGAGCCAGGGCTGACTGTGAGGTTCTTAAACAGCCACAATGATCTGATCTGTCAGTTTGAGTCTCAACAAAATTTGTTGTCGTTCCAGCCCTAAACAGGCCGAAACCAGGATTTAAAAAAAAAGGCCTTTCAAAAACACACACACATATTTATTAATTAAGATCCTGAAATAAGGTCATTTCCCACAAACTGTGACTGTCAGGCATCAGGGAGAGGGCCTTTGCTGCAGTGGTATCCCATTATGGAAGTCCCTCCCCAAGCAAATACACATGGCACCATCAGTATGAGGCAAAGTCATTCTCTTCACTCTTGTTCTTAACACCGTCCAGCTGTAACTTTATTTTTATTTTTTGGTTTCTGATTTAATCATATTTTAGATATTTGTCTATTGTTTGCATTATGGATGTGAATTTTGGTAAGCTATCTTGAGCTTTCTTTTAAGAGAAATGTATATCATATTTTTCTAAGTAAATAAATGCTTGTTTATTTGCCTAAACCCACTGTAATCTTTTCGGATTGGAGTGGACAAATGCAGAAGTATCTGTTTATTTGAATCTTGAGGCTGAGTGTAAACTCAAAAGCTTGAAATCTGCTGGTGCCAGGAAATCACCACTACATTCAGATTATGTCACTGTCACTTACTATTTCAGTTTTGTGCTAAAAAACCAATGCAGGGAATCCCATTATTCCATCTAAACGTCAAAAGAAAGCTTAATTTTTTATTTTTATTTATTTTACAGAGAAAGCTGGGTGCTTTGAATGTCCTTCAATGGTCTCTTGAATTTCACTTATACCATCCTGCAGAGGGCATTATTGCATCTACTTTTTAGTCTGTAGACACAACAGGAAACATTTGTCAATAGCTTCAGTTATTGCCTAGGTAAGCAGCATATTTTGCTCAATGCACAAAAAAACCACTTATGCAAGACTTGGAACCAAGAACTTCCTAACACAAATAGGGGAGGAATAGACACTCTTGAGCACATGTCCTCTACAGTGAGACTGGGATAAATGTTTTACTTGCATTTTTAATACATATATTGTTGTCTTCAGTGAAGACTAAATGTTTAATTTCCTCCACTTCTATTGATTTAGAGGAGCCAAAGAAAGAGGGTTCAGCTGAATATATTTGGAATGGTTATTTGCCTGCCAAGAGCATTGTTCAGGCTTGGCTTGATTGATGTTTTAGATGTTTTAAATTTCAATTTGTCATCAAATTGACTTTGTATAATAATAATATAAAATAAATGTACTTTAAAGTTGTATTTCTATTATTTTTAAAGGTCTTGATAAAAGTATTGCATAATTGTGCATATTTAGGGACCCAAGGTTGGGAACCACTATCAATGACATCACAGATAGCGTCTGTGGTCCAATCCGCTTATTTCTACTTAAAGCAGATTGCCCAGCTGCATCCCTACCTTCAAACCAGGTCCCTCACCATGCTGGTTCATGCGCTGGTAGTCTCGAGATTAGACTGCTGTAATGCCCTCTACGTGGGACTGCCCTTGGGATTGCTACGGAGATTGCAATGTGTCTGGAACGCAGTGGCCAGACTACTGAGTGGGGTTAGGAAATACCGTTTCCCCCAAAATAAGACCTAACCTGAAAATAAGCCCTAGTATGATTTTTCAGGATGCTCATAATATAAGCCCTACCCCAAAAATAAGACCCAGTTAAGTGAAACCCCACCCTCCACGATTGTGCAGCAACCAGAAGAAGATGACATGACTGTATTTGAATAAATGTAGATTGTTGTACATGAAAAAAATAAAACATCCCCTGAAAATAAGCCCTAATGCGTTTTTTGGAGCAAAAATTAATATAAGACCCTGTCTTATTTTCAGGGAAACACGGTATTATCTGATCAGGATAAAATAAAGAGAAGGTGGAAACAATATATTGAAGACCTGTGCAGAAGAGATAAAAGGATGAGAGATTCTTTTGAAGAAGAATACTACCATGAAGAACCTGATAGTCTACAAAGTGAAGTGAAAGCTCCTCTGAGAGCATTAGGAGAAAATAAATTACCTGTAGTAGATGGGTTACCAACAGAACTATTTCAAGCCAGAGACTAAATCTGTCAAAATCCTAACAAGAATATGCCAACAAAAATGGAAAACAACAATGGCTCACAGACTGGCAATGATCAATATACATTCCAATCGCCAAGAAAAGAGATGCCAAGGAGTGCAGTAACTATAGAAACACTGGTTTAATTTCCTATGCAAACAAATTGATGCTGAAGGGGTTGGAACAAAGGCTTTTACCTTATATGGAGCAAGAAATGCCTGAAGCTCAAGCTGGACTTCAAAGCTGAGATTTGAGGGCGGGAATATGAGGGACCCTTTGTTTTCAGTGAAGAAGGTTAAAGGGGGGTTGGATGCTGATGAATTCCTCTCTCAGCTGAGCAACCTGTTACAGAGCAACATGGAACTGTGTCTTGAGGGCACTTTGCGACTGGTTATAACCATTGTGAAAGCTCCCCGTGGGGGTAGCCCTTCAAGGTCATTGTGTTCTATACCTTATAGTGAAATCATAAATAAGAAAATGAAATATTTAGTAGATTTCAGCAGCATGAACAGTAAACTTTGCTTTGGGGGAGGTCTGTTAGCAGTGATGGCTGAAAAGGTCCCAACAGATGATGAGCTGACAAAATCAGCCCTGCAGCTGTATCGAGCTGTCGAGTGACCTGAAGACAAAGAGGTGTCTCTGGCGGATATTCCTCTTTTTGAGAATCACTTAAGGGTGAACATACAAGTCACCTGCTATGGGGACAATGGCTGGGGTTTATTTAAAACACAAGACCACCGGTACCCACAAATATATACAGTATTTCTCCATGATAATCATTATTATGGGGTCCTCAACGTAAAAGCCCTTTTTGGTGCTAAAAACTACTGCCAATTTTGCCACAAATTGTACAATCACAGGCACGATTGCTTATTTTCCTGCAGGCTCTGCTTAAGAAAGGAATGTTCTTCTAAAGTAGATAGAATTTGCCGGTGCGATCATTGCCAAATGGCATGCAGGTCAAGAGAGTGTTTAAAAATATATACAAAACTGGCTGCAGAGAACAAAGTGCCTTGCGGGCTTAGAAGATTTTGTGACAAATGCAGGCGTTTTCAAAATGAAGATCATTTCACTAAAGACTGTGGCGGTCTGCAGTGCAATGTCTGTTGGGGGCATGTGAAACGAGATGAAAAACATCTCTGCTTCATGCAGCGTATAAAAGAGCCTGTGATCTCAACCCTATATATTTTATGATATTGAAGCACAGCAGTTCACAGGGGTCCATGTTCCTAATTACTGTTTTGCAAAGGCCTTTGAGGGGGAAACTTTAGACTGCTTTAAAGAAGAGGCCTCTGTGGAAACTGGTGCTTGTAGTGGTGTGCAGGTTTCTAGGGAGCAGGCTTCTGAGGAGGAGGAGGGTGATGCTGAAGATATTGAGGGGTGTGATAATTGTTCAGACTGTGAGGGTGAGGCTCCAGCGTCTGATGATGAGGAGGGTGAGACTGAAGATATTGAGGGGGCAGATAATGGTTCAGACTGTGAGGGTGAGATTCCTGCATCTGATGAGGGGGAGAAGGGCTCTGGGGGCACCAAGAAAAAGCCTGTGGGAAAAAAAGGGGTGGCCTTATGGGAAAACCTGGGAGTTTAAGGGTGAGTCTTGCATAGAGGAGTTCATTTGGACTTTCACAAAAGGGCAGCTTTTTGTGGGCACAACAAATTTTAGCCCATAATTCAAAAGGTTATGATGGTTATTTCATCCTTCACCAACTGATCAAAGAAAAACTGGAGGTAGACCTTATTGCTCAAGGGGGCAAACTTATATGTATAACAGTAAAAGTTCTAGGTATAAAATTCCAGGATTCTCTCAGCCATCTCCCCATGGCACTCTCAAAGATCCCCAAATGTCTTGGGTTCGAGCAGGAGTCTAAGAGGTATTTCCCTCATTATTTCAACACCCCTGAAAATAGTCAGTACGAGGGGCCCATGCCGCCCCCAAAAGACTATGGGGTGCAATACATGATGCCTTCTGACTAGAAGGCTTTTTTAGAATGGTATGCTGAGAATCAGATGAAAAACTTTAACATGCAGAGAGAACTGGCTTTCTATTGTCAACAGGATGTTAATATCCTGGTACAGGCCTGCACAAAATATCGCCACAAGATCATGGAATTGACAAAGATTAAGAAAAAGTGTGGTGACGAATATGAGTGGTTTGCCATAGACCACCTTCAATACCCCACCCTGGATAGTGTGTGTCTTGCCATGTACAGATTCATGTTTCTGAAGAACAAGACAATAGCTATTCCTCAACCAGACAACTATCATAATCAGTGTAAACAATATTCATCCTCTGCAATCCAATGGCTGTCTTATATTGAAGATAAAGAAAACAGGATTCAGCACGCCTTAAATGGTGGCGAATTCATGATAGATAAATATTATGTGGATGGTTATATGGTTGTTAATGGTCGGGGGGTGTGTCTAGAATTCTTGGGTTGTTTTTTCCACGGCTGTGCCCTTTGTTATCATTCTGAGGACTGGAATCCTCTGGCAGGAAAAATATATGGGGCTCTTTACAATTCTACACAGCAGAGGGAAGCTGTCCTGAAAAGCAAGGGGTTTGAGGTCAGATCAATTTGGGAACATAAATGGAGAAATATGCTAAAAAAAGAATTCCTTGCTTCAGCTGATTTTCCAGAGCCCTTAAAAACTAGGGATGCTCTCTTTGGTGGTTGTACAAATGCGGTCTGTCTGTAGTACAAGCCTAAATGTGGAGAGCAGATTCATTACTATGATTTTACTAGCCTTTACCCCTATGTCAACAAAACTAAAGAGTATCCTCTGGGTCACCCCAAAATAATTTATGAGAACTTTGAACCTGTGGCAGCATACTTTGGCTTAGTAAAGGCTAAAGTCTATCCACCAAGAGGGCTCTTTTTCCCAGTGCTACCCTCCAGGGTCGGTGGGAAACTCATGTTTGTACTGTGTGCTGCTTGTGCAGAAGGCCATCAGCTAGACCCGTGTCAGCATGCTGATGAGGAGAGAGCCATGCTGGGGACATGGTGTACTATCGAACTGAATGCGGCCATAGAGAAGCGCTACAGGGTTGTGAAAATCTATGAAGTATGGCATTTTGAAAACAGATCAACAGCCCTGTTTTCAGAATACATGGAGCTACACCTTCGCCACAAGCAGGAAGCCTCAGGTGTTCCCGAGTGGTGTGTCGTTGATTCAGATAAAGATAAATATATAACCGATTATTACAACAAAGAGAGTGTGCTTCTACGGAAAGAGAAGATTGCTGTAAATCCAGCAAAGAGGCAGATTGCCAAATTGTTTTAAAACTCCCTATGGGGAAAATTTGGTCAGAGAACAAACATGCCTAACACACAGGCGGTGAGAAATCCTGATGAATTTTTCAATCTCCTATTTTCAGAGGCTTACACTGTGAATTTCTTGAGGATGATGCTGTGTGTGTGTCCTAGAAACATGCTGTAGACAGAATAACAACCAGGGATAGAAAAAAAATTAGTTCATAGCCTGCTTTACCACTGCTTATGCACACCTGGAACTTTACCGGCTGCTGGACAAACTGCAGGATAGAGTTCTCTATCATGACACAGATTCTGTCATTTTTGTGCACCGAGAGGGGGAATGGAACCCCCCTTAGGGGATTACTTGGGAGACCTCACAAGTGAAGTCCCTGCAGGGTTGCATATCACTGAGTTTGTTTCTTCTGGCCCTAAATCATACGCATACAAGCTCTCAAACAACACTGCATGCCTGAAGATCAAAGGGATCACACTGTTGCTAATTGTGAAAAAATTAATTTTTATAGTCTGAAAGACCTGGTTTTTGCTCACGTTTCAGACAAGCAAGGCTGCTCACCCCTGAAATAGTTGTACAGCAACAAGGGATTGTTATGGATAAACGTCAGTAGCTCATCCACACAAAACAGTTAAGAAAAACTCACCCAGTTTAATACTATTTCTGCTAAGAGAAAACCAAAAGGCTGGGATGTTTTTCTGAAAGCTATGGCTGAACTAAACATGCCAGCCTCTCTTGTGGGGAGTTCGTTAGAGAACAGTTAGAAAACTTGAAATTATCTCCAGCTCGTCCTTCCCCTCTACCTGCAACGGGTGCTGTTGCCCGGCGCAAGAAACAAAGAGACTAGAATGGTTGCGTGTGGAGGACCGGCCCCTGACGCCTCAGAGGGCACTAGTCAAGAAACCCGGGTGGCACACTTTCTAAAACACATCAATAAAAACAAGACAGATAAAACATTTAATTTTTGTCTTTTATTTTATTTTATGCATGGATTACATTTTATGTTTTACACTGGGGGCGACAGGCATGAACATGTTGAAACATGCTGCAGGGGTGGCAATCTTTCTTCCTTTTTCTGTCCTTGACAAACCCTACAACCATGCGATCATTTTTGGAAACGTTTTCAGAGTACATATTTAAAATCTGACCAAATGACAGACCTTCTGTTCTGTAAAAAGAACACACAGTGATAGCCGCATGTCACTGCTGAAGGGTGTTGTAGCTGTCTCTTGTGGAAGATTATCTCTTCGCACTGGTGCCATAAAAAGTCAGTCATTGATTCAGGGATGCGTGGGTTGTCTGGTGCTACACCGTATGAGTAAAAAAACTCTCCAGGGCCGTTAGTTGGCAAATAGATGGCCAGCCAGTGTTTCCCAGGCATTGTGTGTGCGTGTGGGGGTGTTCACCACTATTCCGATAGGTCTTTTGGTAATAAGTCTCCTTGGTAACAGGTCACAGGGGTAGACATCTAGAAAGGTCTTGCCTTGATGTAATACACTTTATATCTACATCGTGTTCATCTTCACATGTAATCAAAGAGGACATTTCTCTTGTGATTGATTTAAATCACATTGTCAAATACCCCATATAAGATCATATTAATAGTGACAGGCAGGGGTTGGGCAAAACGGATCTCGGCTCTAAGGTTTCCAGTTTTGATCAGAGAATAATGTTCTGAGCAACCATGGTCTGGAGTTAAGTCAAAGGCATACAGGGTATAGCCGTGGCTAAATTCAAAACAGTTAATTAAAATGTCTTGGTCCTTCATGCATTTCCCTGATGCTTGTACCAGCTGCAGGCACTCTCGCACACATAGTCCGTTTGCATAATCAGGCTGGAGGGGTTTTGATGGAACTTGAACCCCATCAACGTACAAGGCTACAAAATTAGCATGGTAGTGCTTGAAATTGAAAGGATTTCTGTCATATGCACCACTGAATGCCGCATTGTCAACAAAGGTTATCACTAACTGTTTAGGCAATTGTCCCAAGAAAAGATTTTCTTGATTACACACAAGGCTCCCTGCAGGTATACTGAACACTTTAATCCCCATGTGCTCAACGGGGTATTTTGCATTAGAGGTCAGAAGGGCCTCTGTGTGTCCTAGACGAACCCCTGGGGACACTTTCACCCTTGTGACAAACAGAGATGCGTTTAAAATATCCACTATGTACTTCTCTGCGGCATCACCGCTCTTCAAACAGAATATATCCTTGCTATGGGTGAGTTTAATTTTCGCATCTACTCCATTCAGTAACATTTTATCCTGGAAAAATAGTTCGCTGTGCAATGGTCCCATCAGGTCTTATTTCCGGCTGCCTGCTGAGTGTAGTGCTCTGGATCTAAAGCCCCAGTTTCCAGCACCGGCTGCTATGGTGGTTTGCTCCATTGCTTGATAGTTGTCTCTATAAAACCCACCGGCTGCAAATTGTGTGCTCAAGGTGTCAGCGCCATAGTTAAAAATCAGCTCTATCATGGCTCTATAGGGGTAACAATTATTACTCTGGCTGATAAGTCTGTCTCCAAGGGTAACGTCCAGTTGGCTAAATAGGGAGGCAATGGGATAGTTTACCAAGGCTACTTTAGCATCATCAGCGATGTTTGACCCATCTTCTTTTGTGATCTTGCACACCACATAGAGCAATGTATTGTTTCAATCAATATAATCTTCACTGTTTTCGGTTATATAAAATTCGAGAGAGGCGTTGGGTGTTAGGGCGGCCAATAGTGGTACTTCAATGTACATGCTGCTTTCCACACTGGTTTGTGTAGGTGATAGTTGAAAAATATCCAATTCAGATTTGGTACATTCTTCAGAGGCTCTGTGAATGAAGGCCATTTTAAAATATGTCTCTCCTGCCCCGTTTCAGGACCTTTATCTTCTGATTTCCTTTCTTCTTCCTGTTCCAAAGCTTCTGAAGTTTTTTAGGAGGTGCACCTGTGTTTAACTGCTTAGGAGGACCTAAGCGTTGATTAGATGCTTTTCATTTAACTCCACCCCTTCTTTTCAGGTATGTGAGCCCTGATCCTTCTTGGGGGTTTCACTTTTTTCATAACATGCCCCACTACATCTCCAGCAATGTTATGCACGGCTGTCTTAATATGTGGTTTAATTAACTCTAAACCTCTCCTCAAGAGAGGGACGGCCTTTCAGAACAGCCCACAAAAAATTCCGCCCAGCCCTGCCCCGTACATGTTTACAGCGCAGTGAAATCCGGGGAGGCCACGACCTGCCTGTGCACTATAGGCATTTATAGCCCTATAAACATTGTCATCTCCATAGTCTTTTAACACAACAATTTTAACTTGCTTCTTTTCTCTCCCTATTCATTCCCTTTTCTGGGGTGAATATGCAACCTCACAACAATTTTCCACAAAGTGAATGGCACGTGTTGGTTCTGATCCGTCTTTATTTCAATGGTAATCATGTTGATGTGGTTTTTACTCATCAACACGTAATGCAGCTTGTCGTAGGTAACTGTAACACATTTGTAGGTTTCTCCCCTGACGGGTATGCAGTGTAACAGGGGTACAGAGTGATCTCCCACCATTTGGTGCTCTATGATATCCATATATACGTACAAAGAGCTGAAACCTCCGGTAAGGTCCATTGCATGAGGTATTTTTCTGACGGGTTCATCCGGAGGGACTCCCAAAATGCTGGCTAACTCAGCACTAGCTGAAAAGAAGTAACTTTCAACTTTTCCCATGACCGGGCCATAGGCCAGCCACGGACAGGTCTATAGCTTGTTTTATAGTATCATTCATGTTGTCCAGAACATCTGGAATGTCCTTGTAATAGCCCCTGTGTAGCTGAAAGTCCAATTTATTTGTACCCTCAGAAATGGAAAACAGTGCATTTTTAATGATTGTGTACCATCTCTGAGGATACTGTATCTCAGCTAGGCCAACTTCCCAAACCCCATTCAAATCTAAGGGCTGGGGTAGCATTGTTGTAAAGCTGGCATTTGTATTTTGGGGAAAAACTTTCTTATAGGCGTTGCTGGGGAGTGTGATGTAAAAACGATGATCACCCATTTTGCTTTTCTGTCCTATACGCCCTCACAAACTTCAGAGGCAGACACCCAGCTGTTGAACTTGCTAGGCCAACCCAACCATTTCACTAAGTGAAACTTTCTTGTGCCCCTGCCTTTTGTGTCCAAAATCTTTTGAATTCTGTACACTCTGTCTTCCCAGTCATTGATCTTCTGTAGTTCTTCAGGATGTAAAGTCCCAACTATGGCCTCCCCATCATAATCCATTAACTGGTATACAGGCCTCTCTGCTCCTTTGATGACCCAATTCACTATAAATATTTCAGTGGTGAAATTCTGTTCATATCCCTTATCAAATACCCCCTTCGTTTTAGAAACCCTCACACGGTCTCCTTTTCTGAGTCTTGGAACCTCTTTTTTTGTTTCAGCAGAGGCCCCATAGACCGTTTTCCAGATGGCCAGAGCATTGTGATGATTCACATCTAAAGGTCTACATTTAATAGTTCTATGAATGCTGTGGTTATAACTTTTAAGGAACTGTGGTAATACATCCACATACCTGTAGGTGTTATTAGCAGTGAAATATTTCCACATTTTTGTTTCTGTTAAACCTCTCCACCACCCCCGCTTTGACCTCATTATTGGTGACAAAATTGTGTATTCCACTTTTCTTTAATAAGCTGCTTACAGGCCTGTTTAGAAATTCACCTCCCCTGTCCATTTGTATTTTCTCAGGTTTTCTTCTGTCTTGTTTGAAAATAGTGTCAAAAGCGTTGGCCACTTCTTTGCCTGTTTTGCCTTTGAGAACTTTTGCCCAGCTGTGCTTAGAAAGGATGTTGATGCATACCAGGATATACTTGTAGCCCTTGTTGTACTGAGCAAATTGTTGCATATCGACCAAATCAGCCTGCCATTGAGCATGTACTTTGGAAACAATGGTCTTATTTCTTTTAAAATGAACTCTAGCCGGTCTATGCAGTGTATAGACAGCCTGATCAGAAAGCCATTGAGAAACATCCCCTACCTTCAATGTTTTGATCTGCTTTTTGGCCTCCCTAAATAGAGGGTTCAGACAGCCAAAGCTCCCCACTGATGCGGGTGTATAATATATATCATGTAGTATTTTCCCATGTGCAGTCATCTCGGCGGTTAACACAAATATGAACAAGGTATGGTAGAATAAATGATCTTTATTAAAAGACAGTATATTACAAGGGTGTTGTAAAACAACCCTCTAAGCCTCAGGGGTAGTAGAAACACATTAAATACAGGATAGATTTACAGGCTGTATATTCCTGCAGGGTGGTTTCTCATCATCATCCCAAGCATTCTCCTGTGGGTTGAAATGAAACAACACTTTAGTAAGGTTTCTAAAGACCATACCACCCCCTAACATACCCCATAACTATAGCTTTTAGAAAATGCTCTTACCTGTCTGACTTTGTCCTCTGCATCACTCTCAAAGCCTTCATCTGAAGCCTCTTCCACCGTCAGATCCTCAGGGCTGTCGGCAGCCCCCCCAAAGCCCGGTTTTGCCAGCACACAGCCATCCACGTCCTCTGCAGATTTCAGGGCTTCTCCAGTTGCCTTCTGAAAAGCTGTTTTTGGCCCATGTCCACAATCACACTCAATCTCATAATCATCATCACCCCACAACAGGGTGCAGGCCGGCTTTCTTGTGCTTTTCGGCTTCTGCTTTGGCTTTGCAGTAAATACGTATATGTCTTCTGCAGACTTAGCCTTTCTTAGATTTTCAGGGTCTTCAGGCAGCATCCCCCTGAGACTTGCTAGGGGTCCTAAGGGGCATAGGGGCTTGGAAAAACCCACAGGCCCATGGTAGTAACCTTGGGGGCGCAGGCGCCTTTTGGGTTTCACCAGTGCTTTTTGGCTTTCTGCCTTTTGGGGTGCCTGGGTGGAGGGGGGCTGATTTTCCTTGTCCTCCATCTTCTCAAAGCCTCGCCGGTCTCTGCAAAGAGCTACAGGCACATGCAGAACTCCCCAAAACAACCGCTGTGGAGTTTCAGCCCCAGGCAGCCTAAGGGCAGGCATGCCAAGGCATGCCCTACGGCCAACCCTTTTCTAGCCAAACCCCTCAAACCTTTTCCTATTGGCCTGCAGGGCCAGGGGGTGCCACGTAGCACCGGGTGCCAATCCTGAGGCTGCTCTCTGGTCACGGGGGGACCCGCGTCTATGAACCCCACCTGTAGGCCCACGGTGACCTCACAAACCCCTACGTCAGCCTCCTAAAGCCCTCCCCTCCCTGGAGGAGGGCCCTGGGTCAAGCCTAGGGCCTTAGTCCCACCTCATAAGGGTGGCGCACCTGTCAAAATTGATTTTGATGAGTGCTAGGTATTCTAACTACTTTTATGCATGTGGGATTGCAGCCCAAGTGTTCTGAGAACTAAATATAGTGGGAAAATATGTTAAAGACATAGTACATGAAACGGCAGTCTTCACTGTGTCTGTATTCTTGCTAAGGTTTTCTCCGGAAAAATTTGCTTATTTTTTTGTCATTGCTGGCCAACACTTGAACTTCTAGGTGGTTGAGTATTGTTATGAACACAGACCACCCTACTGTCAGATAAGGTGATTTATATTTGCATCAAAACAAAGGGCTGGAATAGCCACTTCAACTATACCTAAGACTATGTGGATATATTCACTTGAGCATCCAACTAGATGTGTGCAACAATCACATTTGTCCACAAAAAGGATGAGATTTACCTCTTACAGAAAAAGGAGCAGAGAGGAGGGGAACAAATCCTGACATTTTGCTCACCTTCCTTTCTGGTTTTCTGTGGTTTTAATCTACAGTGGTGCCTCGCTAGACGATGTTAATCCGTTCCACGAGGATCGCTGTCTAGCGAAAACATCGTCTAGCGAAGCACATTTTCCCATTGGAATGCATTGAAATCGCTTCAATGCGTTCCAAGGGAAAACGCAGTCGTCTTGCGAAATTTCCCATAGGGAAACCTCGTCTAGCGAGTGAGGGTCCCCATAGGAATGCACTGACAGCTGCACTGACAGCTTTTCACCACTAGTCGGCGCACTCCTATGGGGAAACCTCATCGTCTAGCGAAAATCGCCATAGGGAAACATCGTTTTGCGAAGCGCAGTAGCGCTCGCAAAAAGGCATTGTCTAGCGATTTCCTCGTCCTGCGAGGCAATCGTCTAGCGAGGCACCACTGTATTCCATTTCAGCCCTATTTCCTTAATTTAAAGACAGCATTGTATTGTGACTAGTCATGTCTTCAGAAAGGTCACGGACACAGAAAAAACAAATGCCCTCATTCAACAGACAAAGTCTATGTACTCATGCATCAATTGTTGACACCAGTTTGGACACATCCCGCCATCAAGTTTATGATGTTTATTTAAGCTTTGCTGAACATACTGAATGTAGGTGAAGTCCTATAGACTCTTACCTTAGAGTAAGTACAAAGCAAGGTGTTGTACCCATATCTGTAAATTTGATCTTAATATTTCATTTAAAATATTTAATTGTTGACTATTGAATAAATATTGCTGGTGGAAGAATGTTTTAAAACATTTGCTTTGGGACAGCTCAAGACCTACCTACATGCAACAGAACAGCAAGCACCAGTTGCGCCAAAAATGTATGTTGTACTAAGGACTGCCAAGTTATTTTGCCATCTGAGATAGAAAACCCCATAAGCTCTTGTACCTATGAATAAATACACAACAATAACACATTCAGCCAGCAACAATTTGTTGCCATTTGCATTGCATTCCTTCCTCTGCTCTCTTGCTTGGGTCGCTTTTTAAGTTGTAAGGCCTTGGGATGGGACAGTCCTCACTCATTGTACAACATCATGAACTATTACAGTGCTTATAGTTGCATTTCATATAGCATCACTATTATATAGCTGTTAAGATGATATGCAATAACATGATATTTCTTTAAACGTTTTCCAGTATAACTCTAGAACACTTGCAAAAGGACTGGTGAAACATGTGGCCCTCCAGATGTTGTCAACTACAACACATATCATCCCAGCCAGCATAGTCAATTATGAAGGATGATGGGAGTTGCAGTTCTATAACATCTGGAAGCCAACATGTTCTCCATGCCTGTTTGTGCAGGACAAAGCATCTCTCTCTTGTCAACACCCCCATGACCCTCCTTTGTCCTATATTTTTGCAATTTCAGCCTACCACATACAATACTCAACACTATTCACTATGGGGAACATAAGACATCCTTTATCTCTGCAGAGTGATTGTCGATTTCTCTGGTCTCTTGGAGGTGTTCCACACTTATGGCCTCTCTGGGGACATTCTGGAAAATGTCCCACATCCTCCATCCTGGCTGTTATGAATGTCCCTCGACTGGTTTTTTTTTTTAAGCCTCCATCTGCTTAAAGCGTCCAAGTTCAATAAGCAGCGTTTGAAATAAAGCCCAAGCAAAAGGTTAATGGATGCCTTTTTGTATCAACCTGGTGAGCGTGAAGCGCAGAAAACGAGGCGATAAATAAAATAAAATGGAGGATGAAATCCATATAGGACTCAAATGTAAGCTGAAGCGAGTGAGAGGTGCGTTTGCGTGAAGGAGCGGGTGTGTGACACATCATACCGTGGGCACAATTTCATCACAAGAGGCTGAACTCCAGCTTGCTCCTCCACCCTCCCCGTCAACTCTGTCTGTTAACGCCCGCGTCCCAATGAATTCACGCCTGGCCCTCATTACGTGAAGAATAAATCAGAAAAAGAAAAAAAGGGAAAGGCGGTTCCGCCCCATAGTAGTCACTGGTAGCAACGGGATGGGGCTCGACGCCGAGCTCTCCTGAGGGGAAGGGAAAGCAAGGTGGGGGAGGGGCTCCCGCGTCCGCCGAGAAGTGATTTATCCGCAACTTCTCTCGAGAGGAGAAGGGCTGCGGGTCTCTTCGCTGTACTGTCCTCTTTGCCTTCTCCCTGGCCCGCCTCCTTCGCCCTTCGGCGCTTGTTACAGGCCTGCTCTTTTTCATCGGCCCCGCTTGTCCAGAAGGAGAAACAATAAAGAACTTTCACTCCATTTTTTTTCTTTCTCTGACGGAGAGGAAGGGGCAGGCGCTGGGTTGCCGCAACGCGCATGCTCGACGCAGGCGCCATTTTGGAAGGGCCGGAGATTAACCAGCGGGAGCAGTGGCGGTGGCGACGGGTGGAGGAGCTGGGCCCGGCTCAGAGGCGGCGGTAGCGGCCTGGGGTTGGGCGGGTCGGTGGACCCCCTGCGGAGATGGCTAACATCGCAGTGCAGAGGATTAAGCGGGAATTCAAGGAGGTGCTGAAGAGCGAAGAGGTGAGAGACTTGCTTGCCCCTTCGGTTACTACGGTGGGGGTGGGGGTCTGCATCCCTTTCGGTTTTCTTCCTCGTGCATTTCTTATTCGCCAAAATCATTTATGATCGAGGGGGAAAGTCATATTGTCTTAATTTCCTGGGCAGTGCTTCTTTTCAGGAATGGAGGGGGGAGAGGAGATATTTCCTAGTGGGGTCCTATCCTATCGGAGCGGATTTGGGGGACATCACAAAATGAAGGAAGAGATGACTAGAAAAAAAATGTCTGAGAGGGAAAGGTTAGACCTTCTAAGAAAAAGGGGTAGCTTTCCATTTTATCTGCTCTGCTGTCCCTGCTTAGGCTCTCTGAAGAAAGGATACGGTAGGCCAACATCACAGGTGTGTTAAAGCAACTATTATGTGTGAATGTGCCCTCCTTCAGTGGAACTACGTTACTACCGTTCAGAAGTCGTGCTGTTTCCCCTTTTAAAAATCAACACATTCTCTACAGTTATTGAGAGAAAAGGCTACCTTACTTTGTCCCAGATGCAGGCCTTACAGGTAGGCTCTGATGCACTCTCACAAGTATCTTTCCGGTCCATCCCCTTTTTCTGGTTTTTGTTGTTGTTGTCCTCTCCTCTGTGTTCCAGTGAATCTGAGGGCCAGAGAAAAGTTCTAACCCCTTTTTTCATATTAAATGTCAAACACTATGTATTGAAGAGTGCTGGTATTCATAGTAGTATCAGGGGATGGGCACTGATAGGGAAATCTTCCCAGTTTTGGTGAAACTGGCAAGTATGTTTATAAGTATAACTGAATTAATTAATATTTGAGGAGAGCTATATAAAATAAAATGGCAGTTCTTTCACTGAAGAGTGAAAGGAAGCAAGTACATGTAATAGCTTGTAGTAATATTGGTTGTAAATAGCAAATCTGTTAAGAACATTTGCTTCGTTTACAGATTTAAATGACATAAACATGTATAGTGACTGACCTTGTTTTGTTTTATACCTCTCTACTAATACTATTTGAACGTATTGGGGAGAACAATTTTGCTAATAGTACAAGTGTGCATACATTTTCTTATTACATGAGGAAAACAGTGTTTGCCATATACTTAAAGAACTCTTGCTAATCCCAGTGCTGTGAAGAATATGTTCATATAATATAGATATTTGTATACTCACTTACTACACTTATACTTCTCAATACACATTTAAAATATACTAGTTGTATATCTTTTTAAGTATGCATCTTAAGATTTTAAGCATATACATCCTAAGTCACACTGAAATCAGAGAATGGTTTATGGATATTTAATGTATTCCTTCACATGATGCTGGTAATATTTAATATTTGGGGACCTTGGTACAGTGGTGCCTTTAACAGTCAAAAGTCATCACTGTATCACCATCACTGGCAATCCAGCAAAACTTTTGATTATTAAAGGCTCCCAAAGGCTTTCCCAGGGCAAATGGAAGTTGTAGGAAGTCTCAGAACCATAAAGGGGCTGGGGGGGCAGTTAAGAAGCCTATCAGTTTAGTTTAATCAGCTTAAATTAAATACTACTAGCACCAGATGATAATGTCATCTGCTTTTTAAGTGTGCAAATAGGCTTTTGCCCATAGTGTACTAGTGCACACTGTCCAGTCACTCCCATTGCAACTAGGAGTGGCCAAACTAGTGTCCAGAGTTTGCTTATTGTGCTCTCAGAACTTAGCACTTTAGCTTTTTACTAGAAGAGACTATCCTGAATGTCAGTTTTGATGTCATGGTAATTAAATGGTGGAGAAGAATTGTGCAGTGTGTATTACATTGTTGTTAAAGATAATAAAGTCTTTGGCTTACCATGACTTCAGGCCAGTCCTTTACATTTACTGAAAATATTTTACTTGCAAAGTACTGAATTCTGAAAGGTGATTTAATATTTTATACTAAGAAAATGGTAACTTTAGGGGTTTGTGAGAAACTGATTTGTAGATGTAGGTAATGGGTTCTGTGCTAAGCTGTGCTTAAAAGAGAACTGATACAGATGGCTTGCACAGAAAATTTTAAGTAGTACTTATGTCTGTTTTATACATGAAATTGTACTTGATGATGTTTCAAGTTTAATTTGTACAGCAATTTAAATGATGGTGACAATATTGATTATTATTATGTGCTGTTAAGTCTACTCTGGCTTCTTGTAACTTTCTCAAGGTTTCTTTAGTATAAAGTATGCACAAGTGTTTTACCAGTCCCTACTTTTGGTGGCACTTAGGATTGTGTTGCTTGCCTAAGGCTGCACAGATGGCAGGGTGCATAACCCTATCAGCCACACATGCTCTGGGTAGTCTCGACTGGCCTCTCTACCTGAAGGCACAGTGGGAATCCAGACTCCTGACCCCTGGCTCTTCAGCCATGTGCTCCAGCTCATAGGCCTGCATAAATGCATAGCAGCATGTTTTCATATCCAGTTGGTCTCTAGCTCCTTTCCACAGTAGTATTTCTAGAGGGCAGAGTATGCATCCACTGTTAAACATAATTTATATAAATGATATACTGATATAGAAAATGGCAGGAAAATCAGGAGCGCAGGTAAATGGACAGACTGTTTACTAAACATGGATGGAACTTACAGCGTTTTAGGTACGAATGTGTTTGAAATACTTTGGTTGTCTGTGTTTTACCTAGAAATGGAGGGGGTGAGTTCTAATTAGTCTAGCTTGGTTATGGGGTGTATTAAGGCACTTAATTTGTATGTCTGAAATTATGTTGTGCAGTTCTGCAAATGTTATAACTTTTACAAATTGTCATCAGAAATCTCTATAGACATCTGTTGCATACTGAGTAGCACAACTTGGTATGCAGCAGGAAATTTTGTAACATGAGGCAATTCATGTCTAAAAATTAAGCTAGTTGTGTAACTAACTATACAAGAGGATTTCTGACATTTGTTTTATTTTATTTAAAATATTTTTACCTTACCTTTCTCCTTAAAAAGGACCTAAGGCAGCTTACATCATTAAAAGACAATATTAAAGCCAGAAAACAGTAAATATACAAATACTAGAAAGGCTGTAATAGCGCATTACAACACAGTAAACAAAAACAATACTAAAACCACATTCAGAACAGTAACACACAGCAATCTGTTTAACAGCCCCATTCAGGCAGCTAGTCACTGCGGGAAAGCTTTCCTGAAGAGAAAAATCTTCACCTACTTGTGGAAGAACAGCAGAGATGGGGTCTACCTGGTCTCTTGTGGGAGGGAGTTCCCAATTCTGGGGGCAGCGAGAGAAGAGGCCTTCTCCTGTGTCCCCATCAAATGCACTTGTGATGGTGGTGGGACCAAGAGAAAGGCCTCTCCTGATTATCTTTATACCTGAGCAGGCTCATAAAGGAAGATGTGGTCCTTGAGATAGCTTGGACCCAAACCATTTTTAAAAGTTTAGCCATCACTGGCCAATTGGAAACACAACATTGCAGTTTACACAGAACAAACAGCAGATGATAGAAGTATTCTCAAACCACTTTCTTTTTATTACTTAATTTTTACTCATTTTCAATAAGGATAGGATTGGGGCTGGTGGACTGGGGGAGTGGACATGGGTAGGGGAAGGGTAAAATTCCAGATAGCAAGAGGGTACTTTTGCATCCACTTATACAATTCTACTAGAATAAAAAGATGACAAAAAAGAACAACTTAACAGTTTTTACAAGAATTACTATAGTTACTAATCTCTCCATTCCCTGATTGGACCTTCGCATTCTTCTTTTATCTATGCTTTCCAGTCCATATTTCGAGTCCAGCTATAAAATCATTCCAAATTTTTGTGTCCTTTTTAAGATGACTGTGTTTCTGCTTTCTTCCAATGTTTCCCATATTATAGCTACAGTAATTACGTGTATTATCAAATGTTTCATTTCTTTATCTACAGTCTCAGACTTAATACTCAATGAACATAATTCCAGTTTAAATATCTCACAAAATACAAAAAAATTTTTCCCAACATTTCAGCATTTCATATACTAATCTCCAATAATTTTCTGCTTCCCTACCTACCCACCCAACGTGGTTGAAAGTACCCTCTTGTATTTTACATTTCCAACACTTATTAAAAAAACATTTCATAAAGCGGCTCAAACCACTTTCTTGATTTGTGCCACCAACTAGGTGTAGAATCACCAAAGAGCATTGCCCTAATTCCTGTCCCAAACTTATGTTCTATAAGAATACTGTGATCAATGGCACTGAAACTGTATAGGAGGTCCAGGGGGATCAACAGGACCACGTTTTGTCTGTATCTCCAGAGGAGGAATAAATCACAGTTAAATGTTAGAAGACATGTTTTGTATTTAAAAGGCCTTATGTTCAGTCCCTGGCCTCTCTAGTTTGATTTGGAAAGGGCTTCTGTCTGAAACTTTGGAGAACTGATACCTGTGTCTATGGTTAGTAGTAGGAAAGTAAGAATAAGAATAGTGTGCTGTCAAGTAAATTCTGACTCATGATGACCCTTTTCAGGGTTTTCTAGGTAGAGAGTACTCAGAAGTTGTTTACCATTCCCTTCTGGGGGCATTTTGGGACTGTGCAAGGCCACACAGGCTGGCTCTTCTGGGATGCATAGTGGGGAATTGAACTTTGAATCTGTGACTCCAGTCAGATACTTAATTCACTGAGCTATCCTGCCAGCTGCCCAGGAAATCTATAGACTTCTCATGTTTCTTCAAGTCTCTCTGTGTGTGTTCTGTGGCATCAAATCAGAACCAACTTACAATGACCCTAATAGGATTTTCAAGGCAAGTGAGATATTTAAGGAGTGGTTTTACCAGTTCCACTCACCCAGTGAGTTTACATGACCAATCGGGGTTCAAACCCTGTTCTCCAGAGTCCTAGTCTGTCTAGTTCATGGCAGGTGGTCAAGGGTAAAGGAAATTTTAGTATAGTAAAATCTGGAAAGCTAGTGTTTACACATTGCCTATGTATATAATATCAAGCTTGCTGAATCAATAATCTAACTTAATATAAGGCAGTTTTGTATTTTTTCAAAATGGACAAGTCTGTTTCAGTCCTAAAATCAGACAAAAAGGCAGATTCTGGGACATGTTCCAGACATATAATTATCCCATTTCAACTGAGTATACTCAAATGCCCAGTAGTTTCATACAGCTCTGGATACACTTCAATAGTTCCCTGATTTCAAGGAAGTTTAGTATTAAATGATTGGCTGACAGTTATTAACTGGGCGCAGCTTTATTTTTCTTATAAAATCAAAAGAAAATGTCCTTATTTACAGAGTGTAAATATAACTGGTTTGAACAGGTTGTTGGCACAAGTTAAGAATTTTTTGGTTCAGTTAAGAAGAATGTTAAAATAGATATTTACAAGATTCATCCAGGTGGGCACCTTGGATGGTCCTGTAGTCATAGGATGTTGCTTCTTAGAATCAAGGGGAGGAGTCATATCTGTGATAACTTTTTGCTGGTCCCTGAAGCCCATCATAAAAATAGAATGTGTGACTTAATGTGCTAGAGTTCTAATGACTGATACACAAAAATACTTTTTTACAGGTTCCTATTACCTAGCAAAACAATCTAACTCTTTGTGTTTGGTAGGCCACTGAGTCGAGGTTTACATGAGTGGGGCTGTAATCCTATGCTTGCTCCTATCTAGAATAAGCATCTTTAAAAGTAGTGGGACTTTTGAGTAGGCATATAGGATTATGCTGTATGTGTAGATTTAAGTGTTTTATTCAGGGTAGACTTGAGTTAAATCATGGTTTTCCATATAAAGGGTAATTCTTGCTATTTGTTATTACCTTAATATTTACAACTCATGAAGGTTTCATTTTTAGAGTAGCTTTCAGGTTAGTTTTACCATTCTATCAGAACATTAATGATAGTTGATTTATTTACCTTTTGCAGTAGATAATTATGAAATAATTATGAGGTGAACTATCTCCAGTTTAATAGGTTAGTAATTCATATTTGTACATTTTTTCTGCTATACTTTATTAGAAGGAAAAAATAATTAAGAATAGCATTAACAATTTAAATTATTTTATTTAACTAACACAATAATATTATGCAACACACATATTCTTGTATTTGCTTAAACATTCATTTGTAGAAGAACAATAGGATTGAGGTTTCTTTCTATAAGTGTGTTTAAAAACATTTTTCCTGTTGAGAAGAGGCATGTTTTCTTTGCACACACATATTTTCAGTTTTGAGAACTGCAAAACCAAGCATCTGTAATGGTATCTTGCAGATAGAAAAATTACCCCAAATAGTCTTATAGAAACCTCTTGGAGAATATGATATTGGGACCATGATGAATTAATTAATGGAATTAATTTACAGATTTTTTAAAATTTCCATGAATGTGCAGGCTGAAATCCTGTTGCTTAGTGCAGTAAAGATGCATTACAGTAGGCCCACTGAATTAAGGAGAATTTGGTGTGTCAACTTCTCCCTAAGTTCCATTGATTCAAATCAGCCAATTCTAGTTGTGATTTACTTTATCATACTAAGTTGCAACTAGAGTATGCACATTTGAATCAATACAACTTATGGAGATGTTTGCACATCAAATCCTCACTGATTCAGTGGGCCTTTTCTAATGTGACTTACTACGCTAAGCAACAGGATTTCAGCCACAGTTTCACATTATATAATTAAAAGCTAATCATTATTGTATGATGAAAGGCCTTTGGGCTATAAGTTACCTTGCAAAGAAAATTATCTTCAGAGTTTTCTTCAAAAAGCATTTTCTAAAACAAAATCGGATGCTTACATTTTTTTTAAAAAAATCATTGATCAACCCTGCTTTTATTCGTATTCTTTAAAGCATCAGAGTTTAAATTAATATTTTCAAAGAAAATTAAATAACATCTGCAGCTGCCAAGAAAGCCAACACAGTCCTAGGCTGCATCAACAGGGGAATAGCATCAAGATCACGGGAAGTGATAGTACCACTCTATACCACGCTGGTGAGGCTGCACTTGGAGTGCTGTGTCCAGTTCTGGTCATCACAGTACAAAAAAGACGCTGAGGCCCTGGAAGGGGTGCGGAGAAGAGCAACAAAGATAAGGGGACTGGAGGCTAAACTAGGTATGTTTAGCTTAACGAAGAGAAGACTGAGGGGAGTCATGATAGCAGTCTTTCCAATATCTGAAGGGTTGCCACAAGGAAGAGGGCATCGATTTATTCTCCATTGCACCTGAGGGTAGGACACGAATCAATGGGTGAAAACCTGTCAGAGGGAGATCCAACCTGGAAATAAGGAGGAATTTCCTGACTGAGAACCATTAAGCAGTGAAACAGCTTGCCTCCAGATGTTGTGGGTGCTCCATTGGTGGAGGTATTCAAGAAAAGATTGGACAGCCATCTGTCTGGGACGGTATGAGGTCCGGGATGACATGAGGTCTCCTGCCTTGGGCAGGGGCTTGGACTAGAAGACCTCCAAGGTCCCTTCCAACCCTACAACAATCCTATTCTATGATCTTATTTTAACTTAAAAAAAAAACATGAGATACAGGTTTATTAATAAAAAACAGATTTTTGTCCACTGATGTGTGTGTTCCTCATAATGTTGGATAACTTGCTGGTGTCTTAAATTGACTGAAATCTGATTTAGATTTTTAAAGGGAAAAAAATAGAGTTGCGTATTCATTGTTGTATGATAGAAGTACAGTGGACCCTCGATTTACGCACGGCTCCACTTACGGACTTTTCGAGTTACGGACTTCTCCAGCCGCAAAATTTCACTTCTACTTCCGGCCGGAGAATCGACATAAGAACAGAAATAGGTAGGGGGAAAAGGCGGGCAATTCAACTTTCTAACTATAGGTGGCGCCGAGGCTGCTTCTTTGTGCTGTAGGTCTGTCGGCCATTACTGTATATAGGGTGTGTCGCAGTTGAGAGAGCTCCTGCTTTCCAAGTGCACTTAAAATTGTAAAGGACAGATGAGAACCTTTGAACCCGAAGGCGCGGGTCTACTCGCGAGTAAGCGCCGCCAAAGGTGCGGGTCTACTCGCGAGTAAGCACGGATTTGCAAGCGCGGGAAGCCTCTGCAGAACCCCGGGAGGCTTCAGACTGGTAAGGTGCTGCTGTTTTTTCTTTTTAAAAAGTTGTTCTGGGTGGGTTTTGGAGGGTAGATTTGGGCTGGGGGGTATGTTTCTGTGTTGCTTTGTTTTTTGGTGATTTTTTTTTTTGCAGTCCCAGCGTGGGACTTGCTCCACTGTTGCTGTTATTTTAATTTTTTTGGAGGGGGATATTTTTTCCTTCTGTCGGAACGGATTAATAGGTTTTCAATGCATTCCTATGGGAAATGGACCCTCGACCTACAGACCTTTCGACCTGCAGCCACTGTTCCAATACGGATTAATTCCGTAAGTCGAGGGTCCACTGTACTGCACATAAATATGATAAACTATTACTGCACATAAATCTCTGTTAAACTATCTAAACTGGAAGGTTTTAAGGACATAGCTAGGCATAGCTCTGCTTAGCTTCCTGTTCAGAAAGAAAGCTCTCAGCTAGCACTGGGCAGGAACATAAAGTTTGGGCAGAGCTAGGCCTAGCCAGCCCTCAGAACCTTCCAACTTAGGCCTGTCTCCCAGGTATGCCGCATTTAGATGTCTCTAAGAGGTCTGTCTGTCAGGTAGGACTAGAGTGGAGAATTATAGAACTTGTAGTCTAAAAACACAAGAAACCCATCCTGAAGAAGGTGAAAGAGGAAAGTACGAAAGGAGAACTGCAGCTGAAGATGAAGACAAAAACTAGGAATGTGAAAGAAATGTAGAACTCTGGTGGTGACAGTGAAGAAATTGTCCACTACAGAGTTCCATCTAACATCTTGTGGGAGCATTCGCTTGGTTTCACCCATTCTTTTCAGAGCTGCTGCAGCAAATGATTGTTATGGAAGAATTTAGCAATTTCGTTGACATTAGTCTTTATTTCTGGAACACTGACATTTTCGACTACAAGGTACAGCAATGAGCACTAGAACCATGTGTTATTAGCTTTGTATTCCCGTCTCGCTCTTCTAAATTTCTTATCATCTTAGATACATTTGCAGCATTGTCTTTGACCAAAGTACAGTGGTGCCTCGCTAGACGAACATCTCGCGGCATGAAAAACTCGCTAGATGAATGGGTCTGGCTAGGGTTTTTGTGCCTCGCAAGACGATCGTTCCTATGGCCGTTTTCCGCAAGACGAATGTTGCGATTTTATTTTATTGTTTTTTGTTGTTGTCCAGCACCATTTTTGAAGATCGCGCCCTTTCCCCCTGCTTCGGTAAGGCTCCGAACGGAAAAAAAGGGGGGGGGGGAGAAAGCATTTTTCCGTTCGGAGCCTTACCGAAAGCAAGGGGAAAGGGCCCGATCTTCAAAAATGGTGCTGGGCTAGCCTCTGCAAGCACCGCTCGCCAGCTTTGGGGGTCCCCCGGGGCTTACCTTGCACCATCCCAGGACTCGCGGGGGTCCCTCCGCGTGGCGATGGGCGTTTGCAGAGGTTTGCCCGGCACCATTTTTGAAGTTCCCGCCCTTTCCCCCTGCCTTTGGCAAGCCTCGGAAGGTTAAAAAGAAAAAAAAGAAAGCCTGTAGAACTGTTACACATTGTGGACATTACTCCACCCATCAAGACTTAGGTTAAGAATTTTACCCTGTAGAACTGTTACACATTGCTCCATTTCTCTGTCATACGCTTTATCCAGCAGTTTCCGTGCAACATCTGCTCTCCTGGGTGGACTTGTATCCTGGTCTCAGTGACTGAACCATGTTAATGAAGTATGGGATTTCAATTAGATAGAAAAAAGAGTTTGTTGTATACACGAGCTGGGCATTCTTTCCTCAATTAACTATATTTCTAATCATCTGGGTTTTTTAAAATCATAAACCTATCTATGGGGGTTCCTGGATGGTCAACTTTTTTCTTTTAGGTGATATCCTGTGTTGAAACACTATCCTGGACAGGTAACTCTGAAAATTTATTTATTCATTACGGTCGGGTGACCAGCTCATAAAACATATTATGTGGTTAAAATATACAAAATGCAGTTTAAAAATGTACAACTTTACTTATTTACTTTAATTACTTCACTTTATCTACTTTATTCCATCGGCTGCCTTGATGTATCCAGGAGCCGGGAGGATTTGTTGTCATTTGTTGCCATTCCTCACTATCTAACTGAGAAACTCCTGGCCGCGTCATATCTTGAAGACTAGCAGAAGCTCTTTAATTCTCCGGGCCTGGGCGATAAGGACTTTTTTTTTAAAAGCTTACAAAACAGGCTGATACTTTCTCCTGACTTTCCTGCTAGTCATTCGACGGCCTTGAGGACTAGAGAAGTTTGGTTGATATGAAGCTGGCAGAATCTTTGGAGCTGGACTTGACTCTTTCTCCGCCGGTGCTGCATCGGATTAAGGAAACCACTCCAATTACCATTACACCTATATCCGATATACACAGAAGCAGGGAGGCCCCAGCTTTGTACCAGAAGTAGCTTTGGAATAGAGATGTTATTACCTCCATCTCCCCTCTGGAAGTCCCCCGAAGATATATCACTAACCAAACTGGTAGGAGTGAACATAACCCGGTAACGGGGAAGGCATGACAACCCAAAATTACAGACTTTCTGATATCCAAAGAGCCCTCCAAATCCAGGATAGTTCCCTCATCAGCTCCTGTATCAGAGAACAAAGGTGATCACCTCCCAGCACATGGGAAAACATCTCAAACACCACAACTCTGAAAATGTAGAACAGGAAGATGGTGATCTTGAAGGTAGATAGTTTCTAGAATCCTTTATGTTGATAATGGATTCTTCTAAACAAAGAAGTCAATGCTTGCTGTTATTTTATTATACCATTTCAGCTTATTTAGTTTTACTCATTGTATTCACTCCTCAGTACTGCCCCAAAAAGGAATATTTGCTTGTTTCAACTCCCTGTTTCTTCGTGGCAGCTGTATAAAAATGACAGTAACATGCAGTGATGATGATGATGACTGCATGCCACTTTATCAGGGGAATATTTCTTTAAATATTTCCATTCTATTGTATTACTTTTTATTGTATAATGAGGTTACTGCTCCATTCTTCTTTTACATTATTATCTGATATATAGAGAATACAGTAATCTTTTAGACTGGATTGGGAATTTTTTTTCCAGTTGAGGGCCAAATCCCAGTTTGGAAAAGTCTAGTGTATGTGCATTAGTGGAGAACAGGAAAATCCCTTAGGATAGGAATAAAGAACCTTTTTTTAGCCTGGTTGTCAGATTCCAGTTTGGGAAAGGTTTGAGGATACACTTCAGCTATAAGAAGCATCAAACATGCTCTCTGCTTATTAGTATGCACCCACAACTAAAAGGCATATACCGCATTTTTCCATGTATAAGACACCCCCACTTTTCTAACCCAGAATTTCTTTCTTGGGAAGAAAGTGCTTTCCCCCTCCACTTTCTTTTCAAAAAGCTGCTTCCCCCTCCACTTTTTGCAAAGAAAGTGGAGGTGGAAAGCACTTTCCTCGCAAGAAAGTGGAGGGAGAAAGCTTTCTTGCAAGGAAAGTGGAGGGGGAAAGCACTTTCCGCACAAGGAAGTGGAGGGGGAAAGCAGGAATCGCTTTCCCCCTCCACTTTCTTGTGAGGAAAGTGCTTTCCCCCTCCACTTTTTGCAAAGAAAGTAGAGGGGGTACTTCCCCCTCCACTTTCTTTGCAAAAAGTGGAGGGGGAAAGCAGGGATCAAAGCGCTTTGATCCCTCCCCCACTCCTTACTACCGTGTATAAAACGACCCTCAATATTTCCTCTAATTATTTTAGGAAAAAGTGTCATTTTATACATGGAAAAATATGGTACCTGCATCCGGAGTACAGACACCATGGCTGAATGCAAAGTGATATTTCACACCTAGTCACAAAAAGCGGGGGCAGCATATATCTACTCAGAAGTAATGTAAAAGGTTTGAGGATTTCAACTAGACTTTTACATATCTATGTCATTTGGGGTGGATTATACTGTTGCAACTTTTTGTGGAGTTATTACAGCAGTTGTAAGGTTTGCCTGTATCCTATTGTATGGTCACTATGTTCGGTAAAGGGAGGTTAAGGGTGTATTTCAGTGTTAGCATTGATCTGTAGAACTGTAAAATCTCATGTTATCAAGGCAAAAATGGTTCATTTGAAAATACAGTGTATTGTTCTCCTAGGTAGAATGAGACAAGGACTTTTAATCTTAAATTTTGTCCTGCAGACAGTTTATATCCCATGGCTTACAAAATAGGTAAGAACTAGGATAGTTGAGGAGGTCAATCTTAGCAGTGTTCATGTATATATCTATTTGGTATGGCTTTTGTTTCTGTTGGTATTCCTTTGCCAGCTTCCAATCTTGTATTAACATGATATGACCTTTGAACTGCTACTGGGATGGAGGCCACTGATCCAGCTTCTGTTCATTTGCAACCCTAATCCTGAATTTACTTACCCAGTTTCTTATGTTGCTATTTGACCTTATGTTACCTTCCTCTGCCATTGAGTAGTGTAAGAAGCACTGGATGATATGAAGGTAGTTCATGCTGTTGAAAATCTCTTTCTGGAGAATTGATGCTGATCCCTCTTGCATGGTCTGGAGCTTTTTGTTTCATCCCATCAGGGCAGCACAAGATAGACTGGCACTACAGTAGCTCTCATACCTAAGTATTAACTTAAAACATACAATTCAAAACAAGTTCCATTGAGTTCCAGAAGAATCACTTCCAAAGTCAACAATGGAGTTTCAGCCATGATGTGATAGTAAAGCAAAAAAGAAATGAATTCTGCCTTCCTGTGTGCTATTAGTGCATTTTAGTCAGCATGTGGCAAGCAAATAGCTGATGGTTGCAAGCATCCTCTATCGATGTTGATAACCCATGCTGAAAATCACAAGGCGGCAACTGTGTGCTTTGTAAGATGTTGACTAGGATGCCTCCATTACTACTGCTACTTTCCACAAAATATAGGGTTGGAGCTCCAGTATCATTCTGCATATAGAAGAGTTCTTGCCATGTTTGAAAGGGACTCCGGTTTGGTAGAGATTGTTGGCGGGTGTGTATATGAGATATTTTAGCAATTCTGCATGTACCTCTGCTACAGTTTCTCCTAATCCTTCTGTAGAGGCAAGGCATAACAAGAGAAAATTGCATTCCTGTATTTACATGAGGTGCATCCTAGGAACAGAAAGCACCAGGTCAACTGTGTAAAAGATACTTGACAATTTTGATGAAAGTATACAGATTATAAGAACAAAATTATAAATATAAACTATTCACTTCATTGTGAAATTATTAAACTAAAAACTAATTGCTTCACTTCATTCTATTTTTATCCTACCCGTCATCCACAGTAACTGGCTGGATAGCTCTGAGGTTTGGGTAAGTGGCTGCCAAAGGTTTGGAGTTTGATTCCCCACGTTGTCTCCATGGAGATGAGCTAGCCTGTGTAGCCTTGGGCAAGCTTCACAGACTCAGGGTGCCTCCAGAAGAAGGGAATGCTAACCACTTCTGGCTACTAACTACCTAGAAAACCCTGGAAAGGGTCACCATAAGTCAGAAGCAACTTGACAGCACACTATTATTATTTCATTCGAAGTATTGGAACTAGTTTATGCACATATTTCCTCTTGCATTGCATTTTTCTCTCTGTCAACAGTCCTATGAGGTGTGTTAGGCTGTCTGTGAGAGAGACTTCTCCAGTATCTCTTAATGAGCTTCATGATTGAGTTGAAGATTTGTATCCCCTTGGTCCAAGTCTAACACTTTACCCACTAGGTGCACTAGGCGGTGGTGACCTTATCTGATTATTCTCTTGTGTGGAGATGATTACTAGCAGGTAGTCAGTGGGAAAAGCATTGCTGTGCTGCTAGTGTCTCCCATGACAGCTATGTATTTTAAAATGAAGTTGTCCTCACTCTTGCTCTCGATAATGAATGATATGATAATGAAATTATCTAAGAGGTCAGCTGTGTGGAAAGTGCTATATAAAAAGTTCAGTATGTACTATTTATTAGGGATGGAATTTTAGGATTTTTGAACTGCAAATCCCATAATTCTGTTTCAGAAGATCTACCTGATGGACACCTTAGTGTGGCTCAGCTGGGAGAAAGGCCTAAACTGGAAGGCTTTGAGGCCGATCTAGGCCTAGCGTTGTTCAGGCTTCTTGCTCCTGCCCTGGTGCTAACTGGTTGATTTCTTTCTGAACAGGAAACCATGCAGATATAGGTCCAGCTGGGCCTCAAAGCCTTCCGGTTTAGTCCTAGAAGAGTCACATTTAGGTATCTATAAGATGTCTGTCAGCTGGAACTCCCAGAATGGAGAATTATGGGATTTGTAGTCCAATCTTTTTTTAAAAAAAAATCCCATTCCTACTGTGATACTTCTGCCATATTTTTCTGTCAGACTATTTCATCCTGATTGATGTTCCCAGGAAGTGTCCTGTCAAGGCACTTACCAGAGTGGAACAAGTATAATTTTGAGTATGTTCCTCAAATGATTTTCTAGGACAGCCTGTTTAATGGTAATTTCAGACACCAGTTTGGATAGTGTGCAGTGGTCCAGCGGAGGGGTGCAATCGTGGCCATTACTGGTCTAAGCTGACGGGGGATTGGAGGACAGTAAATATTTATCTGTTAATACCACCCCTAGAAAAAACATAAGCATTTAACCCTTGCTGTGCAAGGGCAGTTGTTTTTTCTAAACTAAAACCTCAGTATTCAGGTTTAATTGCAGTGTTGGCACTTTGAAATAAATAAGTTGGTTTTGTGTTGGCAGTTTGGGCACTTGGGCTCAAAAAGGTTCACCATCACTGTTATAGTGCATTAAAGCTATCAGTTAATTATGTGCCACCAAGTTGGAGCGGAACTACAGTGACCCTGATAGGGCTTTCAAGTTCTGAGAAGTGGTTTTACCAGTTTCACATCCCCAGTTTCCATGGCCAAGTGGGGATTCAGACCTTGGTCTCCAAAGTCCAGTCCATCGCTCTATCCAATACACCACGCTGGTTACCTAAAATGAATTATTACAGAAAATAACAAAGTGATTGTTAATGGCATTGTGTTAAATCTCTGTTTTTCTAGTTTCTTTTTGGAATACATACATAATCATAATGGTCATTCAGAATTACAGTATTAAGGCTGAAGTCCTGTGTGCAGTTAAGTTGCTTAAATTTATTGACTTGAGTGAATTTTAAACATTTTGAAAAGAATTTAAGCTATAATTTAAAATATTGATGGGTACGCTATACGTTCATAGGTTAACTAATGCAAACATACTTTAAAAGCTGTATATCTACGATTTTGGAATTGTTAAATGTTGAAGTTACTTGGAATTTATATACATTATTGTAGCAAAAGGCTATAAAATGTCATCTCCATAAATTTGGAGGAAAAGAGAATCTAGTATGTATTCGCATCTGATTGCATTTTTTCTGTTTTTATTTTTAAGACAAGCAAAAATCAAATTAAAGTAGATCTTGTAGATGAAAATTTTACAGAACTAAGAGGAGAAATAGCAGGACCTCCGGACACACCATATGAAGGCAAGTAATATTTTGTATGTCAGAAATTGTGTCAAATCATATTGTTGGAAACTGAAGTTCATAAGAAATGATAATCATCTCATTTTGAAGTCTGTTAACTGAACTAATCTAATTCCATTCACATGGAATACATAAAGGTTAATTCCTGATTTGTTGTGTGTTGTTGCTTGAGCTTGCTTATGCAGGTAAATTTTCATACATGTTTTGATATGAATTTTGCAGGAATTGGTGCAACATGTATGCTTAACCTACCAAATGAAACATTGTATCTTTAAAGCAGAATAAAGTTTATTGTATAGATCAGGGGTCCCCAACCCCTGGTCTGCGACCCGGCAGCGGTCTGTGGCCTAGGCAGGACCAGGCCGCGGACACAGATCTCCACCCCGCGAACGCGTCACGCCCCCTGCAGGCGTGCCACCCCCCGCAAGCATGCCACGCCCCCCCCGCCCGAGCGTGCCTTGCCCCCCCAACCGGTCCGCAGTTGGGAAAAGGTTGGGGACCACTGGTATAGATAACTTCAAGCAGCAGTGCAACAATTCTAAAGAGGCTTCAGTTTTATACTGAAGCAGTCACTGCTGGGAAAAATTCCAGTGACCTGCTTTCTTTGATACCAGGTACTGCCCAGAATGAACAAGGCAAATGTGTAACAAGGTGTTATTTTTAGGGTCAAATTTGCATTGGTTCCATTTTTACATTGAATATTCAGTTGATTAACAGGTTTTGGGGCTCTTTTCTCTCTCTCCTTTCCCAACATAGCATAGGAACAAAATTTCAAACAGCTGATAGCTCTCTGTTTATGTGTAAACACTTAAAATGCTTCAGAGCTGTGTGTTTTGTTTATGTTAACTGCACAAAGTACTATGTACATTGGTGACACTAAATCTTAAAAATGCTGTCTCTTATTTCTTTAAAGTAGTTCACCAAATTTATGTAGAATGCACCTTCAGTAATGCTTTTGTTTAAAATCAAAGCATAAATATACCTTGGTTGCTTCCTAACTTTATAAAGTTTGCTTTAGAAAGATCCCTATGGACCTTTTGCTGCCAGTCCCAGTATGGTACAAAGAGGTTTGGACTTTGGCCCAGCTCTAGTAGGCAATGAAGGCAGGTTTGAGGACTTCCCACTGCTTCTCCCAACAGGGATCTGTAATAACTGTGAGGATTCTTCCTGCAAGTGCTGGCTGAGAGCACCTTGTTTTTCTTTCCTCTTTCCTATGGGAGAGCTGAGAGGCATAGTTGGGTTCCCAGTTAAAGCAGCAGGTGGAAAGGTTCCCCCAAGTGCTTCAGCCAGGGATCTAGTGACATCATAGGAAATTGTTCTTTCCTCTGAAATCATGCAGCCTCAGGGAGAAGGAATCTGATTTCTCATCCCTGTTTTAGAGTGTATTGTCAGGATATATGTAGTAAAATAGCAACTGATATATATAGATGTGCGTTTTGTAATACCTTGTGCCTGTGCAGATCCATGTCCAAAGTCTTCTAGAGTTGCATGTATTTTGGTGGTAACCCTGCCTCTGTGCCCTATGCCTAGCCGTAATAATGCTTTTTCTTCTGTTCCCTTTCAACTGCCATGCTGGCAGAAGCAAAAGCATTTTCTTTTGCATATCACAGCATCGAATATCTTTTTGTTGTGGATTTTTCATTTTAAATATAGTTTTCTTATCCTCATTTGTTCTCTTAATGAACAAAAATAAACAAGTACAACAAGAAAACTGTATATTGGAACTTGTTTATGTCCTCTGAGGTCCTCTTCAAGAAGTGGGTTGTTGGAGGTGTATTGGAGAACGGCATTTCACACAGCAGTACAATATTTGCCAGTTTCACAGAAGTTGATATCTGAAATAAGGTGTCTAAACTAAAATTATTATGTTCATTTACATGTTCTTTTGTCTAAAAACATTTAGAATGGCACATAGCATAGTTCAACAGCCATTACACATATAACAAAAATAAGATTCTAACAGCAAAATACTTTGCCACATAACTCATAAGAACAATCATAACCCCACCAAACAATTCAGCTTATGTACTTCATTACATAAAATCACATGGCATAATGTTCTTCTGCATAAGATATCTGAACTGACAAGGAAGTGTCTGGAAGATACAGTAGTACCTCAGTTTACAAATTTAATGCGTTCTCCGGGACATTACGTAACGTAAAATTCGTAAACCGAAATGTGGTTTGCCATAGGAACGGGGACGGCACTATAAACCTCCAGGCACAATGCATCCTGGAGAAACTTCCTTCGTGCTGCAGAATAAAATCGTAAACCGAGGCATTATTTTCAATAGATTTCCGTTCGTAAACCAAAAATTACGTTAACCGAGGCGTTCATAAACGGAGGTACTACTGTATAGGAATGAAAAAGACCATTAAAAGAAGCCATAATTTCCAACAGATTGAGGCATCAGCTCAACAGACAGAGTTTCTCCATATAGCTCATGGCCTTATTTCTTCTGGACAAAAACAATCCTTACATCAAAGTCTGGAAAATTGTAATAGATTGATATCCCATTTTAAAGTTAAGGTTGAATGCATCTGTTGGGACCTTGACTCTTTATAGTAGATCTAAAGATGCCCAAACAACCATCTATCAGGTTAAATTGGATCAATTTCAGTTGGTATGGCCTGAGGATGTAGATAAGACACTTGCACATTGCAAAGGTACCACCTCTTCTTTAGATCCTTGCCCATAATGGCTTCTAAAATACATTCTCCTCCAAGTCCAGCTAATGTTTTAGCATTCTCAGGCTTGAGCATCAGAGAAAAGGATTCCAAGACTGGACCATTCCAATGATTCTTTAGAACTTCCATCAGTAGTACCAACATTATTCAAGGTTGCCTCCTTGTGACTGTTACTTTTGGAAAAATTATATCAACCCGTACTAAGCCTTTCCTTGTTATCAGTTACTGACCAAACTGTCTGGTTGGCCGTCTTCCAAATCTTTTTATGGTGTTTTTAGGGACTGTTGTCTTGCAGTATTGTCTGAAATCATGTTGCTTGGTGTAGTAAGCACAATTCAGAGTGCTGGTTCTGACCTATAAAGCCTTATATGGCTTCGATTCTAAGCTGTCTCAAGGACTACATCTCCCTTTATGAGCCTAGTTGGGTGTTAAGATCATCAAGATAGGCCTTTCTCATGGTCCCACCACCTTCACAGGTGTATTTGGTGGGGATATGGGAGTGGGCCTTCACTGTTGCTGCTCCCAGACTTTTGAAGCTCCCTCTCATAGGAGACCAGGCTGGCCCCATCTTTGTTGTCCTTTGATGAGCAAGTGAAGACCTTTCTCTTCAGGCAATCTTTCCCTTAGTAACTGACTGCTGAATGAGGATTTTTAAATGGATGATTGTGCCTTACTGCTTTGAATATGTCTTTGATGTTGCTTTTGTTTACTATTTTTCAGTGTGGTATTTGTTTGATCCTTTTTATTATTTGTACACTTACTGTTTTTAGCTTTAAATATTGTCTTTTAATTATTTAAGCCACCTTTGGTCCTTTTTAAGGAGAAAGGTGGGGTAAAATATTTTGAATAAATGAAATAAACAATAGTATGTTGCACAAGGATAGGCCCAATGGATCAGTGGGAATTTGGTGAGCCAACTCCTCTGTAAGTTTCATTGTTCAAATAGGTCTACTTGAGTTGCAGTTTATTACACTAAGCAACATGATTTCAGCTATTGAGATACTTTACCTCTAACAAAGCATTACAGATGTCTCTAGCCTTCCAGAGAGGCTCATCACAGATGTCCGTTGGCCACGGTGTCTAATCCTCTAATCTCTGAACTAGAGCAGGCATCAAGTCTGCTTGTTTCTTCCATTTAGACAGTACTTGTCCTGTCAACAATATATTTGACTTCAGCCCTACCTATGGACCAGATATTGCTAACTTGTGCATCAAAGATTCCTTCTATCATTATTATCAGTACCTTTAGTATTATGCCTCCGTTCACTGCAAGTTATTCCACTAGTATTTCCTGAGCCAGTCAAGTTTTGACCTTTCAGTTTCAATGAAACACCTTCAGTATCAGGTAAGGATCATGCCTATTCTTATACCAAGGATTTTGCTTTGACATCTGTCTTTGTTAGTATCTTCCCGTTATCCAGTAGTAGCATGATGTTGGATCTTAGATTGATCAGATCCTTTGAATGGCAGAACTTGCCATTCCAGCTTGAATGTAGTTGGAACTTAAAGCTCCATCTCCACTAATTTTAGACCCTGTAATAGAGTCCAACATACTTCTTCAACGTCTTTTAACAGTTCTCTCAGATTTGATCAGTCATGGACTACACCTTCAACTATGCCAACAGTCTTGCAGTTAGAAAATGGCACAAGTGACCCCACTGATCCCTTTTAAATTTCACCATATGAAATCTCCTTAAGTTGTAGTTCTTGGAATATTATGATCACCATTTTGACAGTAGACATAAGCATTCACCTTGCCACTTATATTAAACTCTTTGGTACTGGATGTCTGATGTCAATAGCCACATGGAATTTCCTTTTAGTTATAGTGATTATGCATCTTTGGGTTGCTGTGGCCACAAGATTCATGCAGCATGGTCTGAAGCAGAGTGCTACTGTCACATCCATCTACTAGAACTTTTTGTTACAGAGTTTTAGCAGTTTTGCCTGCAAAAAACCACATACTATTGTGTTTTCCCAAAAATAAGACAGGGTCTTGTATTATTTTTTGCTCCAAAAAACACATTAGGGCTTATTTTCAGGGGATGTTTTATTTTCTTCATGTACAACAATCTACATTTATTCAAATACAGTCATGTCATCTTCTGGTTGCTGCACAATGGTTGAGGGTGGGCTTTCACTTAACTGGGGCTTATTTTGGGGGTAGGGCTTATATTATGAGCATCCTGAAAAATCATACTAGGGTTTATTTTCAGGTTAGGTCTTATTTTCGGGGAAACGGTACATAAACAGACAAGATAGAACACATTATCTTTAAGTAGCTACATTTCTTTGGCAACACAGCCTGGAAAGATGCATTTTTTCAGTAGTGATTTATGTTGCGAGCACAGATAATGAATTGACTGATTGTCTCAGTTGAGACCTCACACAAACCCATGAAAAGGAACATGTATATCATCTCCTAGTCCACCATTGGGCTGAAACATCTGTTTCTTTTTTGTATTGGACACAAACCAGTGGTGCCCTCATTCTTGCACCAGAACATAGATCATTAGCCCATGGGAGATATTTTCCTTCACCCTTGGTTAGGAACTATCCTTTATGTATCTTCTTCTTCTTTTCCCCTCATCTGGACCATTGTGAACCTCAGAAAGGACAGTACTGCTGTAATTTTTTTTACCCATTGGTGGCCATGTTATCTGTCATTCTCAATACTGCTTCTATGCTCAGCACAACTTCTAGCTATCTTGCCAGCTAGATTCTCTTACAATAAGATGCAGATAATGTTCAATATCCAGGCTTGTGTTGGGGGAGACTGCACCAGTTTGCTGGCTGGGGGTTGCAATTCATCAGAAATTTGCCCTATCTTTATTATATATGGCTTAACTCTGATTCAACAAGAACATTTTATGATAGTTCCCAAGTGTTTACAGTAGGACCCCTCTATCTATGGGAATAGGTTCCAAGCCCTCCCCACAGATGCTGAAAACCGTGGATAATACGGGGTGGTGGTGGTCCTATTGTATTAACAGTTTTTAAATTACTGTGTTTTTTGTTCATTCTGCTTGAACAGGTGATCATAGGGTATCAGCCAAGTTACCAAGTTGCCGCCTTGGGTCTTTTTTCATTTGGGGTAAAAATATTTTAAATAAATAAGTTTTTAATATGTTGCTATTTCTTCTCTAGTTTTGCCAGTGGAATTATTGGAGGGAGTGTGAGAGGAAATTAAGTCTGCTTCTTTCTCTAGATGTTTGTCTTTGCCTATCTCTTTCTCACTGATCTTTTTTCTTCATTGAAAGAGCTAGAATGGTATTCCACTAAATATTTTGATCTCTGTTCATAACATCCAGCATTCAAAGTTCCTTCTAAGCTGGGTGCACACGTCTCTGCCTCCCTGCACACAACTTTCTTCCTCCTCCATGCAGTGATCGCGTTAGGTTCTGGTCATGACAGAAACCTGCACGTAGGGGAGTGGAGTTGTGCATGAACGCAGGGGCAGAGTCACGAGAGAGAGAGAGAGGTGGAGCCCTGCCCAGCAGGCTGGAAATTAGAGGGTACATTGCCAGCATTGTTAGTAAAGATCTCTCAATTCAGGCTCTGAAAAGTATTTAGGTTTGTCTGAGGCGAGAAAGCTTGAGGACAATTCTGGAGTTCCATCTCCCATCTCCTTCCCTGCCCCCAAAAGCCTTTGCTAACAGCTCTTCACTACCCCAGCCACCTTCTCTTCCCTGTGTCATAAGGAAGAAGAAGTATGTTGTTCTCGGCCTCTCCTTTTTATTTCCCTGACATGTAAGCAAACAGTCTGCCTAGTTGTAAAGCTGTCTAGCCATGGAAGGTCATTTCTCCAGGGGCAGCTGTCATTTGCAGTCTCTTTCCTCTCCGCTCTCCACTCCTATATAGTGTGTTGGGTAAGTGAGCAATTGGCAACAAGGGTCTCTAGGACAAGGAGTATTGTCAGGTACAGAATAAAAGTTTTTAAAAGCCATCTCAGAGAATGAGTCAAGATCTTCAGATTTTCCCCCCTTTTCAAAATAACTTGGATCACTTCGACTTGTATTTTCCTTTTCCACAAAGCTTATTATATATATCTGGTAGTGCATCATGGGTTATTATTTCCTTTTTGTTCCATGTAATCCTAATCTGCGAGCCCCTTAGAATGGAGGCCTTTCTTTTAGTTCTTTGTAAAGCACCACCTTTGGAAAAGATGTAGGAAAGGAATGATCTCCATCCTAAAGGGCTTACAGATTCGAAGTAGATGGAATAAAAAGGAAATAGAGATGGACACACATACTAGAAGAGTATTGCTGTCTGTGTCCACACTATGAAGTAACTGATGTGCACTTAAAAGCATGAAGGTAAGAAGGCTTGATGGTAGGAGTTGCTTCAATGTGAAATTAAACTAGCTGTTCCTTATTTTTCTAAGTTAAATGTTTAAATTACCAACTGATTTCATTTATATGAGAACTCAGTATTTTGGTAAGATAATATGTATGTAATGCTTGTGTCTTTGACTTTTGTAGGAGGAAGATATCAACTAGAAATAAAAATTCCAGAAACGTATCCATTTAACCCCCCTAAGGTATGTGAGCATGATTCTTGCCAAAAAATTATCTGGATTGTTTCTGTATTTCAAAAAGAATTGCTGGTTTCCTATCCTAGTCTTTTTAGATAAAATGAGGACAATCATACATTTATAATAACTTTCTATCGCTAGTTCCTCATCTCAAAAAGCTATACAAATGAAGCATGGCAGACTCTTTAAGCAAATTATTTTCATTGTAACTTTGTTGTGAAGTATTCTATTCCTGCACCTTTTTCTCTGTTTGAACATTAATTTAACTTGTGAAATACAGTAACAGATCTTTGGGAATACGTTGCCACCATAGATGTGGACAGTATTTTCTTGGGTATTTGTAGTTGAAGATTTATACTGATTCCTAAAGTACATAATAGTTGGCTGGCAGGCCTGGGATTTTCAGATTTTGTTTTCATTTCAACTACCACAATTCACCAGGAATTTCCCCAGCCAGAATTCTGGTACCTGTAGCCAAAAAATTCAAGTTCTCAGATGTTTCAGTATACACAGCTGAGGTCCCAACATGATGTGCTCTTCAACGATTGCAAAGGGACAGAGTGGGTGGGACTTGCTAAGCTCCTTGGAAACTACAAGGAGTTGTGGGATTGGTAGTTTTCTGAGAGTCACCATGTGCGGAGCCTAATGAACAGGGAGACTACCACAACCCCTTGTAGTTCCCATGGAGTTTATAAAGTCCTGTGTACTCTCTCCCTTTGCCATGAGAGCAGAAAAACCAATGGGCCTTGGGTGTGTGTACTGCACCTCATCTGAGGACCTGGAGTTTTTTGCTACAGGTACCAAAATTCTGGCTAGGGGACTTCTTTGTGAATTGTGATAGTTGTTGTAGGGGGGGAAAAATCTGAAAACCCCATGCCTATTTGCAAATTTTCTTTGATAATGACATTATAAGCACGTGGTAAGAGTTTAGTTTGGCAGTTTTGCTATAACACATACAGTTTGCTAAATTTGTGTTCTGGATGCTGATACTACTTAAGCTGCTTTATTTAATAAATTTCATCCCTTGAACAATCCAAGTTAAGTAGATCCATCTTTTGTTTTTATCAAAAAAACACCATGTTAAATTTTGTCCTTTAGTTAAAAACCAGAAGCAAATCACGTTTTGTATGCAGAACAGCCCAGGTTCAATTGTGGGCATCTGCAGACAATGTTTGGAAGGATTTCTTCTCAAGAGTTCCTGCCAATTGACGCAGACAGTAGTTAGCTAGATAGACCAGTGGTGTGACTTCAAGGTGTATGATCCCAAACGAGGTTTTTCCTTCCGACTTGCAAATGAGAGTTCACATAATGGTGTGCTGCTTATGGCAGACCCCTCCCTTTTTAAAAAAAAGTAGAAAGTTAACTTTTCATTAAGAAAACTAGGCTGGAAGCACTACAAAATATGTATATATGGAGGATTATGTCTGCTGTTGTATATAGGAGTATTCAACTATGTGAGCCCTCACCTGCAGTGTGAAGAAGCAGAATTCAGGCATTTATCGCCATGTCTCATTTTGTGAGAACAGCCATCGTTTTCCTATTAAAATTATAGCTCTCTTGAGTACTGTGTGTCTATTGTTTAGCAGCAGTTTTTATAGTAATATGTATTTTATGTTCTAGGTGCGGTTTATCACCAAAATATGGCATCCTAATATTAGTTCAGTCACTGGGGCTATTTGTTTGGATATCCTAAAAGATCAATGGTAAGGTTCTGCTAAAAAAAGTTCTACTTAAAGTCTTTAACTATATGGGGATTGTTGGCTAAAATCCTGTTGTTTAGCATAGTAAATTACACAACAGTAGCTGCAGTGGGCCTGTTGAATTTATAGGAATTTGGTGAGTCAACTCCACTAGGTTCCATTGATTCAGATGGGCCGTATCTAACTGTTACTTACTTTAGTATAGTAAGCCAAAGTTTAGAGAAAGTCCCATTGAAATCAGCTTATGGAAGAATTGACTCACTAAATTCTTGTTGATTCAGTGCACCTGCTGTAGTGCAATTTACTCTACTAAGCAACAGGATTTTGGACAATATGTTATAGATTCAGTAAAAGTGTTAATTTTTAACCTTTGGTAGCCATTATTGCTATGTTTTTTGTCTTCATTATCACCTTTCATTTACCATTTTAAATTCAGAAGGTAAAATCCTATCATGTAGAATTATGCCAGTGTAAACTGGACTCAGTGCCAGAAATAATTAATTTAAATCAATTGAAAGCTTCCTATATCCCCCCCTTTTTTTTCCAGGTTCTGAGGCTCCATAGGGCTCTCTTTTTCCCCAGGGGAGCCTAGGGATGGGGACTGTCTTTAAGAGTAAAAAATCACAGCTGCATTGCTGCTGCTGGTGAACCACTGGTGATTTTTTTATTAAGTTTTCAACCCTCCTCGAAGTTCCCAAAAAGGTACTCTAGGGAGCTTCAGAATCTGAAAGTGGGAATAGGAAGCTTTTAATTAATTTAAATTAGTATTTCCAGTTCTAGATCCAGTTTACACTGAGGAAACTTTATGCCAAGAGGATTTTGTCCAGAGAGAAGTAGAAGCTCTGATTAATGTTAACTGTAAGTAGTCTGCTGGGGACTCAGTTGCTGGCACTAGCTCCTTTGGCACAGTCTCTCCTGCCTGTTCCCTGGGTAAATCCACTTGAGAAAGGGTAGAGCCCCAGCTCAAAAGTCCACACAACAGTTATGCTCCAACATTCCTACTGACTTCTCTCGGATGGCCAGTAAAGGTGACTGGCAGTATCGACTGGCATCCTCTTGACTCCTCCTGAAGCCACCATCACAGCCCTTCTTTCTGATGCTTGTGATACCAGTGGTGGTGTGGGGTTTGGGCAATGGGACCCATCAGCTTACCAGTGGACACTGGCTGAGATGGGGACTTCGGTGGGGCAAATATGGGAGCACTGTTACTTTGCCTTTAGCTACTGCTACCTCTACCAAGACACCTCACCATAAGCAGTTTTTTCCTGTAGTTGGTACTCTAAGACCCCCTCACCATAGCATGCCAGCTCAACTTCTCCCCAGGTTTCTTCAGCATCCAAGGTAGTCTCACTGTCTTCTGCAGTCCCAAGGAATTTGTCCCTTTTTGCCCCCTCTCATTGGCCTCCAGCACTTGTCTTTCTTCCCCTTTTATTTTGCCCCAACCTCCCCCACCTGTTCTCCTAGCTGAAACTTGCTCCTGGGTCTCTCAGCAGCTGACAGCTTTCCTTCCACCAAGTTCTCCTGGGGTCCACATGTTTCAGGGGACCCTAGAGGAGGCTGGGCAAGAGCTGACAATCCTGCCAGGCATTGGGGTTGACAGCAACCCCCTTACAGGGCACACGTCTTAGTAAGCAGGAAGTATGACTTCTCCTTTTTACAATATCAAACTGACAGCTGGCTTGTGAATAGTGTTTAGCCAAATTGATATCCAATCAAACGCTCTATAGGTAATACTGATAATGAAGTGCTTGTTAGTCTGACTGAAAGCATTATAGGATATATAGAGTAGCTGTAGATGTAAGACTAATTCTCACTGAAGTATAACATGCTTTTTGTCTGGATTATACCAGTTCAGACCGAAAACAGGGCTAAAACAGCTGGATGTTCTCTCTGCATGGAAAAATCCTTATCAAGAAGAAGGATTTGGGAATGGTAGTTTTTAATGCAGGAACTCTCCAGGAAACATTTCCTCATAAGAGGCCACACTTGCAATCTGGAATGGGTGTGGTTGAGGCACAGTTTTAGCACTTTGGTGAGAGTTGGCATCATCTTGAATGCTTGGATGTCACTTTTGTACATAACAGTATAATTCTGTTGGTAATATTGACAAAATGTAAATACGCAGGGCTTGAAAATTTTTAGAATGTCTCACCAGTCAGTCAAAAATTTCACCAGTCAGCATGACCGGACTATAGCCTTGCAACTTATGTTAACAAATTTAACAGGCACTTGTTCACTTTTATTTCTACGTAACAATGCGTACAAACCCAAAATAAATTGTATTACGTACACGGTATTCGCCTATGTCTTCTTAGTAGAAAATGCACTGCTGTCGGAGATGTTGCACTTTTTAAATTAATTAATTAAATTAAATTAAATTTATTGTCATTATAAGTATATACATAGTATACACATACAACGAAATTCACACAGACACCCAGAGACCAGACCCACATGCACACACATAAAAAATCCCCAAACACTCCCCACCCACTAAAAATCCCCCACTAAGAACACAAACATCTACACCGCAGGCTAAGTAACACTGTCCAACTGTTCACTGCTGGTGGTCTTTAAGTTCATTATTAAGTGCAATTATAGCTCTGGGATAAAAACTATTCAGAAAACGTGTGGTCTGAGTCTTAATTGTTCTGTATCTTCTGCCAGACGGCAACAGTTCAAAGAAGTTGTGAGCAGGATGGGAAAAGTCTCTAAGGACGTTGTGTGACTTCCTCAGACAGCGGGATGTGAAGATGTCATCCAGGGTTGATAGCTGGAGCCCGATGATATTCTGGGCAATTTTAATGGTTCTCTGTAGAGCTTTTTTGTCCACTACAGAGCTACTCCCAAACCATACAAGAATGCCATAGGTTAGGACACTCTCAATGGTGCTACGATAGTAGGACAGAAGTAAATGCTGAGATAAATTTAACTTCCTGAGCATTCTCAGGAAATACAGCCTCTTCTGTGCCTTCTTCACTAGCATGTTGGCCTTTATAGTCCATGAGAGGTCCTCTGAGATGTAAGTGCCCAGAAATTTAAAACTACCAACCCTCTCCACTTCCTCGCCATTTATGTACAGTGGTAAATGTACATTTCTCTTCCTCCTAAAATCAATTATGAGTGGCCTATCTGTCAGAAAGTCCTTTACCCACACACAAATCTTCTGAGGTAGTCCCAGGTTGATCATTTTAAAAAACAACCTATTGGGTAGAATGGTATTAAAAGCAGAGCTATAATCCACAAACAACAGCCTCGCATAAGTTCCCTGTTGTTCTAAGTGACTCAATACAGTATGGAGAACAATGGACATAGCATCATCAGTAGATCTATTTCTCCTGTATGCAAATTGCCATGGGTCCAAAGAAGGTGGAAGACTAGCCTTAATGTAATCCAGCACCAATCTCTCAAAACATTTCATAATAACAGATGTTAAAGCTACTGGTCTATAATCATTGAGAGATACCACAGCTGACTGCTTGGGGACTGGCACTATAATAGATGTCTTCGGGCAAGTGGGGACAGAACACTGCAACAAGGATAGATTGGAAATATCCGTAAAAACTCCAGCTAATTCTGCAGCGCAGCCCCTGACAACTCGACCCATGATTCCATCTGGTCCAGCTGCCTTTCGAACGTTAATATTCTGGAAAGCGCGTCTCACATCTGAAATCTGCAGTAGTAGTGGTTGTCTGTCGATGGTAGATTCTAGTGATGTACTATAGATAGTAGGTGCTGGAATAATGGTTGTTCCTGTTTCCACCTCAAAACGGCTGAAAAATTGATTTAACTGCTCAGTCAAAAAATCACTGCTGCTAAACAGACTGTTTTTGTTACTCTGCCCCGTGATTTGTCGCAGGCCATGCCTTACCCGACGAGTGTCAGAGCCCTCAAGATGTTGCTCAATCCTCCGGCTTTACATAGCTTTGGCATCCCTAATACCCTTTTTCAATTTAGCTCTGGCCTCTCTATACTGTAGCACATCACCAGAATGAAAAGCAGCATTTCTGGTTTTTAGTAAAAGGTGCACTTCTCTATTTAGCCAAGGCTTGTTATTAGAAAACACTCATAGTTGTCTGGTGGTAGTAACAACATCGATACAGCTTTTGATATAAAACAGTACTGTCGAGGTATAAGTATCAACATTGTCCTCCTCAAACAGTGCCCATTCAGTGCTCCTAAAGCAATCTTGAAGTTGCTCAGATGCACTCACTGGCCACACTTGTATTTCTCTAGTTGATGGTCTGATTCTATTAACAAGAGGTGTGTATGATGGAATCAAAAACAGAGATATCTGATCTGATCTGACTGTCCCAAACTAGGCAATGGCTTCGTCATACATCAATGCATGATGTTACTATATACCTGATCCTAGGTATTTTTCCCCCTAGTGGGACAGTCTACATACTGATAAAACTTAGGGAACTTGAACATGCCTGGTAGTTTTAGCACTGAAGTACCATTTATTGATGGCTTTTTTGGGGGGCCAGGAGATAATCGATGGTGTTTTTGGACTGGAATTCCCAGAAGCTTTCACCACCAGCTGTGCTGATTCCCAATCTAGGGTCCCCCCCAGGTGTTCTTGGACTACAATTCCCAGAAGTCTCCACCAGCAGTTGGCCAGCACAAGAACCAGTCCAAGGACACCTGGGTGACCCGAGATTGGGAATCACTGATTTATACCCTCAGACTTGGGTTGCTTTATTACCTGCGTGCCTGTGGGGTCATGAAGTTTGTATTTTGAATGCCTTTCTTTTGAATGTCTCCAGCAAAAATAAAACTGAAAGCAAAAGCACCCGGCCTCTTAAGGAGCCACGGTTTCCTCCCACCCCAGGATGTGTCCTCGTTTGGTTGAAATTGGGAGCAGGGAATCTCCATATTCTCCAGCATTGGACTACTCTACATTCTCCTGCAGAGCTATATCTCTGTGTGCTGCTCGAACTCTCTTCTCACAAGAAGAGGGCAGTTTTCCTTTTGCAGTGGGAGGGGGGAGGGGAGGACTGCAGGATTAGAGAGAGAGACATTCGGAAGGGAAGGAGGCAGGGAGGGAGGGAGCTGTGACTCGTCGAGCAGCATTTTTCACTCGTCACAGACGAGTGGACGAGTGCATTTTTCAAGCCCTGTAAATACGTAAGAGGTTTTCCTTCCAAACTTCTGAATTGAAGATTGGGCAAGTTTTGAGTGGCATAGCTAGCCACATACATGGCGGGCCAAAGTTATTTTAGGTACATTTACATGTTTTAATGTCATTTTAATCACATTTGTGTTGGTTATGTGTGCAGTACGTGGATTATTGTTTTCTGCTAATAATATGACATAGAGAAAGAAACCACAGATTCCCACTGACCTTATTTCTGACCTGTTATTTTCAGGGCTGCAGCAATGACTCTAAGGACAGTGTTGTTATCACTGCAAGCGCTCTTGGCAGCTGCAGAGCCTGATGACCCGCAAGATGCAGTAGTGGCAAATCAGGTACAATGTTTGAGGATGTTCTGGTTCTTTTCGTAGTCCTGTTTTTTCCCCTCCCTCCACCAGTCACTAATGGCTCCCAAACTTTCTTTTCTTAATTAAATCTATAGCACACAAGGTAGTGGAATAAATGCTTAGAGACCAGTGCAGAAAATGCAGACTTGGAATATCCAAAAATGGTACATCAGTTAATGTACACCTTGTTTTCTGTCAAGAGCTTTAAAAATAAATGGCTAAGACCACACTGGGATCTCTTCCCCACTGTTGTCTCAAGCAGCTAGCTTTTTAATGAAATCTGTATTGTAGATGCACATATCTTTGCATCTATACTAGTAAAAAAAGCATTTTAGTTATTTATACCTAAATGTGTTAATAATCTGTCTGTGTGTGCTGAAGAGTCATTTTTGCATTTCTACAGGAGATTGTTCTGAGAGAAGTATCTCAGGAAAACCAGGTGTATCTAGTCAGAAGAATATATATGCCTAATTTCTTGGCTAATATAAGTCACACATAACTCTTAATGGTTAATGCCTCAAATTTCTCTCTCTCTCTCTTTCTTTCTTAAAAAGTAGGTAAGACTTCAAGGTTCTACATGCAGTTAGTTGGAAATAAGCCCTGTTGCACTCATTGGGTTGTACATCTAAGTATGCAGTTACAGGGCTGCCCTGTAAAACATTTAACAGTGGCTTTCTGAACTTGTCATCAGTATGTAGGCGAATACCTGCAGGTACCTATAAACCAGGCAGGAGTGAATCTATCATATGCTGTCTTCACGATGGTAATGTTAGAATCTTGCATTTATGCTTTTATCACCCAAGGAAAGGGCCAGTTTCTTGCACCAGGTGTACCTTGATAGTATTATTCTTGAAATACCTCTGTAAGCTTTCTGTACAGGTTTATTACAAACAAATAGCTTTTTCCTAGCTGTTTCTGTGACACACTGAACAGCACATTATAAAGACTGGACACTGTACAGGGAACCTGAACGATTCCACAGTGGAGGATGCTGTCAGAATGTAATGGAACCAAATAGACAGGAAATCATCTTTTAAATTTAAGTAATTTTTCTAATAAAATTCTTGGTGGACTTGATTATGAGGAATTCCCAGCATGAAGCTGCTTATTTACTCACTCACAAGACTTAACTGATAAGCTGTGAATATGCTACGGAAGTATCTTTGTAAGAATATTGAAGGTCTGTTGGGAGCCATTTTATCAATTCAGCTGAGAACTGTACATTTTTCTTTAGCTGATACCCATCCCTATAGTAATGTGTGTGTCCTCAAATTAATAGTTCTCTATCCTATTCGTATCCGATACTGGGCATACCTCTTCTGTATCTTTACAAAGATGCTTGTGTAGCAAATTTATTCACAGTTGATCATGGTTAATCTTATGAGCGAGCGAATAAGCAGTTTCATTCTGGGAATTCCTCATAATCAAGTCCACCAATAATTTTATTAGAAGAATTATTTAAATTTAAAATATGATTTGCTACATAGATTTCTCTTTCCATGCAAGATATTGCATTCTTAGTAACATGACAAATGTACATGTGTCTAGCTCAGGCTATATGTAGCTGAAAGTTGCACTTGACAGGTTCGCACTACATGTCCCAATGTATAAGTGATTTTAGTATAGGAATATCATTATTTTGAAGATATCCTTATATGAAGGAACATGAGCTTATCACTGCTGTCAGACTTGTAATTTATTAATATCAGGAATTGCTGGCATAGTGTTTAATCTAAACTAGTTGGTGGATTCTACTGTAGTTTTAAAACATTATGTAATCTCTAAGATTTTAGCAATGTAATTGTACCCACACACCCTATATTTAGGACCTCAAATCAGAGATAGAGTGTATTTATGTATCAGTTTTATTTATGTCTTCCTCCATTTTTTATTATTATTATTATTATTTATTTATTTATTTATTTATTTATTTATTTATTTATTTATTTATTCATTCATTTCATTTCATTTCATTTCATTTCATTTCATTTCTACCCCGCCTATCTGGTCTTGCGACCACTCTAGGCGGCTTCCAAACAACATAAAACAACATTTTATTTCTCAACAAAAGAACAACACAATTTAATTGTGCTGTAACAGAGTATCCCATGCAGCACTACATGTGGCCAACAATTTGCACTGTATAACTTAAGCAAAACTATCCAACTAGTCTGCATTTCTGTCAGAAGGGTCAGGATCAGTCCTGATCATTTGTATCCACAGGCATCAATAATAGTGTTATTAGATATAAGACCACCAAGTTACATCGCCTTAACAGGAGGGTGGCGTCTTCAACAGATTGAGGAGACCCTGCGATATGCACGTGCACACACTATCAAAACTGTGGCTTAAAGATGTTTCCACCTGCACATTTCAGCAGCACATCTCCAAATTTGGCACCAGAATGTTTGATTTTGCGAGCTATAAAATAGGTGGGATCACACTGCCTGTAGGCCATGTTTTCCTCCTCTAATCTTAGGCATTTATTTCACAAATGAATTACAAGGTAACACAAATCCATTCTGGTGAAAATCAGGTGTTTGAATACAAAATTCTCATTGAGTTTGGACTGTTGTATGAGTTCACTTTTCTTTCTCCCCCCCCTTTTTTTTTTGGTACAGTATAAACAAAATCCAGAAATGTTTAAACAGACAGCTCGACTTTGGGCACACGTGTATGCTGGAGCACCAGTTTCTAGTCCAGAATACACCAAAAAGATAGAAAACCTTTGCGCTATGGGCTTTGATAGGGTAAGTATTGAGTATTTTTAAAATAACAACTCAGAGCATGTATGCTGCTGGAAGATGAGATAGAATTTGGATTAAAGGCGGCTTCCTTAAAATACTATCTTACTTTTTTTCCTTTCTTAACTTGGAAGGAGCTTCTGTACATATTACTTATGTAGATACTAAGTCTTTGGCTAGTTTGACATGCCAGAGAACCACTTAATTAATGATTTTCTGTTAAGTATTTAGCCTTAATTTAACTGTATTTAAACAAGTGTGCGAACTTTCATTCAGTTCACACATTGCAATGGGATTTGTGTGAACAAGTATAGCTCTGGTTTCAATAACATTTGTTTTATATTATTACTGTTTTGTCTTTGCAGAATGCAGTAATAGTGGCCTTGTCATCAAAATCATGGGATGTAGAGACAGCAACAGAACTACTTCTGAGTAACTGAGCCATGTGTAGAGAACTGCTTCTGTAGTCCAGCTTGCCCCTTCATGAGGAGCATCACCATCTGTTATTTTTAGGTTTCTATATAGATTCTCTTTTAAAAACTGGCATTCTTGCCTGATGCTATCTGGGCACTATTGGAGACTGAAAAAACTGCTCTGTAAATAAAGCTGATTAAACGTCTGTGTAAATTTAAAGAAAAAAAGAGGGGGAAAATACTTTAATTTTTTCTTACTAAATATTGTAAATTCCTTGAGCTTGGCTAAAACAATGGGGACAACATGCCTACTTTAGTATTAGCAATGTGACCAAGACTAGCAGGAATTTGCATCAGGATTTTGACTTTATGAATTTATTCAGAACACCTGATTGTGTCCGTAATCATCAGTTGTTGGTGTCACTCATCCCAGCTACCTTACTATTCTTTTTAACATGGATCCTATGTGCCTGTGGACTGACCTTATATTTGCATGCTTGTACTTTACATAGACACTTTTTAAAAAGTAGGGTAAACTGAATAGAGCACCAGCTGAAGTACTTGAGTGTTCATTCTTGTAACTTTTCCCCTAAGACTTTCCAAATGTGCTCGCAAATCAGAATGATGGCCTACTCAGAAACATTTTCAGCATCTAATGAGTAGCAATCCTACATAATCTTCCTTTACCCTAGGGCTCACTCAGCTGCACACACTACAGTGTCACACTGGGACCTCTCCAGAATGTGTGGGTATGTGCCATTTAAAGTAGCCTAGTTTTCCACTTCAGGTGGTATATTTTGAATAACCAGTAAAAGTGTTTCAACCATTGTAATTTCTACACAATTGTATAAAGGTTTGGTATATTTGGACATAGCACAAACAAGTGGAGCTGCTCTTTTGTTTCTTATGCAGAAGTCAAACCTCTTTCAATAAATTCTGGATAGAACGAATTCACTGAGAAGAACTGGTTCTCTGTTAACCCCAAGAATGCCACCTCTTTCCTCTAGTATTTGCTGTGATGAAGTCAGTTTTGGGGCAATAGCTTCCTGTTACTTTAGCTATAACTTTAGGTAGAGGTTGCTTATGATGAGTTTTTAAAAGTCCCTGTTGTGTGCATTTTCCCCAGCTGATACTTGGAAGTCTTGGGATTATTTTACTGTATGTATGATAAATGTTTCAGTTAAAACAGTTGTACATATAGTCAATCTATCCATTCTGAGAGATCAAAAGTCTCCTGATTGTTAGTTTTGTAATTCTGAGTCATATCTGTTGTAATTCATTATAGAGTTGCTTCAGGAGTTATGTCTGAGCAAATGCAGAAATGCAAATGCACATTCTAAGAATTTTGGATTCTGTAAAGCTACCCCCACCCCATTCTTTGGTACTGTAGATAAGGAAAGTTTACATCAGTCCATGTTTTAATTGAAGAACAGACAATGGACTGAATCACCAAATTTGCTAATCATTTGCGTTATGTTATTGTTAAGCATCTGATGCAAAGTAGAGAATTAGAAGAGATGGGCATGACCTCATTAATGCAGGATGATTTTCTGCAACGTATCAAAGCTGTAGTTTCAGATTATTAGGACACAGATAGAAAAAGACATTGTAGTTTGTATCTGTGCAATATGGGACACTGATCTCTTCATATCCTATTTATGCATCCATTGATTATGTGGTTTACCTTGCTGTCATGTAAATCACTTTCAGATGCCAAAGGAAATGTGATTTTACTGGTCTTTCCTTGATATTTATTTTTATTTTTTTTTTACAAACTGCTGCTGCTCAACAAAGTTTTTGTTAAATAGTAGCCAGGGGCAGCATAACCCTGGCCATCTCAGTTTGTGTTTGTATATTTTAAAAAAATGGTCTATATTTTAATGAACATCTACAACATTGTTTACCCTGGTGGTAATTGTGTAAATGGCTGCTAGAATACATTTTCCTTGTTCTTTGCAACTTATTAAAGGAAAGAACTTGGATTGGCTAGATGGAATAAAATGTCTCCTGCCTTTCCATCTAGATAATCTTTCTAGGGAAGCTTTCTATGATTGTGTCAAATAAAATTGATAAAGCTTTGAACACAGGAGAAAAAGCTTATGCTAAACATAACTGTATCTTTTATCTTGGCTACACTGCACTCACTACAGAATTACTTTGTGTGTGCGCACACATGCTCTATGTGTGCAAAGTGAATTCACATGACTGTACAGGTGCTAATTTCCCCTTTTATGGTTCTAGTACAATGGCAGTGATTCTGCTGTTGCACTTGAAGAAGGCAGAGGAAGAAAGTGCTATTCTAAATAAAATAAAATCTATAACAGAGGTGGATGGTAACTGGTACTTTTACTTGCCAAAGGTATGTATGTAGTGATTGGTAGGTAATTGAAGTTAATAGGTTTTAAATTCTGTTGGGATCAATTTAACTCTTGAGTTAAGTAATGGTCAACCATTTAGTAGCTCTTATTCTGCTGCTAATTACTTTTTAAAAATTCCACTGAGGAACACCTTTCTAGGCATGGCTTGCGCTTCCAATGGTAGAAGAGTGGATGCATACTTCACCTGTTCTGTGTTATATTCGACATAGTTATGTTATATCCATCAGTTGTAGAGCTGATCCTATAGTGAGCAGAGGGGTTGGACTAGGTGACCTTCAGGGTTCCTTCCTATTCTTTGATTCTATGATATGCAAAATTCTGTTTCAGGGAATTGTAAACAATAGTAAATAAGATAGTTATAAATGGTTAAATACCATGGATACTGAGGAGACATACAACCTGGTCTTGCAGAGACGAGGCAGAACTTTCCAATTGGCAGAGACTTCATCAATTGTAAGAAATAAATGTAAGAACCCTTTGTAAGTGCCAAAACACTCCATATATTTAATGGATTCTCCAGATTCCTAGGGGGGGGGAAGCCAAATTAATAATAAAGAAGCTGCAATTAAAGGTGTTAAAATAGGTAGGGGTAGAAACCTTTTTCCATTCCAGGTGGTCTGTGCTTTTGAAATCTTAAGGCTTTTGAGGAACACTTAAATTGAGCTTTTCTAGTTATGAATTAATTATATGTAATAATTTTTTGCTTTGGCATATTGGGGAGTATTTGAGGTATGAAACTGCAGTTTTTGCATCAAAAAAACCACCTGATTGATTAAAGGGAACATTCTGTCTTCCAGTCAACCAGATTTCTGCAATGTGAATAAACTATGCAACCCCCCCCCCAAGTTAAATAGAAAAAAATGTGGACTGTACACGTCTGGGGGAGATAGCAAGCAGTTTTGTCTCATTTTATCATTGAATGGCAGTAATGACTTGGAACTTTTTCAAGCACATTTTTCCTGCCTTTTCTCAGACCAGTTCTTACAATGGAAAATGGATTTTGTGGTCACTGGCTGGAAGAGAGAGATTTTTATGAGTTTCACCTTTGCCAAATTTGAATTTTATTGGATAAATGCTGATAGCTGTGTGTGGTATTCACAGTACATCAGCATTGTTCTGTAGGGACCCCTAGGCATTGTTAATTGTAAAAATTAGAGGAAGGAGGGAGGCTAAGGAGTAGTTACTTCTGGTTTAAGATTGGCCAAACATCCTGTAGGTACTGATTTTGTGGGAATGCAAGGAAGTGTTGGAAGAGTGGTGTCATTGTAAAAGGAGCCACTGTGCATGGAGGACCCCTGTTGGAAGCATTGATCCGTTCACTCTGCTGCTTCATCGGTATGTCCCGGTCTGCCACACAGCGGGCTCCTGCTCCTACTGTGTGCCTGGAATACAACCCAGTCCAGCAGCAAGAACATGCTATTCTTCCTCTTCCCATTTTGTGCTTTTAAGAGCTTCAAGTGCCCTTACCTGCCTACTTACCTCTTGTTTTACTCTGAATCCTTTCCAGAGAGAGAGAAAAAAGAGTTACGTCTGTTGTGGTTCTTTCTAGTTACCCAACTGTTTTGTAATGGCATGGGAAGGATCCACCTGCCCTATAGGCTGAAATGTAGTCATTCAAAGTTGTGCTGACAAGATCAAAATACTGTAAGGGCCTTTTACTAAATTTGCAATATGGTACACTATACTGGTAACTAGGGAGGGCACCCCTAAAAAGTTGGTAATGTTGAAGATCCTTGCTGACCTATTTGTTGTTTTCCATCCTATTTTTTAAAAACTTTAAACAAAGGGTACTTAAAAGATCTCAACAGAACATTTCACCTCACTGTAAGCAAATAAGTGGGCTGGAATACAACATTGATGTGTTTGTCTCCTAAGAAAACACAACACTTTTGTACACAATTTTTAAAAATAAATACACATTTTAAAAATGTTGATTTCCACTGCAAATGCTTAACAATAAATGCATGTTTCCCTGTGAAGGTCTTCATCTCATTTTGTGGTAATACAGTTGTCTAGAATAGAGAGTGGCACACCACTGTTAAATGCAATGTAATGATGTCATTACATACTGAGGATGGTGTGCAGTGGGCCAGCAAGATATGCATGTATGTGCCTAAAACGTTTGGTAAGCCAACTAATTGTATCTTTTGTTTTTCTTAAAGAGCCAGTTAAAATAACTGATGTTTGAGTGATCACTGTCCAAATTGCCTCTCTCTTAGGATCAGCACAGTTCTGTATGCTCCTTGTTGCGCCCCCCCATGTCTCAAACACTAGGCAGGGTGATGAAGACTGATACCAGAAGTCACTTTCTTTCACATGGCTCTGAAGTGAGTGATAGTAATGCATGGAGACTTACCATATTTTATTACACAGTTCAAACATGGGGGGATAAAAATCTAAAAAAAATTAAGTACCCATTGCAGTCTGAGAGGACGCTAATATGAAGAATTCTTAGCCTTTTGAACCTGGTTCTGAATTACTGCTATGTTTCTGTTTCCTTTGGCAGGCTCAATAAGACAGTCCACAGCTACTTAATATTCACAAATAGGATTCCTCTGCCTAAGCTGGTAGCTGAGGCATTCCACTCTAGGTCCAGGTGTTCTGGGTAGAAGGAATGAAGAGATGTCTGCCCTCACAGCAAGATATCAAGTCTTAACACACTGTGAACCCTTCCCACACATGAAAATGGAGAACTGTAACATTTCAATTCCTAGGCCAATAATCAACATAAGCATTCTCCAGTTACATGGACTATCTGTTTGTTACGTAGTAACCTTTTCCAGATTTACAAGGCAAGCGAGGGCTGAATTTGTGGTTACCGGATTAAATACATCAAACATTTAATTGCCTACCGTGTTTCCCCGAAAATAAGACAGGGTCTTATATTAATTTTTGCTCCAAAAAAACACATTAGGGCTTATTTTCAGGGGATGTTTTATTTTACAGTCATGTCATCTTCTGGTTGCTGCACAATGGTGGAGGGCGGGGTTTCACTTAACTAGAGCTTATTTTTGGGGTAGGGCTTATATTACGAGCATCCTGAAAAATCATAGTAGGGCTTATTTTCAGGTTAGGTCTTTTCGGGGAAATGGGGTAGAATAATTATCAACAGTTCAAAATACACTCCCAAAACCAAACTGCAAAGTGGCAGCTGTGTATTCTATGCTGCCTTCTTGTCCAGGAATGTGCACTAGTGAGGAGATTCAGCTAGCCCTCACTTAGTGTTTATAGATAGCATAGGGAAGGAACTAGCTGGTGTCAACCCAGCAACTCAGCAGGATGGTATGTCTAAAGGACAAAATGGGGAAAGTGATGGTCAAGAATCAGAAAGGACAGAATGAATTATCATTGGTAAATAGGAATATTTTGAGGAGAGGCTCATATGGCAGTAGCCTGGGGCACTCTCCTGTTAAGGAGACACCTTCATGTCTGAGTTGGGCTACTGTCTTGCAACCAAACTTCAGGGCTCCATGCTCATGAAAAAAGTTAATGTTCTGTCATTCAATGTTGCTTTCTGTGGAGTAGCCCTAAACTGGAAGGCTATTTCACAAGCAAGGATGATGCAATCTCCCCTTATAGCTGTTCTGTCCTACTTTGCTTTAAAAATAGTAACCATCATTACTATTTACAATTTGTTACTTTACAATTAATTCCCACAATGTACCTTATAAGTTATCTTTAGAAGTATTATTCTTGTAGTAATTGTGTCTTGTCAAGTTACTATTTTTGATGCACCACTGTCTTCTATGTGGGGTCAACAGATTCCATACTGTATTTTTGTTTAATCTCTAATGAAAAAAATTCAGAACAGAGATGGCACTCAAAACAAAAGCCACATTTGTCATCTCTATGTCCCTTATAAATTTTGCCTCTTAATTCGAAAACTTCTAACATTTCATTTGAATAAAAGCAAAAAGATAAACATGTTTTAAGTGATACACAGAAAACAAGCTCTTTCCAGAAGTTCACTAATGTTCTGAAGATGAAGTTCAGCTGCTGAGACAGGGCAGCTGCGTTTCTTCACTCTCATGAAGATGTGCAAATGGCTTCCAAGTCCGCAGACTACAGCCGAGGCCAGCTGCTCAACAAAGTTTTATCTTACTCTTTTTTCTTTGTATGTTAGGGCTAATTGGGTCTCTTTTTAAAAAAACTTTGGAAGTTCCTAGAAAAGCAAGCTATTTTGTATACTAAACCAAATAATGCTTTGCAACCAATTTCATACATTTTGCCCAAACTTTATTTCCCCAAATACACTTTAACTAGTCATTTTGCAGTAGTTCTGTTATCTTGCTCTCAATTTCATGAATCCTAATTAAAGTGTGTGTGTGTGTGTCTGCAACAGCCAATTTATGCTGAAATTTGGATTTGGATTCAGCAGGTCAAGAAACAACACATTCAAGCACGTTCTCCTCAAATAACTTCAAGACAAATCTCTGACCCTGTGCCTTAGCTGCTGTGTTACTGTGAGTTTCCACCATGCCTCTTGTCTCCTCTGACCTGGCAATTAGTGTCTGAGCTGCTGCACAATATGACAACTTTCTTTACCCTTCAGAATACTTTAAAGTGATTTTTTTTTACCTTGATGTAACCTGAGGTTGGTTTGCAGAGCAATTTTTCTATGCTTCAGATGGTACAAAATGCGGCAGCCAGACTTCTTACAGGGGTGAAAAGGTACCAACATATTTCCCCGACACTGGCCGCCTTGCATTGGCTGCCCATTCATTTCCGCATTGATTTCAAAGTTCTTACGATTACATATAAAGCCCTAAACGGTTTAGGACCTCGATATCTGGCAGAGCGCCTTCTCCCACCCAGTTCTGCCAGAGTCCCTCGTTCCAGCCAGGCTGGGCGGCTGAGGGGCCCAACGCCAAGGGAGGTCCGGAAGGAAAGAACGAGGAACTGGGCCTTCTCGGCAGTGGCTCCTCGCCTTTGGAACAACTTGCTAGTGGAGATCTGCCTGGCTCCCTCTCTGGGTGTTTTCAGGAACAAACTTAAAACCTGGCTATTTGGGCAGGCTTTCCCTCCTGCCATATCTTAATTTCTTATACTTTCGCCACCTTGGATCTATAATATATGTTTTTGGTTTTATTGTTTTTAAATGTGTAAACCGCCCAGAGTAGACCTTTGGTCTAGATGGGCAGGATAGAAATCCAATAAATAAATAAATAAAAATAAATGCTTCATTACCCATCTTGAGTGATGTCTAACTATATACTCATACCTGTTTTATTGCTATCTTTAATCTATGAAGAGAGTTATTTATACTGCAGTCTTGTCTGCTAACAGGCCACCCCCTCCCTGAAAAGCAAACATTTAGAAGCTAGCATTCTCTGTTTGAGCATTAGGGCATTTTCCCCATGGATGTGGAGATGCTGTGCAGAAATATTTTTATAAAAAAATATACCATGACACCTAGAAGCATTTATTTTATGCAACAAACTTAAATATGATCACGTGTACATAAAAGTGTACACAGTATGCTGAACAATGCCAAGGGGGGAAAAATCAATATTGATGCAAGTCTTCTAAATTAAACATTAAAAAAAATGAGCTGGGACAGGAAGACAAAACATATAAAAGACTTACTTTCAATCAGCACAATGCTTAAAATTGAGAGCAACCCTAACCATTTCCAACGTTCCTTACAAAGCTGCCAAAAATCCAACTATTTTTAAAAATTGATTTTTTTACATCAATAATAAAAATCTGGCGACAAACATTATAAAATCAAATGCTGGGCTGTCTTTACTCCATTAAAATTTAGAATATTCCAACAGAACCACAGGAGTAAACCCATTTAGAAGTGATATATGTTTTTATAAAACAACCAACAGTATGTACATTTATTGCAAATTATATTAAACTAAAATGGAGGGGAAATTTAAAAAGATGAAATGTCTACTTGCAAATCAATCAAGAAGTGATTAGTCTCCCACTCTGATAAAAGTCAGAAAGCAACATGTATAAAAATTGCCACTATGTGACTTTTCATAGCAGGAACCGAAAATCTATACATCTTACATTGCTGAAAAAAATTATACATAAGAGTCTCCAAAAGAAAAAGAAAAAAAGCAAATGACAGTTCAGGTATTTTCCATGTGTCTTCAATTAAAAACCATTCAACAGGCTTCCATTTTTTTCTTCAAAAAAAGTGGACAATACCTGGTTCTAGGTCTGAGAATTTTTAAAGTTGCTCTAAGAACCTCTCTGACTTTCTTTTAAAAAATGCAGCATGAAAATTAATGAAGTAAAACACTTTTAAACTCCAGATATGCAGAAACTGGAATAAAGTGTTAAGCAATTTGCTTAATTATTGACTTTTCATAAAAAAGTCTCTGGGGAAATAAGTACAGATGCTTTTAGCCTCTATCAAGAGTTTCTGCAGATTACTTTTATCTGAAAGGGAAGCAGTTTTCTGTCTTTTCAGAGCTGAAAGCTGTGTGATCTGAAGTATTATCAGTTCCTATACAGAAAGTTGCTTGGTTTTTGCAGAAGCTTGGAGCATGCCTTCATTTGGCCCTTCTTTCCTCCCTTTGCAAGGAAGTTTTCTTTTTACCTTGTGGGGAAAAAGAAAATTAGAAGATGACACTTGCAGAAATAAGTTCAATCAGAAAATGAACTTCTGTCCCTTTTCAGGGACACACGTCTTTTTTTTTATTAAATAAATAAGGCCATACATACTTACCTCTGAATAAGCCCCACTGAAAACAGAGGGACTTAATTCTAGACAATAATACCCTGCATGTGACCCTGAACAGAACTGATTCATTATAGTGCACATGCTTGGGTGGCCATTTTGTGGTGCTTGATGGAGGCCCAGTCTACCTAAAGGAAGTACACTGGACCTCTGGGGCCCAACCTACCTGCTCTGTGGCTGAGGCAGACTGGGCTTCCATGACACCTGAAGCCTGATCCACATGCCTGACTCTGGATGTGGTCTGAGCCTCTGGAACTTTGGCATAAGACACAATCTTAAACTGCCCCATTTAGCACTGATTCAGTTAGTCTTCCATTTTCTTAGAACACATCCAGATCACTAAGCAGGGTACTACTATAAATACATGCATAGGATTGTGCTGAAAATTATAATACTCAAGACATCTACTTGTCCAGAATAAATGTCTGATCAAATAATTCACTGTGAACACACTTCATATTTACAGCAAACTCTGCAGTATGTTTAGCACAATACTGTTTAGAACTTCAAAGTGCCAATGTATTTTAATACACTAAAACAGTGTAGGAAAATTATCATAAATATGCTTTAGAAAGAGTCTAGAAATGGAATGGCAAGCAAAGGATGGAGCACTGTATACTCCCAGATTTTCAATCAGCGCCATCTAATTTAACTAGAGGTGTCACATACTGAAATGGTCCTTTGATATCCCACACTTCTGTCAGCCATTTATTTCTATATATGGACTGACTACCACCACCTTCCAGCACCCACCATGATACAAAAGAACAAAGCCCTGTATACACTGCCTTCTGCACCTTCAGGAAGCCTCCCTCTGTTAGATCTGTATCCTCAGTGTCTTCCTGGCTGCTCTCACAAAGTTTAAAAAGATCCATTTCACTTGGAGAATATCCAGGACTTGATTCTATCTCCAACAGTGAATCTCCATCACTTCCCAGCACCTGGCTTCTGAAAAATGTTAGAATGGGAGTATCATTTGGGAGAAAAATTCTAACTAAACCAAGGCAGGAATTGTGTTTTTTGTGTCCTTAGAAAGTTGACTGTGGTTTTTCAGAACTGAAGTTTATACAGGGTAGCATTAGATTTATCTTTAAAATGGCAAACAGGCTCTGCACAGAGTATCAACATACTTAAAAGACATGTAGGAATGTGCTTCATTAGCTAAATGTTTGAATACATGTCATATACATATTATTTAGCATTGTAAAATAACATATTAAACATTCCATTTCCCCCCCAATTTTTCCAGAAAAAAAATGGCTTTGGAAAAAAACAGAAAAACCCCGTTTTTTTCTTCTTCCCAGGCCTGCCCATCTCTTAACTGCAACTCACATCAACCTTTGCCAGCATCTGGAGAATGGTGCTTTGTCCATCCTTGTGCCGAACTAGGGGTGGGCAATCCATACCCCTTCAGCACCCTATATATATGTAACAGGGTTTCTCCCTTGCTGACTGTTGCTGCTTTTGACAAAGGGAATGGATGAGTAGCCTGATGAAATATCTGTTTCATTATTACTCAAATTATACTCTGAGAAAGCCTCAGAAACTAAGTAGTTGACTCGCTTTCTTTAAACCAAGGAATTGATAGGCCTGGCTGTTCTGGTGGATCTCTGGCTGATTTGCAATACAGTGGTGCCTCGACTTACGAACGTCCCTACTCACGACCATTTTGAGTTACGACCAGCTCCGGCCGCAAAATTTTGCTTCTACTTGCGACTGGAGCTTCCACTTACGAACAGAAAAAGGCAGGGGAAAAAGGCGGGAAATTCAAATTTCTAACTGTAGGTGGTGACGAGGCTGCTTCTTTGTAGCTCTTTCGCCCCAGCAGTTAGAGAGTGTGCGTCAGAGGAGGCTTGGGACTGCCTCGCTTCTGCGTGAGCGTGTGTGTGTGTGTGTTTGCAGGGAGGCTTCGGGCTGCCTGGTAAGGTAAGGTGCTGTTTTCTGCTTTTTAAAAACTGTTCTGGGTGTTTTTGCAGTGTGGTTTTGAGCTGGGGGGGTTATGTGTCTGTGCTGTGATGGGTCTTGGGGGGTTTGTTTGTTTTTTGTTTTTTTCCCCCCCATTTCTGATGGGTCTTGGGGGGTTTGGTTGCTTTTTGGGGTTTCCCCCCCATTTCCGATGGGTCTTGGGGGGGTTGTTTGTTTTTTGGGTTTCCCCCCCATTTCCGATGGGTCTTGGGGGGTTTGGTTGCTTTTTGGGTTTTTCCCCCCCATTTCTGATGGGTCCTGCATGCTTCCCTTGCTTTATCCTTTGTTTTCTTTGCATTTCCGACCTGCCCCCTTTGTTTTCTTTGCATTTCCGATCTGCTCTGTTTGTTTTCTGTGCATTTCCAATGGGTCTTGCATGCTTGATTGCTTTTCTTTTCTATTTCCCCTTCGGCCGGAAGGGATTAATCGTGTTTCCAATGAGTCTTGCAGTGATTTATTTTTTTTGGTGATTTTTTTCTTCGGCCGGAACGGATTAATTGCATTTCAATGCATTCCTATGGGAAATGGTGCTTCAACTTATGACCACATTTCGAGTTACGTCCATCTTCTGGAACGGATTATGGTCGTAAGTCGAGGCACCACTGTATATCAGTCTGAATTTCTGATTCCCAAGTAACAACACTATTTATTGGGTTTTTAAAATTGTATTTGTATGCCACATTTATCCCATAGTTAGGACTCAAAGTGGCTTATAAAACTGTTAAAAACACAGAAAACTAAAGTACAATAAACGTACAAACATTAAAACAAAATTAAATTTCTTATAATGTTAAAATTAAAGCACTTCAAATGTTTGATTAAAAATATAAACAGCAATTTTCCTTTAGAAAGAAATACAGCTGATTGATTAAAATCTAGTTTGAGGACCTGCTTGAATAAAAAGATCCTTATCTGCTGTCAAAAGGACAGCAGGGACAAATCCAGCTTCTCTTGGCCAAGAGTTCCAAAGCCTGGACACATAAGGCCCTCTCGAGTCCCCTTCAAGCAGGCCTCTGAAAGTGGTAGGACCATGAGAAGGGCCTCTCCGGCAGATCTTAAAGCTTGGGCAGGCTTGTATGAGAAGATAGAATCTTAAAGTATTACTCATTTATGACAATTCTACTCCACTTTTCCACTAAAATATAGCACACAAGATGGCTTAAAAACATCTTAAAGAATAAAAATAGGCAAAACTACATTTAACTAAAAATCATAAAATCAAGAAATCTATAAAAACTATTAAAATCAATAAAATATGTTAACCCAATAAAAATAAAAATAAAAAACCAACACAACAGGGCAGGCTAGACACAACACACCAGTGTAAAAAGATGTGGTTTTACTTACTTCTTAAAATCACTCAGAGTGGAAACAGATCACAACTTGGAAGGAAGTATATTCCACAGCCTGGGAGCCAAACAGGCTGTTGCCATCATGTATTTTATAGATTTAATTTAAGGTGGGCCCCCCCAGCTTTTTTGTTTAATGTCTTGGTTGTTGTTTATCATTGAATGTTGGTTTATGTTGTGGATGCTTTTATTGTAAGCCACCCAGAATAGTGTTCTAGCCTTCAGATGGGTAGGGTAAACATTTAATTAATTAATTAATTAATTAATTAATTAATTAATTATAATTAAATAAATAGGAGACGGTCATCTCCCACATGCTTGTTAGGCAAGCCTCTGAAACTGCTTATATTTTTAAGATGGCTTCCTTTGAAGATCTTAAGTCTAGACAGGCCCATAACAAGACAGATTGCTCAAATAGGTTAAAACCAACATTGTGAATAGGGCCTGGTGAGCAATTAGCAACCAGGACAGGTCTTTTTAAAGTATCAGAGTCATATGATCATGATACCTTGCACCAATCAGAAACCTAGCTGTTTGCTACATGTTGCACCAGCTGAAGATCCCAGACCCTCTTCAACAGCAGCCCCACACAGCACACACTGCAGTGGTCAAGGTATGACATAACTAAGGTACTGATGACTCTTTCTAAGTCAGGTCAACTCAGGAAAGATTGATTCAGTAGCAAACAAAAGTTTTATAATTAGCCGGGATCCCCCTGCCCAAGACTGTACTGAGAATAAAACAGGAAATATTTTTGGGGAATACACTGCTGCAGCTGTTCTTTTGAGGGATCTTCACATCACTTGCGCTCATGTAATAAAACACAGTCTGTCCTATCACATTCTTGGAGTCAACAGAAAGCCAGCTTCAGCACAATCACCTGCCATGGTTCCTGTCAGGATAAACCCTCTGAAATCCATCCTATTACGCTGCTGCTATTCCCCACCAGCAAACATACACATGGAGAAGAGCTGGACTGCTAGAAGCAGACAGCAGACCAAAGGAAAATCTAGTTCCTTCAGATGCACTGGGAAGACAAAAGCAGGGACCTGGACACAATGCCCTCAATCCCCCTGCACTGAAATGGAATGTTGTTAAGCAAAAGGTGCTGGGGAAGGGGGGTCCGGAAACACAAGGCAGGGAAGAAAGTGCAAGAGGGTATATGAAGTTATCCCAGAATTGAAGCCCTAAGTTTTAAAAACACCAGCTATGTATGTATATACAGCCAGTATCTTTTCAAACTTCGAAACCTAAAATTGTAGATGATACCACTATATACGGCACATGCACACAGAACACAGTTTATCCAGCTAACAGGTAAGCTGCAAAATATAGGTGGCCTTAAATGACTAACCAATAAGAACCAGTGTGGTTTAATGGGCAGTGATGGACTACAAAAGAGACCTGGGTCCAAATTCATGTTTGGTCATGGAAACTCACTGAGGGTAGCACAGGTAAAACCACTCCTTCAATATTTCACATACCTTGGTAAGTCTACTGGGGTTATAGTAAGTCGGATGTGATTTGACAGCACAGAACACATGTAAATAATTAATAAAAATTATTATTAATACCAGAATTACAACTGGTCTACTATAGATCCAGGAAAAATTCTTTTAGCAGAAAATTGATGTTTACCTTTGCAGATCAATCTGTCTCTGTGCTGGTACTGCCTTTTTTACTGTATCTTGCTGTTTTGGTGCTTTGGCATTACTTGCCTCTAAAACCCCTGGACCTTCTTGACTTGGTGCTGGCCTCTTCCGTCCCCTACCAGACGGTTTATTTGTTTCAGCATTTTTTGTGGTGGTGCCCTGAGATTCAGATTTGGGTGGACGTCCTCTCCTGGGTTTGGGAGGGGCAGGTTGACCCGTTTCATCTGTTTTTTTTTCTTCTGTTTTCTGATGAATATTCTCTGTTCCAGCTGCTGCTGCAGTTCTTTTCTTCCCACGTTCAGTACTAACATTTCCTTGCGTTGCTGGTTCAGAGTTCATCTCCTAGAGAAAAAAAAAATGTTTCTTCCTTATTGACAAGATCAGTAGGGAGTTACATGTGCTTTGGTAACCTTATGTTTTAGAAGCAAGTACAACAGAAATCTGGCAAATATCATGGCATACTTCAACCAGGAGTATTTTTGGTGGCGAGTGGGAATTCTTACCTCCAAACCATATTCTTTTCAATAATTTATTTATAAAATATTTTATATAAACAAAGATTTGGAGATGTTTTAATAGAAATTCAAAAACGGTTCCAAAAACATGGACTGAAGAGAAACCTTTGACTTACACTAAACATATGTTGAACATGAACCATAACCATGTTTAAAACTACTTGGGAAACTTAAAATAAGAGAATGGAGCAGCGTAACATTCTACAAACTATTATCTTAACCTTAGCGATGAGACAGTACTGGCTATGATGCCTGTGCCAGCCTGTTTATGAATCTATTCCTCCTATGGGACTGTGGTTGACTGCTTGTATTCATCCACCTACTAAGAGGAATTTAACATTTGAAGTATCCAAGTTATTGCTAGAACTCTAAACTTTTTCCAAATTTATTCTGACTCCAATTTACTGAGCTCCAAGAATTCCGTACATATTAATCACACCTTTACTTTTCTTTTCCTCCAAGGAGCTCAAGGCAGAACAACCTGCCACTCTCCAAACACATTTTATCCTCACAGCAACAAGACAGGTAGGCTGAGATAGTGATTGGCCAGTGAGCTCAAAATATCATTTGAAAATACCAAGTACATTAGCATTACACTTCTCCCTTCAACAATGCTGGGGTTAGGGGCACCAGAACCCTGTGTAGTTCAAAATCAGTGTATAACTCTTATGCCTTTAACATAACTAAAGCCTCTATCAGAGGGGGGAAAAGAGGCATGATCTCTCCTCTCCCCTGCCATGGAGCAGCACACTGCTGTGATCTCCCACAACCCACATCAGCCTCCCAGTTGCCAAATGGAGCCACCGTGCCAGGAGAGGGGGCCAGCCACAACAATAACAGGGGCCTTGATAAGTCTGAGACTTACCTTTCTCAGGCCACTTCCTGGAGACAAATAGTAGCACAGTATTTATTGAATATTTATTGGAATATTAATTAATTTATTTTTTGGGGGGGGGGGGAAATCTGTGTATAACCAAAACCATTCTGCTCAAACCCATGTAGTTCAAGGGAAAAGTGCAATGATAATGATGATGATGTACCATCAAGTTGATTCCAATTTATGATGGCACTTGCCAGGGTATGGTGTGCTCTAGATATGGAGTGCTCAGGAGAAGCTTAATATTTCCTCCTTCTGGGAGTGCTTGCCCAAGGCCATACTAACTGCTTCTTATTTATGGAGGCATAGTGGGGAACTGCACTCCCAGCCTCTGGCTCTGCAGCCAGGTACCCACCTCATTGAGCTACCCAACCTGCTGACATTATCATGCATTATATATTTTAAAAATTCATCATTAATCTTTGTATTACTAGTAATGTGCTACTTATATGCTACATTAGTTTTTGTTTTAAATTATTTTATTATCATTATTTATTTTAAAAGCCCCCCCTCCCAAAGAGTAGTATAATAGGCAAAAAATCTCTCCCAAAATAAGTTTTGGGAGGAACTAGTAAGACCATAACAAAATCACCCTTGTCAAAATTCTTTAAAACACCACAGTTATGCCCTTATTATCCCAAAAAATAATGTTTTACAGGTAGCAGCATTACTTGAAACATATTAGTTCCGAGGTTTGAATGAGCTTCAAGGTGAGCAAACTCTGAAACCATGCATTATTGGAATTAAGCCTATTAATTTATCCACTATATTGCACTAGCTCATGTCCCCTTGCTTAACACCATTAAATCCCCAAACTCCTAAGATTATGGACATAAAACAAAAAATAACCATTCAGTGTTTGCATAAAACAAATATTTGCATAATATCACCTCTTGCACTCAAATAGTTCTACCTGTCCCATATGCAACAATAGCTCAACTGAAACCAAAGCGTGCACAATATTAAAAGAAAATACATGAAGCTTCTTTTTTCACACATCAGAACTTAATGGGTAAAGGAAATACGGTCTTACATCACTCTTTCCATTTATTAGAAAAGTCAGCGTTATTAAACTGGGGCTGTCATTAAGGCGACAGCAAAGAAAATGGACAGGTTGCTCACCTGTAACTGTGTTTCTTCAAGTGGTCCTTCTGTGCATTCACACACCTGGGGTTAGTGCACCTACACAGTAGACAATCAGAGCCTGCATGCCAGTGTTCCTCCTCCTCCCTAGCCTACTGCACATGCCCTTCCTCCTCACCTCAGTTCCAACCTCTCTGCCACAAAGCCACCAGGAAAAATTGTGACTAGCAGAGAGGCAGTTGGTTAGTGTGAATGCACAGAATGACCACTTGAAGAAACACAGTTACAGGTGAATAAACTGTCCTCCTTCTTTATGGTTTTCTGTGATTCATACAACTGGGTAACTAACAAACACCTATACTGGAGGTTGGGAGTCACAGTATCACGGAAGACAATAGTGCTCTGCCAAAGAAGCATCCTTCTGGGCACCAAGGTACAGACTGTAGTGCTCAACAAATTCCATGGGCCAAGACTAGGTAGCAGCTTTACAAATATCATGCACTGGTATACTTTTCAAAAAGGCAGCTGTTTTTGCCCTTGTAGAGTAACACTTAGGTTTGCTAAGTAAAGGCACTTTAGTAATGTCATAAGTCAATGGAATCAAGTTAGCAACCATTTTGCTTATCTCTGAGATGAAACAGGAAGACTTTTACAAGGACCTTGACAGCAAACAAAGAGACAATTAGTCTTCCCAAATTCTTTTGTCCTATATACATAAAATATCAATGCTTTCCTAACATCTGGGTTATGCAATTATCTCTCCAGTGGTGACTGGATTTTGGTAAAAAGATGCCAACACTATGGGGTGTGAAGTATGGAATGTCGTTAACACCTTAGGAAGAAACATAATGTCTGGAAATAACATGATTTTGTCCTTGTTAAATGGAATATATGGCAGATCGGATTGTAGGGCACACAATTCACTAGCCCATTTAACTGACATCACAATGAGGAAGGCAGTGTTCACAGTAAGAAATCTTAAATCTACAGTAGCAAGAGGCTCAAATGTAGACATCAGTTTTGGGAGCAACAGAGATTAATATTGCCAGCATTGCTGGCAAATTAGGATCAGGAAAAGCATTCATCCAGGCCTTAGAAAGTTCTAAATAGCAGAGTGAGTAGAAAGTTTTGAAGAAGGGTGATCTATTTGTTGATTGAACACAATTGCCAATAAATGAATCTTCAAGGAAGATACTAAAAATCCAGATTCTTTCAGATGTAGTAGAAATGGCATCATAGTATTTAAGGAAACAGGCACTGTCTCAGGTGAAATGGATTCTGCAAAGTGTGTCATTTATATTTATAAGCCAAGTTTTAGAAGACTTTCAAGCATGTGAAAGTATGCACCTTACAGGTGATGAATATTCCAAGCAGTCAACCTCAGATTTTGAATGTTTGTGTGGAGAACTGTCCTATCTTGGTTGGTTAATAGGGTCCTCCTGAAGTGGAAACTGGAAAATGTCCTTGGCCATCAGAAGAAGGGATGCAAACCAAGGTTGCTGAGGCCACCATGGGGTCAGTAGTATGACACCGGACCTGTCTTACCCTATTTTCACTAATGTCCAATGTATCAACAGAATTGATGGGAACATATATACAGTAGGATTCTGTGCCAATGTACCATGAAAGCATCTCCTAAAGAGCAACAGCCTCTCCCTGCCCAAGAGCAAAACATCTTGCATTTCTGATTCTCTCTTGCAAAAACATCTATTTGTTGTGTACTCCACCAGCTGGTTAACATTTGGAAGGCTTTTGGAGATAACTGAAAAGTTGTTCTGCTCAGGAGATCTGCTGTGTAACTGGAATCTGCACCGACATGAACTGAAACTAGGTAGACATGATGGAAGATGCACCATCCCAAATCTCTGAAGTCAGAAAAGAGACATGAATTCCTTCCTTCTTGCTTGTTCAGATAATACATTGCTGTTGTGTTGTTCGTTGCAATCTGGACAACAGTGCCCATTAGTAGGGGAAGGAATGTTCTCCTTGCCTTGAAATAGCCAGTGGCTCCAAATAATTTATGTTTTTTCTCTCCTGCAGTTGACCAGTAGCAGGAATAGTTCTGATGGAGCAGTGACTGTATTTGCATCTGTTAGTAGCCTGCTGGGCTGTAGTTGTCCAAAAGGAGTTCCCATCAGTAGATTGTCTTTCCTTGTCCACCATAATAGTGGCTAAATCTTTGGAAATTGTGACTGTCTGAGTTCTGGGATTTCTCTTGTTGTCAAAGACTGTCAGAAAAAAAGGAATTGCAAAAGCCTTATCCTGAGTCTGTCATACCTCAAAACTGCAGTAGTAGACCATTAATCTCAACAGCTTTTGTATTAGGAGGCCTGATACTGTTGTTTCCTAAATGGGTTGTAGAGCATGAGCAGCAATTTTTAGCTATCTTGTGATAGGAATGCTCTTGCTCTGACAGAACTGAAAAGGGCTCCTATGTAAATTTGTCTTTGTTATGGAACTAAGAGGGATTTCTCCCAAATCACTTGTAGGCTGAAATTGCTCAACAGAAATAGAATGTTCTTTAGAAGAGCTTCTTGAGTGTCTGCCATCAGGAACCAATAATCAATGCAAGGAAATATAATGAATCTTTGAGTATGCTGGTAAGCTACTACCGGAGCTACGCATTCTGTGAAAATTCGGAGCAGTGGACAGACTAAAGAGAAGTACTGCAAACTCAATAATCTTGTTTGCAATTGCAAAACGTGAGTGGTTGCATCTTAGGGAAATGTGAAAATAAGCATCTTTCAAATCTATTACTGCAAACCAGTCACATTCCTTCAACAAAGTTAGGGTCACTGCAAGGGTTAACATCTGAAACAGAATAAGCCAGACTTCCTTCTTTCTTTGGAACGATATAAAGTAAGAGGAACAATATCCATTTTGTATATGCTTGGGATGCACTGCTTGTATAGCTCCTTTGGTAAGTAATGTGACTTTCTCCCCTAGGACCTGAAACGAAGTGGTGGTGCGAATTCAGCCAGTTGGGAAAAGCCTTGAGAACTTGATGGTGTAACCATAAATTACTACAGGGTACCCCCGAGAATCTGAGGTAATTATATGCCATTATGTTGAGGTGTGGCACCAATGGTCCACTGTTGATACTGATAGAAGAGAATGGCAAACAGTAGACACATATTGGTGTGACTTCAGCATGTGAAGAGTCAATGCCTCTGTCTACTATTCTTGTCAGGTTTCTTTGATGTCAAAAAAGACTTGTGTGACCAGCCACAACTCAGGCCTGTCACTTTTAAAAATAACTTTCTAGCAACATCTTTGACACCAGCCATTAACCACACCAGACCGGGTGGTTAAAGAATGAAAATGTTAACTTTTTATTACATAGTAACATCTGCTTGGAAACAGATCTAAGCTTCAGTTCTTCTTCAGTTACAACAACCCTCTTTATTCAGTTACACTCAAATTCTTTTCACATTCCAGCCCTTCAGCTCCCTCCTCCTTCAGGATAGGATGGCCAAATGCATCACCCAGCCAATCACCTTGCTTCCCTGTAACCAAGCAAATTGGTCAAGGTTCCCATCACAACTTGTATTTAGAGTACTGCAGCTATTGCTTATATCTCTTGAGAAGAAGCTGGGGAGACTCTCAAGATTTCTCCAAGAATGACTTGTTTCTATTATATGGAAGGTTACTTCAATAGTCTTTGATAGGGTTGGTTGTTTAAACCCATGCTTTTTGCAGCTGATTTCTTATTAAACAAGTCCTCCATGGTGTCATCTGTTTTGTTGTTGAACAGACCCACCCCCTCAAAAGGAAGATCTTCAATCTTAGATCTTGACTTGTCCAAGATTCCTGTTGACGCAGCCAGGCAGGTCTGTGTAGTGCTAATGCTGCTGACATGCTCTTAGCTGAGCCATCAGCGATGTCCCTAGCTAAGTGGATTTGATGGGCCACTAAAGAATAGGATTGTTACTTAAAGAAGCTGCTAAAGGTCTTGTCTTCTGGTAAGCAAGCAAATATGTCCCAAATGAATTGATGGTACGCAGCCATAGTGATGTGGTAATTAGAAATTCATATTCCCAAAGCTGATGCAGAATATAAATTTTCCTACCTAAAAGGTCTAATTTGCAGCCCTATTAACTGGAACAGTAGAGGAATGACCCTTAGCTTTTGTTTGTATGAAGTCTCTATTTTTATGGAATTTGGAAATGGGTGTTTGAATGGAAAATTAACACCTTCTTGCACTCTGTACAGATTCTCAAAACACCTGGAGGTTGGTAGTATTTGAGGGAGGTTTCTGCCAATACTACATGATAAGCTCCATAAAGGTAGGTAGTATTGAGATTTGTAATGGAATGTTAGCAAATGTTACTCTTTTGAAAACTGGGTTAGAAACTTTATGCTGCGGGACATGGTGGCGCTGCGGGTTAAACCGCTGAAGCCTCTGTGCTGCAAGGTCAGAAGACCAAGCAATCGTAAGATCGAATCCACGCAACGGAGTGAGCTCCCGTCGCTTGTCCCAGCTCCTGCCAACCTAGCAGTTCGAAAGCATGTAAGTGCGAGTAGATAAATAGGTACCACCTCGGTGGGAAGGTAACGGCGTTCCGTGTCTAGTTGCGCTGGCCACGTGACCACGGAAACTGTCTACAGACAAACACTGGCTCTACGGCTTGGAAACGGGGATGAGCACCGCGCCCTAGAGTCGGACACGACTGGACTAAATGTCAAGGGGAACCTTTACCTTTACAAGAGATCTAGCCATTCTCATTATGAGGTCAGTTTAGGTAATGTCCTCAGATAGGACAATGGCTGAACGTTCCCTATACTGGAGTCAGGTAATGAAACAAACAGAGAGGGTGTGTATAACCAAAACCTCATTAACGTCATCCTAATCCGAATTCTCTAAATCCACCTGTGGTGAAAACTCCTACTGTGGTACCTCTTCCTGTGGCAACTGAAGGGCCTTGCTGCTTTATCATTACAGCCAATGCTGAATGTAATGATTTCAAGAGAGTTGGATTTGGGGGAGGCAGAAAATTTACATCCACTGGTTGAACTTCCCTGACAGCAACAGATGTGGACTGTTTACCATCTGAACGAGTCAGAACAGCAACTGGATCTGAAGACCTCTTCAATACTAAGGACATAGGATGTAGAGACTGTTGGTCTTTCTGGTGTCTCTTACAATTCTGATCCAAACGTTCTCCCAATGTCAAATATAATGGAGAATGAGAACGGGAACAGACACTGACAGTCTCTGAAACTTGAGGTCTAAATCTATCAGAGAAGACCAATCCATAGATCCATAATAGTATGTAGGTAAACAGTAGTAAGGATGTGGAAGAAATCAATCCTTATGACACAATGATTCCTGGAATGGAAAACGGGACCATTGATGTCAACATGTCAAAGATCTAGATTGAGATCTTAATCTTGATCTGGACTGGGATTGATTACGGTGTTGAGATGTTGTTGATGTCAACCTCAAATGAGGCCTCTCCTACTGCAAAGGGGAAAGAGAGGTTACTTACCTGTTAACTCTGGTTCTTCGAGTGGTCATCTGTGAACTCACACTAATAGGTTAATCTGAATAAGAAGAAGAAGCCTGAATTGTTTGCAGGTATTGGACATCTGAGTTTGAATCTGATCTCAAATCTGAAGCTCCAGGAGGGTGCCTTAAGTTGCACATGAGGTATAGATGAACTTGATGAGCTTGGAACGACCTCAATCTGGAAGCCAACACCAATGGTTCTGTAGGTGGTAGAACAGTCTCGGCTACCAAAGATGTCACAACGGGAGGGGAATCCCCTTTGGCTCCCTGACAGACACAGTCACAATCAAACCGCCTTCAAGCTCTACATCCTGAGCAGGAACTGGGCAAGCCACCACTGATGACATTTATGGTTTTTACCTTTTTTTAGTTTCTTATATTCAACCACCACAGTGTTCTCTGTTTGTATCCTCTTTTTTATTAGATTCAATTCTTTTGATTTCAAGGACACCGAAGATGTGTGATAACCTACATTGCCTCTAATTTTCAGCCCTACTGGGCAGGGCTCAGCCTCTCTTTCTCTCACAACTCTGCCTCCCTCCACGCAGGGTTCTAGCTGTGACTGGAACTAAAGGGGTGGAAACACTCATTTGAGGTACGTGGGGGTGTGCAGTGCTACACACCCGTGCAGCTTAGAGGGAACCTTGATGATAACCAGATTCTCTTTATTTCAAGAACAGAGTTGTTGGCTTCAAAGCTGATAGTACTGGATTCAAAGTTGAAGGAGCAGAAACCGAAGTGACAGTAGATAATTCCTGAGGGGAGGGTACTTGATGTGAGCCTGGGTTAGTTATCCATAGCCTTTATAGACTTGCAATTGCACAGTATTACCTTTGCAAATCTCCTATAAATCATTCCCCCCCCCCCACTAAATGTCCTTCATTAAGCCAATAGAGGCATTTGGAGCGGTCACCAGCCTGAGCGTTTTTTTGCTCCGCAGACAGTACCCTTTTTCTCTAAGACTGCAATGGTAATTAAAAAAATTGGTAGGAAACCACTGAGGCAACTGACAGGGAGAGTTCTAAAATGAAGAAGAACCAACTTTTTTTGTTTGTTTCTTAGGCAATAAAAATGACAGGCAAAAGAGAAGAAAGTAAAAAGATACAAACTGGGCAATAATAAATGGTTTCAAACAGACTCAAAGTTCCAAGGTATTATTGCCACAGTAGATTAGGAGAGGGGCATGCACAGTAGGCTAGGGAGGAGGCAAAAGTGCTGGGCATGCAGGCTCTAGAAATTTCCAGTGGTGTTATCACGCAGGTGCACTAACCCCAGGTATGCGAATCAGAGAAGAACACAATGAGGAAAGAATACTTACTTTAAAATTTCAGGAAAAATTCAATTATATCCTCTTTATCCAGAGTAGCTACATACAAATGAATGCTTTTAAATATCTTGCCAATACCTTGTTCTTTACAGGTTCTATTTTTACTGGAGTGACCGAAATAATTCTCACTGGATTTTCATCATTTTCACTGACACCAGTTTCTGATATATCTGAGCCCTGCTCCCTGTTGGAAAATTTAAATACAAGAGGTTAATGCTTATCTGACTTTTGTTGTTATTATGTGAAACAGAAAAGTGTGTCTCCCATTTAACTGATACACAAATAAAAAGTAAGAGAACTGATTAAGACTTACATGGAATATAAGAATTCAAGTTTGAAATTTTTAAAAATGACAAAAGTGACACCAATTGTTGTCACTTGCAGAAATGGCATTTCAAAATCTGAAGATGTTAATTTCAACTGGCAGTCATTTTTAAGTAGCAATTAGAGATGGGGGTATTCGTATACGAATATCCTAGCGCAGCTGGACTTAATGAGGGTCCACTCACATGTCTGCTGCCACCGGCCCTCTTCATCCTTCCAATCGCGCCTGGAGCGCCGCTCTCCTCCTGCTCAGCTGGCCACTTGGCAGCTGTGCAGGGAGACTCATCTTCCCTCCCCCTGCCTGGAGTGGCTAGCAGAGCGGGAAAAGAGCAGTGCTCCGGGTGCAATTCGAAGGATGAGCGGGGCTGCTGCCACCGCCAGACACATTCGTTAAGTCCAGCTGCACAGGGATATTCGTACACAAATACGAATACTCCATCTCTAGCCGCAATACATATAATATAAATATATTCTGTAGTATAGTATAATGCAAAGTATTTAGATGTGACGCACTGCAGGAAAAAGGTAATTATTTGTGGCGTAATCATTTGGGAGTTGTACTTCTAGAATGTTCTAAGAGTTCATTACACTGTTGCAAGTGTAGGATAAAAGATTAAACCCATTTTAGCTCATGATTAGGGGCTAAAATCAACAAGCATTACTCGGAACACCTGTATGTTGCTGAGCAGTTTATAATCTCTAAATTTATAATCAGGTTAGGAAAAAAAAACTAAATTTTTTTAAAAAGATAATTTCCCACATGGTTAATGAGAGTATACTACAACTCCACACTTACAGAATAACACTTTCTGAACACAAAAGCCTGTTTTTAAAATTAGAACTATTTTACAGAAAACCCACAAACCTTGATCTGTTTCCCACAGGAGAGCTCAGTTCTGAATTCACACTATTATTGCTTCCAGTTTCTGATCCTGTGCTTCTGATATACGGTCTCCTTCCAGTTGCAGATAAAGGTTTATTTACCGCACCTAGTACGCCAGTTGGTTTTGGCTAAAATGCACAAGAATAAACTTATTTAATTTTGAAATATATGCATACATATAACATACAGTATACACTTTATTATAAATTAATCTTTAATCGTGAGCTATATTACAGCACACAAACAAATCCCTTAACATGATGCAGACTACACATCATTCAATAAACTGTATGCTCAATTTTACTATTTCTTTAAATATTGACTGACTGACTGAGAGCAATGGTAAATAAAGAATTAGAACTAAAAATAATACCTTTCCTGTTAGAAGAAGAACTCTTGTCTCTTCTGAAATATAATTCCTGTCATTGCAAAAATCCTTCAAGGAAAAGAGGAGGAAAAAGACACATTATTTTTGTTTAACAGTGCCTATATAATTTAACAGGAAATGTATTAGTCCTGGAAGTTTTTCTAATCTTCAAGAATTAGAATTTCGAAGTATTCTCCTACCTCAACCCAAACCAATTTTCATCTGAAAGAATAGCTCTGGATAAAAAAACTGTATTAACAGGGCTTGAAATATGCACTCGTCCACTCGTCTGTGACAAGTGAAAAATGCTGCTGGACGAGTCACAGCTCCCTCCCTGCCTGCCTCCTTCCCCTCCGCCTGTCTCTCTCTCTCTAATTCTGCAGTCCTCCCCTCCCCCCTCCCATTGCAAAAGGAAAACTGTCCTCTTCTCGTGAGAAGAGAGTTCGAGCGGTACATAGAGATCTAGCTCTGCAGGAGAATGTAGAGTAGTTCCATGCTGGAGAATATGGAGATTCCCTGCTCCCAATTTCAACCAAACGAGGACACATCCTGGGGTGGGAGGGAACCGTGGCTCCTTAAGAGGCCGGGCGCTTTTGCTTTCAGTTTTGTTTTTGCTGGAGACATTCAAAAGAAAGGCATTCAAAATGCAAGCTTCATGACCCCACAGACACACAGGTAATACAGCAACCCAAGTCTGAGGGTATAAATCAGTGATTCCCAATCCCAATAAATTGCAAGGCTATAGTCTGGTCATGCTGACTGGTAAAATTTTTGACTGACTGTTGAGACATTCTAAAAAATTTCAAGCCCTGTGTATTAAACTAGTTTCAGGTGCAAGGGTGCTTTCTTTCTGTGTCTTCCGCACTCCCACTGCCCCAATATACATTGCTCATGGTGCAGGGAAACTTTTTTTTTGAAACCATGTGAATTTGAGAAACAGTTTCTGACAAGCAAAGAAAGTTCAAATTCCACTGGATTAGTTCAAAATCTTAAATAAGATGAATGCACCTACAATTCAAGAATCCAAGCTACTGAAGAAAATGGAAAAATAAATACGTGCAACACTCTAGGCTACCGAAGTTAAACAGCAGAACATTCTATCTGGTGTCAGCATTTTATGACTAGCTTGTCCTGACAGTGCTGTTGACTCCACATATTTTAGAAACAAATACCTAGCTATGACAAATTATCAAAACACAAAGAATTTTATATTACATTCTTCTTTCTTTGAGACAGGAAAAGAATACGACAGTATTGAACTACGTTAACAGAAAATTTAGAAAATACAATAAAAACAAAGTAGAAAATCAAGTCAAAGATTTGTTCTCAGGCTTTCATAACTTTACCTTCTCAGGTTGTGTAAAAAATTTGGTTGGCAATACAGGGTCCTTTGGAGAATCTGCATTACATAAAGCGCTTTTGCTGTTAATCACACAGAGGGCCACATCACATACAGTATAAAGTTTCTGTGGGGAAAAATGACAATAGTAGGTTGGAAATTATTTTGAATTTTTCAATAAAAACAGCTAGACTAACCTTCTCATATTCAGACGCCAATAAACCAAGTAAACTAAGAATTTATTTTATATATTTAAAAAACAAAACAAAAACACATTACTTTCTGAAGCAAGTATCTGCCTATTTTCTATAGTATTGAAATATATTAAAACATGCTTTAAAAATTATAGACATAGTATTTCTAATTTAGATTATTTAGGTCCACAAAAGCCTACATCATAATCCATTCATCTACTGGGTGATGCTAAGGTTCTTCTGTGGTTCTGCTACATCAGACTGATATAACTACCTCTGTACAACATGTCCGTAACAATTCTCTTGGAACCAGCTTTTATAGTACACTTATCACTTCTGTTCTCATGCACAAATATTTGCTATACCCTTCTATTAAAGACTGTCCCAATCTAGCCCTGCTTCAAGACACTTAAACACTTCTAGACAACTTAGATTAACTTTTTTTTGCTCTGTAAGGGTGAAATTGTTATTGTTTACAACTAAAATTCCTTCTGAAGATAAATGGGAGATTCTATCTTAGTGCCTCCTCCAAAGCATTCTGTCCCTCTTAATCACTGACTGACTGCAAACCCCTTGCTTTTTCATACTTCCTTACTTCGTTTGCCTTAGGCTCGTCTGGAGACTGTGCATCCCTTGTAAGTTTGATACTTTCTGCCATCTTTTTCATGAAGGCATGACTATTGTTTTCATTTTTTGTCATTAGGACTTCCAACATGAACCACAGGCACCTAATGAAGTACAAAACAGTGAAAAGCCATGAAATGCACAGAACACCACACACAGCTCTTGCCTGCAGGCTCTATATTTTATATACAACAATCCCACACTCAGTCACTTTATTATTTTATGAACACAGAAAATTGAGTACTTCCCTCCAATACTGAAAGAGGAAGGAAACTGGCAGACATGGGAAGAGTACTTGGGAGTTCCATTGAACAATGAGATGGGAAGAATGGAGAGGAAATTACTAAGATTGGGCAAATGTGACAGGAAATCACATTAGTAGTGGCATCTGCATGGAGTGGGACATTCTCAAATGATCCAGGTCTGATAACATGAAACCCTAAGGCAGAATGTTCTCTCTTCTTACCCACCTTCCTCATAGTTTATTGGGGGGGGGGGGGGGGTGGACAGGGCTTTTTGTGGGGACTGCACAAGGTGGTACTCACTACCTCTTGCTCAACTGGTAGCTTTGTTGTGTCAAATGGGTTTATTTCCACTTGCGCTACACCAAGGTGGATATTATGGGGGAGCTCCATGGACACAGCATTATGCTATGTCCCCTCAAAGAGGAAGCTGGCCAGAACATTTATTGATAATCCTATAGCCATGAATAGCTGTCAAATGAACTAACCTACATCCTGTAGCAGTGCTTGCTCATTCCACTGCCTCTTTTCCAGAAAATAAAATTAATGTATTTATTCATGTCTAGCTTTCGGTCAAAAAGGCAGCCAACATTTTCCTCAGAGAATTGTGTGCCACATGATGCAGCTCTATTGCTAATGTTTAAAAAGTCTGAAGTTGCAGGGAGGGAAGATCAATTATGAATCATTCCTGGATAGCTGGAAGTTGAGTCATGGCAATTGGACTTCTTTCTTGTTAGGTTGAAATGTTTTGCTACTCATCCAAGTAGCTTCTTTGGTCATTGAAACCAACCTGGAAAATATATCAGGGGTCTCTTACCAACCCTCCTCAGACTGAGGAAACTACTTGGATAAGTAGCCAAATGTTTCAACCTAACAAGAAATAAGTCCAGTTGTCATGACTCAACTTCCAGATAACCACACATAGATGACTGAGAATCTTCACAGATATATTCCTAGATAGCATTCTGGGTGTCTCTGAAGCACAGTGTGTAACTACAACAAATAGTATCAGCAACAATCACCAAAAGGAAAGCTCTCAAAATTTCTGAAGAATTTCTTGTATTGTATAGATATATGGGTGGAGATTGATACTACAACTTTCATAATTGAAAATTTTAAACTTATATTTAGAACGCACAGATATATCCCCCACACCAAAGGCAACAACTGATATCCACAATTTTTCAAAGTTTGATACAGGATGACACATACTCTTTGATATCACGAAGCTGATCAACATCTTGAGGTTTTGTAAAATCTGGATCATGAGCCAGCAAGTGAATCATGTATGGTACTACATATTCAGGCAGCAGTGATAACAGTTTTTCTGAAATAATATAAAAGCTGCATAAGCAACCAACAGAGACATATATAAAACAGCAGAGATTTCAGTGTTCGAGTTATCATCCAAATGGCAATAATATGCTTTCTATTTTACAGAAATACTTAATTGTTTAAAGTAAAAAATTAAGTCGCATCTGAAAACACTTACAGACCCCATCTATTGCTTTCTTGATATAGACACCCAAAAATATATTTGGAAAAACAGATAATGAGGTAACGGTTTATTTATAAGCAAATTACTAACCATTGGCCATAGGGTTCTGCTTAATGTATTCTCGCCGTATACTTATATTTTTAAGCAAGCACTGTCTTGCATGGGCTCTCCTTTCTTTTACAGGATCTTTGGCACACAGTGCAAATATTGCCATATACTCCAATGGGAGCAGTAATTTTACTAGTGCCTTATGCAGCTTCTGAGCAAATATCTGCCTCACCTGGTAACATTCATCCTGCAAAAGAAAAAGAACATGATAACTACAACTGAGTACCTAAAACAAGCCAAATGGGTAAAATTAAACTTTCATAAGTAACTCTGAGACGTTTCAAATATGTTTACACAGTGTAATATCTGCAATATTTAAGTGTACTAGATGGAAAATTTGCTCTATAAAACATATTTATATACTTTTTTAAAATGAATGCCACATAGCCAGCCTAAATGGAGTTCACGAACACAGGAGAAAACCAAATGTAGCATCCTGAACTTACAAATAAATTAGCTTAGCTTATCAAGGTAATAACATGCTTGCTGACTTAGTCAGAGAAAGTATTTCTGCCATGCCACATGTGGCAGCTCCCCCTCAGATGGTTAGCTATTGTTTTCTACTCCTCCCTGCCTATATTTCAACATCGGGAGGCCAGGCTATAAAGAGCCTTGCATGCCCAGATCAATGGCAGCCTTTCAGCCATGGGAGGGAGGGCCATCTACCCATTCAGCACCTGGCCTCTGGGATCTCACCCAGACAGATTCAGTGTGTGAAGGTATCTGTGTGATTCCTTTTGCTATACTGTATCATGTGGCACCCCTGCTAAGCATTCATACAATAAGTTTTTGTCTTCATCAAGACACGAAGAACATAATTTCCTTGGGTTCTACTTGGTCCAAAACCTACAATTAGCACACTAAGGAAAGGAAAATCCATAATTTTGGCTTGAACACAAATGCTACGGTAGGGAGTGTAATAAATTATCACAGAAGTTCAAAGATAGATACTTACATTAATGACCAGTGCACAGAGCTGGAACTGCTCTGGGGTTATAATTTCATGGTAACAGGGTTCCTGTGCAAGTTTCATTATGGCACTTCCAGCAGCCAGTCGTAGTCGCGACATGTCAGATTTGCTGCATACAAAAAATAGTAATTCTTCCTTTCTCTCAAGAAATATCATCTGTGTCTAAATATACCAAGCAATTCTAACTATTACATACAAATAGGTAGACCTACAGTTGGGTACATGATTATGATACCTTCAAACCTACCATATAAAAAGATGATTCATTAATTACTATAATATTTCAGATACTAATTAATTTCATTATTAGATCTGTTCACTGTTATGCTCAGTGGACTTGAGCGTGGCCATGACTTCTAGGTTCACTTGTAGTAACGGGTAAGAGGATCTTAACATAGGGCATGCATCACCTTGATAAGGGGTTACGTCTCTAGCAGAACTCTGTATTGTGTGGTATCAGAATCATATACCTTTCAAAATAAAAACAAAAACAAAAAAGGCACGCAAGGTGTTAAATGTCAAGGCTGTCCTGCCTAAGATTCCCTTCTTGCTACAAGCCGTACAATTCTCCCAAGTCTGTTAAGATTCAAAACAGGAAGTGCTGCTCTGCTTCATCTTCACTCCTATTCAATAAAATACAAACGCAAGAATAGGTGATACCTTTACAGACCATTAAAAATAATAATCATACAATAAGCTAGTTTTCGTGGATCAAAGACCAATCTCAACTACAGTGAATATCATCTGATGGATGTTGGGGGTATATTCTGTAGTTACTTTCTTCAAAAATATATACCACTGGGGTCTTTCAAAGAGTGCACCTTCCTATTCACACCGCAACACAGATGGGAAGCCTCTTTCCGACTACATTGTGTGAACCTTAAGAAAAGTGAATATTGTATTTAAATATGATGTCCACTCTACGTCTGCTAGTCACAATCCAAGAGGATCTACATGTGAAACCCTCAATTCCGTCTTGATATCCCAACCTGAACTGCACCACAAATTACTGATTTCACCCACAAGAATTTTTTCAGTCTTACCTAATTCTCTTTTGTTCTGTCAAGTCTCCTTCACTGACTAACATGGCTGATAGTAACCGGAGCGTTGAATTTGCAGATTTTGACTGGTTATTTTTCATACCCAAAAGCCAACGTACTAAAAGTTTAATTGCTTGAACCTATTAAAAGATAAAATTAAAGATCTGGCATTCCTAACAGCATTATAAAGACATCTACTTATTTCTATTACTTAGGTTTTTTACTTCTATATAGAAACAAAAATCAAATTGGTAGTTTACATATACTTGATAAAATTCAGATATATTATTTTAATCTAAAAGTTTTCTAAAAATGAAAGAGTAAGCAACTTTAAAATTCAAGACAACTACTTATTTTCTTATTTAATCCATTTTATTCTACATACACGCCAAAACATACTGCACAAGTTCTACAAAAATTAAAAGTAAAACACTTAGCTTTATTTCTCAGTAAAGTAACAGGTTAACATTGTATCAGTTTATTTTATTTTAAAAACACATTAAGGAATATCTGGATAATAAGTAAATGCCATATAAGTAATGTTTAAACAACACTTGTGCAGTGCCAGAAAACAAAGGAACTACCTTGTTTCTTATTAGAGATTCTGAAATTCAATTTGAGGGTTGTGATGTCACAAAGGTGCAATTATATTAATGATGAAGAATCTCACATTAGTATAATTATTTTGTAGGACATCTCTGCTCCTTACCCTAAGGGAAGGTATTAACCTACCTTTGCTAGAACCTCTGGAGAAACCTCTTCATCTGGAGACCACAATTTTCCATTTTTCTCACCTGTAGACTGTAAAGATTTTTGCAAGGTTGAATGTAGTTCAAAGAAAAATGCACAATAATATCTTACTTAGAAACAGATTTTCATAATTTTTTCATCTTCTCACAGATTCATATCATATATTTCTGCAACAGTTTTTCATTTTCATTGTATGGTTTCAATTTTCATTACATTGCATTCAACCTTACCCTGTCATTCATCAGGAGATCTTTTACAATGAAATTTGCAACTACAGATTTCATTGGTGATGCAAACTGGTCCGGTGCCAACATTGAAATGTGACCCAAAGAAACAAGCGGAGTTATAAGCTGTTCTGGAACATCCGCATTCAAACTTCTACTTAAAGGCTAGAGACGATGAAGAAACAAATTGTCACCTTTTTGTTTCTAAAACAGTATACCATCATGTAAACTATTAAAAGTATATATTTTAAGACCTAAAATGCTATATTGGCTTCTTAATCAATTCATTACTGGTTTAGATTTAATATCAAGTCAAATGCCTTAAACATACCATGTCTAAAATATTCAAGCTAAGTTTCAGAGTGAAACAGAACACAGAACACTGCCCAACATCCTTTCTTTTTGCCTAAACTCACAAATTCTATCTCTGATAGAAGCAGCAGCCCAAAACTTGCTTGTTTGGGCAGGATCAGGACTACTGCCACTATGCAGCTCTCTCAACATATATTGCAGGTATTCTATGCAACCTACTGTTTGCTACAGGGCAAACGGAATGATTCTATGTTGGTTCATTTCCACCCCATGGACAGATCACTTCCTGGTGCTGTCTGGATTGCTGTGACTAATCCATCAGGCAGTGGTAGGACACTGATTAGAACTGTCCATTATGAAATGGCCAACATGACAGGTAGCTTGTTGATGCCCCTTTCTTACTGCAAAGATGAAAAGGTTATGAACACGATTGCTCCAGAATGCACTCTATTACTATGTGGAGCATGGATGGATTGTTTTATATAACAGAAGCAAGTGGATGATGACTAGAGTGCAGGAGACTTACATCTTACATGACTGAAATGGGTTATATAACTCTACTTAGACATTAACAATCAGCCACTGGACCTCCACAACAGACTTCACAAGAAACAGGAGTTGAGAAGGTATCTGGGCTGGCCCAACTAGTGCAAGTATCTAATCTGTATCATTAGACTGCAGTAACTCAATTTGCTCCCAACCATACAATGCATTGACACTATCACAGGAACAGCAGTATGTTTCATAAATTCACTGCAGAGCTCCAATCAAGAGACTGATCATGCCTCTTTCTGAAAATGGTTTAACCAGACCTCTCACTACCTGGAAAAGCTCTGAAGAGTTTTACACGGAGAATGCAGCAATGACCTTTTTTGTTTTTTTTGGGAACTGGTACAAAGATTATTCTTTAACCATACAGAAACATGGCCTGAACATGCATACCATATTTCATTCCATTATTTCAGTATTCAAAAAACTGTGATCAAGTTATAAACAAAACAATGCTGGAATGGCAAGTAGTCAGTTAAACAAGACCTCATTTTGCTTGGAAAATGTATATCCTTCTACTTCCTTAAAAATCTGGATGACTGATGGAGACAGAGGGTTCGTTTTGGCATTATGTCTTTTTATTTCTACTAGCTCTTTTATTTATTACAAGTATGTGTTATTGTATATTGTATTTGTGAAAACATTCATGCTCCTACACATTGTATCACTCTTGTATCTGCAAAAATTAAGGAAGGGTTGAAAAACCATTGTCAAAATCACAAGTAAAGATGCAAGACTGTAAACAAGAGAGAAACAGCTTCACTTACTAGTTTTCATACAATCAAGAGAAACAAGGAAGATAACCCTAAATGGAGAGAAAGTGGATGTGCATGTTCACACACAATTCTGACATTCTACCACCAGGTGTCAGAAGAGCATGTTGACCAGGAGAATGCTTCCATTCCATTGAAATGTATCATACAGGTGATACATACAAGTGGGCAGAATTTCATTTTCTCTTTTAGGTAAAAATACTCCACTGTTTCTGACCAAAGGCCTTAACGATATTTTCTCTTTTAAGTAATTTTTGCTTGAAAATTTAAGAAGCATATTAAGGGTTGTCAAGTGAAGAAAAAATGTTACTTATCAATTAAATTAACCTGTATATGATCAAAATTTCAATATGGAAGTAGCAGTTTTCTGAAATAGTGAAGGAAATATAAGATGGGACTTTTCAAATTAGCTTGTATGCACCCAGTCAATGTAAGGCAGAAAATGCAATTTTCCTCTTTATTTCCTGATATAGTAACCCATCAGAATGGAAATATCTTCAAAGAAATGAATCTGCCCTTAATTGTTTGTCCACCAGTGAATGAAATAAAGTTCTATTTCCTAATTTAGGGTCTTGAATCTTAGAAAAATAAAATTCTGCCCGATACTAGTTCATACTGGCCATTTCTTATTTATTCAATATTACAAAGCATATTGAACTAGATAACAATTCCTACACACCTAGTATTTGTGACCCCATTCTTTCATATGTTTTTAAAAACAAGTGAAGCAAACCTACCTCAAAAATTTGTGCAAGCTGAACTTCTTTATTTGAAAATATGGCATGAATACAGTGGACAGCTTGCTTTGCTTGGTGAGGTGTTCCTCTTTTTGCTTTCTGGTGCAAGATAGGAATTAGGGTTCTGCACAGATTTAAGATACATAAAATTTTTTTTACACCAATTAAATTCTTTAATATTCACATAAATATTTTCATTTTTGGAAAAGCCTGAAAATCATCACCAAATAAAAGCACATTTGTGGGGAAAATTATTCAAAGATATTAGTCATTAAACTTAACCCCACATGAACCAGTGGAACATTTCTTGCACTCACTTTCATCCAAGTCATTAATAAAAATGTTGAAAAGCAATAGGGCCAGGACTGAGCCTAGTGATACCCCACTTGTTACCTCCTCTCCATTTGAAAAGAAGCCACTGATAAGCACTCTCTGAGTACAATCCTGTAACCAATTATGTATCCACCTGACAGTCGTTCTCTTTAGCCCACACCTAGTTAGCTTGCTAATCAGAATATCATGGGGCATTCTGTAAAAAGCTCAGCTGAAGTTGATCAGGTTTATCATCTTAAAAAATAAGATGATGTTAGTCTAGTAGGATTTGTTCTTCACAAATCCATGTTGATTTCTAGTTATTACTGCATTGTTTTCAAGGTGGTTGCAGAGTGAATGCTTTATAATCTGCTCTAGAATTTTCCCCGGGAGTGATGTCAGGCTGACTGGTCTGTAGTCCCCAGGTTCCTCCTTTTTGCCCTTTTTAAATATAGGGACATTAGTCTCCTCCAGTCATCTGATACTTCACCCATCTGCCATGATTTAAAGAAAATAATAGACAGTGGTTCTGAAAATTCTTCAGCCAGTTTCTTCAAATACTCTCGGATGCAGTTCATCTGGCACTGGAGATCTCAACTTGTTCAAAGTAATAAGACATTCCTTGACTATCTGTTTATCAATTTCAAGCTGCAATCCTGTCCCCTCCATGGTACCATGGTGTACTCTGATTTCATCCTGAAAACATTTCAGAGTTTAGGAGTGGACTGGCAGAGGTAACAAATTCAAATACTTTTGTGTCTCGTTCGATCACTATGAAATGTACAAAAACCATATTTTATGTTATTACTAAACTAACAGTTATTATTCATAACATTATATACTATGATTTTTCATGGTGATAGAGAATCAGATGCCATTTTTAAGCACTTCTCCCAGAGGAAAGCACAGTGAAAGTATCATGTATAGTAGTAACTGCATATTTCAGCTGTTTAGTACATATTGTAAGTCTCTCATTCTTCCACACAAGTTTTCAGTTATCTCCTACTGAAGTCAACAAAGCCTTCTCCCACCATGAAAACTAACTTGTTTCATCTGACAAAAACCTTTGTGGACTGCAGCCCACTTTGTCATGCACTTAAGTGATAGTGATCTAAAAAATGTATGTCAAATCAAACTGGCTAGTCTTTAAAATGCCACAATACTCTTTGCTGTTTTAGCTATACTACACTAACATTCCAAATTTTCTCCTTCAGAACTTCTAGTAACATGTGATTACCATTTTGAAAAAAAAATTATGACTGCTTTAACCTGTTAAATCTCTTAATGTATTTTTGTGTGCTTTCAAGAGTCTAGTTTAGAAATGCAGAAATAAAATGCCTCTGTCAACTCTAATTGCTAACAATTTATCTTCATATTTATCTTCTTTATTTTGATGTTTCTTCACATATCAGAGTTGTAAGTAATATTTTTTATTTCTAAGATAAAAGGTAACATGTCTGGCATTGCCTTGAGTTCTTCTAATTACTTTAATTTTTTTCTAAATTAAAGAGTGAACACAAGGCCTGGTATACAGTTCTTGTTGTTAACAAAAATTAAAAACACGCATTAATCCAGTCTAATAAATAGTTCATATTTAATCTGGAGGAATAAAAATGTAACAGTAAAGTAATTTGAAAGGTGTTGTCAGATATATTACCTTATCTTAGAAGAAGATCAAAATATTGATCTTTATTGTGAAAAGCTTTAGAGTGAAATCCCATTATTTCTTCTGTTGATAAGATAGCTTCCACCCATGTAACTGGCATGGCACCCCTCAAAATCTGATCCAGAGAAGATGTGTGTGTGTGTGTGGGGGGGGTACAGAATGCTGCTGGGGTGGGGAAAAAGTTGAGGTCTAGTGTGCTAGTGGTCTAATAGAAAAATAGAACAGATTTGGCAGAAAGCTGTATGCTCAGGGACCACTGCAATTGTCCTCTTAGGTTCTCCTAAAGGCTGTGTGCCACTTTAGTTAATGCCCAACAATTCTAACAAGATTAGCTTTATAACTGCACTGAATTAAAATATCCTCCTTTCTTGTTATATTAGTATGATCCAATATGTCTCTAATACAGTCAGAAGGCATGCAATGTATTTTTGTCCAAAATGGCAATGCCTGGATGGTTCCTTTCTGCATGTCAGGAATGCTAACTGCAATTTAAGGCAATAATAATGAACAGTGGCAGAAGGCTATACATATTTCCCCTAGCAAAGAGGATTGTCTAGCATCAACATGTTCAAATACAAAGGCAAACAAAATGTCACAAGAACATTTAGTATATGGAGAAATGCACTCACGATCTAATCTGAGGCAGATCGGTTTCTATTTTGTGGCCAGTGTTTCTGAATATCTGAATGGCTGCCTCTGCTACTTTATCATCTTCCATCCTGAGGCACTGCAGGAGAGATTCATATGTCTCTGCAGAGTGGAACGAGGTAGGATGTGTGAAAGACAGAACCTATGGATACAAAATAAAACCAAAAGCATTTTAAATGAATGAATCTTAAATATATGGAAAAACAGCAAGATAGAAACATATAAACCTGGACAAAACACAATTATTTCCTACATGAGCTTGCTTAGTTTCAAGAAAGGGTGGGCAATAGGAATAACTTATATCCTCCTGTATAAATCCAAATAACTCTTATCTTCCATTGTTTGTTTTTTTAAAAGGCTTTGTCCTCATTGCAGATATATTTGAATACAGAATTTCAACATTTTTATGTGGCTCCAATTTCTAGTGTTCAACACGTTTCTTTAATAACAGCTTACAAAACAATGTCTGCCTTATGCCAGAAAAGTATATAGCTTAAAATTTATCTTTTAAAAAAATCTTTTTATAAGATATTCAATGCAATTTCAAAAAATTATGGATCTAGTTCCATAATTAAGCCTATGCTTCTCTAGCCCTTGTGCCACAGGTTTTGAAACAAAGGTCTGAAAATAAAAAAATCCACTGAGGTTTAAAAAAGCCATGTACCTATACTACGGAGGAAAATATTAAAAAGAAACTTAATAGGATGCAAATATTTTATGCACTCCGAAATGAGTTCCTCAGATCACAGATGCAAACCTGATGTGGAAGCATCAGAAGTAAATCTAAGTCATGGTCTAATCCAATTTCTTCTTTATACCACAACATCTTAACTAAGCTCACTTTCTGTCTCTAAAACAACCATATTTTGTCTCACTGCAAAAATCAAGATTGTTTTTCGGGGGGCGGGAGGGGGCGGCTAAGAATTATTTTTCAGCTTAATTGCTTGCACACGCCACTTTCACGTTTTCTTTTGACTTCCTTTCCATCTGAAATCAAATACACTAAAAGAATGTACCACACATCATTCTGTCTACATCCACCCTGGATTCTAAAATCATAGAATCATAGAACAGTGAAGTTGGAACGGGCCTATAAGGCCCTGCTTGATGCAGGAATACAAATCAAAGGATATCTGCCAGGTGGTTGTGTAAGTTTCTCTTGAATGCCTCCAGCACTCAACACCTCTTGAGGCAATTGGTTCCAATTTCTATGCCTTCAAATTGTGTTAATTAAAATGCTTTTACTTCACTTAAAATAGCTGCTGAAACTTAAAAACCTATTTTTCACCCTTTTGAATTAAGTACATGAATCCTTATGCTTCTTCTCATTTCTAAAGTATTTTCCACAGACACTGAATTTTGTTCCAACTATTTTACAGAATATTCCTCTCTGACCTAATGTGCCTTCTCACGATGCAATTTATTAATATCAAGAACACAGAACTGTACTCCACTGTATTGAACAATATACAAAGAGTTCAGAAGAATGATCAGTCTTTTCTGAAGATTTTCTTAAGATACATTAGACTTTTGAAGGGAGAGAGAGGTTACGAAGCAACAATTGAGACCCAGAAAATGTACTAAAATGGAATGAGACACAATCAATTTTGATGTAGAATTAAGTGATCAATTTCATAGATGATACCTTGAGAAGTTCAAGTCCTGAACGAATAGCTGTATCAGGACTTACACCCTCCTCTTCATCGTCGGCTGTCCCTTCTATTGATTTATTCATCAGCTTTACTAATGCACTACAAGAATTTTTAAAAAAATACAGACACATCTATTATGTAAAAAATCATGACATACATATGACATATTATTATTTGACTAATTCAATGTCTGAAAAGCAAGACTTTCAAGCTCACTTTTACAATAATCTTGATTTTGTGTTCAACTGTTTCCATTTCAAAATTAATCTCAGACTTGCTACTGATTCATCATCCTTTCACATGCAATTCTTAAGATCAGACATTCTTAATTTATATAGATACAATTAACTCAGTGTAATTAGATTTAACTCCATCCCAACAGCTTTGGAATGTATGAAAATACATTCTCACATTAGCATTAATAAACAACAAAAATTAGTCATTATAACATTATAGATATTTATACTTCATTACTGCATGCTATACAGAACATATCTCTTGAGGAGTTGTACTGCCAAAATACTATATAGGTAGCCTTCAGTCACACTTACCTGATGGCTTCTGAGTCAATGTGTACAGGGGCAATTCTTTCCAAAAGAAATTTTACCATCTCTAAGAAAGGATTGGTTGGCTGCTTAGGATTTGCAAGTTTTCGTGCTATTTCCCTCTGAATAAAATAATATAAGTATTTACACAATTTGAAAAATAAGAAATATATTTGTCATATAATATTCTGAATAAAAAGTATTGTTTAAAAAAGTAAAATATAAAATCCCAAGCCAACTTTATGGCTTTGATTCACATGGCTGAACTGATCCAGACCTCTGCCATTCTCTATAAAAATATATGCAAGATTTGTACATTATTTGTTCTTCTCTAATAGTACATATCTATTTAACCACACTCTGAAAGAGATGTCTGAGAGGTTTACTACTTGATAGCCTATAACAACACACAACAAGAAATACCTAAATTTATTTCATCCAGAAGTCTCCAGACACTCATCCCAAAAGGACAGTGTAGACAATACTGATGAAATGCATCCTTTTCAATAGGTGTACTAGATCAACATGTACAAAACAATACACAATGGATCACATCGTATCATCAAAACATACATGAATCACCCTTGGCAGCAATGAAAACGACATGAACTTAAAATTATTATTCTGTCTTTTAAGAAGCACCGTGAAGGCTTCTGTGCTCATGCGAGAGGTGTCATTTTACTGCAATGTCTCATTCTTTATTAATAGTACAGTGGACCCTCAACCTACGGACTTAATCCATATTGGAACGGTGGCCGCAGGTCAAAAAGTCCGTAGGTCGAGGGTCCATTTCCCATAGGAATGCATTGAAAACCCATTAATCCGTTCCGGCCCAAATAAAAATAAAACACTGCAAGCCCCTGGGGCTGCAAAAAAACAAAACAAACACAAACATAACCCCACCAGCCCAATCCCACCCTGAAAAAAAAAAAAAGAAAAAAAAAAGGAAAAAGCAGCACCTTACCTCCCCCGCCGCGACCGCCGCTGCCAGGAGGCCTCCTGGACTCTAACCTCCGCTGCCGGGCCTGGCCTCCGCCACCAGGCCAGGGCTACGGCCGCCGGGCCTGGCCTCCACCGCCGCCTTTCTCCCCCGCCGCGCGGCTTCTCCGCTGCTGAAACCAGCATCGGGCGCAGCCCTTTGGGAGAAGCCGGGCGGTGGGGGAGAAAGGCCGGATCGGCTCCCGCCTTTCTTCCCCGCCACCCCGGCTTCTCCGCTGCTGAAACCACCATCGGGCGCAGCCCTTTGGGAGAAGCCGGGCGGCGGGGGATAAAGGCGGGAGCGTGGCTTCTCCCGAAGGGCTGCCCCGATGGCACTGAAAGCCCGGGAGGCTGAGCCCAGCCGGGATGGTCTGGCGGCTCGCCTCCCGGTGGCGGTAGCAGCGGTGGTGGAAGCCCGGGAGGCTGAGCCTCCCTTTTCCAAACCGGTGGGGCGAAAGAGCTACAAAGAAGCAGCCTCTTCGCCACCAACGGTTTGAATTTCCCGCCCTTATTCCCTGCCTTTTTCGGTCCGTACGTCGAAGCTCCGGCCGCAAGTCGATTTAAAATTTTGCAGCCGGAGCTGTCCGTACGTCGAAAAGTCCGTAAGTGGGGACGTTCGTAGGTCCACTGTATGTAGCTGTTTTAAAACTGCAGTCCTGTGGACACTATTGCTTTAAGAGGGGCTTCACAGTAAACACTCAGACTGCTTGTTTGCATACCTCCCAAATATATTTCATTGTCAGAGATTGTCTGGGTTTGGATTCAATTTTTTAACCATGTTTCTGATAATTAGGGCAAAGTATGATCCTGTCTAGAAATGTATAAATATGACATCTACTATCTATACTACAACAAATAAAATTGGTTCTTACCACACAGACATCTGCCTGTTTACATGAACACGTAGGGCTGATTAACAGCTCAAGCTGAGAACGAAGCTTCTCATCATCACCCAGAACCTGATTGAACTTTTTGACAAAGTCCTGTGCCTTCCCAGGATCAGGAAGATTTTCTAGGGAATTAAAATTTGAGAACATAATTAAAGCAGGAGCTTTTATGTTTGTACTGGTATTTTTAATACTAGTCTACAAATCTTACTTGCTATGGTCATCAGCTTTCCAAACATAGCAGCACTGTTTGCCTCGGACTGAAAAGAGAAGTTCAGAGTGAGCATTCATACATTTATTTTATTTATTTATTTATTTATTTGATTTATATACCACCCATCTGGCAGCCAAGGCCACTCTGGGCGGTTTACAACAAATCACCAAAAAAAACCCACAGAGTAACAAAATAGCAAATAGCAACATGAATATACGTAAAGGGGTGAAAATCAAAAATACAGAAAAACAAGCCCTAGAACCTGCTTGCCTGACCTGGTTCTACCACTACACTGCAGCTCTTACTCCTTACCTCTCCACTTTAGGATTTAGGAGTATATGTATGGCTAAAGACAATAAATTAAAAAATATGACATAAATTATTTCGTATTTATCTATCTTATGAAAGAAAAAAGGCATTATTGACAGATTTTTTTTCTACCTATCTTCTCTAACAGACTCTACAATGAACCAGTGGCACTGGTCATGTATTACTCTAAATAAATAAATTTACTATATTAAATATTAGAATGTTTAAAAACAAAATATCACTTAGAATGGCAAAATACATTTTCAAGTGCTAGACTCTACCACTTCCAAATTCCCTTAAGAAAACTGATTGCCCAGCTATGATGAAAAATCTTGAGCAAAGGCAATATTAGAATTTGAAAAATAAGTTTAATACACACACAAACATGCACATATAAAAATACAGTGCAAAGTAACAGAAAAATGACACCTACAGTGGGCTGTTTATGTAAATCTAATAACTCCCGCACATGACTCCTAAGCATGTTCTGACATTTCCACATTTCATTCAGTGCCCTAGGAATACAAGAAATGACAAATATGTTAAAAAGTAATCAACTAATGTGATTCTATAAACACAACATGAAGCTCTCAAGGCCACTGTCTATGCAAACACGTCTTCTGCTGTCCCGCTATCTCACTCTCAATAATTTCTCCAGCAACCAGCTATGATACCTTTCTCTTGATGGTACACATTTATAGCTTGTAGTTCAAACACTGGCCGTAATCTTGAAATGGTTGTACTGATGCAACTTTGCAAAATAACCAGGTCAGCAAACTACTTAAATTAATTTGCTCAATGTAAGAAGTGATACTAAGCTACAAAATACAAGACAATTTGTGTTTCATTATCTTCCACACAACAGTGTTTTAAAGGTATTGCGAAATTCACTTTAAAATACAAGTTGTTTGCTGTATGAACACATACTCACTTAACAGCATTTGGATCTAAGCTAGCATACAGATAATATAAGCACTTCATTCTCTCTTCAGTTTCCAAATTATGAGGAACAAGATACTGAGCGAAGATTTTCTCCACCAACAACCTGCAAAGGAAAGTGAACAAAGTAACTGTATGCTTTTATACCCTTCAAATTATAAACACAAGTCTAAGTGCACTGTTTGGTCACGCTCTTAAGTTTACATACCTGGCTTCTGCAAAACATACAGAAAACATTTCTTGCTACCAGAAAAATTACAAAGTATCTGATGGAAGCCTTACTGTTAAGGTACTGGGATGACACAGGCATAGCTTTTCAAACCCCTTTTGATCTTTAATAAAAGAAACATATGCATTGTTTTCATCTAGCAACGAAGTGAATTGGGGGGTACCCCTCAAAATATTAAAATTACTGGATAGAATATGCTTCTATATAGACAGCTGGCATGCTTGCTTCCTTTCATGAAAAAAGAAACTTTTTAATAGCAGAAGTCACCAACATTATCAAATTACTTTTTTTAAAGCAACATTACCACTAACATGGATATACTGTATGTTAGAGACAGGCAGGGGAATCTATGGAATGGATCAGGTTTGTGACTCACTTAAGTCAAGCCTGGAGGTCACTGTATATTTTGTAAGTCTATGGCTGTGAATGCATATGTGTTAGATTATGAATAAACCAGGATTGAGCGATAGGCCTCCCTGACAGTGTTAGCTTGTTTGTATACTGCCCAGAGTAGTGTGAATTCATTAATTGGGTGATATATTAAACAACCCTTCATGGATTGCTGCCTTGTCGTGGCAAAGGGGCTTGAGTAATTCAGAGAAGCTATGGGCTATGCCGTACAGGGACACCTGGAGCAGGAACTGGCAAGCCACTCCAGTATCCCTGCCAAGAAAACTCCATGGACAGAAACAAAAGGCTAAAAGATATGATGCTGGAAGATGAGCCCCTCAGGTCGGAAGGCGTCCAACATGCTACTGAGGAAGAGCGGAGGACAAGGACAAGTAGCTCCAGAGCTAATGAAGTGGATGGGCCAAAGCCGAAAGGACGCTCAGCTGCGGACGCACCTGGAAGTGAAAGGAAAGTCCGATGCTGCAAAGAAAAATACTGCATAGGAACCTGGAATGTAAGGTCTATGAACCTTGGTAAGCTGGATGTGGTCAAACAGGAGATGGCAAGAATAAACACTGACATCCTGGGCGTCAGTGAACTAAAATGGACGGGAATGGGCGAATTCAATTCAGACGATTATCATATCTACTATTGTGGGCAAGAATCCCGTAGAAGAAAAGGAGTAGCCCTCATAGTAAACAAAAGAATGGGAAAAGCTATACTGGGATGAAGGTAAAGGTTCCCCTTGACATTTAGTCTAGTCGTGTCCGACTCTAGGGGGCGGTGCTCATCCCCGTTTCAAAGCCATAGAGCCAGCATTTGTCCGAAGACAGTTTCCGTGGTCACGTGGCCAGCGCGACTAGACATGGAACGCCATTACCTTCCCACCGTGGTGGTACCTATTTATCTACTCGCAGAGTAGATTTTGTACTGGGATACAATCTCATGTACTGGGATACAATCTCAAAAATGATAGAATGATTTCAATACGAATCCAAGGCAGACCTTTCAACATCACAGTCATCCAAGTTTATGCACCAACCACCCATGCTGAAAGGCTGAAATTGACCAATTCTATGAAGACTTACAACACCTTCTAGAACTGACACCAAAGAAAGATGTTCTTCTCATTCTAGGGGATTGAAATGCTAAAGTAAGGAGTCAAGAGATAAAAGGAACAACAGGTAAGTTTGGCCTTGGAGTTCAAAACGATGCAGGGCAAAGGCTAATAGAGTTTTGTCAAGAGAACAAGCTGGTCATCACAAACACTCTTTTCCAACAACACAAGAGGCGACTCTACACATGGACATCACCAGATGGGCAATACCGAAATCAGATTGATTATGTTCTCTGCAGCCAAAGATGGAGAAGCTCTATACAGTCAGCAAAAACAAGACCTGGAGCTGATTGTGGCTCTGATCATCAGCTTCTTATAGCAAAATTCAAGCTTAAACTGAAGAAAGTAGGAAAAACCACTGGGCTAGTCAGGTATAATCTAAACCAAATCCCTTATGAATACACAGTGGAAGTGAAGAACAGATTTAAGGAACTAGATTTGGTGGACAGAATGCCTGAAGAACTATGGATGGAGGCTCGTAACATTGTACAGGAGGCAGCAACAAAAACCATCCCAAAGAAAAGGAAAGGCAAGAAAGCAAAGTGGCTGTCCAACGAGGCCTTACAAATAGCAGAGAAGAGAAGGGAAACAAAATGCAAGGGAGATAGGGAAAGTAACAGAAAATTGAATGCAGACTTCCAAAGAATAGCAAGGAGAGACAAGAGGGCCTTCTTAAATGAACAGTGCAAAGAAATAGAGGAAAAGAATAGAAAGGGAAAAACCAGAGATCTGTTCAAGAAAATTGGAGATATTAAAGGAACCTTTTGTGCAAAGATGGACATGATAAAGGACAAAGATGGTAGGGACCTCACAGAAGCAGAAGACATCAAGAAGAGGTGGCAAGAATACACAGAGGAATTATACCAGAAAGATCTGGATGTCCCAGACAACCCAGATAGTGTGGCTGCTGACCTTGAGCCAGACATCTTGGAGAGTGAAGTCAAGTGGGCCTTAGAAAGCATGGCTAAGAACAAGGCCAGTGGAGGTGATGGCATTCCAGTGGAACTATTTAAAATCTTAAAAGATGATGCTGTTAAGGTGCTATACTCAATATGCCAGCAAGTTTGGAAAACTCGACAGTAGCCAGAGAATTGGAAAAGATCAGTCTACATCCCAATCCCAAAGAAGGGCAGTGCCAAAGAATGCTCCAACTACCGTACAATTGCACTCATTTCACACGCTAGCAAGGTTATGCTCAAAATCCTACAAGGTAGGCTTCAGCAGTATGTGGACCGAGAACTCCCAGAAGTACAAGCTGGATTTCAAAGGGGCAGAGGAACTAGAGACCAAATTGCTAACATGTGTTGGATGATGGAGAAAGCCAGAGTTCCAGAAAAACATCTACTTCTGCTTCATTGACTACGCAAAAGCCTTTGACTGTGTGGACCACAGCAAACTATGGCAAGTTCTTAAAGAAATGGGAGTGCCTGCCCACCTTATCTACCTCCTAAGAAATCTATATGTGGGACAGGAAGCAACAGTTAGAACGGGATATGGAACAACTGATTGGTTCAAAATTGGGAAAGGAGTACGACAAGGCTGTATATTGTCTCCCTGCTTATTTAACTTATATGCAGAATACATCATGCGAAAGGCTGGACTGGATGAATCCCAAGACGGAATTAAGATTGCCGGAAGAAATATCAACAACCTCAGATATGCAGATGATACCACTCTGATGGCAGAAAGTGAGGAGGAATTAAAGAACTTCTTAATGAGGGTGAATGAGGAGAGCACAAAAAATGATCTGAAGCTCAACATAAAAAAAAACTAAGATCATGGTCACTGGTCCATCACCTCCTGGCAAATAGAAGGGGAAGATATGGAGGCAGTGACAGATTTTACTTTCTTGGGCTCCATGATCACTGCAGATGGTGACAGCAGCCACGAAATTAAAAGACACCTGCTTCTTGGGAAGAAAGCGATGACAAACCTAGACAGCATCTTAAAAAGCAGAGACATCACCTTGCCGACAAAGATCCGCATAGTCAAAGCTATGGTTTTTCCAGTAGCGATGTATGGAAGTGAGAGCTGAACCATAAAGAAGGCTGACCGCCAAAGAATTGATGCTTTTGAATTGTGGTGCTGGAGGAGACTCTTGAGAGTCCACTGGACTGCAAAGAGAACAAACCTATCCATTTTGAAGGAAATCAACCCTGAATGCTCACTGGAAGGACAGATCCTGAAGCTGAGGCTCCAATACTTTGGCCATCTCATGAGAAGAGAAGACTCGCTGGAAAAGACCCTGATGTTGGGAAAGAGTGAAGGCAAGAGGAGAAGGGGATGACAGAGGACGAGATGGTTGAACAGTGTCATCGAAGCTACCAACATGAATTTGACCCAACTCCGGGAGGCAGTGGAAGACAGGAGGGCCTGGTGTGCTCTGGTCCATGGGGTCATGAAGAGTCGGACACGACTTAATAACTAAACAACAACAAAATATTAAACAAGCAAGCAAGAAAAGCAAGCAAGCAAGAAAAAAGTGGTGCAGTCTCAATAGCTTCCTGTCTTTGCCTGGACTTTAAAGCTGTACAGCCTGTCTCATTTGGAGAGCTCCACATACTGATGAAGGTGAAAGCCTATCCCAATATTATTCCTACAGAATCAGACCCTTCAGCACAGATGTGGGCAGTGGTAGCACAGCAACCAGCAGTGACTCTTTGGAGAAAGCATGTCAAGAACATGCTGGTCCTAGAGCCAGTAATAGCCAGGTACTGCACAACGTCTGGAACACGCTCTCTGTTATTCAGCACAAAAACCAATGCCCTGAAAGTCCAATACTAGGCAACACATGCCAAAACAATTTTAAGTATAGTGGGGATTAATTCTGATTTGCCTCCAACCCAAGGCTTGTGGGTAGTTATGATAATATTTTATGTTTTGTTGCAAACCATTTTAGAAGCATCTACAGTCTGAAAAATGGGATACGAATAAAGTTGTGGCAGAGACAGCCATGACAAACCCACAGAGCTACTATTGCCTTGCTACCTCTTAAAATTAAACCTGATTCAGATACCAGAGAGCCCTAAATTCCTTTTCTCTTGCATGAGTTAAACCACTGGTAGTCTGGCATATTTTTTAATTTGTGCAAGCTAATCAGCATTAACCACAGCAAACGACAACTGAAGCACTCCAAGGCTTGGTTCCTGGCTTGCACAGAGGCTTTACTCAGTGATAACCAAAGTCTGCCTAATTAAAAAATCTTAGCAAACACTATTAATCTCTAAAGGAATGAGGAACAAACTTGCAAGACCTTAGGGATGCTCCTGATTACATAAGACATAATTTGAAAGAAATTTTGTGGTGATCAAACTGAGCTATAGGATATTTTATTTAATAGCTTCTTTGGAATAAATGTGTAGCTTGTTTTTCATTTAAATCTTAGGAAAGTGCTTCAAAAGGGACTCACTTGTCATCAATGCTATTTTGATAATATATGTGCAAAAGTTTATCCTTTATCCAGCTCACTTTCTCTGCTGCATCTTTTCCAGCTTCAGCATGAAGGCAGTATTTCTTATATAACTGGGCAAGACCCATCATTGCTTCTTTTCTTACTCGCCACTTCAAAGAAATAATAAAACATTTAAACATCACAATTATTTTACTCAGGAAAAGTTATGCTTAAAATATTTTTGCATTAAATATCAGGTATAACATCCCTGAAATCTTTTAAATCTAAGTTGCAAACCTAAGGGTCATTAATGGGAAGTATAAAAACACTGCAGGTAAAAAAAGAAGCATGGCACAACACCTACCCACAACATACATCCTTTTCACTTTTAATGACCTGAACAGTAACTAACAGGACTGAATAATAATATAAATAATATATTGATCATTCTTTGGCTGAAATGTTATTAATTTATTTAATACATCAAATTCTAAGAGGCGAAAATAACACTGGATAGCAGCAATATCAAAATTGGTTTGGTACCACTGTTGAAAAAAGTGACATGATAGTGGGAATAATTTCTTGCTCTCACAAACAAGGTTCAAATTCAAGGTGCTTATGTTAGTATTTAAAGCCCTTAACATTTTAGGACCTTGTTATCTGTCTGAGCACCTCTTCCTCAAAACATCTACCTTTCCCACCCGCATCCCTTATATTGAGATGCTCCAGGAGGCCACCCTGGAGGAGGCCCGGAAATCTACCACCCGCAACCGGGCCTCTCTGTGGTGGCCCCTTCACTCTGGAATTCCCTTCCACCAGAGGTGCGGTTGGTCCCAATCCTACTGGGTTCCAGGAGGCAACTTAAGACCTGGTTGTTCTCCCAAGCCTTTCTTTAGTTTGCTCCAAACCAAGTAATGTTATGCATCCCTCTTGGTCCACCTGCCATGAATTTTTTGTAGTTTATGTGGCTCTTTTGGCTACTGCATCCTTAGGATCATGCTTATCTGGGTCCTGGAATTTGGAACTTTTTTCTTTTGCTATTTTTATTTCTTTCCTTTCCTATTTGTTATTGGCTTCTATTATTTTTACGTCTTGCTATTCATTTGTTTGCCACCCATAGTAGTAGCCTTTCCTATGAGTTCGGCTGGATAAAAATGTAAATAAATAAATAAAATAAAATAAAATAAATATACTTTTGACAGGGATATGCTGTTGATACATTTTTCTGCATGCATAATCTCCCTAACCCCTATAATCCTACCCTAGAATTAAAAGGGAACGTTGAGTATTAAGTGACCATTTCAAAAACTATCGTTTCTATTTTGATGCACCAGGCACTGCCTCATAACATGAAACCACCATTGTGTCCCATTAGGTTAAGAGCTGTTAGGTTACCATACTATTATCTGTTATACTCAATTCATCTTACCCTTTTGTCCAGCGTTCTTTCTCTGACAAAGCCAAGTAGTTGGTCATTGACTAAAGAGAGATCTCTCTTGCCAGCAGTTATTATTGTAACAATGACATCATGCCGAATGGCTTCTTCTGGGTCATGTGATCTAACCTTTAAGTACTCTATTGCAAAGAGAAAACATTATGTTTTGTACTGAAAAATGTAGCATATTCTAGGCTTTTGGTTGAAGTTAAAGAGTAAAAAATATAAGAATTATTGATGAACTCCAATTGCTGCAACTTACACTACATAAGGCCACTGATAGCTTTAGCTGTGGCAATTTTTTAGAAATAAAACATTTTCATCTTCACGCCCAAAGGTCCCAAGACTCCTACGTAATCCTTTTCATCACTGGGAAGCTAGGGGAGTCTCAGGACTTTTGGAAGAGAATACAGAAAATTTTAATTTCTGAAAAATTGTCACCACTATGTCATTAGCCTTAGATGGTACACGTTACGGCAGCAGGATTACAGTAATTAAGCTGTATAAAATACTTGGCAATATTGAAATGGGCCTTCGCTGACATCAGTGGAATTTATTTCGAAATAAACTCAGAAAGGCATATCTGACATGATGAAGTCAACTAGGAAAGCAACTGGAGATAAACAGTTTCTACTGCATACAAAGCATGAGGCATTAGGAGTTCAATCACATTAGAAACAGAGTAAGAATGTTATTTGAATAAATTCTTTCCCTAGCAGAGCTTCTTGTTCTTCGTATCAAAGCTTTGCTTTTTTATTTCCAACTGATTAGCAGAATAATCAAGTCACACATTGACGTATTTCATGATTATATTGTAGTTTTAGAAGAAGTAGCCATGTTAGTCTGTGCAAGCATATCAGGCAACATCAAAGAAAAATAACAGTAAAAAATAAAATAAAAAAACTTGTGATACTGTAAAGATTAACTGTTATAATTGAATGCGAGCTTTAGGTAAAATACAGAGATCACACAGTAAACATTCATGCCCAGCTTTAAAATACAGTGGTATATGGTTGCATTTCACACATACAAAAATTTATGATATATTGCTATCTGTCATACTACCATGTTAGAAGCTTGAAATCTTAATCCCTACACTATTTCGTTTAATTATTCTAATCCCTGAATTAAGAGAACTCACCAGTGAGGTCTTTTGCTAAATCTGGATGGTTCATTAAGCAGTGACTTGCGAATTTCACACTTTCTAATCTCACAGGAACATGGATATCATTAAATCTGGAGAGGAAAATACTAGTTTACAATTATTTTTGTAGTGAATATTTAGAGAGACACACAAACAATCCTTTTGTACTAGAAACACAAAATAAATATGCCAGATGGCAATGCAAGCAAATGCTCAAACAGAATAAAAAGTAGAAATTGCTTATTGAAGTACAATTTAAAAAACAGGCAAAATTGCACTGAAATGGTTAACCATACAATTACTGCAATTCAACCTGATTCTTTTTAAGTCAGAGACAAAACTAACTATTCAGTCTACACAGCTATCAAAAAGAAAACAAATGCTCATAGGTCTGTTTACTGTTGGGAGTTGTATTTTCAAGGAGGTAGGAAGAATATATTGCATAAAGGCAGCAGGGAAACACCACAGGCCTCAGTGAAATTCTACATAGTAATTTTGACACTCTGAAATGTTTTGGTTCAAAACATATCAAACTAATTTCAGATTAAAGTAACAATGGCTGAAATCTACTTGCTCTGCTATGCATGCCAAAGTCAAAAGGTGGAACATACAGTTGCTTTTAACTGACAATTAACAATTAAAAAGTACCGTATTTTCCGTGTATAAGATGCCCCCATGTATAAGACGCCCCCCATTTTTCTAACTCAAAATTAAGAAATCTAAGCGGGGCTCAGCAAGTGGAGGGGGAAAGCAGGGATCAAAGCGCTTTGATCCCTGCTTTCCCCCTCCACTTTCTTGCGAAGAAAGTGCTTTCCCCCTCCACTTTCCTCGCAAGAAAGTGGAGGGCGAAAGCAGGAATCGAAGCGCTTTGATGATTCCTGTTTTCCCCCTCCAATTTCTTGTGAAGAAAGTGCTTTCCCCCTCCACTTTCCTGGCAAGGAAAGTGCTTTCCCCCTCCACTTTCTTGCGAAGAAAGTGGAGGGCGAAAGCAGGAATCATCAAAGCGCTTTGATTCCTGCTTTCCCCCTCTACTTTCTTGCGAGGAAAGTGCTATCCCACTCCACTTTCTTCACAAGAAAGTGGAGGGGGAAGACAGGGATCAAAGCACTTTGATGATTCCTGCTTTCCCCCTCCCCTTCCTTCGAAGAAAGTGCTTTCCCCCCTCGACTTTCCTTGCAAGAAAGTGGAGGGGGAAGGCAGGAATCAAAGTGCTTTGATGATTCCTGCTTCTCCCCTCCACTTTCTTCACAAGAAAGTGGAGGGGGAAAGCACTTTCCTTGCCAGGAAAGTGGAGGGGGAAAGCACTTTCTTCGCAAGAAAGTGGAGGGGGAAAGCAGGAATCAAAGTGCCTTGATCCCTTCCCCCCTCCTTACTTCCGTGTATAAGATGACCCTCAATTTTTAATCTAAAGATTTTAGACAAAAGTATCGTCTTATACACGGAAAAATACAGTAATTGCTGGGATTCTCAGAGGCGCACACATCCACTGGCATGGTGTGTGCTCTAGAACCTCAGCAGGGAAACATTAGCTGCCAGCTAGAAAGGACCAGATGTTATACTTTTTGCCTTCTGCACATGTAACAAACCAACAGGATTTCAGGTATTATGTACCTCATAATACTGAGCATACTAAAAGCATATATTAAAGAACTATCTTAAAAGACACTAACATGGTAAGAAAACTGTTTTTGAGATCAACTAAAATTTTAATTGTATGTTCTCTCACCTGCCAAGAAAACACTGCCAAAGAGGACGGTTCTGTGTTGCAAGGTCAGAATCTTTAGACCCAAATAACTTAGCTAAAAGCCTCACAACAGCTAAACGCTCTTCTCCGTCATTGCTCTACAGATTGAAAAAGAAAGAGGAGCTTTTCTGTATCTGGCAAAGTTAAACTGAAATACACAGACCAAGTTTATATAATTTAGGCAATGGATTCAAGTCCTTAAATTCACAAAACTGCCAGAAAACGAAAATATTGGAACTTTAAGTCAAAGATTTCACATGAAATTCTATCCCAGCATGATTTATATCTCTCCTTCTTAAGAGTCACAGCTTGTCACTCATTATAGAACTTCACTGGAAACTGACATCGCCATGATCCTAGCTGTATCAGAATTACTTACACCACATATTGTCTTCACACCCCTATTCCACACTACCTAGAATGTGGAGATTCCAATCCGATGGCAAAAGTCGATGAGTTAAGGCATTCTAGTTTTTACAATCAGAGCAGAAAGCACTCACTAGCAGGATGTTGATTTTTAAATTATTCAGTGAACTTCTCTCATTTTTCCTAAGCACACTCCTGTTAGCTTCTAGCTCCCAACTAACTGCATAAAGCAGCTTGTGGTCCTAGCAAGGAAGCTCTTCAGCCTCCATTTCAGGGTGAAATACTGCCTTGGACCATAGACTGATCCTGCCTACGAATTGAAAATTCAGTACTCTGTGGTCGCCATTACAATTCATGTAACATATATGCCACTTTTTGTTTAATACCTGCTCTACATTCTGTTCCCACCACACAATCCAATCTCCTGTGCTATTGAAAAAGGTCTTCTTAATTCAACGATCTACAGCGCCTGTTTCCAACTACAGGACAACTGTTCCAGCAATGTAAGGAAATGCTGCTACTATAATTCACCATGAATAAAGTTTTAAGGATTAATGTGCTTTGCATGAATCTAATGCTAATGCTGCATTAAAGCATTTGGCCAAAGCATGAAACCATTACAGTCGAAATAGGTACTTTGATACATTCTTACGAGGCCAGATGAGCTTCCCCTCTGATGAATTTGGCCCTAAATTGAAGTTCTGATAGTTTTATTATTCTATTGGACAACGGTTATAACTCAAACAACTACTTCAGGCATGGGCACAATTACAGCTTTGATTCACCGTTTATCTATATTATTAGTTTCTGACTGGTTTTGCCAAAAAGCATAGAAAGTTGCTCTAGTTAAAAAAAAAAAAAGGTCAAAGTCCCACATTTGTTCACAAACTAACCAGAATTAGTTACTCTAATTGTCAGTTACGTCGTTAATCTGTCCCTAAAACACACATATTGGGGCCCTCCATATATACAGAATATAAATTTCAAAGCAATTTAGCTTACCTTTAGTTTAAATTCAAGCTGTGGCATGACACACAGCAATAAATTAGGATCAATAGCAAAAAGCTCTTGTATCAGGTCAAATACATGCTCTGACAAATCACTTACAGAAGACTTTCCTAGTACTAGAACCTGGTTAAAAAACTAGAAAAGAAAAAATAGTTGTTAAAAACAACATTTCTAAAATACTATTTTAAAATAGTATTGAGCATGTGTTCACAAATTTTTGCCGACCTTCACAGCCAGCCAGGATTTGACTTTGCCACCAACCCCAACCCCCCATATCAAAGAAATGGCTAAAGTCTCGTGTTTAACATCATGCTGAGCTTCACAATCATTCACACTCAATGAAACATGCAACCAAAGCCACCAAAAGCCAAAAAAGAGCTTTTGTCAACTTCTCATCTTATGCTGTCGCCAACTACACAATGGGTGACTGACAAAACTCTGCTCAAAAAAGAGAGCAAGAACTATTGAGATTTCCTGCAGAGTGCTGCTGGAATAAATCACAGCAAGACGCACAGACCAGAATGGCTGACTGGTAACAAGATAGCTAGTGTTTGCTTTAGAACATCCTTTTTTCTTTTCTTTTCTTTTCTTTTTTTTTGTGCTACAGTTAGTGAGACACATACCCATGAAGCCATGGGAATTAAGGGCATTTCTAATTAATTTTACCTAATTCAATAAAATCAGAAGCACTTTCAGTGCAGTTTTTCTATCATAAACATATTTATGCTTCACACCTTTACACTGATCCAACTTCAGTCTGATAGTGCTAGCATGTAAGTATGTATTGATACCAGTGTGTATTGATACCAAGCTATAAAACAAGTCTCACACAACCCTCACTGGTGCTAAGAAAACTGTGTTGCCTATCACCTCTATTCTTTTTGCCTTGCTACCAATACCAGGGCAATAGAGAACTCTACCAAAGACAGCTGCTGCTCCTAGAGTGGAATTTTGCAGGCACAGGGAATCCTGCAAGTGGTGCCAGTTTTCAGCAGCAAAATTTAGGAGTGGTACAGCACCAGTGTGTCCAAACACCCCAATAGGGCCCCCCAACCAAGGAAGTTACTCACCTGTTTTACAACCATTTTTCACCCAGAAACTCAAATTTGTTCAGAATTCACTTGCTATCTACTGACACAAGCAGTGTTCCAGCACTTCTGTTATTTTCTGTCCATAAATACATATTTTCCAATTGTATTACATTATCAATACATATGCTGTTTTATCTAATCAGGCAGCTGCCTAACACCTTGTAGAATATAACAATCAGCCACAGCCCTATGTCACTTTAAGTTAGTTTCTCTATCTACTGCCAGAAGAGACATTAAGACCAATGTGTAGCAGCCAAAATGCTGCTCTGTTTTCCCAGTAAGCAAAGTCAACTTGATGTGAGTAACAGTCCCACTACTCTCTTATGTAGTCACAATTATAAGGGCTGGTATATTTGCTTTCTTCCTAACTGAAACTAGGAAAGAGAGAAGAGCATGTGTGTTGAGGGCAACAATAATTCTTTATCCCATTTTGATTGCCTAAAAGGGTGAGCAAAGGAGTGTTTTGGCTGCTGGGTTTACTGCGATTACCACATACGACTGAAAAGGTGTCAATTCCAATTTTCAAGGGTGTGGAAAAGCATAAGCAACGTACAAAACTATTTGGTAACAATCACTGGAATGATGATGCATATATTACATACATTGGCAATGCATGGCTCAATGGTCTGGACCGTCCTTTTCAACAGGACTTTCGCAAGATCAAATGCCTGTTTATTAAGGTTCTGGAACAAAGAGAAAAAGTGCTAAGAAGAAAAATCCAGCAAACAGGACAATGAAATACTATAGATGAGTGAACCATTTTTAACAGAAGATAAAGTACAATCTCTACAAAATGCCCCCTATACAAACAATGCTATATATATTCCCTATTGTCTAAAATTAATAATAGTTTCATAGAAATTTCTGTTCAAAGCACCTCTCAAAATTAGCAGGCATTACAGTCATTTTGCAAGATTACTTGGTGTTGAGAAAAAAGTATAAATAATGGCTGATGAAAGGGAGCATTTACATATATGTCTCTAAAGCAAAACAGACGTTCACTAGTACAAATCTTTTTTCCCCTTTGACAACTGGGAGTAGATTAATGGACCTCATCTTCATACACCCAACACCTCCCCCTCCTCTCATTAAAAAGACATAATTTCACTGTAGTATTGGTTTTATATATCCTCAAAATCTTCCTGAAACCATTATTTAAATATCTTCAATTAGAAAGAGCTGTAACACACTTACTGGTTTCTGATTCAGCTCTCTGAATTTAAAACCATTTTGACAGGCTTACTGATTCACAAGCTGTGAATTACACACACCAAAATTGACAGATGGAGGGCCCTAGTCACTATCTCCAATTTAACAGCTTTTCCATATAATCTCTTCCAAATGCTTCCCATATAAGCACTCCCAAATGCTTTCCAAAACCTTCTGTAAGTTGCCAACAGCTCCTTCCACACTACCATTAGTTTGCCCAGCATTCTCCTCTGAATGAACTTAATACTCATGCAATCAGCTGTGAAAAGAGCATCTTAACATAAAGTAAAGCCAGGAGGAAAGAGAGGACAAAGGTTTTTTTACACGTTGCAAACCTTGTGTGCAGGGATGAGGTTGATAAGAATTGAGTCCAATAGTTCTTGTGTCACTCCATCTCCTTCCATGATGATAGAACTCATCAAATCTAGCATGTGCATTTGTACTTTCTGATTGTGGCTATTGCTAAACATAGCATCAACATTAAAACAAATTAGATGAATGGTACAAAATTAGCAAACTGAAGACCTCAGTACTATACAATTAAATTATACATTCTGTAACACTAGTTTTTAAATTGAGAATTATATCATTAAACACGTTTTCCCCTTAAATCCAGTCACAATTGCTTAGTTGTTGTTTCTCCCCCACAATCTCCTCAGCATTTCAAACAGTGATTTGTGATAGCCTTGTTTACTTCTAGCAGCAATATTTCTTATCATAATCCTATTGTTATGATGAAAGTACACATCACAGAGATTCCCAACATTCCCACCTCTTCATGCAAAATAACCATGACTTGCAGGTGTGAGGGCCAACCTTTTCTCCCAATTTAACAATGCCCGACTACAGAATCCTCACCTTAAGAGATGTGAAGACCCAGGGTGGGAAGGGAGACAGTAAAAATCACGAAGAAAAAAAAAAAAGCTTGTTTCTGCTTTCCCTCTCAGACAATCTTTCCAATAGAAAAACTGGTGACTTTGGGGAATGTAGGAAAAAGTATATCTAATAAATTGTATGCTCTTTCAGTAGGAGTGAAATGCTTTTTGAAGGCAAGTTTCATTCATTCAAAATGCCAGGAATTGCATAGTATAAAGATCTTAATGGAAGACAGTCCACAGAGTTAGAAAATGAGTAATCCTTTCCATTCTGTAGAGCTATACAGTGCTCAAGATTCCTAGCAGATGCCACTATTTTCATAAGAAGAGCATACAAAATTGCTGATTGCTTGTGGATTGTTGCCAGCTTTCTTCTGGTGACTGGTTCTAGTTTGGTGTAGATAGTCACAAAGGAAGAAAGTCTGCTTCTGTCTAAATTATTCTTTTTATTTATTTGCTTGTTACAAAGTTCATTCTTTCTATTTTCATTTTTTACAGCATCTCTATGGCAAGACACATGTGCCTCAGCAGCACAGAGTATAGCACCAGCAACATAGAGTATAACCCTTAGTGGGCTTTGATCTGATAAAACAAAGGCTTTAGTTTTTTTTAAAAATTATAAATATATTGAACAATTTAAATAGTATAGTTTTAAGTTCTAACTAAATTATGACTGAAGTATTCTATGTTTCTAAAGCAGTAAAATAAATCTAGGTTTGATATAAAAATAATTATTGCATATATTATCACTTTCCACCAAATTTCCATTTTTCCTTGGAAAAAAACAAAAATGGGCTTTTTCTGCATTTCAAAATTACTGGAAATTTTACATTTCTATCTCTACCTCATAATCAGAATTAAAAGCAATCACAATGTTCTTCTTTAGGGAAAAGTGGATTTCAGTCTTCCCAATGGCAGTTAGCTTATTTCAGCCCACAGTACTTAATTGGAGCTATAGCAGTGGTCCCCAACCCTTTTTTGAACCACGGACCAGTTGGGGGGGCATCCCCCCGCTTGCAGGTGGGCGGGGCGTATGCTCGCGCACATGAGCAGATGGGTGGGGCGTGCTCACAGGTGGGCAGGGCATGCTCACACGCATGCACAGATGGGCAGGGTGCGCTCACGCACATGCACGGATGGGATGGGCGGGCCGTGCGTGCGGGGGGGCCATGAGATCTGTCTCTGCGGCTCAGTCCTGCCAAGGCCGCGGACTGGCACCAGGCCGCAGACCGGGGGTTGGGGACCCCCCCTACTATAGAGAACCAAACTCATTCAGTCTGCATATCCCTGTTCAGTGCCTAGGTTTAGTGTAACTCTGGGAACCATCCCTTATATCTGCATCGTACAATGATCTCTCCGCTTATAGCATATTATGGTTAGCAATGTGCAGTTTCCACCTAAATCCGTTTTTCTATCCATTTCTTTCAGCAGCCCTCAAGATGCACTTTACTGTTGTTTATATTGGTTTATAGCATCAAATTCTAATAAGCTTTATAAACACCATGTTGCACTGGAAGAAAAACATAATTAGCATACCACAGTAATCTGTTATTTTTTGCTATCATCTTTTCTGCTGCTCAAGAGTTCAAAGGGATCCAACTTACTTGATAACTGAAAAGAGCGTCCTAAAAAGCTGAATAAAAATTTCATTGCAATCTTCCAACTCAAAGCAGATGTTGTAAGATTTAACCCAAGCTAAATTCTATAAAAAAAAAGAGCATTAGATTATAATTTTAATCTAAAATGTCAACAAACAGCCAGCACATTTCAAAGTAGCGTGCCAATGTGATCAACATAATAGTTATCTTAAATCAGAATTTGTTAGCTGCTAAATTCAGGCAGCATGGCATTTCTCATTTATGTAGTATGCACTCTTATGGCTCAAGCAATCCAACAGCTTCACACATTGGCACATTCTGTGTGTGCTTCACTAAAGATACCATTGATAAAGTTTTAGGATCAGAATTAGAAGTAATTATAAGTAATTCTTTAAAAGAAATTGGGGACAAGCATATAGTCACAACTCCCATAAACATAAACTCTGTTAAACAGTAAAATGCAAAACAAGGCAATTAAAAAGTTACCTCTAACAAGTAAAAGTATCTGTTAAATTGAGGACTTTTAGTATCTTCCAATCCTTTCAACTGCCTTGTAATAAACAAGAAAATATCCTGCAAAACAAGGAAAAAATAATTGAAAAAGCTTTTTAGAAATACACTTTGACCTACAATTAAAGGCAATTCACTGTGGATATACTTAGTTTTGGGGAAATGTCTCAATTGCCTTATTTAGACACAGAACAAAAACTATGGTTTTATGTTCACATGCTCCCCACCATCCTCACATTCTTCATCGTTGTTGTAAGGAGAGCAGAAGTTGTCACTTGCATTTTTTTGCTATATCCAATTGCATTGTACTGTATTATATTTAAACCCAGGAAAGCTGTGTCTCAACTACAGATTCTTGAAACAACCAAAGTTGGCATACAGTTTGTTAATGTCTGAGAAAACAGACTAAACGAAAAAAGTAGCAAAGCTACTGTTCTTCCTCACAGCACTGTTGGAAAAGATGGGGTATATGTGAATGTGAATTTATTTATTACAGTCGGGTGACCAGCTCATAAAACATATTATATGGCTAAAATATACAAAATGCAATTTAAAAAGTGTACAACAGTTAATTATTTGTGTACTAGTTATAATATATGGGGAGAATCAGTTACAGCATTTTTATAGCTATCCTTTGAACCATTGGATCGTCTGGGGCAAACTGGTTTGGACAGGGTCTTTGGGGTACAGGGAGTCCTTCCTACATACAGTTGTAAACATTTTGTCCCTTCGGTTGGGACCACAAAATTTCTCTACACTCGACAATAAACCACCCTCATGCTAAAACCAGTCATCCTGTGACCTCAGGAGACTATAAGGGAGCACTGTGCCATTGCTGCTGCACAAAATTTTGCTGCAGAGCATGTAATAAGGGAGATGAGGTATATGTGAAGTCCAAGTGTCTGAAGTACTGTGTCAAAATCCTGTTGCTTAGCACAGTAAATTGCACAAGAGCAGGCCCACTGAATCAATAGTATTTTAGTGAGCCAACTCATCTGGAAGTTCCTTTGATTCATTTAGGCCTACTCTAACTGCAACTTACTACAGTAAAGTAAGTCAGTGTAGGCCTATTTGAATCATGGAGGAGATGACTCACCAAATCCCCATTGACTCTAGTGCAATTTACTATGCTAAGCAACAGGATTTTGGCCAGTAACTTGCTCATCTTCCTGAATATACAATGGCATAGGTAGAGATTATCTACAAAAGTATTTTACCTTGAGTTTGTCATGGGAAGTATATGGTGCTTCTGGGGCATAAATTCTAAAGATATCAGCCAAGCAACATGCTACAAGAAGACGGACATCTTTATTAGGATTCCTGAGGAAGAATTCTGATGCAAGGTGCAAGGCTAATGGGAGATATTGTTGTTTCTCATCTTCTGCATCCTGGTCCATATCCATAAATGTTTTCACTACCATCTAGTGAGAATAAAGACATAACATTACTATTCAAATTTTCTATTCCATGTTGCGACCTCCAACTTGAAAAGGATTTATTGTGATAAACTGTATATACACTGGCTTTACAAGTTTCAAAGAAGTAGCAGTGTTTGTCTGTCTCAGCATGTTGGCAGAATTAAAGGTGAAAAAGAAAAGAGTAAAAGAAAAAGAAAACATTGTGGTACTTCAAAAACTAACAGATTTATTTCAGTGTGGGCTATTGTGGATCAAAATCCACTTCTTCTGATACAATGTGAGGTTCGTGAAATCCTGCTCCCTCCCAAGGTGTTTCCTTCCTTCTCACATCAGCAGAGACTCAGATTTTATATCAACAGATTTATTCATGTTAACAAATGCAGTATCTCCTTCATTTTTTTACCACAGTTGAACTCGACTCTTTTTGTTCCGAGTTACTAGTCCAATTCTTAATATCATCCAAAATTGAAACATTATCTTGAACTGAACTAACAACTGGCATTAACAAGTCCTCCATAACAAATGAAGAGGAGACATTCCAACTAGAAAAATGGAATCATTTGTAGAAAACCCATCCCACACTGGGCTCCCATACTCTTTTGCTCGGGTCTCTCCGGATTCCGGGAGGTAACTGGGTCTTCCCAGGGCTGTTCCCACAGGAATTCAGGCATCTCTGGTTCTCCTGGTAACTGGCTTCTTGGGCAAACCATTCTCTTTCCTTCTTACAAGCCTCTCGCTCCACAGTCTCTCCCCAGTATGGGGATTTCCTCACTGGTTTCTCTCTCCACTCTTGCTGAGCTTCTTCTTTGGGTACTTTCAGAGTTACCCATTCCTCAGTCCAAGGGTCTTCCTTAACAAATTCTACCCAATCCTCCTCGTCTTTTGGCTCCTCACCTACTGCCCAGCATTCCTCCACAGCCGCTACTGCCCCTTCCTCCTCCTCTCCTTCCTTCTGATCCTGCTCTTTCCGCACCAAAACTACTCCCTCCTCTGGTGGCTTGCTTCCTGGGCTCTCTACTTCTTCTGTAGTTAAATTCGAACTGCCCATTATTCTGTTTATCAACTCCTTCATTTCAGATGCAGTTAACTCCGCTATCTTCAGAGGAGAAGACGGCACACCTCTTGTTCCTACTTCTGTCTCACATACAACAAGGGCAAATACATGTCTTCTGCACTTATACATATCATTAGGTGGTGAAAGTCATGACCAGGTAAGGATACCCACAATAGAAAAAAACTGACTGGTTTGTTAATACAGGAAAGTGACTATCAAGCCATTAATTACTTGAGGTAGCAGGCCCTAGCTGGGGTGATAAGCTGTATCCCACATAGACTTGGCTATCAAAAAAACGCTAAGAGGTTGTTTCTGGGACAGAGGTCAGTCTGTCAAGTGAGGCAATGATTACAAGTCTACTTGGCACATCTGGCATGATACCCATTTTACTTATTTACTGAATTTTAGTGACCTCTTTAATTATTATTTATTTGCATTTATCCATACTTTCAAAACTCAAATTAAAATACAATATACATACACAGCACAATGCAATGTAAGGACACACACAGGTTTAAAAAACAGCAACGCAAATCAGCATATAAAATCTTAAAGGAATCAGAAAGAAGACCTCTGCGGGAGAAAATAAAACACTCAGGAGGATAATAATTTTTTTACCAAGTACCACAAAGTAGCAGTCCAAAGATGGAGGAATATTACTGAAAAGACAGGTTACCATTTGCTGTATTCAAGAAGGCAGAGTACACAGAAGAAAGATTCAGATAATGATCTCAATGAATATGGGTAGCTTGGTGCGGCAATAGGCAATACAACAAATAACTTCATTAAACTTTAACAAACTAACCATACCATCTAATTTAAAGGACTTGAATCAATGCAAAATAAAATCAGCTGGAAACAACTATCAACCATATTCAGAATCATAATTAAGAGTTCGGTTCCTAAGCAACCTTGGGAACAGGAATTTCCTTTCATCTCCTTCTCCCTAGTATCCCTCACATGTACTCCAAATTTGCTCTGGAGGGTCCTCCAGCTTTCCAAAGATTTAAAGCATGCACTGGAAGGCTGCAAGTAGCAGACAGAATCTGTTTGTTGCACAGATGCTGGCTATTCCACTGGCAGAAAGACACAAATAGATATAACCCTATGATTCATGCCATTGTCCAGCAATATACTTTGGTTCCACCCCAGCACCCTGGAAATGGCAATCTAGCCTGTTTCTACCACTTTCTTAAGCAAGGCACAATCAAGAACTACACATCCTGCCTCAACACAAGGTGAGCAAAGCATAGAGGGATGACACATCTCTATTCATCCAGGTCCAGAAACAAACATAATTCCAGTTTATAAAGGTATAAGAGGCAGCAAAGAAAAAATAAAATGGGGTTTAAGATCCAGCGGCAACTAGGAAATACTATGCCAACAATCTGGTCATTAACGTTGTCTTCCACAGCTGTCATAATAGCTGTAACCTGGTAACTACAGTTTTTCAGGCTGTCATTCAATGAAGGATAGACAATAATCTTATAGTATCCTCCTACCAGCAGTGAAGCAGAACAAAAAATATGTATTTTGATTTTATATACAAATACTAGTTTATATTTTTATATTTTCTACAGATTACTGCTCAGATTGTGAGGGGTACTTTGCATATAACTCTTCATTTCTGAATCCATGTTTCCAAAAAACATTTACTTCTTTCAAAAGAAATAAACAAATCATTTCAACCTGTGTAGAGATATGATATAAAAAACAATCACCAATTCCTGAATTATTCAAAGCATCAGGCCATATCACAAGTATTTCACACAGAATCATGGAATAATGATGTTGGAAGGGGCCTATAAGGCCACTGATTCTAACTACCTGCTCAATGCAGGAATACAAATCAAAGCTTATCTGCCAGGTGGTTGCCTAAATTTCTCTTGAATGCTTCAGTGTTGGAGCACTCACCACCTCTCGAGGTAATTGGTTCTATTGCTGTACTGAATGTTAATGACTAAAATTATGTTGTTAGGGTAGTAAGTCTCAACGAAAGCAGGCCTTTTAAATCAATGGAACTCATGGAGGAGTTGACTCACCAAATCCCCACTGATTCAATGGGCCTACGGTAACTGTGACTTACTACACTAACAGGACTTCAACCTATAAATGGTAGAGAAGATGATGAGTGTTGAATGTTGGTTTGGGGACTTTCATTGTCTTTCCCTAAGTGACTAGAAAGTGTACTGTCAGAAAAGCAACCCCAGAACAAGGCCTCAACAGCAGTTCATACTGTCTTATACACAGTGTAATTTACTAGTCTTCCCAATGGCCTAATTTATACTAAGAGGTTCTCTTGGGAGATTTAACTGCTTATATGATTACAACACTAACCAAGATTTCACATTGGTAAACTGCCTTCTGCAACCCAAATTTAATAACAAAAAAGTTTATTTTCGGATAAACTGTGTAATTACTACATTTGTATCATGGAGATCTGAGAAGATATTTTTGGTTTTGCTAATTATGTGTGAGAGCTATACAAAATTACACACAAACACAGAAAATAATCTAAACACAAAGACCTATTTTAATATTCCATTAGAACCACATTAAGAATCCAAGCACAGAGCACAGCATAAATGAAAATCATTACAAATCTAAAACATCATAAAATCTGCAGAGCACTAGACTACAATTTCCAATTTTATCAACACACACAACAGAATTAATTAAATCCTAATACAAATCAATTTTTACTAATTAACCAACTGTACCTGCATGCCCATTAAGAATGTGTCAGAAAGTCAAGGGAGGAACATGTTTTAAGTAATAGATTGCTTTAGTGAAGAAAAATTAAAAAAAATATTACAGGGCTATTTGAATTTCCCTATCATGTGTAATCCAAGTTTAAGTGATTGTAGAAATTGAGTGGACAGTTGCAAAATAATCTAATGCACACTCATAATTTGACATATACTTGCTTGAGGAAAGCAACCAAATGGGAAACAACCCAAGGAACATGCTTCTCACCACTGTCTATTTTGACACTCCCATTAACAGTGAAAATATCTGCAAGTTCAGTGAATGCCTGCTACCATGTTAGGTTGTACACATGACTCTATCAAAAATTTTGTCATGCACAGTATAGACCCAACAAAGCACAACACACAGCCAATACAGGCTGAACTTCTGAATTTAAGAAACAAAATAGTTATGGTAACCCTTTTCAGGGTTTTCCAGATAGAGAATACACTAAGGTGTTCCTGAAGCAGTCCAACAGATGCATTTGGAAACTTATTACTGGCATGTTGTTCAGCTGCTCCCTAAGTTGTGTCTCAGAAAGTTGTTTGCTTTTATACAATATAGTTAAAGGGTAACAGACATTAAAATGTGGCTCCTTAACTGGATCTACATAAAACAGATTTTACAAAAAGATATAAGAAACCATTGTTTTGTTCCATACCTTCTATATCTGTAGGTTGTTTTTTAAAAATAGACTACTAGTAACCCAAGCAGTGACAAGGGGATTATTCTGGCCACAATGTCAAAGGTAAGTCTCATCTTTACTTCTGTAATTATCTATTCTATATCTATTTATCTTTATATAATTATCTATTCTTCATCATTCCTACTACTGAGTGTAAAAATTAACTGGTAAGCTTCACAGTAGAGTCACAAATACCGGACACCTAGCTGCTAGATCTGCCCACTGTATAGTTATGGCTGATGACTGCTTTCCGTATTATCTTCCTAACAGAAACAAACAGAAAAAATAACAGTCTCCTCCATCTGGCAACATTCTTACTATGGCTATCATCCACTGACATTCCAGTTCTATCTTTCAATCCTACCACCTTCTGAAAAATTGAGTTTTCTAATCCTTTTCTTGGGAAGTAACAGATTTTAGTGGAACACATCTGATTCTCAAATGCATATCCCTGGAGAAATTCCTGAGCAGTACATCAACACCTGCGGGGTGCAGATTTATATGTAACATCTTGTAGTACTCAAGACCTCACATTTTAAAAGACTCATTTAAATAGCTACTCTGTACTTTTTATGATTAGGTACTGTTTTTGTAGAAATCCTGGTAAAAACTGACTAAAGAAAGACTGCTTGTACAATGAATCTAAGATTTTAAGTTGCTCTTGACTACTTGTCTCAGTTGGTTTATTTTAGAAAAATGTCATATTTTACTGAGTTTCCCCCAAAATAAGACAGGGTCTTATATTAATTTTTGCTCCAAAAAACGCATTAGGGCTTATTTTCAGGGGATGTTTTATTTTTTTCATGTACAACAATCTACATTTATTCAAATACAGTCATGTCATCTTCTAGTTGTTGCACATTGGTGGAGGGCGGGGTTTCACTTAACTGGGGCTTATTTTTGGGGTAGGGCTTATATTACGAGCATCCTGAAAAATCATACTAGGGCTTATTTTCAGGTTAGGTCTTATTTTCAGGGAAACAGGGTATATTGTTCAGTATAGACTTTCTTTTCCCAGAACTGATGTCTATGCATTCCTGCCTTTTAAAAGGCACATTCCTCAAAGAGAGAAAACAACCTTTAGGGGGGAAATTGCAGTTGAAGTTCAATGCGCTTAATAGAATTTCTCCTAAGAACATAGATTTTTTTCTGTTAAAAAAAGCAAAGGTTGGAAGCTCACCTCTTGTGCTTACTTGGTATGAAGGCAAAGGTATGTGGCATATGCATGAAGGTATGCATGTTTTGAGCAAAGCTGGGGGAGCTGATCTGTGGTTTGACGTTTTGGTTTTCAGGGGTACAGCTTCAAAATGGTTTTTGTGTTAAACGGAATGCATTTTTCTGTTTGCAGAATACAAGGTTGATTTGCCAATTCCAGGCCTGTTCTTCTTGTATGTAAGTACTGATCAGGACTTGCTATCTAACAAGCTTTTTCCAGCACTTAACAAAATTGGGTCTTAAAATTAAAACTGATGTTACGGAGAACCATTTTTATCACAAGTTATTTGTTCCAAGTAAAAACAGAATTCTCATTTCTGTTCCTGTCTTGTTTTTTGAGGGGAAAAGCCCAGAATCCGAACTATATGAATGGGGTCAACAGGACAGGAGCAGAAAGCCCTTAATTACTGAAAACCACCACTGCTAGGATGACTTTAACTGCAGCAGCAATCTTCAGTAATTAAAGACATCTCCCCATTGTCTCATAGCCCCCAACAGCTTTCTGACAATGAAAGGGATTCCACATTAGCCTTAGAGCTTTTGGGGAGAAACTGGAAATGTTTTATTTCTGAAAAACTGCTGTGCCTAATAACATTATCAGCCTTACACGACGTAACTTATAGCAACAGGACTTCAATTTGTATCTCATGTTTAAACAGACAGGCCTTAGGACTGACTGATTCTCAATGAAGAATCACAGAGAACTGGCTCAAACACTAGTCAAAGGGTTGATAAAACACCTTTTTAAAAAATTAAACTTGACTGAACACTTAAGTCTATGGCTCAATTTACGTATGAGAATGGTTAATACTAACCACAGTATAAGCCTTGTGATACGTAACAGGAAAACATGAGTTGGAGCTGCTTGTCCATTTTCATCTTCCATCTTAGCACTTAGCTTTATCTATTCATATGTTCACTCCTATCTTCATGGTAGAGCAACTCCCACTGTCATGGTGCAGCAGACTCTTAAGGTGGAACACCAGCCATAATCCTACTGACATTAATGTAAGGTTTACTATGACTAATGGCAACAAAGTGACTGCTGGGGCATTTCTTGACCATGTGCCTGATCATGCACCCAACTGTGCAACTAAGATGACTTCGGAGTAATTTTCAAGCACAGTAATGAACTTATTCTGTTTTCCTTAATCCAGCTTAAACCTGTTTGCCAAAGCACACAAAGATTTCAAAGCAAATCAATACAAATATTAAATATGCCATCAACTCAGCATGTATACTTAAGACAATGGCCTTTGCTCACACTGCTACTATCGGAGAATTAATTGGAAAGCTATCAATACTTTGTGATACATTGTTATTTTCAGAAAACAGATTATAGAAAAGATAGCAACTAGATAGATCACGGAACAAGATGAACTTCTAAAAGCAGAGTTCTCATTTCAAATACAAGGCTAATGTAAATGCTTGGCCCTAAAGGGACCCTCTTGTTTTCCGCCACTTTCCCTGATGTTGCCAAGAGACCATCATAATAACACTGCACTCACAAGTTTCCTATTAATTACTGCTGCACATATGACAAGCAAATTTCTATAGCTGATGAAACACCTGCATTTCCCTTTTACCTCAAAGACATTAACTGCTCTAGAATTACTTATTCTAGAAGTTATTTCCTACAGGACTTATCATACAAGATCCTTTATGAGAAAATCCATAAAAATAAAATCAATAATTTTTTTTACCCTTAGACTAGTGTTCTGGACTGACCAAGATATATATGGAACAGGGATGAACAATATTACCCTTTATAATACTGAAGCACATATCAAACGTTGCCATGTTACTAAATACTAAAGCACTATCAAACGTTGCCATGTTGTCCTCACGTGCATGAAACTGAAGACCTTTGAAACTGCTGATTTTCCTAAATGTCTCTTCTGGGGGTAAGGCTAGGGAGGGAGACAGAAATAAAACTCATAACAGAAATGCTAGCTTCCTGGTATTTCCTCATTTTACTCATTTATGCAACAGCTCTCCTCTTTAAAGAGTAAAGACAGACATCTTCCCAAAATGCTTTTAACCCAAATGGCCACTCCAAATGTGCTTGCTACAAATGCAAATAGGAAACAGAGGTGTCTGTTTTATCTCAGCTCTAGCCCTCACCCACAATTATTTTATATTTGGGGAGAGCCTATATTTTTAGGCATATGACAGTAGCATAGGCATTCATACAGACCAATTATGTGGCATGATGATGGACAACTTAGAATATTGCTTCTTTGTCTCTGCTCCCCAAACCCAATCCTCTGATGCACCATTATATGGCCCAAAGAGAATCTTGAGTTCTTGCACTTGAATTTCAACAACTTCCACTTCACCATCAGCCTGATTTTAGACCACTCCGCACAGCATGTTCAACTTCTGAGCATTTCAGTGCAACAATGCAATGGACTTTTGTTCTTCTTTGTTGGACTATGGAATATAGCCTGGCTGAAATCAATAGTAAGTTGCAACTAGAGTAAGCTCATTGAATCAGTGGGGATTTGATGACTCTCCCCGCTCCATAAGTTCCACTGATTAAATGGAGCTACTCTACTTGCAACTTATTACTGGATTTCAGCCACTGAATAGCTGACTGGAGCAGCATCCACAACCAAACATGGACATTTATCATCATCCAAGCAGGACTGCAAAATGAAGAAACCGTCTTTCTTCTGTCACTACTAATACTGTTAATTTGGCTGAAACTGAATCAATGTGTAGACGACATTTTATTCAAACTTCTCTAATATGGGTTCACCACATTTTTGTGCCTCTATCCTCAAACAAAAGGGGAATTTGTTTCAATACACAGCCATGTAGGGATAGGGATGCTGAATGACTGGCAACCCTTTGTCTAATGAGATTAAGAGAGACAGTTACCAGAGGTAGAATCTGAAAGTCACCTCTGGTTTGAGCCTGCAGCCCCGATTTTGAAACTTATTTATAACAAAGTAATTTGACACACTATTATTTTTGGAGCTTCTACATATTTTCTGCAGCATCCATATCTCTGTGGTGTCTGCCTGATGAAGACCCTGTCATATCCCTTCTTTCATTTACTGGTATCAAAACTCCCCTTTTCTTGTCACTTTACTATTTAAGTCTATCTAAATCAGCATTGGAAGGAAGTGCTTTTTTAAAAATAATCTTCACTTATTTCCTCAATTCCTCTTTCACTGCCACCAACGTGACTGTATTTGTCTCTTCACTCAGGCCCTTATAACAACCTCCACATAGTCAGCAGTCAGGTTTTGAACTCAGCACCACTCAGCCTGAATGCAACTACAGTCAACCCTCGACTTACGAACGGCCCTAATTGCGAACTTTTCGACTTACGAACCGCTCTGATAGAAAAATATAGCCTCGACTTGCGAACTTTACTTCGAGTTACGAACCGAAAAAAACCCCTAAGTCATCTTAGGTTAAAAGGAAAAAAAATAAAAAAAATTCTGCCCCTAGTGGTAGGAACGGATTAACCGGCTTTGCATTAGTTCCTATGGGAACTAATGGTTCGACTTACAAACTGCCCCTCGACCTAAGAACCAAAAACAGCCGGAACGTTTTAATTGGTTTTCAATGCATTCCTATGGGAAATGCTTATTCAACTTACGAACTTTTCGACTTAAGAACGTCCTTCCGGAACGGATTAAGTTCGTAAATTGAGGGTTGACTGTAATAAGGTTTTATTTAGTGTCAAAGAATGTTGTTTATTCCTAGTTTTTAAATTCATTCAGCACTATTCTTAACTCTCCCTATCACTTCACCCCCCACATTCTCAGATTGCATTCCATGAATTCTTAGAACCCAGATTGCTCTAATACAGAACCTAGACCGACCTCTCTCCAGACTCTCAAAACCACCCTTCTCTCATCTCTCTACACCAGACTGCCCACAAAAGCCTCACCAATACTCCACTTTTCTAATTTCTTCCAGTCAATAAGAACCATTCTTACCAACTCTAATCCCTCTCAACAAATATTTACCAAACTAATTAATCAATATATTTAAACAGGCATCACAGACTCATCCAGGATCGAAAGCTTTTTTTAAAATAATCTAATAAAGCTATTACCCACCTTTGCCTTTGGATAATGGATATATAAAAATCACTTTACAATAGAAATTTACTGAATCCTACATAATCTGAACACCCTGGAATACACTCCACAACCCATGCTTACAGAAAGCACTCAATTTAAAACAGCTTGTCGTGAGCAACAAGTGATATAACACATAGCAATTGGACATGAACACTGAGTTTTTAGTCTGCCAACACAAAACCTAGGAAAAAAACAGGCACAACATCATTCACGAACTCCTCCTCCAATATGACACACATTATCTCCTGCCAGCAATGTTTTCTCACTTTTCGAAGAACAGGTCATACTACAGAGAACAAAATAAAGGGACAGAAATCCAACATCGGAATGGACAGCATTCAGGAACCAGTAGAAGACTCGTCTCTCCAGTTACTCCACTGCTGACCTAAACGTTGCCATTCTTCACTTCAAAGGAATACTCCAATGTAAAATTTCTGGCTTACAAATGAACAATATTTGATTCTATCCTTTCAGACTTGGTGTCCAGACTTACTATAGTTGCAAATAATTTAGGAAAACACAGTTCTCCAAGTTGGTATATTGCAGTTTCACATTAACACTATAATGAAAAAACTCTCTTCTCCTTACTTGTAAAGGAGTCCAGAAGAGGAAGTTCATGTGAGATGAAAGTGCACTATGGTTTATGCCCAATCTAAACCACAATTTACTGTCTGAACCTGGCCATATAATGAAACAATTTCAAATTATCACTGAATCTGGGAAAAGGAACATTAAAAACTGGGCTCTGCTATAAAAAGATCACAAACGAAGCAAAAATAAATTTCTATGACAAAAATGTTTTGCAGGTTCTGAACAAGTAACTAGAAATTTAAACATAAGATAGGCAACTACAAAAGTAACTCTCAAAGCAGATATATGGAGAGAAGGGCCCAGAGAGTTTAAGTTTACCAAAAAATTCACTCACTTCTACAGTTTGGATAAGAATCAACAGCACAAAAACAACACTGCAAACTCTTAAGAGAATGGAAAAAGGACAAAGAAGGGCAGCTAGGTCAAACAAAAAGCAGCAAGATTATAAAATAATCTACTTCAGGGCCACTGGAATATTCAACTATGCTACCAAATTAAAGAATCAAACAACAAAGATCATAGCAGGTAATATGACAAACACCAATATGTACAACACAAACACGAATCCAACTGCAGTTTTATTTGCTCCAGCTCTGCACACAATTCTTTATTTATTAATAAATAATGGTAAAGAAGGGAAGCTAGGTCAAACTAATGTTTTCTTTGTTGAGGCATATTTATTTAGATTCTATCAAAAACAAAACTGAAATAGTTCCCTCTTGAACTCTTGATTGTGAAGTCCCCAGGGGTCGATCATCTCCCTGTTGCTATTTAACATCTATATGAGGCCGCTGGAGAAGGTTTTCCAGAGATTCAGAGTTTTGTGTCATCAATACACTGATGACACGCAACTCCATCTCTCCTTCCACCTTCTGCAGTGGATGCTGTCCTACCCCTTGAGCTCTGCCTGGCTATAGTACTGGAGTGGATGAGGGCAAACAGGTTGAGGCTGAACCCTGACAAGACAGGTGGGTGCTCCATCTGTTTGTGGATTGGGTGCCTCCCTTTCCTTTGGGGACGTTACTCTCTCCACGAAGGATGGGGTTTGTAGCCTGGGTGTCCTACTGGCCCCAACACTGTCAATGGATACTCAAATAGCATCTGTGGTCCAACCTGCCTATTTCCACCTGAGGCATATTTCCCAGCTGTGTCCCTACCTTGACACCAGGACCCTCACCACATTTGTCCACACACTACTAGTCTCAAGATTAGACTACTGCAACACTCTCTACATGGGGCTGCCCATGAGGCTGTGGCAGAAATGTCAACAAGTCCAGAACATGGCAGCCAGGTTATTGAGTGGAGTGAGTAAATATTAACACATTGCTCCAATTCTGGCCACCTTACACGGTTCATTTCCGTGTCAGCTTCAAGGTGATGGTTTTACCTAGAAAACCCTAAACGGTTTGGGACCTCCGTACCTGGCAGAACGTCTACTTCCAACGGGATCTGCCCATCCTACACAAACATCCCTAGCAGGCCAGCTAAGGATGCTAACTTGAGAGGGGTCCGAACGGAGAAGACGAGAAACCCGGCATTCTCAGTGGTTGCTTCTTGGCTATGGAATGAACTCCCTCCTGCAATCTTTCTTCTGGTCCCTTCACTGATGTTTTTTTAAAAGTCACTAAAAACCCTGCTATTCAGACAGGCATTCCAAAGCATTATATTTGTGGACACAGCTGAATTTGCTTAGCCTTAATTTGAAAAATACCATCATTTTAAATATTTTTTATATTTTAATGCACTTTGATGGTACTGTTTTTGTATTTTATTATTTTCATTTTGGTGTTTTGTCAAATTGATACTTTAATTATGCTGTTGTATGTTTTGTTGTAAACAACCCAGAGTGGCCCTTAGCCAGATAGGCGGTATAAAATTAAATAAATAAGTACCATATCAAGTAGCATAGTTACTGTAATGTGTTTATCTCACATCTAATGATAATACCTCAATATATCTTAGCAGAACTAAGTTGCTACCAACAAACTGTACCAGAACATCTCAGAGCATGGAAGGATAACTGTCAGTGCAGGCAAACCTTAAGTATTGAAGACTTAAGGTTTGCCTGCACTGATACTCTAAAACAGCTTTCATCCTAACACAACAACAACTACAGAGGGCATCTGCTCACATCCTTTAGCTTTACTACACAACACTTGAAGATGCATGAGCTGTGACCAAATCCCTGCCCAGAGTGAAAACAGCCATGATTATCTAATTATGCACAAGGTTCGGAGTTCTTTCCCTTAGTTGCACCTTTTGCTGCAACTATGTAAAAGACTCACAGTATGTAAAATCCACTTACTTTGTATTACAAAACTTGATATATCAGCACAGTCTGCTCTCCCACAATTTCTGTTTTAACTTTTTCATGAACCACAAATGATTTCTCCCACATCCTGGAAATGTTCATGAACTTCCAGATCCAGGAAAAAATACTTGGAATACCCAGGTAATCAAACCAATGTCTTCTTGCCTCCTCTGGTAACCACTATGTCCCTCTACCTAGGTAATCAATTCTACACATCCCTCATTATTCAAACTAAGTGACACAGAATAAGAGTACATCCAAACCCTCCATGCAGCCTTGGACTTAATGACTGCATCCTAACTGCTCACCTTCTGGCATACAGCCCAAGGTATCTCCCACCTTCAACCCATGCTGGCTTTTTAGAAGGCCAAACCAGATGTGCCTGTCTTTGCATATGACAGCAGTGAGAAGAAACATCTCTTCCTTTCCCACCATTCACCATGAATTGGGGAGCAGCACTTGCCATTAGTAAACATTTAAATGTCAATCCCTCAATACAATTAAAACATCAACCTTCTAGCCACCACTCCCTTAGACATGATAATACTTTCATGAAATATTTTTAAACTTTTGTTTCAATATCTCAAAACATTTGCAATAGTTTATTTAAAAGCTTGTCAAATTAATAATATTTGTACTTTTACTATATACTACCTTACTGTAACATATTATATTCATATATATGTATGTGCGGAATATTACACACATATATTCCACACATACATACAAATTTCACCTATCCTGTGTACTACAAGGGGAAGGAGTCTAAGTTTAAAAATCACAACACAGCCCACCTAGAAAATATTATAATACCTCTCCAATGTTTTTGAGAATGAAAGAGACACTATAATATAAACGGATCTATAGAAAAATTCGAATCTCAAGGAAAAAGTAATGCTAAATCTCTACTGCAAAAACATTCCAAAACGTTTTTGCTTGCTCAGGGACAATGCGATAAAAAGACAAAAGAGAAAAAGAAATACAAAAGGGAAGGGCAGATAAGAATAAGAAAAGGGCTTTTACCTTCAAGCGTTTGACCACTTCATCATTCGTTATTTTATCTGTGATCTCCTTAACTCCAGGAGGATAGAAGATGATTTTGCCATCAGCAGGAGGCTTTGGTTGGGCAGATGGGAAATCCATCCTAGTGCTGCTGGTTATAAAGTTTCCTTCTCCACAGTCCTCTACCGGCCTCTATCGGTCAGAAAACAAAAGTTCAGCGGAATAGAGGCGACTTTCTAACCCCTTTTTCCCTTCCCCCCTTCCTAAACCTCGATTCAAAAAGAAGGCCCCGCCGATTGCCTGCAAGGCCAAAGGCCTTCCCCCCCCCAGCGCCCCGGCGGCTTCGGATCTTTACCGCGGCCCCGCCGCCCCGGCAGAACCGCGCTTCCTCCACCGCCTCCCCTTTCGCTGGGCGGCCGCGGCTCTGAACCCAACATGACCATTACTTTGGGCGCCTCGCGTTTCACAATGAAGTCTTAAACCAGACCCTCCCTCCCCCCCCCCGCAATAAAGCGAAATGCCCCCTCCCTCCAAGGGAAGCCTGAAGGGGCAGAAGGAGGGAGAAAAGGCTTGTCCGCCGCCACGAAGACTCCCGAGACGGGCACTTCCACCACAAGCCGAGAGGCGAGGCCTAAACTGTTAGGCCTCAAAACTATCCTCAGACACAGAAACCAACAAGAGGGGAGGCAGAAGGGGAGGGAGGGAGGGAGGGAGGGGGCGGCTGGCTGGGATTCCCCCCCCCCCCCGGCTGCCCTCCGCCCGAATCCCAAGCCTTCGCCCGGCCACGGCCAGGCCTTGGCCCTCGCTCGCCCCCCCCCCCCACCACCTCTGGGACGGGGCCCCATCGGTACCCCCCACCTTCGCCCAAGTGAGGAGGACACCAGCCACTCTCCCTCCACTTGCCGGGGTTTCCTTCCAACTTCCGCCTCAGGACCCCCTCCAGCAGCCCCTCACCCCGAGTTCATGCCCCACTCCTACCAACGGAGGCTGCCGCCTTTCCCCCCCCCCCCCGCCCCCGCCACGCCGGCGAGCAGCCCAGGAGGAGAAGGAAGCCCCGAGCAACAAGAGACCCGAACCCCAGCGGGGGCCGCCTTTTTACCTCATGCAGCTCCGGAAGGTGCAACATTGAGCGGCCTCCGGTGGTGGCGAGGGTGGAGGAAGGGGGTAGCGGCGCTCACTGCAGCAGCGATCACTCCACGGCTGCCGACGAGGACCGGCGGGCGCCCTGTCTCCACTACTCCCTTCCCCCCAGTTGCTGCCTCAGTCCCGGCTGCTCAGGGAAGGCTTGGGCAGAGCGTGCGCCTCGCTCGGTCGCCTCGCCTCGCCTCGCCATGGGGAAACAGTGCCGCCCCCCGGCCAGCCGGGGAAGAACAGCCCAGGAGGAAAGCCTCCCACGTTCTTGGAAGTGCCTCTCCTCCTTTTTTTTTCCTTCCACGCCGCACCCTGGCGAAGACTTTCGGGGCGGGGGGGGGGGAGGAGGAGGAAGAAAGAGGGCGCTTTGCCTGCCGGGCCCCCATCAGGACGCAGAATTTTCCTTGTCAGATCGCCGGGGTTAGAGGACAGGGACGGCGAGGACAGGGACTTTTTCCTTGTTGGCGCCCGAACCAGATCTGCCTGACTGTGAGTTGCCTCCGCCGCAGCCTGGGGTTAACTACCTGGCGAGGGAGGTAACCGGACCTCAGCATCACTATCATCAAGTTGATCGATGCTGTCTTATGAGTGCCAGGGCAGGCCTATGTCTTCTTCCAGCGCCGTGCCATTGAAACGACCGAGAACACTTTTAATTTATGCATTATGTGCCTACATGGAAACTCGATTCTGACTCTGATATACCACAGATCTCCCTTAATTTGTGCCAGGGTCCACAAGTAATACCTCTGCCTGTACAGTATTGTTGAAAGGTTAGCTACGCGGTATTCGACGTTTGATCTTCCAAAGCAGAGTTTTGAAGGCTGCAATATTCTGTGTATTTATGTAGAAGTAAACCCATAGAGTTCAACTGGATTTCCTCTCATTAACCAGCTTTAAGGTTGTAACGCAAAAGTCTTCATAACAGAGGACTTATGTGCTGTCAAGTCAGAACCTACTTATAGTGATCCTAATGGGGCTTTCAAGATAAGTGAGATATTTAAAGAGTGGTTTTACCTGTTCCACACCCCCAGTTAACTTCCATGGCTGAGCCAGAATTTAAACCCAGGCTTCCTTAGTTTTAATCCATCACTCTTTTCAGTACACCAGCCTGGGTATCCAAGAGAACTAGGTAGCTGCAAATTTAAAACCATAAATAGCTTGAAATGCATATCTACAGGGGATAATAATAACCATGTGCCATCAAGTCAGTTCTGACAGATAAGTAATAAGTAGTTATGTATTCATACTTTGTCCGTTATTCTTAAAACTTAATTTCAGCAATATTAAAAAAAAGACATACAAATTATTTTGATATATATATAGAGAGAGGTGCAACTGCAGAAGCTGTAACTGTAAACGTCAAAACGACAGCCTTCAATTCTGAAAGGTCAGGATTTTGAATTCTCCCTTGATAATCAATGCATTTGATTTCTTTCTTGAGTTTCAGATATGTGAGTTCTCCTCCACAAAAATGCCTTTGTTGTAGCCTGAAAATGCAATTATGGCACTCCATCTGACATGAGATTACCCAAAACTGCACAAAGAGATAAATAATTGTTTAAGGCCATTTCACATTGCTATGTTTAAAAAAATGCAGAGTCATTACCTAGTTATTGGGGTAATCTAAGTATTTTTAATGGTTAAATTGCTGTGAGAAGATCCAGATATTTATAAAATTTAGGTACCAAGCATTACCTAAACTGTCTTTTTCCAGCACCCAAATTGCAACATTTTGTTGCTGAGAAAATGCAGTTCTACTCTCCTAGCTAAACTATATGGTCTGTTGTTACATGAGGACATGGGCATACTTTGGCTACTGTATGTGGCACAATTCCTAGTCTGTAGCTACACCAGTTTTTATAATTTTGTTCTTTAACTTTTAATATATCTTTAAAGACAAACTTACATAGCAATTTGTTCCTCATCTCCCCCATCTATATCCCAAGCGGAAAGATTGGGTTGAGGCACACTTTGCAGAATTGGGTGTAAGTTATAAGATAACAGTTACTTTTCTCTCCTGCTTCACAGTTTCTACTTGGCTTTGACTTGTAGGTTGGACCTGATAAAGAAACTGTTTCTTTAAGATATTAAAATGACTATAATCCAGTTTGTTTATATGGTGATATACAAGCATGTGTTGTTTTCTGTTTGGAAAGCAGAATCCCGTACTTTCCCAACAGAAAGACCATGACTTAGATGCAGAATAAAAACACTGAAATGAGTGGGATTTGATAGTCATGACATTTACTGCACTTTAGTTTAAGTGTGAGGTCTCGATCCAATCCTGTACCCATAAGCAACCCAGTTGTCTGAGATATGTGTTCTGTTCATGTCAGGCCTTACCAACAGAAAAGTCCTTTACTTGATCTATCATAGACCAGCTATAGGCCTACCCATTCCATATTATTATATAATTTTCTTACCTATATAAACAGTATGTCATGCTATGACATCTAGGAATCTCCCAGACAGATGTTTGGATGTTGGAGGAAAGAGTGTTGAGTTATAGTTTATGCCACTTGCTACTATGATTTACAATTACACATTTGAGATTAGATTGTTGAGGCAGATACTGTAAGTGATCAGGATAGGATTAACATTGGTCTGATTTGAAAATAACAGAAAGATCAGTTGGAATTGGTGATTGACACTTGTTGTGCAGATGGACATCACAGAATTATTAGTCCTCCCTACTTAATCATCTTACTATTTCTCCTTTACAGTCTAACATGGAGACTAAACTTTCTACTTATTTGCAAGCACCACAGTCTTCGCAACTTCACTGTGCTTCTTTGCATTCAGTTAAACCCAAGATATGGAGTGTGTGAGAACTGTTTCTACTTCATTTTCCACTAATCATTACAGTAATTTAATACACTCCCAGTCTGCAGGTACTATTTTGATCTCTGACACGTGAGGCCCCCAAACTCTTTAAAAACTCATATTTGTAGAATAAACCACTGCTATGCCCAAACTGGCATCAGTATCTAATAACTACTCCTCTCAATAAATTGGCAGGTGGGTTAGTCTGTGGCAGCAAAACCATCAGTGTCATGTGGCACTTTAAAGACTAATAGGTTTTATTGAGCTTAAACTTAAAACATCTTTAAAGTGCTACAAGATCCTTGGTACTGTTTACTCTTCTCAGATATTCCCTTTTCATAATATTAAACAATCTAGGAAGGAGGGAAATGTCACTTCCTTAATTTGATTTGAAGAACTGTATTGTGGCTATTTCTATGTAAGCTGCCCTTCAGTTCACTATCTCTACACCATATCTCTTAGCTCCTAATGTTAAAATCTGGTCCCTGTATATCTGTATATGTACAGTAGTTGTTTTCTCCTTACAGTATATTTTCTTCCATTTCTATAGTGCATGCAGTTATGGAGAATATATTCAACATGTTCATTGCCCATTTCCTGTTTGTAATCTCTTGGCAGAGTGGAAGTAAAAATAACTATAAAGGAGTGGTACATGTGCTATTATTCATTTTCACACTTACTAAACATCTAATTAGGAATACAAATGCTGATTTGGTTTTGTTAATATACTTGGTATGACTTGTATTTTTATCAGTTAAACTGTGACTGGTAATGAGAAGAGGGAAGGGACTGATACAGCTGTTTAAATTGGTACTCTTTGGGAAGAAGAGTTTATTAATTAATTTCCAAATTAACCCACCGTAAAGCATTATTCACACAATGAGGCATAATCAGATCTTATAATTAGATCTTATAACATTGTATTGGATATATTGCAACTTACATATGATGCCTTTGAGAGGTTTTGGTGGGAAGACCCTTTCTGGACTTGGGTTGAATTTCAGTCAACTCAGTAACAGCCAATAGTTCCCTCTCTACCTCAACTTATTTTCCCACCTTGTTACATTAATCAGGGTTCTTTCAGTGTCAGCAATAGAGTCTGTCAGACTATGCTATGTAACCAGACCTCAGCTATGTAACCAGTCAGTCAGTAATGAAGCAAGTTAACCAGTTAAGCTCAGTGATGTATCAAGTAAACACTTCCACACAATGTGATATTTGTTTTTATATAAGAAGAACTGTGAGTAAATTAAAATGTTTTATTCTTTACCAGAGTCAGTTGAGGTAAACTAACAAATAAGGGGTGGTCTGCTGAGGGAGACTTTAAGTCAATCTGCTCTGTAGGTTCCTGCTGAAACCATTTTATCCGCTGTGTAATTAGGAAGAGGAAGCTTTAATTTTGTGCAATAAAACCACACTCAGTTTCCTCACACAATCTCCCCCCCCCCCCGGTAGGGTCATATATTTAGTTTTCTTATTCTAACATGAACTAAAAGAACAATAGGTATGGCAATGAAGAATGCTTTTAAATAAGTAACCAATTTTGAAACTAAAATCTGTGGTTTATTGTTTAATGCCATAGGTGGCTAAAGCGCAGGCAAATGGCCATAACTAGAAAGTAGCAAATACATGCCTATTGAGCCAGAGCGGGTATGTACTAAATACACAAATTGAAGCAATTCACACCTGGCCAGCATAGTCAGTCGTGGGGGATGATGGAAACTAGTCCAACAAAATTTGGAGAGTGACATTTTGCTCAGCCATATACTAGTCTATTAATAAAGGAGGCACTCTTTGGTTTGACATCTTAACAGGTTATGAGGAGAAGTTCAAGCACCTTTGCACACAAAATGGCTTTAATGTACCACCAAACAGATGTTTTACATCTGCACAAAATTTAAAGCAGTCCCTAAGTATCCCAACTTTTCTCCTTGTATTAGCTCCTCCTTCATATCTATATACTGTGTTTCCCCAAAAATAAGATAGGGTCTTATATTAATTTTTGCTCCAAAAAACGCATTAGGGCTTATTTTCAGGGGATGTTTTATTTTTTTCGTGTACAACAATCTTGTTGTTGTTTAGTCGTTAAGTCGTGTCCGACTCTTCATGACCTCATGGACCAGAGCACGCCAGGCCCTCCTGTCTTCCACTGCCTCCCGGAGTTGGGTCAAATTCATGTTGGTAGCTTTGATGACACTGTCCAACCATCTCGTCCTCTGTCGTCCCCTTCTCCTCTTGCCTTCACTCTTTCCCAACATCAGGGTCTTTTCCAGGGAGATTTCTCATGAGATGGCCAAAGTATTGGAGCCTCAGCTCCAGGATCTGTCCTTCCAGTGAGCACTCAGGGTTGATTTCCTTTAGAATGGATAGGTTTGATCTCCTTGCAGTCCAGGGGACTCTCAAGAGTCTCCTCCAGCACCACAATTCAAAAGCATCAATTCTTCGGCGGTCAGCCTTCTTTATGGTCCAGCTCTCACTTCCATACATCACTACTGGAAAAAACATAGCTTTGACTATGCGGACCTTTGTCAACAAGGTGATGTCTCTGCTTTTTAAGATGCTGTCTAGATTTGTCATCGCTTTCCTCCTAAGAAGCAGGTGTCTTTTAATTTCGTGGCTGCTGTCACCATCTGCAGTGATCATGGAGCCCAGGAAAGTAAAATCTGTCACTGCCTCCATATCTTCCCCTTCTATTTGCCAGGAGGTGATGGGACCAGTGGCCATGATCTTAGTTTTTTTGATGTTGAGCTTCAGACCATTTTTGGCGCTCTCCTCTTTCACCCTCATTAAGAGGTTCTTTAATTCCTCCTCACTTTCTGCCATCAGAGTGGTATCATCTGCATGTCTGAGGTTGTTGATATTTCTTCTGGCAATCTTGATTCCGGCTTGGGATTCATCCAGTCCTGCCTTTCGCGTGATGTATACTGCATATAAGTTAAATAAGCAGGGAGACAATATACAGCCTTGTCGTGCTCCTTTCCCAATTTTGAACCAATCAGTTGTTCCATATCCAGTTCTAACTGTTGTTTCCTGTCCCACATATAGATTTCTCAGAAGGTAGATAAGGTGGTCAGGCACTCCCATTTCTTTAAGAGCGTGCCATAGTTTGCTGTGGTCCAAACAGCCAAAGGCTTTTGCGTAGTCAATGAAGCAGAAGTAGATGTTTTTCTGGAACTCTCTTGCTTTCTCCATAATCCAGCGCATGTTAGCAATTTGGTCTCTAGTTCCTCTGCCCCTTTGAAATCCAGCTTGTACTTCTGGGAGTTCTCGGTCCACATACTGCTGAAGCCTACCTTGTAGGATTTTGAGCATAACCTTCCTAGCGTGTGAAATGAGTGCAATTGTACGGTAGTTGGAGCATTCTTTGGCACTGCCCTTCTTTGGGATTGGTATGTAGACTGATCTTTTCCAGTCCTCTGGCCACTGCTGAGTTTTCCAAACTTGCTTGCATATTGAGTGTAGAACCTTAACAGCGTCATCTTTTAAAATTTTAAATAGTTCAACTGGAATGCCATCACCTCCACTGGCCTTGTTGTTAGCCATGCTTTCTAAGGCCCACTTGACTTCACTCTCCAGGATGTCTGGCTCAAGGTCAGCAACCACACTATCTGAGTTGTCCAGGACATCCAGATCTTTCTGGTATAATTCCTCTGTGTATTCTTGCCACCTCTTCTTGATGTCTTCCGCTTCTGTAAGGTCTCTACCATTTTTGTCCTTTATCATGTCCATCTTTGCACAAAAGGTTCCTTTAATATCTCCAATTTTCTTGAACAGAACTCTGGTTTTTCCCTTTCTATTCTTTTCCTCTATATCTTTGCACTGTTCATTTAAGAAGGCCCTCTCGTCTCTCCTTGCTATTCTTTGGAAGTCTGCATTCAATTTTCTGTAACTTTCCTTATCTCCCTTGCATTTTGTTTCCCTTCTCTTCTCTGCTATTTGTAAGGCCTCGTTGGACAGCCACTTTGCTTTCTTGCCTTTCCTTTTCTTTGGGATGGTTTTTGTTGCTGCCTCCTGTACAATGTTACGAGCCTCCATCCATAGTTCTTCAGGCATTCTGTCCACCAAATCTAGTTCCTTAAATCTGTTCTTCACTTGCACTGTGTATTCATAAGGGATTTGGTTTAGATTATATCTGACTAGCCCAGTGGTTTTTCCTACTTTCTTCAGTTTAAGCTTGAATTTTGCTATAAGAAGCTGATGATCAGAGCCACAATCAGTTCCAGATCTTGTTTTTGCTGACTGTATAGAGCTTCTTCATCTTTGGCTGCAGAGAATATAATCAATCTGATTTCGGTATTGCCCATCTGGTGATGTCCATGTGTAGAGTCGCCTCTTGTGTTGTTGGAAAAGTGTTTGTGATGACCAGCTTGTTCTCTTGACAGAACTCTATTAGCCTTTGCCCTGCGTCGTTTTGAACTCCAAGGCCAAACTTACCAGTTGTTCCTTTTATCTCTTGACTCCCTACTTTAGCATTCCAGTCCCCTATAATGAGAAGAACATCTTTCTTTGGTGTCAGTTCTAGAAGGTGTTGTAAGTCTTCATAGAATTGGTCAATTTCAGCCTCTTCAGCATGGGTGGTTGGTGCATAAACTTGGATGACTGTGATGTTGAAAGGTCTGCCTTGGATTCGTATTGAAATCATTCTATCATTTTTGAGATTGTATCCCAGTACAGCTTTTCCCACTCCTTTGTTGACTATGAGGGCTACTCCATTTCTTCTACGGGATTCTTGCCCACAATAGTAGATATGGTAATTGTCTGAATTGAATTCGCCCATTCCTGTCCATTTTAGTTCACTGACACCCAGGATGTCAATGTTTATTCTTGCCATCTCCTGTTTGACCACATCCAGCTTACCAAAGTTCATAGATCTTACATTCCAGGTTCCTATGCAGTATTTTTCATTGCAGCATCGGACTTTCTTTTCACTTCCATGCACGTCGGCAGCTGACCGTCTTTTCGGCTTTGGCCCATCCACTTCATTAGCTCTGGAGCTACTTGTACTTGTCCTCCGCCCTTCCTCAGTAGCATGTTGGAGGCCTTCCGACCTGAGGGGCTCATCTTCCAGTGTCATATCTTTTAGCCTTTTGTTTCTGTCCATGGAGTTTTCTTGGCAAAGATACTGGAGTGGCTTGCCAGTTCCTGCTCCAGGTGGATCGCACTTAGTCAGAACTCTCTACTATGACCTGTCCGTCTTGGGTGTCCCTGCACGGCATAGCCCATAGCTTCTCTGAATTACTCAAGCCCCTTCGCCATGACAAGGCAGCAATCCATGAAGGGGAACAATCTACATTTATTCAAATACAGTCATGTCATCTTCTGGTTGCTGCACAATGCTTCACAATGGTGGAGGGCGGGGTTTCACTTAACTGGAGCTTATTTTGGAGGTAGGGCTTTTATTACGAGCATCCTGAAAAATCATACTAGGTCTTATTTTCAGGTCAGGTCTTATTTTCAGGGAAACAGGGTATGAAACCAAAGATGCCACATAAATAATGACATGTCATGCCAATCTTTAAAAAGGGAAGGAGGCGGGGAGGGGGGATCCAGGAAACTGCAGGCCTAATGTCTGTTCCAGGGAAGATGGTGGAAAGCCTCATCCAAGATAAACTCTTAAAACACATAAAAGAACAAGCTTTGCTGAGGGAAAATCAGCATGGGTTCTGTAAAGGTAAGTCTTGCCTCACAAACCTTTTAGAATTATTTGAAAAGGTCAACAGGCATGTGGATGCGGGCGAACCAGTGGATATTGTCTATCTGGATTTTCAGAAGGCGTTTGACGTGGTCCCTCACCAAAGGCTGCTGAGAAAACACAGTCAGGGGATAAGAGGGCAGGTCCTCTTATGGACTGAGAACTGGTTGAGAACCAGGAAACAGAGAGTAGGTGTCAATGGGCAATTTTCACAATGGAGAGAGGTGAAAAACAGTGTGCCCCAGGGATCTGTCCTGGGACCAGTGCTTTTCAACCTGTTCATAAATGACCTGAATACAGGGATAAGCAGTGAGGTGGCCAAGTTTGCAGATGACACGAAAGTATTCTGGGTGGTGAAGATCAGAAGGGATTGTGAAGAGCTCCAGAAGGATCTCTCCAAACTGGGAGAATGGGGGGCAAGATGGCAAATGCATTTCAATATAAGAAAATGTAAAGTAATACACATTGGGGCAAAAAAAATAAAAACTTTTATTTATCAGCTGATGGGTTCTGAGCTGTCCCTGATGGATCAGGAAAGAGATCTTGGTGTGCTGGTGGACAGCTCCATTAAAGTATCAAGCCAGTGTGTGACGGCAG